>OU342584.1:2058292-3258292 GCA_910589645.1 Tinea semifulvella | reverse complement strand
CTGAAGGGTCGTCTCTAGAGGACATTTTTTACTTATTTATTATTTTTTATTAGGTTTAGTTTATATTTATTTTAATTTTTACTTTTATGTAGTTTCAATTAATAATAAATTAAATTAATTTAATATAAAGTAACTATAAACTTAAATGAATATAATAAAAAATGTTCTCAAGTGTGTTCCCATCAGTTATAGTCCCAATAAGACTGGCAACATTTCCCCTCTGTATAGCGAGGCTAATAAGTAGGCAGAAATAATTGCCAGCGTCCAGTAAATAATCTCCAGTGGGTATCCTAGTATATTATAATAAAAGTAACATAACTATATACAGCATAACTACATACCTATACTCGTATACCGCATAATCCTTCGTGGTCTACATTATAATACATTGTGCTCCGAGCAGGAATCGATCCCGTTACCTGGAAGTCGAAATCTCGGTGTTAACCACTAGACCATGAAGGTTTCCTTTAGTAGGTGCAAATACATTTAAAAAAATGTTTTAATCGTAAACATAAAATAAAATACATATCATTAAATAAAAACAAGATTGGGCTGGTTTTATCGCTTAACACATTTGCAAACAAAGCCTTGAGCACTTTCAACAGATCTCAGAACGTAATTTACGGTGCAGTTAGGTAAATTGTTTTTTTTTTCTTGTTAATGGACTCGTGTTTAACCTTAGAACTTTGACCTTACTTGATGGATAGTGTCTGGAAATTATTATCAGCATGATATCCTCTGCAACCGGGCTGTTCAGAAATCAAGCTTTATAGCTATGGGCTCGTCATGATACTCGTAAATGGCAAGTTTGTCGAAGTCTCTAACGTGAATGTTTTTTTTGTGTTCTCCAGCTAGAATTTGAATACCGTCAAAATAATTACGACCATGAAGCAGAGTGACTAAAACAGATTTTAAAAAATGTCATTGGTTAGATTAAGTAGCTACATAAATTCGTAAATCTACGTACTTTTTTCTGAGTGAAATGATGAGGAAGGATAGGAATGTAGAGTTTGTAACCGTCGGCAGACCGAGATGTTGCTGGTTAAGTAAATGTTACCGGCTAATCAAGTTGCAAATTGATATAACTAACAAGATTAGAATAGAATTCGTCGCGGGCGCACCGGACCAAAACCGACCGCCATTTTGACATTCGAATTTTTAATTACTACTTTTTTGCGTGTCCGTTCGCCTCATTGGCTGAGCGGAGGCAGCCGCCGCTCGTTGAAAATGGAATACAATTGTCGTCCGACATGTTTTTTAATGACGTCCCGTAACTTTTCTCAGAAATAAACTGACCGCTAAATTTAATTTGAAATGTTTTAATTTCCCAAAGGGTTGGGAACCTCGTTCCTGCTGACGATCTTTTGTAATTAGTGATGGTAAAAAGGTTTCTGTAAAAAACCGGTGAAATCTAAATTCCTGCGCAAATTATAGGAAACGTATGAGTTGAATAATTCCTATGAAATAACGATTTCAGCTCAATTAGGTAGGTACAGGTCGCGCGGAGAAAGATTAGCAGTACACACAGTACACACATTAGTGCAAAATTATTTCACAATTATTTATAAAATATTTTCTGAACAGTGTGTTTACAAAATATTTTCTCAACGTAAGTATGGTGAACAAATTTTATCAAAAAATAATTATACAATTAAATAGAAACAAATAAAACGAATCGCAAACATAAATATAATGCAACTAATATGTCTTAAGTATTTCACTATTTATGTATTGTATAAAACTAGTATTTCAGCTTCCGTCTGAATGACATTTCAGGTAACAATTTAAGTTCATCAGGTAGCTTGTTATAAACTTTAATACACATGGTTTCTACATTACGAGTATTACTAATGACCGTTAAATTGGATCTAGGTATCTGCTCACTCAGCTATCAGCTACTTCACTGCTCTGTGTGATATACCATCACACAGAGCAGTGAAGTTTCAAATCCACTACTGACAAATTAAAGTAAGAACAGTGCAAAGCAAACCACCGTTTTAGCTAGTTCTCTTTGATGTCACCACGCAAGCGCAGCGGCGGCTTGATTTTAGACCAGACACAAAATTGATTTGCCAATGTGTTGTTGTACTCATCTTTCAACGCGCTATCTTTACCTAGATATCGTGTGACTTTGTATCTGTACTAATATGTGATTCTATTGATAGAATATAGATGTATCAAACTTCAAAGCCCATTTGCGTCGATTATATTTTCATTATTTTAATAATTAGATGGAATATTTTATTTTTGGCTGAAAGAGAGAATCTTTGTCTAGTTTTTTTTATACCTTCTAAATTTAAATTATTTCGACTCCATCGATTGGTCAATAAAAAATCAAACGATTCAAAAATAAAATATTAATGTAATAAAATCAGAAAAAAATATGTAGTGTAAATAAATGATATTTAGTGATTGTATAGGCATTCTGTAGTATTTATATTACTCCTAACAGTTTGAGGATATAAGCACTAGAACAATATGATTTTTTTTTATGAACAATAAAATTTCAGCCGACTGGATGATCAAAAGATTTCTAATCAAATAATAAAATAGAAATATCAACAAAAAATCGTAAAAGTTTGAATAATGGCTAAAAAAGAGTAAGTTTATAATATACGAGTAAGTATTCCGTATGTTATATAAGTAATTTAATTTTAACTTAAGTATTTTTAAAGTACCTACTTATAAATAAATAATAATTTTCATACATACATCCTACTCCTTGCGACGTTCTCCTTAATACTGGTGTACTCCTTCCACGGATTATTTTGTCCCGGACGATGCTGCGCTATTCGGGGCTGCTCACGGCGGTCGGCGTGCTGGGCTTCGTGTACTTGGGTGTAGTGTGTGCGGATCAGACCAGACCAGCCGTATCGGGCTTCGGGGTCTCTTGCCCTTATATTTGCCCGTGATGACCACCCTTCTCAGTTTGCCAGAGCTTTATCGGGCTACATGATCAATCGACTCAGAACAAATCCAATCCATTACAATTATTAAATATATTTTTAGTGGAACAGCAGCAGGTGGTGATGCCCCACCTAAAGATGATAAGATACGAAATGTTAAGGTTAAAGGTGTCCCTGAACCACCTCCAGAACCAGAAGAACCTCCCAAATCTCCCTCACAATTAGCATTTGAGTAAGTATGAGGCGTTATGTTTTGTTTTTTTACCAAAATAGTAGAGTAAATATTATTATTATAAATTGTCAATCGTTTTTGGGAATGCCTTAGATAGGCTTTATTTTTGAACCCGGATTTTATATCTTTAATATAGGTACAATGTATTTTTATAACAAGCTTGTGTTTAGTTTTATTATAAAATAAAAACACTGGGTTCATCAAGAACTCGGGGCTTGTGGAATATGGGTTGACATTGATGATGCTAGTGAATTTCTTGCATGTTTTATAAAGTGATTGTATTTATGAACTACTTTTAGACTCGCTGAGGAAAGAGCCTTAATGAGAAAGCAGCGTTTCAAACGAAAATGGCCAGAAGTATCTAAAGTAGAAATTCGAACTAGAAAATGGCATCCGCCGTCTCCACCCCAAAGGTTACCACAACAAGTAAGTTAATACTCGTACTATACGATAGTATTATTTAAAACTGAAATATTTGGCTAATTAATCGATCATTCTTGATGTAAGAATTAATATTGTATCAGTTGACAAAAAAATGACATCAGCCGTTTTGGGCTATTTTTGTACTATCTGTGCCGTGTAGGTACGTAGAATGATTTTAAAAAAGTAGTTTCGGTTCTATTAGAGATATGACTAATATTATTTTTACTAATATATTACTGTGCAACTAAGTTATTTGGAAAATAACATATGCTGTTTTCGTATCAATCAAGTCTTTTAGTACAAGAGCTGTCATAATAACATTTTTCATACCTAAACTATATAAAATCAAAGTTTTTCAACTTAAATTGTAATCTTGATAGAACAATTTATCTTTAAATGCATATACAATTTAGCCCAAATCCCCATACAAGATGAACTTCGTCCTTTTGGAAGCATAACGATTATACTTTTAGGGCCGGTAATTATTTTTTGCCAAAGCAGGACCAAGATCTTTAAAAAATATATATTTATTTCCAATGGTACCATGCGAGAAGTGCATATCTGCAAACTAATATCTCAAGAATCACTGATTGTCTTAAATTTTTTAGATATTTTTTTTACCACATATCTCTCTAATTTCATCAACCTTTGTATATTGATATGAAACATAAGTGACATAACAAATTTGTAGCCTGATCGAATGAAATAGCTCTGTTTAGTGGGCATCGACGTAAGTACGGTATAGTAAAAGTTTTAAAGACCGACGGATTTACTCACGGCTTGTTGGTGCTGATCGATTACCGAGCAAAATATTCGGGTCAAAATCAGAATTGAGACGACATGTCTGGTTTAAAGCTTTGTGCTATCTCCGTTCTCTAGCGCTGTTGCCGTCAATACTGCCGACTCGCCTCGCCAGCCATGATCGACACACGGTTTTGCATGACGAGCCGTGTAATAAATAAAACAACCGCGGTTTTGCTCGCCCATCGATCAGGGCTTTTATTGTGTATTATTTGTAGTACATTGAATTGCCGGAGATTAAGACGAGAAGATGGGTGGCGCCGTACCGCAGAAGACGACGCGCCCGTCCCCGCAGACGCAGAATACCGCCGGAAGCTATCACACAACCGCTCTATGAATGCGCTAAATTAACAAAGGTATCATTATGTATCAACATTGAGGCTGCTTATTCGCAAGTGTGCTAGGAAAGTGAGAGGCGATATCCAGTAGTAGTAGGTATCACTACATCATTAAGTGATGATTCCTCTCTCTTTCTCTGAAATTTCAACATCTTTCTATCAAACATACCAGAGTATTTGCGATCTGGTCAACAAGTTAAAGATCGCTGAGAGTTACGGAAAGAGCTATTATTGGTATTTCGCTGATGGATAAAGTCCGAATCATTGATATCCATAAAGAACCAATTTATACAGCTTTCAAAATTACTACGCTTAAGTTGCAATGGTGCGGACACGTCTGTCGCAGAATCGATGAAATAGATGGGTTCTAAATAAACGGATGACCTGAAATACAGCGAGCCTTAAGTGAGGGCATATCCAGCAGTAGAGACACAAGCTGATGACAAAGATGTTTTTTATAAATATACTATACCGATATGTAATGTAGTAACCATCTGATCATATGTAATATACCATTTTCAAGAATAGGAGCAAGTGACACAACAGTTCAGTCCATCTCATCGGAGACCTACCACGCATTCTCTTGCCATCGACTCTTCCCTGAACTACAAGGCGCTCAATGGATGTATCTCCACGCCGTATATCCAGGCTTATACTCGTAACTTAAAGTGTGTGACTTCAAATAGGGAATCAGCACAGTTGCGATTTACGAGTCGCTGCGCTGATTTTCAGCTGATCACGCCTTATAGTGACTACGGAATATTTATAATGTATGTGTGACTCGGTTCAGAAGCAGAAGGTGGCAGAAGAAGGGATGTTTGTGGATATATGTTCCTCTTACTATTTTTACTAGCATTAATACAAAACAATTTATATTTCAGACTTGGCATAACTTCTACCAGGTTAATAGAAACAAGATGATGTTACAAGGACGTACTGGATGTAACTCTAAAAGATATTCTTCTTCTACCTGTGGTTCGTAATAAAACATAACTAGCGACATATACTCGTACACATAAACGATATGTGAACGGGAAACGAATAGGCCCTTGTGAAAAAACTCCGAAAATAAGCGGTAAACTTAGCTGCAACTAACCCTTTTTCCGGGTTTCAAACTAGTGACCGAATTGCTTTGATAGCCAATCGCAAAACCTATGATCATGGTGAAGATGTGAGCCGAAATTATAGCGAATAATTATAAATAAAATTTGTGAAGCAATGATATGCTTCGCCCGATGACGGGCTTTGACTGTAACCGCCAAAGAGTATTGTATCGGTGGAAACGTCATCGACAGGAAGTACTCCGAGTACAGTCCCCTAGTCACCACTAGAGGGCGTTGATATGGTGGAATATCATCGATGCTAAGTGCGCCGGCGCATTGCCGCGAATATCCTTAATAATAAAATCGCACAACGGACGTGGTTTATCGTACGAGTTTCGGGCCTCGATTGGTATACTGTTGATTTTAAATATTTCTTTAGGCACCCAAACAGCTGCCGTTGCAGTGATGTGTAAGGCGCTGTTAGAAGAGAAATCTCCCGCGGAACTGAAGAGAATAGACGTGGACGATGTTGTCCAACAGGGAGACAAGTATTACAAACTGGCCAAATTATATCTTAAATGCTATAAAGGTATATATATTATTAATAAAGGTGATATGTTATTTTGGTACGACTTCCGCGATCCAAAAACTCTTTAATTGCCGAGGTGTTCAGTACGGCACGGTCGTCTCTGTTACAAGTACGCTCCGATTCATCCAGTCATTATTGTTGCTTACGCCAGTCGTTTTGCCCAGTTCAAAGGGGATATGTTACGGTGTATGCGTCAGTCTGGACGCGCATTAGACGCGTAGTGCTTTCTGTCACTGCTATAGAATTCGTAACGAATTTTAAAAATTCAGAGGTTTAAAGATAACAAATAAGGACGCGAAAAAGTGCCATTAAAAAAAAAATACATACATTTTGTATTTTGCTAAGATTTGCGTTAAAATATAATTATACTTAATTATACTTTATTTATAGTTTAGTTTATTTTTAATTTAATTATTTAGGTAGCTTTTAATTTATATTTTTATTATATTTAAATAACTTTAAAACATAGATTAAGTAAGTTAAGCTATCAAACCCGGTTCCACTAATAGCAACCCTTGGAATATGCAAATCTATCCTTTATTTATTTGTATGAATTTTCAGGAAAGCCGTCTTTAGATTTGAATCAGCTACCGACGTCTTTTTTCTTCCATGACACAAAGTACACTGTAAAGATAACTAAACTGGAAACTGGTCTGCTAGCCAAACACCCTGACAATATTCAAGATGAACCAGACCTGGCGCAGTAAGTTCATCATCATCATCAGCCTGTATCTCTTCAGGATAAACCCAGATAGTATTTTAAAGTAGAGTCCGACTTGCAACAAGTTCGATGTGACACAAGTCAAAGTGAAGGTTTGATCCAAGTTTTAAGGTTGGTAGTTAGAAAATGCCTGGCCTTTAAGCCCGCCTCCGTACTCGTACAATTTTAGTGCAATAAAGTATTTAAAATAAATAAATAAATTAACAAACTTGCTTGAAGTTTGTTAATTAAGCTTGCTATAACAAAGGTGCATGGTATTTGCTTCTACAAGGTATATTGTCAGTGATACTGCCCAATCGCGTAACCAACAGTAGTTAATTTAATTACACAGGTTTATGGTTTTATTTTATTTAATGCATTAATCATATCAAAATCATCAGATAGATTAAATTTAAATTTCTTTATTGTATTCTAATTACAGTTGTATGTACATGTCATGTTCAAGCAATCTGTCTATATTATAGGCATACAATATGCTATATCAATACATATTTATTTACAATATATATTTACATATAGTAATTATTTAACATTGTTGTTGTCAATTTATAATATATAATTTAATACGTATTATAATATAATACATATCGTCATGATCGTAGAACAGTGTCGGATTTAAAAAAATACCCATAATTTTGCATATATATTTATATATAGTTTTATATTGTTTGTGGTCTGTAATTTATAGTGCAAATATTAGAAAGGGTTCCAAAATGAAATCTAGAAGGTTTGCACTTATTATGAGACTTTTTAAGTGACAAAAAAACAGTCGAAATGACAGTTGAATGGCCGCCATGAAAATTTTAAATATAGCAGATCCGTCACTGTTCTACGATCATGACGATATTATTGTCAAAATTTGCTAAAAAAATCTTATATTGAGTAAAACCTGTTTTCAATAAGATTTTTCTTTAATTCTATAGTAAAATGTTATATGGACAACTCTTGTGTTTAAGAATTGGATTATATACTCTATTAGCTATTAGGTCTGTGTATACTCTAATACATATTACGTGACAGTTTCTGCTGTAATATTCACTTACAAAGTTTGGGACGTGCAAATATCAACTTTAATATCGTGATATATACGAGTATGTATATAGTTAACGGATTCCATTACATAACGTTTGCGCTTAAGTAACAGAAAAGGGCTATTGGATGTACAAGTATATTCATAAATATTTATATTTCAAGGATATACACTGAAGCCAATGTCAAATGGTCCAACTCCACAGATAGCCTAAACACACTTATTTTAAGTGATAAATAGTTTATTGACATCGGTTGATTTACCCCATAAGATGAGTCCATACCACAATACCGAACCAACATAGCTGATATGCCAAAAGAGCTATTCTTTCAGTACCTACTCTATTTTAGTTTATTTAACGCAAACATAAATCTGCTTACTAAAAGCATAAAAAAGTGTACAAAGTGTAATGCAATCTTCTGGTCTCTTGCCATCGCTCCGCGTGAAAACTGCCTCCGTATTTTAGCGGTTCAGGCAGTAGATTGTGTATTATTACATTAGCTGATAGTGTCGCTAGGATAATTTTATTCTGAGGTCTTTATCGATCTCGGCTTTATTGTTTTCAGACTGATGGAAAAGCGGATCGGCCAGACGTACTGCCACGTACTATCAATGGGGGACAAACATTTTTTAACATGGGGCCATCCACCGAATCCGGAACACGGCAGTCAAGTGAAGACCGTCTGTTATCTATTTGATCCACACATGTTGAATGACGAGGGCCAACCAAACAAAGTGTAAGTACCTACAAGTACCTTTTTAATCTGCAGTGAATGCGCATATAAATATGGCCTAAGTGGCCGCACGGATAACATAGGTATTATGAAATATGTCAATTTTAAATTGCGTTTGAATATTCTAAATGTTTACCCTGTATTAATTTTTTTCGCCCTATACGTAATTCATCAGGCCCTGAGACAAAATGTAAACAAAGAAATCAGTAGTTTCCAAGGTTTAACAAACGAAAAAATGTATGCTCTCTTTTATAAGAAAAATAGCAAAAAAAACAACGGACATACAATAAAAAAATTAAACAAAAAGACACAAGAATTTAACAAGATTGTTTGGGATTCTGTCCAACTACTTACTCCAAGCACTCGAGTCAGAATAAAGATCAATATCAAAATATAATATATAAATAAGACCAGATGGGCTAACCCTCGTGCCTTATAAACAAGGTAAGTCTTTGGTTTGGGATGCGACGTGTACTGACACCCTTTGTGCTAGTCGTGTTGGTGCGACACGAAAACGAGCAGGTGCAGCGGCTGAATTGGCTGCAAACGGCAAACGCAATAAGTACATAGAGTTGGCAAATCGTTACTATTTTGTGCCGTTTGCCGTAGAGACGATGGGCCCTTGGTCTGAGGACGCTAAATCGTTAATACGCGACATAAGCGTTGCCATCCGAGCGTCAACAGGTGATCCTTTGAGTAGGGAATATCTTATTCAAAGGATCAGTGTTGCCATCCAACGAGGCAACGTCGCCGGAGTCCTCGGAACATTGGGTTCATCTTCTCCTGGATTCGATGACATGTAGATTATAATCAAGATATTTGTAAGTATTTAGTTTTTATATTAATTAGGTTTATCTTTTAGTTTATTTAATTTAAGGTTTTGTTTAGTTTATTTTTAACTTTATTGTTTAGGTAGCTTTAATTTATATTTATTGTTTGTATTTGTGTATCTTACTTATAATTATATTCCTTTTAATGAAATAAATATATATAAATATGAGTATATGGCGGATATATATATATAAATAAGCCTGCTAAATAGAAAACATAATATTTCTACATGAATTCCTATATATGTATAAATTAGCTGTAAGAATTCCTAAATAAATAAATTAATTAAATGATTGTACAGCGGTATATCTTTATTTGTCAGTATGAAAATGCATTCAGAAGTTTAAAACAATTATCATTTTAGATCTATAGTATTGGATAATATTTGTTTTTTCTACAAAACTTACTTGTATTTTTTTGCGATGGCTATATTTTCTATTTCCATAAAAGACGCTTTATAATGCCTTTTTGGTGGTTTGTTTACATTTTGTCTCAAAACTTGTTAGCACATTTTGATAGCTATAAGTCTTCTCTTCTTTAGATTAATATTTATCTCTGAGACAGATTTTTTTTAGTCAATTATAATAAAAATACAAATGCTTTATGGCTAGTTTTATTGGCATTAGGGTTAAACGACCAAGGTTTAGATATACGAAGCGTGCTAACCATCACATACGTTCAATTAATTATATCCAATCAAAAATTAATATTTTCAGACACGGTGGTGCCGCAATCCTTCGCTATGCAGGAATCAACTCTTTTGTTACCGACTTTTTAGCAAATTACGGAGATCTTAATTCTGCTCTACGAGGTACACCCAAACCAATTATTGTACTTAGCGATATTGAGGTAAGAGTCGTATTGCATCGTGATCATTTTTTTAGCCAATATACCTACTTAGTTACAAGCACTTTTACATGTCAAATTATAATTATACTTAGATCAAAATATACATGTAAATAGCTGACCAATGTTATTGTTAGGTAGTACCACATTTTACAATAATTCTTATTACTTAGTATAGGTATTAAATATTATATCAAATTATTTCAGTACTTAAGCACTGACTCCACCGAAAATGCATTACGGGTTGTAAAAGGCAGTTCCCCTAATACCATTTAGCTCATTCTCATTTCATTTCATTACCACCGCAGGAAGTACGAGTATATATTCATAAAACAAATATATAATACTTTAGAAACAATATTATTAACAATGAAATAGCACAATCATAGCCAAACAGCGTGCGAAATACGCACATACGATACAAAATAACTAAAATCAATGTAATCATGGCAAATAAAAAATAAATTTAAACTAAAATTTATACATCATGTGCTTTCTTATGTGTCGAAGTGCTTCCTTGTCACGCTGCTCTCAACGTCATCACCCGAAGGGCTTTTGTCACTGCTGGAGTATCCGCGATCCTAGACCCCTCTGGGATTGCTCAGACCGATGGCAACAGACCATCTCAGATTCGGTCGACTTCATGAAGCTGCCCGAATACGCAGTTTGGCGTGGAGACGATTAGTTCAATGAAATATTGGCAATCAAATATCATGGAAACTAAACTAAACTACAATAATACTATACTTTTGTTTATAATATTAAACTATACTAATTGTCTTCTATATATAATATATAAATAACTATAATAATATTATACTAATACTCTTCTTCTTCTTTTTTTGTAAATTAATTTTCTGTATCTTTTAGTTGTATTTCTTCTGTTTTTCTCCTTTTCTTTGACACCTAAGTATCAGTAATAAAGTATATGTCCTAATTTGACTATATTGACTATAAACTCAATTATATACTAACCTTTATGTTCTGTAATGTGCTGTGGAAATGAATAAATAAATAAAAAAATACTTACGACTACATTTAATAAATTAAAGCACTGTATCCAAAAGATTATTTGAAATAACTTCTCGGTAATAGCAACAATTAAGACAATACCACACTCGCTATCTTATGCATCAGATAAAATATATCATTTTAAATGAAAAGCCACAGCACAGCGGTGGTGAATCGGTTGCAAGAACGTTTTCTTACAATTTCATTATTGAGGTTGGTTCGTACCCCGACATGTATCGAGTAATACACTTTTCTTACGTATATTTGTAATAGATTGACAACACTACCATGCGTCGTACCACTAATCCAACCAGTATAATCATCTTTAAATTGTTATAAAAATTCAACATCAGAAGAGTTTGGCCAGCGTAAAACGTAATATGTTCTGGAAGGCCCATCTCCAGCAGTGAAGGTCTATGACTTATGTTCTGGAGGCTGTGGTAAGGATGATGATTTTAAATTTATAAATAAATAATATTTTTGAATAGATTGTACAAAAAGAACCCTTGATAAGACTGCCTGACTACCAACTAGATTTGAAAGCACTGCCTATACATTGCAAGAGTGAGTGGGAGTCTATGAATTATAACGCGCTTATCGAGAAAAAACAATATTATGTAAGTATGTATTAATATTTTTTTTATTGTTTAGTGGTGAAACTCGGCACCAATAAGAAATACACTCAAACAGAATGAAAGCTTCAACTAAGATGTACGTTACGAAAAAGTATTTTATCAATAAATTTCGTAACGAAATACTAATACGAATTAACAACATTTAAGATCTTAATTTGTCAACTTTACTTGGATTATAATAACAAGTTGCAAGCACGTCGATGATCTGATAGATCAGACTCAAAAATATCCGTACTTAATATTATACATGTACAAGAAGTTTTGTCTGTATGTATGTATGCGTATATGTATGCGTATATGTATGTATTATCTGTTTCTTCGTTCTTTAAACCTATACGAGTATTACCTAACTGATTTTGATAAAATTTGGCAGAGATGTTCCTTCGAACAGATAGGCTAACGACACCATCTGACTACATGTGACCGATTTTGTGATATAAATTGACACCCACTATACTACACGCCAATGTGTTTCTATTAGTGATTTATCTTAGCAAGTGAAATATTAAAATTGTAGTAAAATGTTTTGTTAATAAATATAATAATAATAATAAATAAGTAATATATATAACCGTATCCCTATTAGGGTGGACAAAATCCACGATTTCTTTAAAGAAGCATATTCACATTTAGCCAACTTTACTATAAGCCCATCATGACAAAAGGCAAGCTCGTCGATGTCATTAGCATACCAAACTCAAGAAATATCACAAATAAATTTCCGACCAGAAATAGAACCCGGTACTTCTACGTCTAAATCCACAGACTTAACCGCTAGACCACGGAAGCAGAGTTTTTCTTGTAATTTACCTACTTTATTTTAGGGAAAGTATCCATTAACTTCGCTAAGCGGGGTTAGCTTAGCGACTTCTAGAAGTTCGGCCAGAAGGAAAGTCGCAGAGTTTTACCAAAAACCAACACCTAAAGAAGTAAGTTTATTTTAATTAGCAAATAAAGTGAAATAAGTTTTTATTTAAAACCCTACTTAGCAGCGATATTCGTATCGAGCGCATCCATAGAACTTGCTATAAGAAAGTCTGTTGAAAGCATATTAATTAACCTTTATCGGTGTCGGCCTGAGAATATAAGACGTCTACGCCATCCGAAGGCTATTTTATGCTGATATTATATTACATGTACGAAGCAAAAATTCGCCAACCCTTCTGGCCGGGCGTGGTGAGTGTAGACGTAATTTCCAAGAAATGGTATACTAGAAGGCCCATCTCCAACAGTGGAGTGGACGAAGCAAAAATCCAATATCAGACCTGCGAGAAAAATAATCTGTCTTTTTCGGACGTTATTTTTATATGCTTATTCACACAAATTCTGTTTTATTTACTAATCTAAATACCAATTTGAAATTGCTATTTTTTCGTTATAAAAAAAATGAAATAAAATATCACGGCCATATCCCTTTTGGGTTGGTCAGAAACCACGCCTTTTAAAAAAACGAAATTAAAAAATTAGAGATAATCACTAATAAATTATTGTGTAAATCGACCAGGAAGCGAATTAGATACTTCCTCGTCAAAATCCATACATTTAACTGCTAGACCACGAAGGCAGCATAATATATTAATTAAACAAATGTATTTATTCGAAGCAGATACAAAAATATTAAAATAAAATAGATTACAAAACTAATTATAAATAAAACTAAATTAAAAATACCTATTAAATTAAAACTATTCTACAAAATAAACTAAGGGCTACCTAAAACGCTACCACCAGGGACGGTACCTAAAACGCTACCACCAGGGAGGGTACCTAAAACGCTACCACCAGGGAGTACCCTCGCCGCATTTCCTCGTTGAATTATAAGGACAATATTATGTTTTAGGTAGTTATGGCATTTAAATAAATATAAATTATAATAGTATAAATATATCTTTGAGGCCGCTGTGAACACGCCCGGCTAACGCTAGCGTATCGTGGCGATATTAGGCCAGATAATCTGGCAGGTCATCTTTGGATAACTCATTCATGTTACAGGGGTTCACCTGAAAATAGCGATTTGACACAGGTTCGCAGCTGGCTTTCTATTTGTCACCTTTATTTTTCCACTGAATAGTTAAGCTAGATTATGTGCAAAATAAATAGAAGAAGACAAATTTCTAAGCATTCCATGGATTCACCGTGCACCCGGATCCATCGTGCGTGGGTAAGAGATGAGAAGAATGGTGTCTCGGGCTTGCGACCGACAATAGGCTGGTTTAAAAAAGGAGGCCTCCCTTTTTTTCTACTCCTTTCCATTTTATTTATTTTTTATAAACGTATTTTTCTTAATAAACAGCCACAACCGAATTTGCCAGTCGTACCAGAAAAAGGCCCTACCGCACCGACACAAGACCAGCTGATGCAACTCCGTGGCGAAGACTTCTTTTTATACTGCCCGAGGCAAGATGGACATACTTATGGAAGGTACGTTACCTTAATAGTTGATAATACTAATATTATAAATTGCGATACTCTTTCGCAAGACCAATAACAAGACTAACCCTAGTCCTAACATATCGGTGCTCTTGCTCTTGGTTTTACAAAAAGCAAGAACAAGACAAAGCATAACAGCCCTCTTATAAAAAAACAACATAATGCTTTGTTACTATTTTTTTTTTTTAATTAAGTTGTATTGTACGAGTATTCAAGATCAGGGCCCGGATTCTCGCGCCTTCGACATGCACGTCCGCTATTTTTGTTCGAAAGAAACTGACAGTTTTCTATGGAGATCTGTCGCTTTTCATTCGAATATTTCGAACTGACACGCAAGTCGAAGCGCCAGAATTACGCCCCAGACTGTCATCACTGTAATATCTAACACTTAATATTTAACTACTTTCAGAGACGACCTTATTCCACTCCCCAAATCCGAAACAGTTTTTCACAGTCCAGTTGAGATTGCTGACGTTAACTTTCATTCTCAATATCAACAAATTGATGTGGAACTGTGGATTCTAAGAGCTACCAGGCACTTTGCTAGTCAAAGGTTTATTTTTGCTTATTGTTTATTAATCATCCGTAGGAACCTTACTATGGGAACACTGGATTTAACCTAATTTTTCATCTTTACTTACATATACAATGAAACTAATAAATGATAGAAACATAGCTGAATACGAGTAAGCTAAGCTATTAGTCTGTTTTATTAAGCTGTTAGTCTTCTGATAACAGCTTACTCCTTGGACCACTTCGCTGCTTAGTCTTCCACTAACAGGAGTAGAATCATTCTAAATAATTTAAATAATGACGTGTCACAATTGCCTGTAATAGGTTTACGTGAATAAAAATATTTTGACTTTGACTTTAAGCAAGGAACAGTCTGCTAATATATACTGTCACATTATTACAGCAATAAATATCTAAAGTGATTCTATTACTTCCTAACTTATCAAACCGTTCCTTACTTCCTGGAGCGAAGTTCACGCACGATAAATATGGCTTATTTTATTGAGCTCGGTTGCTGAACAACACGTCAGTCTCAAGGCCAAGTCATGGTTCTCGGGTTTTCTAAGTCATCATCATCATCAGCCTGTGTCTCTCCACTGCTGGATATAGGCCCTCCCCAAGGTTCGTCATTTCACACGATGATAGCTACACTCATCCATCCCCCACCAGCGACCTTCCTGACCATCCGTCCATCTGGCGCTGTGTCGTCTCACTTCAGAACTCGTCTACTCCATCGTTATTCGATTCTGCGACAGACGTGTCCAGCCCATTGGCACTTCAGCTTGAAAACTTTGATTGATGTCAACGTTTCGGACTTTTAGATTCCGAGCATAGCTGAACTGGTGGATAAGACCCACTGTATATTTTAAAATTGGTAATAAACAAGTGGCTATGGGGATTGTTTTGTGTGGAGACTCGTACGTGACTACGTACCTTTGCCTGATGAATGGATAGCATAAAGACTGCTGGTGGAGGTGGTGATCCCTACGCGTACTCTTAAATTTGGAGACTCTTACATCTGTCGCACGCTGAAGATGTGGTATGCTCTCCCAGCCAGTGTGTTTCCCCATTCTTATAACCTGGAGTCCTTCAAGCGAAGTATGAAAAAGCATCTAGTAAGGCCGGCATAGTGGTAGAGACTGATGTCGGTCGTGGTGACCGGCGTCTGTTGCTCCCATTCTTGGACCTCTGGCGAGTCTTGGGAAAGGCCTATCCATAATACTATATAGTAGAGAGAAACAGGCTGATTATAATATTGAATTGCATAATAAAATGTTTATTAATAAATAATCTATACTAATATTATAAATGTATGTATGTTGCTTGTATGTATGTTTATTTGTTCATTTTTTCGCCTTTAATACTAAAGCAATTTTCATGAAATTTGGTAGAATTCTTCCTTGGAACTCTGAGACGGACTTACGTTATATGATGTTATCATCAGATGAACAAATATAACGCCACAGCCATTTAGTATTGACGAAGCGATTTTGATGAAATTTGATAAAGGTGGTTATTGGAACCCAGGGTTGGACATGATGTCAAATATCCTAAGGCCACCCTAAGGGTTAAATAGCTAGTATAGAATAAAGATAATTGATTTGTAATTAACAATTTCAGATATCAAGCCTATAGATACAACACAGGTTTGGGTTGCTGTATCGCAGCTTTGGGCATGTTGCGACGATTGAGGGCGCGAGCATGGAACGAAGATACTGTTAATGAATGCTTGGATGTGGGATCTAACATATTTCGAGTATATATTTTTAATGAATTATTATTATTGCACCCGTATTCTTAGACGTTTCCTCAACGGGTCCTCCACTCAATTGTTCCTTCCAGCTGTCACTCGACATGTCACTATCGACGAAGTCTCGAGGAATAGAACTGTCCAACTCAAGGTACATCGCTGCTATTATTTATATTATTAAAACTTGTATTTGTTATCTTCCTATTAATTATAATTAGTTAAATTACTTATTTTAGTTAATAAACACATTTTTAAACAAAACAAATTGTCAAACTCATTCAAATCAGATATCGTTCCAAAATGATAAATAATTTTTGTGGCACATGTTTATTCCTAATATGAAAGAGACATACTTATGGATGTCAAAAGTAATAGAGCGTGTAGTAATTCTTACAAAATGATTTTTTAGAATACGGGAACGCAAAAGATTGCTTAAAGATAATGTTGCCAGAAAAAAACTTGTCTAACCAGAAATATTAAAAATGCTAATATGTAGGTATCCCTTTCGAGGTTTGGAGAGTTTACAACTAAGAATATCGATTTCGAGGAACCCTTTGACAGCTGAAAGGTTGAGGGAAATGTCTTAGAATACTGGTGTTAGTCATAAATAGCTAATAAAAATATCTTAGGGTACGCTAGAGACACTCATTATGATATAGTAATTGGCTAAATGTGAATCTGCTTTTTTATAAGCGTGGTTTTTGACTACCCCGAAAGGGATACGGTCGTGATGATACTTTACTGCTGGTTCTCAGCAGAAACGGCCTGCGATTTACTCCTCGTGTTAAATAGGTGTTGATAATTTTACTAAGAAAGGAAAACCAATATTTTATTGGTTCGGACAAATGCAGGGTATATATTTCTTAGTGTATAGATGTAGCTGCATTATAGAAATGACTATTTATGAATATAGTATAGACTATAACATGTATAAAAAATTACTATTCTCCATTAACAGGAATCCCTGTTAGACCGCCGCGGACCAATGCGTCCGTTAACACTTGGAGAACTTAAGGACACATTTAATATACGAACTAATACGTACAAATTTAAGGTTCGTATTTTAATACTATAACACAAACGTAATTAAGACGCTTTAACGATTTTGCATCCCTCTAACCCGCACAATTTAGTATTTTTTAAAGTAACGTCAGATCTTTTGAGAAATGTAGTCCGTAATTTTATTTTCCAGTAAGTTGATAAATTACATTTCTTAGAAGAACTAGTTTTTTTTTATTTGTTACATTGCGAGCGAGAGAGATTTAAAATGTTAAACCCTCTCGAAAATAATCTTATAAAGTTTAATTAAGTTAAAATTTTTATTATTTTTCGTTGCAGCAACGTGGTATTGCTGTGTGGGGCAAGTTGATATCGAACAATCCCAAGATATTCGACTTGTGTCGCGGTATTGAAACGTTCTTCAAAGAATCTGACGCTGGAGTATTGCAGGTAATAAACTCAATACTATTATCAGCTACAAACTATCCACTAATAGTTTATATTGACGTAATGTGCAAAATTAAATTAAAAAAAAAAATTATAGTGATAAAAGTCGAGGTTTGGTATAAGAGCAGGATATGTTAGTGTATTTAATAGCATTCTATTTGAACCAACGGCTGCATCAACTTCCAGCTCTATTCTTTTTTTTACTTTTTGACCCCTACGCTTTTTCTCCGATTCCGTCCAATTATACAAACAAGTTTTCCAAATTTCCTCTGAAACTCAAATGCCAAGTCATCTAGTTATAATACGCACCATTGTTTTAACTACGAGAGAGTGCCTATTGTATAGTTAATGAAGTTATACGATTTTCAGTGTACATTTTGGGAGGTTACATTTTTCAGGGCTATTCTGAAATAAAAGTGCATATTTCATTTGTATAATGCAAAACATATTATATTTAAAGATCCCGGGAGAATACGAGACAGCAATTTGGCAGGAAGGTGGAAAGTACTACATGTTTCATCCGTGGCCCACCGATCAATATGGACATAAGGTATTTATTGTTATAAAACGACGCTGTTCTTAAAAACCAGGTCAGCCTTCATATTTGGCCAACTTTACAATAGACATGCCATCATTACAAGTTGCAAGCTTGTCGATCCAAACTCAGGAAATGTCATATAATATATATTATTGTTTTTAAATACGTCACCAGAAATCGAAACTGGTACTTCCGCTTTAAAATCTAAGGTTTTAACCACTAGACCACGAAGTATGTATATCAATATTATTACTTTTCATAAATGCTTTTTCAAATCTTCTTGAGTTGAGATCGGAACTCGCTGATTATTTATCTTAAGGTTTATTATTATTACTATTAATAAACAAGAATGGGAGCAACTGACATCAGTTCGCTCCATAATATCGGCCAAAGAGTGTTGATAATTTTAAAACTAAATTAAATCATCATAACGTCTGTTTTCTTTTGCGGTCAAAACAGAATCACTCTTAATATTTTTCTTCTACTTCCTCATAATAATAACTTTGATCACAGATAGGTTTAAGAGACGGTGGCAGGAGCGCAGTTCTCAGTTATGCCAGGGTATCGCGATTGTGTGAACATTTCCTGGCGAACGCCAGCGACATGAAGAGGAAACCATTCAGTATCGCCGACGTAATGGTCACTGAGACACTGGACATCCCTGAACCTGTTGGAGCTTTCAAATGTTATTATAATATACCTTTGCGTATATACTATATTTCTACATCAGCATGTGTCTCTCTATTGCTGGAGAGCTTTCCCAAGGCTCGCTACTCACGCAATCCTTTTCCACCATCGTTCAACCCCCACCAGATACTTTACATCATCCGTCCATGTGGCAAAGAGTCGTCCCACTATGCGCGCCGGTACTTGGTCACTACTCTGAAACTATAAATATAAATAAAATACATTCGTTTCAGATTAATATGTACAGGGGTTAGATACACAGTGTATGCTATTACATCACTAGCAAGGTCCGCTACCTTATTTAGTCTTTGTCTTATTTTCGTTTTACCTATTTTAATTTTGTGTTTCAAATGTGGATACTATTTTATGGAGTGTAGACCGAATTCTTCAGAAATATGTTTTCGGTATTCTAGGGGTTGTAATGAAAGATTACTGATTATTTCTATTTGATAGCTGTGGCATCTAATCGCTGGGTGATTCGAGGGCGATTTCATGAGGGGGACGCGAGGTTCCCAGAAGAACATCGTAACAAGCAAGCCACACCGACTTCTATAGCAGCCATAGCAATCGCACACGTACACGATCCATCGAGTTGGACTGCTGATAATATTGATGAGGTCTGTGTTATATATTTGCCTTAAATTATTCCTTAACATCACGTGCACATAACATCCCAATGTTGGTCAAGTGCGCGTTGGTAGATTTCAAGTATAAAAAAATTAAAATAATTAAGAATATTCCTGAGCATAATATTGTATTATTATTTGGTTCTACTTGTTATTTAGGTATTGTTTTTTAAGTTTATCACAATTATAATTTTTTTCAAAACCTGTTTTTTCAGTAAAAATATGCTAGTTGTGTAATTTTTAAAAATATTTTTTAAGATCTGTATGTTTCCTGAACATATAAAATACAATATTACCGTATTCGGACAGCCAATATTATTCATTGCCTCCGTAGTCTAGCGGTTAAGTCCGTGGATTTAGACTCGGAGGTACCGGGTTCGATTCCTGGCCGGGACACAAAAATATTTATCAATGTAAATAAATACATTTAAATAATATTTAATTTATATATTCTCGAGTTTGGTACCCTGGAGACATCGACGAGCTTGCCACTTGTCATGATTGGCCTATAGTAAAGTTGGCTAAATATGAATCCGCTTATTTATAAGGGAAACCGTCGTGATGATACTTTTCCAATATTATTCATCATCTGTGTGTTGATCTATTAAACTTAGAATTAATTAATTTTATTTCTTTTGATTTTATCACCCACTATTTGTAATTCGCAAAAATCATCATTACTTTTTTTTATGAATACTATTTATTTAAAGTCTTCGTATAGTTCTACTAAAATACCGGGCAGTTGCAGAAAGGGTGACATGTTTAATGTATTCCCATGAGGCACGTCATTGGCTATAATAACCATAGTTTTATCTACAAATCTCGTGGCATATTTCAAATTAATGATTATACATTATTACTCGTATAATTATCCTTTCCACAACCGGCCGTTTAACTTTAACTTATATGATCCTTGGCTACAGGAAGCGTAATATTTTGATATTTAGGCTTTAATCCGTGGAGACATTTTATATCAACAAACAATGGAAAACCTGGAAGCTGGAGGTCCGGACGAATCGATCCCAGTCGACAACGATGAAAAACAAGAAGAAGAAGAAATTACGTCACCGAGCGGAACTATGGCTGCTGTTGAAGTACTTACAAAGTTTCAAGTCTCTGATTATGATTGCATAGAAACAGAAGTAATGGATAGTTTATATTCTGGTAATTTTTATTTAAACGTATATTATTAGGTCTTGACATATTTAGATACATACTGGTATAAACCTAGCCAATTAAATTTCATAATATTTTTGATCTGGTAATAGGCTAGTAAAAGAATGCAGCAAATCGGTCCAACCAGTAAGTAGAATACTAGCTAGGTATATAGACGGACCTGCTCATATTTTACTGAAGAAAAGAAAGGGATTTATTAAATTTACTTACGTGTTTATTTCATACCTAAATATTTTATTTGTATATTTTAGGATCTCTTCATCCAGACCCAGAAAGTGGAGTAATGTCATTAAAAGATTCACTGCGCCAGATGTTTAAGGAATACTCCCATGCGGTAGTGACTGCTCGTGGTCGTTCCAGCGCAGTTTGGAGACACGAGGACAATTACTATGTATTCGATCCACATGGCTGTGATGATAATGGTACCCATTATACTCTTATAATAAGATTAACTTCTTATTGCTATTATCAGACTATCTGATACTCATATCGTGCGTATTGTCTTTAAACAACCTATCTAATATGCCCCTAAATGAAATGAAATTAACGCAATATAGGTAGAAGTCATTAATTATATTATAGTAATATAGATGGAACATTCAGGTTATACATCAGATGAGCCCCGAGCGGCGGCTTGTTTAGTACGAGTTAAAGGCACAGTGGAAGAGCTAATAGATGTCATAGAAAGCAACCTAGCACCTGGCACTGATGACACTTTTAACGTATCGCCGGTTTCCGTTACAGCCACTAAGTTAAACTATGAAATTAGAGCGCCTGAAGCAACTGTCGAAGTACTGTATACATATATTTTTATTTTAATTATTATTTTAAATATATAAATATTATTAATTTGTTAAAAACCAAATCACATTTTCTGCCTCTAAAATAAATGACAAAGCGTGCTAAATTAGTAGCATTAGCACCTTTACAGGTAGTAGTAAAAGGGTTCTGGAATTTCTTGCGTACTACTAACTTAAAGCCACGTAAGTTAAATTTAATTTAATTTTTCTAGAGCAAAGCATTTGAATGGATACGTGCTGGCACAGCAGCAATCATGATGGGTCCTAGAGGAGAAAATAGTGCGCTGGGCAAAGCTGCAGAAAAAGCTGGAATACCGGTTCGATTTGTTTTTTAATAGTTGTTCTTCGCTAATAATGTACATAATATTGTGGTTAATATTTCAGAAAGAAGACTTGGCAGGGCGTACTATTGGTCTATCAGCTGCAGCTGCATTCACAGCCGCTGCCGCAGCTATACCGCCGCCGCATATGCATCAAGATCATATGTTTAACTTTTTAGGTAAATATGTTTTATTTGTGATCTTGTAATAGACTGAAATATTAATTTCCTAAAATTAAATTTATTGACATATGGCATATTTCATAATACTGAATTTCAGACGCAGGGGCAGATTACTATTTAAATCTTGTAAAGAAAACTGGTAAAAATGAAATCGAACCAGAGGATTTATCTGAGAAATTCGAGATGGGAGCTAATACATTCTCAATCATGCTTGGTGATCCTATGACTTTTCCCTTAAGACTACCTGACGCACCCATGGAAGAGGTAAATCTCCATTTTCTATTCTAAAAACAAAAATTAAATTTAAAGAATTCAAAGTAATAAATAAAGTATAATATCATTTTAGCCCCTAGAACATGAGTCCTAGACTTCCACTGCTGGAGATGGACCTTTCAGAACATATATCTGGAGAATTTGGCCTACACTCGCCAAGCTGGCCAGACGGCTTGGCGAGAAAAGTATAATATACTATAGTATATATATAATATATAAGTATAGTATAATATACTTTATAATATATTATACTTTGAAAGTATAATATACTTTAATAAAAGTATTATACTTTGAAAGTATAATATAGTTTAATAAAAATATTACAGGAAGTGGAAGAGGAAGAATCCGAAAAGGAAGACGTTGGGGAGGAGGAAGAAGAAAAAAAGGAAATATTTATGAAAGGCAAGCATTAAATTTGAAACAATTAATGATGCGATAGAATGTGTATAACGTTTGTTTATGTTTAAATTGACGAGTATCAAAAATTATTAATAAATTAAGTGGACCACACAGCTTATAGGATTTAATTGATATTATCATTTACAGAAATCAAAGACGCTTTGCATAAACTGATGAGCAGACCAAATTCATTGGCATTGCTTGTGGGTGACTATCATCAGCTGGGAATATGGTGCGACGCAGGAGGAAAGGTTGTCGCTTTTGATGCAGCACCGACTTTACCCAGAGGAATACTTACTTCTCAAAGAATAAAAAAAGGTATTTTAGATTGATGTATCCGTAACTAGCGACAAATTGGGCTTAAAGCTGTAAATAAGAAAAAAATATAGTAATACGAGTAAGCACATGAATTACCTAAAACTCAAAAGAATAATATGACATAAATAAATAAAAAAATGTTTTAGGGGATGAATTACGCATGCAAAGGATAAAGGATCTTGCTCAAGAAATCATAGGAGAGGGTGGCATAGAAGAAGCTGAAGACGAGGAATTAGGCGGAGGTTCGTTAGGATCTACCAAATATACTGCTCGAAAAACTTTAATTAAAGTGTAGTCCCGATGCTACTAATAATTTTGGCAATTGAAAAATATACAGCGTCTTAGCCTATAAGTTATAATTAACACTTGCCTATATCATTTTAGAAGGCGAAGAAGAACCAGTAATTTCCCTAACGGAGTCTGTGCCACCGGAGTCAAGCCCAGCTCTTATGGTGTTCGCCTCGCCTGCAGAATTCATCGATAGACTTGGTAATTACTCCATAAACGTAGTAGCCCAAGATGTTAAATAACCTACAAGAATATAATTAAAACACATAAGAAAGTCTAACCGTATAAGACACTGAACATTTTTTAGGGAAAATAATACGAGTATACAAAATATTACCCTTATTGTTTATTGCAGTTTCTCAAGGACCATTAGACAACAAGCAAAGCTTAGCTCCGTACAAACTGTATCCAGTCAAAGTAACCAATGAACTTACGTCTGTGCTAAAGGAAAAGCGACCCAATCCAAACAAAAATAAAGCCAGTGAGGAAGTAGATGATGATGAAGAAGAAGGTTATATACACTATGTTATTTGTTATCATATTTAAAAATAAATTTACTAAATTCGATATGAACCCATTACTTTAATTACTATTTCAGTAATTAAATTAAAAGTTATTAAAACATAACTTCATTTTAGAGTCAGAAGCCCTTGTTGAGCCGCTAGGTGAAGACGCGATAGGCAAATATTTTAATAGGATAGGCCGGGCTGTAGCATCTATTCGTGGCAGAGTAGCTCAGGGAGAAAACTATTTTATGGAAAATCAAAGAGATAATCAGGTACAGACGTCTCTGTCATGATATGGTTTAAAAATAGAAATCATAAAAAAATGTTTTTTTATCGGTTCTTTAACTTTAGTCCTAACTAGGCTTTTTTATGGTGCAGGACGCAGCTAATGCCATAATGGGTGTTGTGGTGGACCACATAGAGCCTTACATATATTGGAAGCCAACCTTAATTGACGCCATTCTTAAATATGGAGACAGACTCCATACGATGTCTGTCCTTAAATATAAAAAACAGCCCCCATTAATGCCAGCGGATATTGTTAAAGAATTTCATGTCACAAATTTTACTGTAAGTAGGCCTATTTTATTTATCATTGTTATTAAATAGTCAATTATTTCGATTTCCTAAAATGGGTATATAAAATGAATATTTTAAAATTCATCTTGTAGTGACATGATGTAACGTAAGACTCGCATAAACACATCAATAAGTAAGTTGATAGTAACAGTATTTTTTACGCCCTTTGCCTATGTTATTTCAGGTGAAATTGGACATAGAATCTGGAATAGTAAAAGGTGATATAAAGGCTGGGTCATCTGGTGCTGTGCTCAATTTAAGGCGAGGACTTATAGAATTCTTTGAAAGTGTAAGTAACCTAGTATATTACCTTAAGATTAGCGGTTAACGAAAAGTTTATATATTTGAATTTCAGGCTAAATACGGTATACTATGTTCGAAAAACTATTGTGTCGCGGTTTGGAAAGCTGTTGACGATAAATGTTATTGCGTTTGGGAGCCGCACGCGGTTGGTCCGTCGGGCCGCACCTCACCGGGTGGAGCTGCGGCTGTTGTCGTCTTCTCAAATATAGACGAACTTGCCGATACCTTTAAGAAAAATGTAGAGGGACTCAAAAGAGGAGGCTCTAATAAGTTAGTCTATTTATATATGTAAGACAGATCACAACTTACGTTATATTACCAACCGTCTCAAACGCTAAACTGGTTTACAGTGAACAACCTGCTGTTAAATGCAAAGAAAACTAAATGCATAAAGTTTTGTGTGCCAAATGTTAAACCAGTGGAAACAGTACTAACACTAAACAATGCTATATTAGATCTCACAGACACTACAGTATTCTTGGGGATTACATTAGACTCGAAGCTTCAGTGGGGACCCCATATCTCTAATCTTTCAAAAAGATTGAGTTCTGCCGCCTACGCAGTTAAGAAAATCCGTACGCTAACTAATATAGAGACGGCTAGATTAGTCTACTTTAGCTACTTTCATAGTATACTCTCATACGGTATTATTTTATGGGGCAACGCAGCTGATATTCAGTCCATTTTTGTATTACAAAAAAGAGCCATCCGATCAATCTATAAATTGGGATGTCGCGTCTCTCTTAGAGAAATATTTAAAGAAATTAATATTCTAACAGTCGCAGGCCAGTATATTTTTGAAAATATTATGTATGTCCGTAAGAATATTCACATGTTTCGTAAAAATAGTGAATTAAGTTCTCGTAATACTAGAAGTAAAAATAAACTTGTTACTTCAAGATTTAGACTCAGTAAAGTGAATCGTTCGTTTGTAGGGCAATGTATACGTATTTTCAACAAAATTCCAGATGAGGTAACAACCCTACCACTAAATGTATTTAAATTATATGTTAAGGAAAAACTGATTTTAAAGGGTTATTATACCATCAGCGAATATTTGGATGACAAGCGTGCTTGGTCATAATTTATTTAAATGTTACTTATGTATGTCTTAGTTTATAGTATGACAATGCCTCTTTACAGCAGCTATAATTTAAATGACACCTTAAACTGTTTTTGTTTTAGCTAAAGTATGACAATGCCTTTTTACAGCAGCTATAATTTATGTGACATTTTAATAATGTTTTAGCTTATAGTATGACAATGCCACTTTACAGCAGCTATAATCTTAGTGACATCCTCATAATTGTTTTCGTCTTAGCTTGTAGTATGACAATGCCTCATTACAGCAGCTATAATCCTTGGTGTATTTATTTTATAATTGTGTATGTCTTAGTTTATAATATGACAATGCCTATTTACAGCAGCTATAATTTTAAGATTATAATTATGTATATTATGGGTTGTAATGTGCTGCTCCAAATACAAGCTATTTCCCAGAAAATAAGCTTTTCGTTATATTGATTAATTTTTTTGACATGTAAAAGCGCAGAATACATTATATTTATTGTCCTATGCCTACTTACAAAATACTTAAAATAAAAAAAAATAAAAATAAAATAACATAATATATTAGGCATCGATGCCTACCTTTAATAAGTTTTGGTCAAGACTGTATTTTAACTGTAATTTCATATAACATTATTTTTATAATTGTTGACTACAAAATATTTTAAGAATAATACAGGGAAGATTTCGATTTGAGCCCATGCAACACTGACAAATTAATAATAATTAAGAATAATCAAGTCTTGCAACGTAGATGAAAACGAAGAGTGGGACGACTCCCCGCCAGATGGACGGTACAGAAGGTCGCTGGTAGGGGCTGGATGAGGTTGTCAAAGGATCGTGTGAAATAGCGAGCCTTGGGGTAGGCCAATGGAGAGGCTGATGATGATGATGAAGTCTTGCAAATGCGTGAAACTCACATATCTTGGGTCTGCCAAAATTAATTAAGTAGTTGACGATGATTATGTCGTGGTCCTAATGGCAGTATTTAATCCAAGCGTGTTGTATTCGTATTTTGTAAAATTTGATAATGTTCCAATCTATTGCGAATGCTCTGCAAGTCCTTTTACTATTTTTTGTCTGTAGATACTCTATATCATCAGTAAAAGCATCGTGGGAGATAAGTAAAATTCCAGCTCCAATGTCGACGCAAACCGGTGTTCCTGATGAAGGATATGAATGTAAAGTTCTGACTGCTTATGTGGAAACTGCGAAGGGAAGAACTATTTTACGAGGATCGAAGCCACCCGATATAGTGAGGTAAACATTAGTCTACATAGTATTTGATTTGTCTAGAAAGTTACAATTACCTCCAAAAGTAAAGGAATAATATTATAAAAATATATACCTACATATTTGACGAATTAGTGTCAGATTAGGCCTTCTTATAAAATAGCCTATAGACGGGTCGCAAGCCCGAGACACCATCCTTCTTCTATTTTCCCACATACGTTGGACCTGGCACACACGCGCTAATTCCATGGAATGCTAAAAAAACGTCTTCTCTTCCATTTATGCTCTTGGGTTTGTCACTAGTTTTTTTTTTTTCAGATTTGCGAGAGATACTATCGTTGAATCTTCATGCGGTGCAATAGTAGGGAGTTGTATGTCATACATCAGACGGCCTCACCTCTGGACGCGGAAAACTGTAGACGAAGTCATGGCAGTCGCTTCACAATTGTTCACAGCTTCGTTGGGGAATCTAGGGTACGAGTTCAGACCAGGAGAGGACCTGCTCCTACCACTACAAGTAAGCTTTTATTCTGGATTTTGGATGGTTGCATCACAGTGAATTGGCAAGCTTATTATGTACCTATAGTCGCTATAATTCACTCCTGTCGCATTGCTTCTCCAAGATACACAATAATTCACCGATCATAACAATTGACCTTACGTCCATTTGTCTGTAAGGTAGTCTTGCCTTCAATCCCATGATTCTCTATCTTAAAACCCTACTCGGATAAATTGCGGTATATGTGACATTATCATTTAATTCTGTTTTACAACAGGTCCTGAAAAGGTTTGTCTTGGGAGTGAATTACATTAGATATGACATTGAAAGTGCATACACTGGAAAGTTGGAACAAATACAACCTACAGAAATGGGAGTCAGGTTCGAATGAATAAACTGTTTTTTTGTTTTACATAACCTAATAAACTAAACAATATATACATATATACTCGTATACCTAGCATGGTTTTTGAGGCTGGACAGTATGGAAAAATATTTTCGCGGTTTCTGATTTTACTAGTATTCAAACCTCAATCGGTTCAATGATGACTTTTGATCTAAATATCGATCCTCGATTGGCAACCAAAAATATAATTTTTTTCGAAATCTGTGAATGCAGTTCAGAATATCTCAATAAGTTATGGATGGAATGTTTTCCTGTAACTATAATGGTTATGGTACCTATCCTTACTGTCCCGTCTCAAAAATCCACAATGTATTGCGCAGCAGTTTGTGGTCGAAAAGCAAATATTTTAAAGAATATTTCGACCTTAGGCAATTCACTCACTGTAGAATCGTGGGAGAGGCCCGGCATATCGCGGCGTGGTCAAGACGTGCGCAGTTATGCTCACTCTAATACGTCTACACGCGGCTACACCCAAAACGACATGACAATATGGCGGCAGCATAGCAGCTACCGCGCCGTACTTGCTAACCCGTCTGGCCAGCATGGCGTGTGTAGGTCAAATGTTCCAAAATATGTTCTGGAAGACCCATGTCCAGCAGTGAAGATCTAGGACTCATGTGTTCTAGGGGCTGTGATAATAGCGCACCCCCTCCGCCTCTACATTTGAGTAGCATGTAATTCGTGTGTAACTCGTCTAGCCAGCGTGGCGAGTTTAGGCCAAATTCTCCAAAAAAATCTGGAAGGTATATCTCTAACAGTGGAGGTCTATAACTTTGTGTTCTAGGGGTGATGATGACTGCCATGTAATGCCAACGAAAACCCAGATGTTTCGCGCCTTGTCGTAATACCCGAATCTTGAATATCCGTAATATTCGATAAATATAGCCTTCGACATCGTAAGAATCTGGATCCAACCCCGATTCTCGCGCATTCGACATACATGTCGACTTATTTGTTCAAATGAAACTGACAGTTTTATATGCAGATACAGACTTGAATATATCAAACCGACACGCAACTCAAAAGCGCCAGAATTAGGCATTAAACTTTGTGTTATTTACAGGGCAGCTTTGGAGCGATTCTTTGAAACTCACAGTCATGGAATTTTATGGTCAGTGCCGCACGCGGTGGCAGTTTGGCGCGTAAATTCTGCGCCTCCATTCTACATGATGGAACCTCATGCATGTGGTCCAACAGGCCTAAGGGTTGATGCTCAGGTATATACTTAATAATCTGATAATCTGATTATTTTTTTCGACAGACTTGCTCATATTATTGTTCTTAAAAGCACCGACTTTAGGCGTTGAAACGTAGATGTATGACCCCGTCTTTACAGCAATTATAAACACTCATATCGTATACGAGTACTAATTATATTGTGTTTTAGGACAACGGAGCCGCATGTGTGCTCACGTTTACATCAGCAAAGCTCATGGCTTACGCGTAAGTTTATATTCTATATTAGTTTAATAATATTAATTTCTTATTTTATAGTTTAATAATATTATTATTTCGAACATAGCTTATAGCTATATTATGTTACTAACATAATCTACTATTATTAAAATTATTTGGGTGGACCATTGTTTTTTGAGTATAGAACAGAGCTTATTGATATCTTTGATTATTTGAATTTGAAAGACAATTAAGTCCTGAAAAGATGACATACCGAATCGGATCACTGCATCCAGTCCCGGAAAACATCCCCATCCATCGGGGGAACCGTAACATAATTCTAAAGGCATTCTTGTACTGGACCTTTAGTGTTCTGTACGGTTCCGTTGTGTTGTAGCCCGATATCTGCGGGCTGTACAGAGACATCTAACAGTCCGAGTAATACTAAGTACCTATTAAATATCATAGTGACAAGTGTATACCTACTCGTATATATTATAATATTATCCTGACAGATATCTACAAAACATTCCTGTGCCTGAGCGATCCAAGCACGACTTTCACCTGTATGCGATGTCGGTCATCGTACAACCAATTAAGAATTTAGGAAAAACAGATCCTCCTTTAATATTTGCACCATCATCTGCTCGACTAGTTCCCGCTACCTCCAAGGTAAAAACAACTACATATGTATATTATGAATCTTACTGATACTTTTTTTGCTCGCTCGCATACTTTTTAAACCCTAATGTTCTTTTGAAATTTTAGACATATTTTCTCATAGTACCATACCTTCTTTTAGAAAAGAAAAACATAACGACTTTCCTCTATTTTACTAAAACAGAGATAGGAAATTATTACTTCTTAGAAAGCTGATTGGCTACATTTTTTTAATAACACAGAGATATAAACAATATTTAAAGCAGTTGAACTGTGCGAGCGAAAAGGTAGCAAAGTGTAAAAACCCTCTTATTACATTGAGACGTAAATCGGTCACCAGGCGAGAAAGAAAAATATTCTAGAGATAAGCCATCTCCAATAGTAGAGGTCTTGGAGTTATAGGGGCTGTGAGAATTATGATTATGCGCGAAAGTTTAAAACGAACTATTGTGTTTTTCAGGTTTATGTGGATGGTAGCAAGCGGCGTGCTGACGAGCAAGACCGACGACACCCGCCCGGGAGCGCTACGTGTCTCGACTTCCAGCGAACAGCAGACAAACAACTGGACTCATTCAATGGTCACAGCAAACAGCAGTGTTATTTTATATCGATATTTCAGCCTGATACTCTTATAATGAAGCGTGCTTAAATTTTGCCTTCCTGTGAACTGATGTCGTTACCGTTTATTTTAGTCAGTTGCTAATTAACTTTAATATGTCCAAATTCGGAGAAATTAGCAATCAATAAATAACACATTATACAATTCAAGAAAATCAATGCTAATGAAAACTGACAAAACTAACCTTTAGCGTCCGTAGTTCCTATTTTAGCCGTTTCACAAATAACTTCGTACCTACTGTTTTTTTATTTGTTACTAACATTCTACTCAACTTTCTTAAAATTAATTTATTTTGTTTATTTTCTTACCATGAACTTTTACAAAGTTTAGATTCTTCCGCTACGGGAGCTATCTTTTTCATGGCAGCCGGCCTTTGCACAGCTTTAGGGTTTTGATCGGCTGAAATTGCAGCTTGGTCGGAATGTAGTCCGGCGCGGCGGCGGTGCAGCTCGATGAGGCGCCGGCATATCAGGCGTTGGTAACATAGGCCTACGAGATTCACAGCGTCGTCGGCTTGCACACCAGCCTAGTCAGTCGCAAGCCCGAGAAACCATTCTTATCATCTCTCTTGTTCACACACGATAGACCTGGCACCCGCGGCTTCTTCTTGCTTTACTGATCTCAGCCTAGGTGAAATTTATTGTAAATTAAATTATCTTTTGTATTTATAGGTCATAGAAATACAAGTGGTTGGTTAGTTCTTCCCGATGGTTCTCAATATCTATCTGCCAACCATTCGATGGATTGTCGAAAATTCTCCATTTCTTCTAGAGGAAATCAAGTTAGTATTTTATCTTAATTTAATCAATCAAAAAAATTGTCTTGTTTTAATTGTAGAAATAGCAGAGACCTTGTGGACAGAATTAATAATAATTTGTCATACCTTTCCTAATATAAGATGTGCTTATAACCATAGGCTTTAGCATGCAGCGTTATGTCGGTGGCCATGTCCCGCGTCGAAGACGTGTGCAGATGGTGCCCCTCGACCCTGGATGACATCCTCAGCAGCGGAGACCAGCTCTACCAGGACAGTTATCTCCACTTCAAACCGAACTCAAAACTACTTACCATTCAACAGGTACGTACGTATGCATACTATAGTCCATCCGCGTTAAGAAAATAGTAAGTCATCAGGGCAAAGGAGTATGTAATGCAGTTGAGTAAAATAGACTTATGATGAAAAAAAAACAAATATTTAAATTTAATGCAAATAAAATGAAATTAGCTACATATTCAAGCTATCGTAATATTTATATACAATAATATATGTATGTATATTGTTCGATTGAGGCCGAGGCCTATTTAAAATTTTGGAAAGATTGTGTTGAATAATTAATAAAAAATAACTTAGCCTAATCATAAGATATAAAAAAATTAAAAATCATTATCAATAGAATATCATTGCAGCCCCTAGAACACAGCGTCCTAGACCTCCGCTGCTGGATATTGGCATTCCAGAACATATATCTGGAGAATTTAGCCTACACTCGCCACGCTGGCCAGACGGCTTGGCGAGGATATAATGTCAATTATTATGACAATTTATTTCACAAGTTGGTACTAGTGAAACCGGGACCGACGGCTTAACGAGGCACGGGAACGGTGGTGTTGTAAATCTATGACAAATGTACGTAATAAAAGTATTTCTCATCGGTACATGCCGGGTGGGTTTGAACCGACCTTTGTAGGATTTAAGGAATGCGTTCTTACAACCGAGCCACCACCGCGACTACAATAGAATATATTGGTTCGTATTTATAATAAAACATTTTATTTCTTCATAACATTTTCTTCTCAATTCTTCTTTCTTGTGCATTAGTAAATATAAGTATTAACTTAAATCAACATGTTTATTAAAAAGTAGTTACTGCGAACTTGACTTTAATTTTTTTTTAATCGTGGTCGGGTGTCGTGACTAGATCAGTAGACAACGATGACCCACTATTTTCGTAACGCGAATAGACTTTAATAATGTAGACTGCAATAGCGAACCAGATAATTTCATTCATTCATAAGATTTAGAAGATATGGGCTTGTTGTTGTACTCGCATTAACAAGTAATCGCGTAATATATATTGATTAGCAAAATAAACCTTTAGGTGGATGTAGGGTCACATGCCATGTTTAGATGTTAAAAACATGCCCAACTCTGGGTTTCAAGGAGCATACTAGCCAAATAATATTTAAATTACTCCAGTACTGTTCCTGTATGCGTGAAGGAAAGACTTGTCATTCTCTAACAAGACGTCATATAGCATATATCCGTCTCAGAGTTGCCAAATTTTATCAAAATCAGCTCAGTAATATAGACGTAAAGACAACATAAAGAGACATGCACGAATTTACTATGTATCATATAATTAAAGTATTTTTTTATTGTTTAGATACTACGCAAGTTCTATACGCCTGGGAATTGTGTTTGTCGAGTAGTGATATACCAGGCTCGTCAACAAGGAACTGTCGAATCTGAACTATTTACGGGACTGGACGACTTCTTCAGAGAGGAGACAGCCGGGGTCTTTGTGGCGGGCGGAGACGCAGTAGCACTGTTTAAAACACCAAGAGGTTCAAGATATGACATATTTTTTATCACCCTGAGGTCTAAATTCATCTGTACGTGATAAAGAAAAATAATTAATCTAACTAGCATTACATGGTTTCACCGTTGTTCAGAATATCTACGCACTATCTCCTCAGAAAACACGCTTTATTTTTTAAAAAGAAGCGGATTCACATTTAGCTAACTTTACTATTGGCCCAGCATGACAAGTGGTAAGCTTGTCAATGTCTCTAGCGTACCAAATTTGCAAATTAATGAAACAATGGATATTGTAATAATGAAAAATAGTCAATTAAAATTGAAAAATTTTTTTTTTTACATACCTCGTATATATTATCTGTTGACCAAAGTTTTAATAGATTTAAGCCGATAGGATTATTATCTTTTTGAATATATTGCACTATCATAATACCACAGGGTGGTGGCGGCCGCGGTGTGAAAATATCATATTCCTCATTATTACCTTTTAGAAACGACTAGGCGTCCGAACCAATAATTCATCTGTAGGTATTCCTTTTTTAATAATAATCGTTCCCATCCTACCACACTGACAGCACCTCCAAGGAACATCTCTGCATTTTTTGAAATTAAAAACGGTTAATTAGCGAAAAATTATGTACATGGCTGATTTCCATGAATGATAAATTTGTAAAATTTCAGTGGCGTGAAAAACGGACAAAGTGACGTACAAACAAAGCTTCTTTTACATTTATAATATTAGGCTGGATTTAGTAGTTATAACTAAAAAATATTTTTTTAGGGTACTTGATGTTTGACCCCGCCGACAGAGATCGGTACGGGAGAGCCGTGGCGCCTCCCTGCCGAGGGGCAGCCCGCGCCTGCTTCTCCCAGTACCCAAACGTAGGTCAATTTTATAAATTATTAACTTAATAGGTATTATGACTTCACTAGCAGATATTCAGATTCTCTCACCGTGTCTGCAGCTCGTCAATGGACTGTTCCATTATTTATTCGACAGGCACCAATATATTTCATTTTAATTTTTCTGACTCTGCACCCATAATACTCATTCTGTCACTCTTTCAAAGGTTAGCTGGTAGAGAATACCTTCATAGTATTATGCTTGCCTATACGTACATCTTTTTATATTTTATATTTTGTGTGCAATAAAGTTAATAATTATTATTATGACTTTGCGTTGCCCGTGTAATATAGTGGTCAGCGAAAAAGCTTCAGGCACTTATTATATAAAAATTGGATTTCTTTCGAAAAACAGATCCATGAAGGTCGCTTTTAGACTATAACTAAATATGTAAGACATTACTTTTTTTTAATTAAAAACATTCTGTATTATTATACTCGCTGAAAGTGTCGCTTTTAAGGGTCGTTTTTTAAGAAGCAATGTCAAGCGTCAAACTAAAGGAACCTGCAGGAATCGAACTCTTTTTGTAAAATTCCCGGTTTGATTCCTGGCTAAAGGAGAAGCTACTTTTTAAAAAAAGTTGTTATTCTTTATTGAAGGAGCATTATCTCAGCATTCTTCAATATTCCTTGTAGTTTAGACAGTAGCCATCCACGACCACTTGAAAAAATCACTCTGTATAGCCTTGAACATATTTCGTTACGCAACCCATCATCGCCGCTTTCGTTGAGAGTATTTTATTATATAAAAGGTGGATTTCATTCGGATAACAGATCGGTGAAGCTCGCTCTTGCGGATATATACATATATAAGAGATGTTACTGAAATATAGGATGTCACCCCTGCTTATAATGTAGCTTATTATTATATAACCCGTCTAGTATTAATTAATTGTCTGCTCTGGTGACAAGAGGGCTGGTTTTTTCCTCGCCCAGAGAATCAGCGATTCAGCGAGGAAATGCGGCCAGCGTTCTTGCCATCATGCCGAGCGGATACGATTTATATTTAAATGAGGGTTTGTAAGTAGGTTTTTTTTGTTTTTGTTTTAGTTTATTTTTTATTAAAATGTATTATTTCCCAGTTTCGATGCTATTACATTTAATTAGAATGAAGTAATAAAGGTTCATATTTTCAGGTTAAGATGCTCGCTGAAAAACTTGTTTCCAATCTACCACATTACAATATGGATACAAAAACTGAAAATTCTAAATCGGTAAATATTATATTTATAAGATTATGCACTAAAAAAGATCATTTTTGTGGTTTTTTTTTTTAATTAATATAATTAAATTAAATTGAAATAAAGCCTATTTACAGCTGCCATAACTTTGATATTAAATTAAATTTTAATTTATATTTTGAACACATATGCTTGTATGTACATTTATACATATTAGTTTTAGTTAAGTTAGTATAAGTTATTGTGACATTTAAGTGACAACGCCGATTTACAGCCGCTTCATATTTATTATATTTATAATGACATTATTATTTAATTTATACTTTGTAAGTAATATTTTAAATGACATACGAATATCATATTTAAGTAGGTTTTTGTTAAGTAAGCTAAGTTTAGGTATTTAAGTAACCGAGGATTTCCTTATACATATATATAGGGAAACACGTAAATTTTAGTTTAGTAGTAGACAATGTTCTTTTATTTTGACATAATTATACCATATTATGACAACGCCCTATTACAGAAGCATCTAGTGTAGGTAGAACGACGAAGGCTGTTCTTTGCTGTTATTCATTTGCTATCATAACATGATTAGTAATAATTAATTTGTAATCTGACGAAACCGAGTGTACCAAATGTATAAAATGGTGAATAAATTAAAGAAATAAAAAAAGATCAAATATATATATTTATTATAAACTATATTGCACAAAATACAAAGGAATGCCGCTAGACTTTCTATACTGATCAAACTTGTAAAGAATAATAGTAGGTACGAAATTAATGTTATTATCATTATTGTATATCTTTTTTAATTTAACTAGCTACTTAATTTGACTAATGGGCCTGGGTTAGGGATAGGGACGTAGTGTCTAGGTTCGACTACTTCAGCTCTCCTTCAGGAGAAAATCTTTAGGATTCGTTGAGGGGCTGAGCGCAAGACGGAGCGATATTCCGGATATGCTTGAAGTGTCCATTGTCAGCTCGATAGATCATAAGTTTACTCAGGCCGACGACAAACATTAGTACGCATCTCCAGATCTATTGAGTTTATTATTTAATTATTAATTCAATGTAGTGACATCTATTCTTAAGTAACGGAACTAGGTGCTCATATGAAGTAGGCAATGTAGGCCAATATTTGTCGACAGCTTCAGAAAAAACGCATTAGTGTACTCAATTATCGCTAGATGGCGCTAAAAAATGCATGCGCTAGAGTGTGACGAGCGTTGTTATACCAGTAACGGCGCCCAGCACCAAAAGTGAATAAATTACCAGCGGGTGGTAACCCGCTAAGATCCTACCGGGGAATACAGGGGAATATCCCCATCCCCAACCCAGGCCCATTAGCCGGGTTAGGAGGTTCCCACTGTCTGTGTGAATAGATATGGTTAGATGGCGCTAGTTGAATTAAAAATATATACGAGTACAAGCGGGGGACTCTACCCATCCTCAACCTAGGCACATTAGCCATACGGGCCTGGACGACCCCATTGTCAGTCTGTTAATAATAATAATATAATTAATATCTTACTGTTATTCTGATTTGTGAAAATCTTGCATGCCAACCTTGGAATATAATTCAATACTGATGCCAAATATAGTTAAACTACGTCAAATATAATCACTAGGGAATACTTTTAACTGTTGTGTTATAGCATGTGGTGGTCGCCTATAATAGATGCAGCATCAGACTTTTGATTTAGCCTTAGATACAAATGCATGGGAGCTGTTGGCACTGTTGGCGACCCTATTATTTAAAAAAAAAAAAAAAAATACTAGTAACCTCTTTATGATTCGAGATAACACTCTTGTCAAGACAGTTAACTTATCACCTTGAAGTCACTTTCTTAAACATAATCTTAATTCCAACTTGCATTTTGTAATAGTATTAAATAAGTTCTAAGCGCAAGGAGCGTTTCAAATGTAGGAGTAATAGCCACAAGACTGATGAAAAGACAAAAATAAATTAAGTTAATCTTTAAGCAATGTGATGCACTTTAATTTATACTGCAATAGTTGTAGGAAAGTGAGATTGCGTAACTTATACTTCCTCATCAGAAAATATAGGTGAAGTGCGGGAGAGAGGGCTAGTGGGAAATGCTCGCCGTTTTGCGCAATAGAGAAAGCGCCCATTTTCCGGCGCGTGATCTTATTCATAATCGTGTGAATTGAGAAAAGTGAGATGAGAACTGCAGGCCCATTCGCAACATCACTAAATTTTGGGACTATTATAACTATTAAAATACTAACACCTGTATTGTAAGACATTTGCTCAACGGATCGACTCAATTATTCCTTCCAGCTGTCAAACGGAGGGACGCCCGAACCTTGAATCCTCCTTGAAAGATACATATACATATATGTTATTTTCGGTTAATATTTATATTATCCGAACTTATATTACTTATTATTAAGTAGTTAAGTTACTTCTTTTTTGTAAAAGAACATATTTTTTAACATTTTAACGTAACAAGTTGACAAACGCATTCAAATCAGATTCCTTTCAAAGTTAGAAATATTTTTGTGACATATGAATATTCATAAGAATAAAATTAAAAGGGAGGCCTCCTTTTTAATTTGTCTTCTCTTTGAAAGAGACAGACTTATGGCCGTCAAAAACGCAAGAGTGTGTAGTAATTCTGACAAAATATATATTTAGAATACAGAAACGATCTATAATGTTATACCAAAAAAATAACTCAACTTGCTCTCGCCGACAAGACTGGGATTCTTCTATCTAGAAGTGTACAAAAGTAATAATTCAACGTCACGAAATCTAAAATTTTAAACCTGAATTTCCATCTTCAACATTCTTAACTGTAAGTTGAAACTTCAAAATTTAAGAGTAACCGCCAGTTTTAAACAACTCCCTCAACTCCATTCTTTATATTTTTTTAAATCATTACATTAGAGACATCGACGAGCTTGCCACTTGTCATGATGGGCTTAAAGTGAAGTTCGCTAAATATGAATGTGGCTTTTTGTACATAATAGTGTCACTAATAATGGCGGCTGAAAATCAGCGCTATGGCCTATCTATAGGTATCTATACATGTGCTGGTGGGCTAATTATTTTGCGCATAATTTTTTAATATATTTTTTTGTATAGTTTTTTTTTTTAATTGTATTATGCCATGTGTATGGTTTGGCGACAAATAAATCTTTCTTTCTAATAAGTAATTTGAGCACACTCATGTTTCTTCATTTGTTACGGCGACGACTTTTGAATCACTAATCAATATTGCTTAAGTTTAATCTTAGTTTAATCTGGGTTTAAGTTTATGGTCAGCTATGGAGAAAGATTTCAGGATTTCTCTGAAGGAGAAAGTGCGTAACGTTGATATCCGTCAGAGAAACAAAGTTACCGACATTATTTTAAAAAATTGCAACCTAAAGTGGCAATGGGCTGGACACGTCTGTCACAGAACCAATGAACGATGGAGTAGTAGGTTCGAGTAGTGACCACGTGACGACCTAAGGAAATCGCTGGTGGTGACTGGATGAGGGAAGCAGGAGATCGTGTGAATTGGCGAGCCTTGGAGAGCTATGTCGAGCAGTGGCGAGACACAGGCTGATAATGATGACGTTTCACCTTAAAAGCATGTTTTGATGTTAAGAGACGCAGTAATATGTTTTAGGTTTACGACGCATGCTAATACATCTATTATCTTGTTTTAGGTTAGGATTAGTGCCAACCCTACTCATATTAGTGACAATAAGGTTAGTACAAGCTCTTGTAAGTTCTTGCCTACAGCAAAAGTGAAGTACTAATCAATAATTAATCTTCGTTCTTCTCATAACAACCGACTCCAAATTCCATCCCATACTTCCAGCACATATTTAGATTCATTTACCGTATCGGGTGGAACAAGCTTCTACTGACCATCAATTCAAATCTTTAAAAAACTACTTAATACTTTATTTTTAAACAAGCAGATCAATATATTTTAAATTTGAAAATTTCTACTTTATATATTATCTTCGTATATATCTTCTATATGTTAATAAGTATTTAAGTAGTCTCTGTATACATATTATTTGTGGTTTATTTAAATTTTAAATAAGGTTATAATTGCACCCCACATATTATACTGTGTCACTCTCCCAAAAGGCGAAATGGCATTAAGTAAGCCTTTGTATACTTTTAAATTAAGTACAATAAAGTATTTTAATTAAAATTTAATTTACTACTTCCTTCAATGACATCTGAAGCACTGACTATTTCGGATATCTAAAATCTATCAAAGCGAGATATTTCTATTTGTACATACAAAAAGCGAGCGAAAGTCGAAAGGGACATAGGAGATTAGGATACGCAGATGGTATGTGCGAGGATGTATAAAACTGCACTGCTGCGTGTCTGAATAGAGTCCGTTAAGAAAAGCAGGGTAATAATTGGAAATATCATTTCATATGTGTTGTATGATCCTAAAATAATTTAATGTATTTTTATTTATTTTTAGCCAACGAGTACGGCGTTTGCCATTTACGGAATGGATGTCACCACTTTAAGAAGACTAAACAAATTTGAAATGTAATTTGTAGCTATGTACTTGAAGATTATATTGAATAAAATCTAAACCTATTCGCAACAACATAGTCAAATAAAAATTGGGAAGTTTTTAATGACTAGCTTAATATAGTTGATAAGCAACAAACATCTGCTGTTAAATTATTTGGTTAGCCAGTAAGGATTTGGCTAGATATAAAAAGAAATCAGTCTTGGAAACAATCCTTATATTGTGATGAAAAATAATGATTGGTCAGAAAGATTTTACAATTGGTTATAGGTTAGCAGTTAAAACAAAAAAAAACCTGATTGTATTATCCCAGCTACTGACGACATGCATGCATCAATTGAAATTTATGGCAAAAATAAATTCACCAGTCCAAATATGACATTATTTCTAATTAATTTAGAAATTTTTGCTCGCTATAAGTTGCCAACCAACTTGTCATTTTGGCTGACCAAATTATTTCTTCTACTCACAAAAAAAATATTACAAATGTTTAAATGATACCCATAAAAAATCAACAATAATAATTTAGTATAGATGTGAATAGGACAGAACCAGCCAAAGGGTGGTTGTATAAAGATACAGGTTTTCAAACCCCGATTTGTCGGTTCATTTATAAACAATTAAATCTGTAGTGGTACCAAAGACGTTTAAACCTGTTTATGAATGTGCAAGCGCATAACCCGCTTTCTTTTGCAAGCACCCTAATAGCAGATTGTATTTTTTTAGGCGATATATTATTTTGTTAAACAAACATTTCGTAACTGCCAATAAATTTGTCTGTATTTCTATTTAGTTGTTATTTATTTTATTCCAATTACTGGTAATTCTACATATATCCGTCAGGAGCTGATGGAGGCTGAATGCAACTAATAAAACCCCTATATGTTTGTTGGTGATTCGATATTTAACTAAAATTTTACTTGTACGAGTATAGCTTTGATCATATTTCTTTAGGCAACCTATCACCATTGCTTTTATTAGCGTATTTTATTAAATAAAAGTTAGTTAATTTAATTCGGATAATAGATCGGTGAAGGTTGCTCATCTGCGTATCTTGAACTAATTGTAAAGTTAAGATGGATCCATGTAATGGAAGATGCAGGTTGGGACGAACCCTCGTAAGATGGACGGATGACCTAAAGAAGATCGCTGGTCGTCGATCGTGTGTTGTGGCGAGCCTTGGGGGAGATTTATATCCAGCTGTAGAGAGCAAAAGGCTGACGATAATGATGATGATGATATAAAATTTTTTTTTTTTAATAAAATTAGTCTAAAAAAAAGTTTTGTTTTTACGGCCAATTGCAGATATGTTGATTATCTTTTGATATGTTATTGGGTGAATTACCCAAAGTGACAATCTAACTACCAATTACGTGGCGTAATAATTCTTTGCAACTGGCCGTTAATTTATTCCATAGAGAACAGGAATCAGTAATGAAGGTAATACTCCAAGAACACTATTTAAAAACTTTCATTGTTCAGCCAATATTAATGAAGTTTTCGAAGAATTTATACTTGTACAATAGCTTTATATTATACTGCAAACAATATCAAGTGGAATCGCAATAAATGCTACCCAATTCGGCGAATACGCAATGGATACAGCTCAATTATTTGTAAATAAATATAATGGGTATTATATGCCATGCTCTATCCATAAAAATGGATAAATGGGTAAAGTGTTTAAAGCTATTTCTTTTTATATTATTTACATAAACTATATAATAATATAGCGCGGTGGTGGCTCGGTTGTAAGAACGCGTTCCTTCCGGTTCTGTTCAAACCCACCCGGCATGTACCAATGAGAAATACACTTTTCTTACGTACATTTATCATAGATTTACAACACCTCCATTCCCGTGCCTCGGAGAGCACGTTAAGCCGTCGGTCTCGGTTTCACCAATACCAACTTGTGGAATCGTTAATAAATTGTCATAAAAAATGGCATATACTTGCCAAGCCGTCTGGCCAGCTGGCGAGTGTAGGCCAAATTCTCCAGATATATGTTCTGGAAGGCCCATCTTCAGCAGTGGAGGTTTAGGTGGCTGTGTTCTATGGGTTGTAATGATGATAAAGATATAATAATCAAGCTTAAGAAGAACAATAACCATTACTGCATATAAATTTAAAAAATGATGAGGCAAAAATGCTTTTGGATCTACCTGAAAGTGAATAATACCTAAAATACTATTTATAATAAATATTATTAAAACGTTTTATGTTAAAGCTGCTGACGGGAAAATCTGGAGACAGAAAATGAGGCTGCCAATTATTTCTGCAAACGTTAGCTACATATAGGGAAAAGTCGGGACTATCCCTAAGGACCTGATTGACGTTCAAAATTAAATTTCTGAAAAATTGAGAATACAATTCTTCATTTTTCTTTACTGCATTCATTTATGATAAAGAACTATTTAAATTAACTAAGTACTTATTGTAAAAGATGAAATTCTAGAAACATAAAATTGCTTGAGCGAGGTTGAGGTTGAGCGAGTTTGGGGTTGAGCGCTGTCTGCGCCAAAAGAAGACGCGGTGGGCAAATCGATAAAGCTGCGCAAAGTGCAAATGGAGTCGACGCGGTAAAAGAAAGGGGTGCGAGCTGCTGCTTTTAATATTGCTGTGTGCAGAGAAGTTTAAGTTAAATAATTTGTGTTTAAATACAGCCAGCTATAAAGGTAAGCCATTAATATTGGTATTATTAGAATGCTTAGACAACATACTCTTATGCTTTTAGATATTGTATGAACATTATACCTAACTTTCATAATCTCTTGTTAATTATTAACAAATGTACTCGTAATTATTCTAAACAATATGTCGAAAGATTGACAAACGGTCTAGTTTATTGTATTCATTAAAATTATAAGTAGAAGTTTCCGTATAAATGTGCTGTGTCATACAACGATAACAAAGGGATTTTTTTTTTATTAACACCCAAGCCCGAATTATTTTAATTGCGGATTATGTCGTGATAGTATAATGACGTGGTTTTTCAATTGGTCTAAAATGGGTTTGGCTATTATTTTAAATTACCTTCCGAACTATGTCTATTGGTTATCGATTTTGAACATTCGCACGCATCGCCACAAAGAGTAGACGCCATTGCATCAAATTTTCAAAATGTCCGTCGTATAGTAAATGTGTAAGTGGGAAAGGCTTCAAACATATCCATTTTTCTAAGAAGTTTCCGATTAATTGGGCAATTAAAAGCCAAATCCAATATAGTTTTGTTTTGTTTTATTAAGTGGAGACACAAAGAACAAAGAAGACGGGGATTTTTGGGCCAGAATTAATTTGAAACCTATAACACCAAACCAATTTACAATCTGGAAAATTCGAAATCAAAGAAATAGGGTAAGTACACGAATAAAACTGATTCAAATAAACTGTAATCGATTAATAACGAATGAGTTTTGTTCACATCATTTATTTAATATATAACAAAATTAACTTTTACTTCTGTTTAAGGCTAACTTAACAATTAAGTTTGTCTTATCTATTAGTAAGACCTTATCGGGAGTAAATAAGGATTATAAAAGTAAAGTATCATCACCACCGTATCCCTTCCAGGGTGGTCAGAAACCAAGCCTTTTAATGTTTTTTATTTAGCGCTCGAGGTCTCTAGCGTAACTTAAACTCGAGAAATAACACAAATTAAATTATTATTTCCAACCAGGAATGGAACCCTGTATCTCCGAGTCTAAATCCACGAACTTAACCGCTAGAACACGAAGGCAGTAACGTGAGATACCTTAGAATTACCCTTCTGTATATTTTTTTTCATAAGCTGCTAAATAAGAATTGCTTCATTAATTCAAGTTAAAGTAGACGAAAAATACTGGTGTAATAATTCGCATATAGCTTAGTGATATGAGCTTAGTCAGTTATATGTATATATTATTGAGTTTAAAAAAGGAGAACCCTATTGTAGACTATTCACTGGCATTGATAATGAATAAATAAAAATATATAGAAAGCATCCAATGAAAAAAAAAAAAAAAAGTATTCAAATAACCTTATAAATAAATAATTCTAATTCAAAATAAAGCAACATTTCAACATTTTAAAGGACAGCTACTTAATATGCTCATTTTTGTTGCCAATGTCAAAAGTCATTAAAAGTTATGCATATTCGAGGTATATAAGAATTAATTCTGTAATTAGTGGATAAACAAGAGACACACAGTAAATCCTTATTCTGTTTGATAAGGTAAATAGTTTATTTTAATAGCTATTAGGGTGGGTACTGTCCACTAAGCTGCTGGTCTTCTGCTAGCAGGAGTAGAATCATTCAAAAGAATTAAATAAATGAAATTCATAAATGCCTGTAATAGGTTTACGTGATATTTTGACTAACTAAAGTATGGAGAAAAGATAAAGTTTTTCTTGTGACTTGTAATATCAATAAAAATGTGTCTTAGAAAATTTGACGACAATCGGATATTTTTAGTTTTCTGCCTTCGGATTGACTTTGAAATTTTGGAAAATATAAAAAAATACAAGTATCTAGAAACTTTTTTAACTGATTATTATTTTGTTGTAGGGTAGATGTAATTAATAAAACTTTATATAAAAATACTATATTTTTAATTGTAAAGTTATTGTTGGATTCTCACAACAATCCTGACAATTTTCCCTATCCACAAATCATTCCAATTTCCGAACGCGCAATACAAAAAAGTTACGCACCAAAAAAGTGGGTAGCACACCGCAGCAGAAAAAAGTCGCCTGTCTGTTCGCCTCCCGTGCAGAGTGCGTGCATCGATAAAAATAGTTTAGTGTTTTAGTGTGAAAGAAGACTAAATTTGGTGAGTCCCATCATTTTCCTTCATTTTTTCCAGTTGTGAGAACAAAACCCATTTTTTCCTCACTTTGGTAATTTTTATTTGACCTTCAACTAGTAATCTCTTTACTCACGTAAAAAGAAGACGCAAGTGTACATTCCCGAAATTTGTTAGTTAGGAGCCAATACTCCACCGCTAATATGACGCAACATTGTTTCTGGTTCTTCTTGCCGGATAAAAATTAGTAAGGAAATACAGCCCATCTAAAATTCTATTGCTCATATTACGTAATTTAAGTACCACATGCCGTACCTTTCAATTACTACACAAATTGAAGGAATTTTACATTTGCGTACCTATCTTTTTACAAAAGAAAAAAAACTATAATTATTTTTTGCTCAGAAAGTATTCTTAAAGTCTAAACCTAAACCTATCTATACACTATATACAAATACTTAATTCTATCATTTATAATACAAATTAGTTAAATTTAAAAAAAACAAGTGATAACGGCCGGTTTCCACGACACGAAAAATTTTGGTTAAGGCCCGTTCACACGGCACGTTTCATAGTTTAATTATTTTAAAATATTTTTTTTTGTGTTATTTCTTTCCTACTTTAACGTATGTTTGTGGTTTATTTGGTATAATATTATATAAAAATGTGCGATCAATCTGAGATTACTGTACTCACCTCACGCCGTGAACATGTCTTTTGGTCGTTGCAGATTTTATATGATGTAGGCAAGGGAATATCTACGGATAAATCTAAACTATCCCAGTTTCGTGCTAGATTTAAGAATATAGATCGACTAAAAGAAGAATACTTAGAATTAACAGAGCAAATTAACTTAAAATCTTTAAAAACAATTCCAAAATTTACAATTAATAATGAAATTCTTTATGCCTTTGATGAAATCTACTACGAAATCATGTCAATTGCTGAAACAATTCAATTTGAACCTGCTAAGGTTCACAGCAATAATGACCCTAAGTCAGATGAATCTAGGTTACAGATTAGGTTACCTAAATTGGAAGTACCCACGTTCGATGGTCAAATTGAGCATTGGCAAACTTTTATTGACAGCTATATGTCATTAATTCACAAAAACGTGTCCCTAAATGCCATCGATAAATTTCATTATTTGATTTCCTGCTTATCAGGGCCGGCGCTAAGCATCGCCAAGGGAGTACCGCTAACTTCTAGCAATTATGATGTCGTTTTCCAAACACTTTTAAATCGGTATCAAAATAAGCGTATTTTAGCAACTACCTACTTAGAGAAAATAATGAAATTAACTCCATTAACTAATTCTAACTTAGACGGTTTAACTAAATATACAAATACGTTATACGAAAGCGTCAATGCACTTAGGGCATTAAGGCTAGAATCATTAAGCGAATTTATATTGTTTTACCTTGCTTCGCGCTCACTGGACAGCGACACGCGTAAATGTTTCGAAATTCAGAACATGAGCGAAGCACCTAGCTTTGACGAACTTCTCAACTATCTTCAAAATTATATCAAGGTTCTCGAAGTGAGCAAAAAAAAATTTGGTGAGTCCCATCATTTTCCTTCATTTTTTCCAGTTGTGAGAACAAAACCCATTTTTTCCTCACTTTGGTAATTTTTATTTGACCTTCAACTAGTAATCTCTTTACTCACGTAAAAAGAAGACGCAAGTGTACATTCCCGAAATTTGTTAGTTAGTAGCCAAAACTCCACCGCTAATATGACGCAACAGTTATAATTACCACTACTAAATCAACCACTTTGCCGTTGTTAGATAAACACAATATTTACATTTACCCACAAATATTTAATAAAAAAATTATGGTATCGTTTGTAACAATTCTTATATAAACATAAGCATTTTCAAAATATAAATAGTGTATATTATTAATAATAATATTTTTCTTAATACTGAGCACAACATCACCCACTGCCCCCACCTGATGGTAAGCGGTACGCGAGGTCTAAGAATGGGAGCAACTGACGCCAGACCGACATCAGTCCCAACCACTATGCCAGCCTATAAAGATGCTTTTTCACACTTCGTTAGAAAGACTCCAGGTTATAGGAATCAGGAAACACACTGACTGGGAGAACATTCCACATCTTCAGCGTGCGACAGATGTAAGAATCTCAAAAAATATATGTACGCGTAGGGTAGTGGCTATGGTATGTAGATGCATATTTTGGCCTGTGCGAGTGATTCGGTTACGGAATAGAGAAGAAGGGATAAGGTTGTGGAGCTCTTCAGAACATTCACTGTAGTATAGCTTGTAGAACACGCTCAGGGAGGCCACATCTCGGCGAAGCTGCAGCGATTCGAGAGTTTTAGTCACTGCAGTATCGTCCACTATTCGAATCGCCCGTCCCTGTAGGACATAGAGAGCATGTGTAAGGTACTTAGTAGAACCATCCCAGAGGTGAGAACAGTATTCCACGCATGACCTTATTTGTGCTTTATAAAGCATAAGTCGGAGTGAGGGCGGTAAAAAGCGTTTTACCCTGTTCAGTATTCCTATTCAGATTACTTTAATAAATTAGCTAATTCATTAAAAATACCGATACTTTAAAAGCTAATCCGGAGGCAGTTATACTATACCGATTGCAACATTTTATCGCTATAAGAATGCATAATTCACAAAAAATGTTTATTGACCCACCCTAATAGGTATGTGATATCGGCGATCTTTCGACGTGTTTCCAAACGAAGCAGATGAAATCGAATACAACACCGTTGGTAGTCAGAGTCATGAGTTGTGGCTCTGTACTGAATATAGCGCAAAAAATAAGCTGGATAGCCTCAAATTCATTCATATGAATTGCGTATTGGTGGTTCCAGTTTCGGCTGGCGTACTTCAAGTAACTACGAACAAACTAATAATAAAGGGTTTAAGTAGCTTTGATGCTGTCACTGGTGGACCTCAAGACAAATGCGAGCATACGATTGGCTTTAGATAACATTATGATCTTTGTGCAAATCGAAAGCCAGCTTTCTATCATAAATTACGCCCAAATCCCTTTTATTTTGCAGGTCAAATTTCCGTAACATTATCTGGCTTCAAACTCTCGCTAGCAGTTATCGCTATTTACATCTAGTTGAATATAACAAATAGGTTTAAACAATAATTATTATTAATAATAAATAATATTTTCGCAAATGCCTTCCTATTATTTACAATACTTATCTCGTTCGATGAGGTTGCAGTCTATTTTAAACCAAATGCCAAAAGTCATCCAACCTGACATCATATTCGTAGCAAAACCTTGAACAATTTTCACGTCCTTACAAATTCTCTACATTTTGTAGAGCGGACTATAATATTCGTAATTATTTTTTTACTTAAACCTTAAATACTATTGTATAGATGTGGATCGGTAGTGAAATAAGCATTTTATTTGTAATAATGACCGCCAGGGTATGTACCAACTTAACATAAAAAATGCCTTTTTTTAAATTTGCCATCTTTGTTGCACTGGAATTGAGGGTTTTTGAAATACATATACATATAACTGACTAAGGTAAGCCGGTGCAGAAGGTCATGAAGAAAACATATACCTAGTTGAAATTATGAATTACTAAAAAACATAGATTAATTAAGTAATTCTTTCTCTTTCTAAATGAAACCGAATAATCTGAATAAATCTTTATTTTGGCATTCTAATTGTCTCAAAAGTTATATAAGGTCACCTGTAAGCGTCCTTAGATAAAGAAGATTAAATGTCGCAAAAAACAGTTATTTTTAATAGCACTTTAACTAATTTAACAATAAAACAAGCTACTAGTAAATTAATGTGTAATTTATAATTCGTAATTGGGACAATTGAACGGTAAGGTAGATTATAAAGCGATATCCGTCACGTGATTGGTACAGTTAGCTTTTTATTTTGGGTAATTCAGCCAACGACTTGTCTCATATGAATACGTTAAATGCATTTAGGTAAGTAGTATGGTCAGATATACTAGGGAGGATTTATGGCAATAATCAGATGGCAACAAGACTCAATCGTCTTGGAAAAACATAAACGTAAACTGCACAACGCGTCGTTATCTTAAAGCAAACGATGAGCATTCCATTCCTTACTGTTATTAACTTTACAAAAAAGAGTCATTAAATAAATTATACGAAATATTCTATACTTTAATTTACTGATAGGTAAGTAGGTATTTTGTCGTAAAATATGTTGTAAGTTGGAGATATTGTCAAAAAACAGTTTTTAGAGACCTTTGACTTTGTATATCTAAGGACGCTTACACTTGACCTTATTATAATTATAAAGATTTATAAAATAAAGGTTTATACAAATATTCTGCAACCGTTTAATTCATAGATTGACGAAGGGATCAATCTAAGATTAAATTGAATCACTTATATAATACAGGGCCTACAGTAAAGTTGGCTAACGTGAATCCGCTTGGGGTTTCTGACTACCCTGGAAGAGATACGGTCATGATGATACTCTACTTTTTTAAATAAAATGTCTTTATTATTATTGTTTCAGGTCAGAAAGTTAAACTAATAAATAATATTGACTAAATGAAAAAGTTAAATTGAGTTTCATCAGTAATTTGGGGTGATAATGGCTCTAGTGATTTAGAATTTCATAAACGTATACTAATAAGGGTTAAATAATATGTTAACCAACAAATATAATGACCCAGAAGGTCATTCTACTGGTGGACATTTACGTTTCCTAACTGAAGCTGAAGTAAATGATTTTTTAAATATTAATAAACCTTTGGGACGCAAAGCAAAAAAAAAAAAATATTTCGATTATGAAAAAGCTGTAAATTTCAAAGATCTATATTTCAATATCGCTGAACCTTGGGATGTGATATTTAAATGTTACGTAAATAATAACTCTTTTAATATTGATGGACCTTGGTATGATTTTTCCAAAATTGCTAGATCTTTGGCAACGCAAGCTAAACAAAGACATAACAATCCAAATATTGGAAAACTTTCGTATCTGCAGGCTAAAAACTACAGGAATGATTGTGACAAACAATACAATACAGGTGAACCTTCAGGTTCAGTTCAAGGGGAAAACGAAGATCCTGTTATTGCTCAAAATCCGGATTTACTACCTTACAACAGGAAAGTATATAAATATCTTACTAGAAAAGAACATAACATAATATTCAGGTTTATACAAGGCCATACCTATGTAGTCTCTCAGGATTATATAAAAGACCGAGAACGTGAGCTAGCTATTGTTAGTAGACGTGAATGTCTGGTACTAGCTAAAAAAATCGAAAATACCTTTTATGAAATACCTCAAGATTTAAGAAATACCATTGAGGGCGATTCCAATATCGTTAGCCCTTTAGTTGTGAGGGGTGTAACTGGAAAAGATAGACACAACACACATTCCTCCAATTTAAATTTTACTATGGTTGAGCGAACCAACCAAAATGGCAGTCGTATGCGTATTTTCCTTCCAAAACATATAGATGCTTCTAAAGATAGCGACAGGCGCGATGTTTTTGAAAGTTTGGGTATACAGCCTATCATCAGAGACGGAAAACCATATATTGCTATGTGTTCCGCTTTGCAGTCTGACACCAAAGATGCCTATACCAATACTACTGGAACCTTTTCTTCAACGGAAATAGAAGTTTGGCTTAAGGAAAATAACTTTGTTGAGAAATCTGGTGAAATTGACGTAGATGAGTTTTTTAACTTTGATAAACCTAGTGTACAGTTATCTGAAAGTAACGTAGATGACTTTTTCATCAAAGCTCCTTCAGCTCTGCAAAATGAAAATAACACAGATGAATGTAATAGCGTAGCTGGACCTTCAGGTCTCCAAAATGAAAATAACACAGATGAATGTAATAGTGAAGCTGGACCTTCAGGTCTGCAAAATAAAAATAACAAAGATGAAAGTAAAAGCGTAGCTGGACCTTCAGGTTTACAAGATAAAAATAACAAAGATGACATTTATAACTTAGCTGGATCTTCAGGTCTACAAGATAAAAATAACGAAGATGACATTTATAACTTAGCTGGACCTTCAGGTCTGCAAAATGGAAATTACAAAGATGACATTTATAACATAGCTGGACCTTCAGGTCTGCAAGATAAAAATAACGAAGATGACATTTATAACTTAGCTGGACCTTCAGGTCTGCAAAATGGAAATAACAAAGATGACATGTATAACATAGCTGGACCTTCAGGTCTACAAGATAAAAATAACAAAGATGACATTTATAATTTAGCTGGACCTTCAGGTCTGCAAAATGAAAATTCCCAAGATGACTGTTATATCGTAGATGGACCTTCAGGCCTACATAATAAAGATGACGTATATAACAAAGCTGGACCTTTAGGTCTGCAAAATGAAAATTACAAAGATGATATTTATAACATAGCTGGACCTTCAGGTCTGCAAGATAAAACTAACGAAGATGACATTTATAACTTAGCTGGACCTTCAGGTCTGCAAAATGGAAATAACAAAGATGACATGTATAACATAGCTGGACCTTCAGGTCTACAAGATAAAAATAACAAAGATGACATTTATAATTTAGCTGGACCTTCAGGTCTGCAAAATGAAAATTCCCAAGATGACTGTTATATCGTAGATGGACCTTCAGGCCTACATAATAAAGATGACGTATATAACAAAGCTGGACCTTCAGGTCTGCAAAATGAAAATTACAAAGATGATATTTATAACATAGCTGGACCTTCAGGTCTGCAAGATAAAAATAACGAAGATGACATTTATAACTTAGCTGGACCTTCAGGTCTGCAAAATGAAAATTACAAAGATGACATTTATAACATAGCTGGACCTTCAGGTCTGCAAGATAAAAATAACGAAGATGACATTTATAACTTAGCTGGACCTTCAGGTGTGCAAAATGGAAATAACAAAAATGACATGTATAACATAGCTGGACCTTCAGGTCTACAAGATAAAAATAACAAAGATGACACGTATAATTTAGCTGGACCTTCAGGCCTACATAATAAAGATGACGTTTATAACAAAGCTGGACCTTCAGGCCTACAAGTCAAAAATAATAAAGTCGACTTTTATAACATAGCTGGGCCTTCAGGTCTGAAAAATAAAAAATACAATGATGATATTTATAACATTGCTGGACCTTCAGGTCTGCAAGGTAAAACACATTTAGATCACTCTTATAACATAGCTGGACCTTCAGGTCTGCAAACTAACAGTAACAAGGATGACCGTTATAACATTGCTGGACCTTCAGGTCTGCAAGGTAAAACACATTTAGATCACTCTTATAACATAGCTGGACCTTCAGGTCTGCAAACTAACAGTAACAAGGATGACCGTTATAACATTGCTGGACCTTCAGGTCTGCTAACTAACAGTAACAAGGATGACCTTTTTAATATTGCTGGACCTTCAGGTCTGCAAACTAACAGTAACAAGGATGACCTTTATAACATTGCTGGACCTTCAGGTCTGCAAGCTGTAAAAAATTATGATGATTTTTATAATAAAGCTGGACCGTCAGGTCTGCAAACTCAAATATACAAAAAAGACCTTTGTAACGTAGCTGAACATTCCGTCCAGCAAAGTGTAAAACATGAAGATCACTGTTATAACATAGCTATACCTTCGATTCTTCAACAAGAAAAACATGAAGATCACTCTTATATTATAGCTGCACCTTCAGACCTGCGAATGAAGAAAAATAAAGGTCTGAAAAGGAAAATACATGAAGATCACTCTTATAACTTAGCTGGGTCTTCCGACCTGAGAGTTCAGGATAATAAAAATGACTCTTATAACATAACTGAACCGTCAGGGCTGCAAGATAAAAATAAGAAGGATGACTTTTGTAATGTAGCTGGACCTTCAGGCCTGCAAGCTAAAAAAAGCAAAGATGATTTTAATAACCTAACTGGTCCTTCAGGCCTGCAAGCTAAAAAGAGCAAAGATGATTTTAATAACATAGCTGGTCCTTCAGGCCTGCAAGCTAAAAAAAGCAAAGATGATTTTAACAACATAGCTGGTTCTTCAGGCCTGCAAGCTAAATCAAACATAAATCTAAATTTCGATATTGATGAAGATTGGGATGTAATACCTGAAATTAACAGAGATGGCGATTTCGAAGTAGACGGACCTTGGTATGACTATGCGACTATTGATAAGCACATCGAAAAGAAAAAACCAAAGTAAGTTATTTAATTATATTACGATATGATTTCTATTAAATGTTTAAGTAAAGCGGCAGTCTCGACATACATTAATAGCAATTGTTGTCCAACAGCTAAGAAAAATTTACTACTACTTAAAAAGCTGACTTGGTCAATATCATTAGTTCAAAAAAAAGCTTATATAGAACTTACGCTATCAAAAACTGAGGCATCTTCATATAAACTCATTTTATGCCCGAATATGTGTAATATTTCATAACATACTATTACAAACATAATACCAAAAGGTCGGCCGAATGCTGTCAAATTAACAATATCGATAATATTCTATTCGGACTGTCAAATACCGATGTTAAAGAATATCGCCAATTTGACAGATGAATACGATACGACGAGATCAAATAATAAAGCGTGCATGGGTTGCCATTTTTACCGACTTCAAAAAAGGAGGTTTTCATTGGAATGTTTTTTTTTTGTATGTTTGTTACGCGATTACTCCGCTAATTATGAATCGATTTTGATGATTCATTTTTGTTTAGTTGGCCATACAACTGTCAACACAGAAACATTATCTAAAAACAAAGAAGATTGTATATTATTAATACATTTTCATTTAAATAAATAATAACTACCTATAATGTAATTTTGTATGGTCGTTAGACTAATATGTTATTCTATTCATAGAAACAAACAACTTTTCCTAAGAAACCATATATGACGTCGTGACACTTCGGAAGTGCCAAATTTTTATGGTTTATTCTTACAAATATGCAATTTTAAATTTAACAATTACAGGAGAAGCCAAAAACTATAGTCACTTCCGATACAGAAGAAACCATCTTAGGAAAAGTGGTTTGTTTCTAACGATAGAATAACATGTTAGTTCAGAGTAAGACCATATAAAATCAACCTGTATATAAGATTTCTTATTTTTGGTTCTTATTTTGAACACTTAGTTTAAAACCTAATCTTTATTTTTATACATATCTAAGTCAAATCCTCAACTCAACATTAAATAGGGTCCAAATGACTAAAAATAGCGATAAATGTAATTATTGCATTTTTTTCCATTTTGAAATTTAAATTCAAATTTGCATGTTTTTATAATGATCATTTTTTTTAACCTGCACAACTAACAAACAAAATGGACAACTTATTAAAATAATGGGCACTGACCGTGCAGTACATTTTTTTACACCACTCACATCTAAATTTGCATGATTTGTTCAAAACAAGGCTTCGAATTTCAGTTTCTTATTTTTATTTATTATAATTTGGAGTTTATATTAAAACGTATGTATAAAAATGTATGTGCTGGTGCTAGTATTCATCCGTGCAACACAAAAAAGCAGACTAAAATAATAATGTCAATTATCAAAGTTACAGTCTAATTAATAAAATGTTTTTAGATTTTTAAAAAATATATATAATTCTGAAACCTACGGTTAGAAATGTTTTTACGTGACAGGTCAATACCTGTACTATAGCCGCTTTAACGTTGGACCACTATCTACGCCACATTCTGTATAATATAATTTATTATTAATATACAAACATAAATATAGTTATATAAAACAACTTAATTGACACATTTTTTTAGTTACTGGTACTTTAATTACCATTGATTTTCAAACATATTTTATTATAAAGTTTTTATTTTTAGACCTGCGAAGACATATAAGTTAATGGGATTGTTCAAACGTCCTTATCCAAAATCTATAAACGAAAGCATGGCAGAGGAGTTTTTTAAAACAGACCCTAATTATTCTACTGATGTAGAAAGTTATATGATAAAGATAGGTAATAAAAGGTTTAAAAGATCACTTCAAGAAAAGGTTGAATATTCAAATGACTATTTTGATATCAACGAGTTAAATACAGATGAAAGAAAAACTGTCGAGGACAACAATCTTTTATATTTATTAAAATACCAAAAAGAGAAATCATCAAGGTAAGAAATATATATTTTATTAAAGACCGCGGGTCCCCTGACAAGGTGACATTCTAATTCTGCAGTTGTAGCGCTAAAGTTATTAGTGAATTTCGTTATTTACGTCAGAGCTTAAGTCAAAATTACAAAATTCTAACGGCCAGTTGCATAAAGTATGATTAAAGTAATCTATGATCAATATTTTGATATACGCCACGTGATTGGTTAGCTTATCACTTTGGTTATTCCAGCCAATAACGTGCCTCATAGGCATACGTTAAACATGTCAGAAGATAATCAGCCTTTCTAAAACTGCCCGTAAATATATACAATTCTCAACTCTAATTGACATTTACAGTGTCCATGAAAATAAAATATAAAATATTATTTGTGCATTAAGTACATGAATGTTAACAAATGAGCGTAAAACATTTCATTATAAAAATTGGAGTTCGTATGTGGGTCAGGATCAATATCTTGGCAAAAACAAATTACGTGTCGCAAAAGAAGAAAAGGCATCATCCTCTATATAATCCATACAAAACCATCTATGATCGTAGACAATTTCGGGTGTCAGATAAAAAGAACTCTGCGGAGCAGACTTGCACATCAGAACTGTCATGGAATTTTTTTTCCCCAATCTCAGCTCCTTTTTCATTAAATAATATTATTTATTATGCTTTAATTCCGGTCTAAAATCATGTTTTTAACAAAGCGAACAAGTGTCAAAAGATAAATCAATACTAGAACTTAAATATATCATCGTCACAGCCCCTAGAACAAAGAATCCTCGACTTTCACTGTTAGATTTTTGTAGAATTTGTCCAGACGGGTTGGCGAGGTTCTGATATATTTTTTATGAGAGTTTATTAACGTTTCTACAAGTGCTATTAGTGGAACCGGGACCGACGGCTTAACGTACTCTCTGAGGCACGGGAAACAATGGTATTCTAAATAAATGACAACTGTACTTAAGAAAAGTGTATTTCTCATTGGTACATGCCAGGGTTCGAACCGACAATTTTTTTTGTCTTAAATAAATACTCAACTATAAATATCAATTAGAATAGCGTTCGTTATATAATGTTAATGGATTTGATACGTATAATATTAGCGCCTATGTAACAGCGTCGCAGCTGCTGAATATAAACAGGGAGCTCACCATAATTTAGACCTAGTAACAATCCATAATAAAATAGAAGTTAAGAGCATAAATTTTTAACTACTTAATGAATTATAAATAAAATTTATAAAAATCACTTTCGCACTCAAATACCACCATCCATTCCACAGCTCTTCACAACAGACTAATGTACAACCCGCAAAGCCTAATCAAGTAATTGAAGAGGAAGTGATAATTAATCTTGATTCTGCTGATAGGTAAGTTAAGGCTATCGTGTTATAATTAGCACTCTAAATAACACTTGATTAAGTCCAAAATTTTAAAAAACTTTAATTATTACGCAATAAAAAGCCCGTCCACCTTTGTTCAATTTTCAAACTGGAATGTTAAAATTGTTAATAAAAAAATATACTAAAAATCACTTTCGCACTAAAATACGACCATCCATTCCACAGCTCTTCACAACATACTACAGGATTTTAAAGTCTAAATATATTCTCATTTAGAAACTGGAATACTACTTAATAAATAAAATATAAAAATATATTATATAAAGTATAGTCTTAGTGCTAAAAATTACTGTCGCACTCTAATATGAGCATCCATTTTACAGCTCTTCACAAGAGGCTGATAGTCAACCTGCAGATTCTGATGAAGTACTTGAAGATGAAGTACTTGAATATGAAGTACTTGAAGATGAAGTACTTGAAGATGAAGTACTTGAAGATGAAGTACTTGAAGATGAAGTAATTGAAGATGAAGTAGTTGAAGATGAAGTAATTGAAGATGAAGTAGTTGAAGATGAAGTAATTGAAGATGAAGTACTTGAAGACGAAGTGATTAATATTGATTCTACTGATAGGTAAGTTATAAATAGCTCTCAAATAATGATACTTGCTTTTGTTACCCGGCATCGCGTATAGTGTTTATCACACTTACCTACGATTGAAACATTTAAAGTTTTATATAGAATAAAAAACCCATCCACCTTTTTTAACCACCCCCATAGTCGGTCGCAAGCCCAGGACACCCTTGTTATTCTCTCTTCCCCAAACCCGATGTACCCGGCACCCGCCACGGTGAATCTATGGAATGCTAAGAAATTTGTTTTATTCTAAAAAAAATATTATTTTAAAACACTTCTAGTACGATCGCAACCAACTCTTTGTGTCGTTTATTAACATAATGGCACTTATTATTATCAACCCCTTCTTCCGCCACAGACGTTGGCAAATATTGACTCGCGATTTTATGTTTTTTGTTTATGTTTTTTTAATTTAGTTTTATATTTAATATTTGTTTATTTATAATTATCCGTTGTCTAAAGATACAAAGAAAATCAGATGGTAATATTATAAATTTCACTATTATAGACACCAAGCTGCGGATCCTGGTACACTACGTTAATAAAATACTGCAATTACAAATTATGAAAAGCACAATATATTAACTATCAAATAAAAAAGAAATCATTATGGCGAGAAAACTTTTTTTGGGCCCATTTTTCTAAGCAATAGGCAGGGCAGGGCTCTCATTTAGAAACTGGAATGTTAAAATTTTACTACTTAATAAATAAATTATCCTTGGCACTTTGCCCATTGACAGCGATTTGGAGCATTTTTTTTATTTATATTAATTTTATTTTGTTTTTTGAATTATTAAGTAGTTTTCTTATATTTTTATTAATAGTAATTTTGGTTTTTAATTTAATTATTAATATAGTTATTTTTTAAAGTACTATACCTTACTTTCTTCGAATAGATATTACTAATATAATAACTACATAAAAAATAAAATATAATAATATATTATATAAAATATAACCTTAGTGTAAAAAAATACTTTCGTACAATAACATGAGCATCCATTCCACAGCTCTTCACAAGAGAGTGATAGTCAGTCTGCAGACTCTGATGAAGTACTTGAAGATGAAGCGATAATTGATCTTGATTCTGCTGATGCTGATAGGTAAGTTAATTCTATTATAAATAACACTCAAAATAATACTTTTGTTACCCGGCATCATCGCCCGTATTGTTTATCAAACTTACCAACTACGGAAACATTTGAACTTTTTTAATAATTAAATAATTAAAAGCCTTAATACTAAATTAAAATCAGGCCCATTTAAAAAAAAAAATCACCCTCGTACTCAAATACGACCATCCATTTCACAGCTCTTCAGAAGTAGAGGAACTTCAACCTGTAGACCCTAAGAAAGTACTTGGAGATAGAGTGAAACCTCGTGTATCTGCTAATAGGTAAGTTAATTATATTGTAGTTATATACACGTATATATATAATTCACTCCATACATACATATATAATAATTGCTTTTACACTTACAAACATAGTTCAATATGTCGTTAGAGTCCAAATTACAAGAATTATAAATAAAGTTATTAATTTTCAAACCTTAGGGATTATTCTATAATATTAATTTATTATAAATTTCGACTACAGAATAAAATCCTTTAAAATTGGCATTTGACGAAAAGGAACCAACTTCAACAAGCGGTTACTCTCTTTGTTATCCAGACACCATACTGTTATATACATATTTTTCGTTAATATACCTACTTTATTTTTGTTTTAACCACGGAAAACGTCCTAAAATGTGGATTTAGTGATTAAAAAAAAAAGATTTCTAGTTAATTCAATAATTTAGATATATTATAATAATTATTATATTAAGCCAACTTTACTTAGGGCCATTATGACAAGTGATAAGCTCGTCGATATATATAGCGTTGCAGAATTTTAAATTACAATTTAATTTTACAAATAAATTTAATAATTTACTGTGTCCAACCAATCGAATAACAGGTTTCTACAACAGACTGATAAAGATCAGACTGCAGACGTTAAGAAAGAGCTTGGAGATGAAGTGGACAGTGAAGTTGGCTCTGCTAATAGGTAACTTATTTATATTTCTAAATATTTTTTTGGTTCATATTATATTACGCACCTATTAAAAAAAAATGTGTTACATATCAATCTTCTTTATTTAATTATTGTATTGTTTATATTTATTATTTTAAGTGAAAAAAAAGAGTTTTAATAAAATTCTCTCAATTATGCAATATCTGTTATTAATACATTTTCCTCAAGTTTCTGGTGTCAGAAATTGGTATCATTTATGCTGTTTAAATGAAAAAATGTATAGTTAAAAAAAAACTTTACTGGTACAATTTATTTTTCCTATGTAAAAATGTGCTCTGTCTCCCGGACTAGTCTGAATAAACAGAAGATAAGTGCTCTTCGTTAAAGTAAAACAATGTATGACAATAAAAAAAGAAAATGTTAGTAGCAAAAACAATACATAAGCAAAATATAAATAAGAAATATAAATGATATATATAAAATAATAAACAAAGCTTTGCTTTAATTACCATATTGAGTTGGATGTCAAGAATATCCAAATACACTGTTTTTATTATATTTTTTAAATTTATTTTAGGAGACATAAGTTTATATTATTTAATATAAAAGTTATTTTTGTTCCTTTTTCAATGATTACGGTTTCTAAACAAGCATCCACACAGTATGATTTTAAAACCTGGGTATATTGGTTAAAAAAATGACTATTTTTACTAAATTCATGCCAAATCATATTAATGTAGTGTAAAGCCAATTTTAGTAAGAATGCTGTCAGGATTGCCCTGCTGAATTGTAATGCTAATCCTTTTGCCCAAATATTGCTCTCTTATCTCCTGAGGTGTCTTCATTATCATCACGACCATATCCCTTAGGGAGGGGGAAAAATCACGCTTTAAAAAAAAGTATTTTTAGCCAACCATAGGTCCATTATGACAAGTGGTAATCTCGTTTATATCTATAGCGTAGTAGACTGGATAAATTTTATAAATAATAGAAATAAATTATTGTGTCCAATCGACAGGTCTCTACGACAGACTGTTAAAAGTAAACCTGCAAACGTTATGCAAGAGCTTGGAGATGAAGTGGCCATTGAAGTTTATCCTTCTAATAGGTAACTTATTTATAACTTATATTATTTATAACTCTTAATAATACTTGCTTTTGTTACCAGTCATCGCCAGTATTGGTTATCAAACTTACTATAGTGCATTCGCGTTAAGAAATTGTGTGAGCCGGTCTAGTCAGGTCCAATCAGGTCGCATTCAAATACAAACTAAAGGTCATAGTGAATATTAGAATTTGGATGTCATAATAACTCACAGACAAACACAAACTAAAAATCTACTGATATCAAAGATGAAAATAATTAATATATGTAGTTTAAAATATAAAGCTTATTTCATTAAATTAAAATCCCCTATTTCTCTTTTTGTTGGAAGCAATGTTTATCACTACTGTAAACACACATTTACCCAACAGTGGCGCTGATGATTTACTATTTTCTTAGCGCGAATGGACTATAGTTTGATTTAAACTACGCTGTTAGAGTCCAAATTAGAATAGTGCCAAATAGCTAATATTAGCGATATTTTTTTTTTGCAATAATACGAAAAATCAGTACTTAGTTAAACTATGCATAACATTATCAACAGTCCTGTTACCAACAAGTTATCAGTCTTTCTGCCGCAATGTTTGCAGGAAAATAGTATAAAGCTTAATAGTATAAATAGAAATGAAAGCTATTGGAGCATGTCTCACGAGTGCACGTTTATAAACTTTTATTGTAATTTGTAACTGAGAGCTCTGTAACTTTCTATATGTAAACGAATTTTTAAAATCTCTTAATTATTTTTGATTTTATCCATTACAATAAATGTAATCTTTCCTCTTTATAATAATAGTTTAGATAAAACAACATAATCGTACTAAAAATTTTGTAGTTCAGTTATTTACCATTTACAATTATCATTTTACCATTATATATTACCATTTACATTTGTTTCAGTTTCACACGTAAGAAGAAATCATCGGGATCATTCAAACTTATAAAAACCATGGAGTTTCCCGAATTACCAGGAGTAGATAACTTTGATCCTAATCAATTATTGGAAATGATGAATTTATCTGGCGCAGGAAACAGCATTTTTCAATTCATAATAGATGATTCACCGGAGTAAGAAGGATTTATTTATTTATTAAAAATCGCAGGTTTCATCTGAATAAGTTTGCACCATAATTTAGCTTTGTAACAATGTCTTATTACATTATTTGAACAATAATATGTAATTTTATTCGAAGGAATTAAATAACTTTACAATAAAATATTATACTGTATTTTTGTTTATATATACGATAAACTAGAAAAAAAGAGGCAAAAAACAATAAAAATATTTCTGCCAATCGCTAACAATGGGTACAGATCCAAGGAAGGCAGTATTGCCCTATTGAATAGTAATTCTGATCCAATAGCCCAAATTTACATAATATAAACCTCGAGCTATTTCTACAACACCTTGTAAATTTTCAGTGCACTTATTTATTAGTAACTAATAACCTTTAATTATGTTACCACACTAATTTATAACGAATACATTACGTATTTGACAGGTCACCAATAAGTGACGAAGTTGAACCTGCAGACTCAAATAAAGTGCTTGAAGATGGAGTGGCAAAGAATGTTGATCCTGCTGATGGGTATGTTAATTTTCTTCAAAAACAAATTTTATACAAAAAAAATATGAAAATTTATTAACGATTCCACAAGAAACTTGCCGATAAAGTTCAAATATTTTAAAAAAACTTTATTTTAAAATCTTACCGTAAATACCAATTTAAAAAACATATTTTTTTGGCTTCGATGCTAACTTACCATTTGTATCGTATTAACAGTATTCGTTCTTAATTACTTTTAATTATGTTGCCACTAACTTATTTTATTTATTTATTTAAAATACTTTATTGCACTAAAAATGTACATAGGCGGGCTTAATGACTAAGCATTTTCCGACAACCAACCTTTAAATACGAATACTTATATAATGTCTATTCGACAGGTCTGCACAAAAAACTGATGATAACCAACCTGCAGACCCTAACAAAGTGGTTGAAAAAAGCGACGCAATGGATGATGCTGCCACAGATGATGGGTAAGTTTTATATTTATAAAATATAATAAATAGCCTTTAATATAATACTTACTCAAGCTACAGACACATTATCGGAAACAGCTGATAGTTGGGTCCGAAGTGGTTGCTTATTATGTTTTTTTATTATTGTATAGATGTTTATTATTGACGATGGATTTTCCAACAGTTCGCAGACGCGCAAACATCTATCCAAAAAGGTTTTATTTGGATATCCAAACTTTCCGTCCCGTCCGCCACTAATGCACCGAAGTTGCACCAAAACGTAGTCTCTGTATTTGTTACGATTAAAGTTAAAAATGACGTCGAATGTACCAGTTTTATTTTAAAGGTCAGCCGTCGGCTGTTACAATCGACGCCATTTATATTATCCAGATACACATTAGCCGCGACTGTCCGATAATGTGTACTCAGCTTTACTACTTTGAAACATTTATTTCTTGCCGATGGAGTCCATAATAATTTTAAAAGCCTTTTTACTTTTAAATATTAGGGATTATATATTTTTCTAAACTTTTTGTTTTTATTTACGATAGCAACCATCTAATACTTTAATAATAATAATATATATATATGTATATTATTTCTTGAATACAACAATACATTAATCATAACTTTAAAAAAACGCACATGTTCGTTGGTCTTAATCTATCTCAGTAATACGTTCTAATTATGTGTTGGTGTCGTTTATAATAACGATCAAGTTTAATGTAGGGTTACTTTTTTATATCACAATCCTCAGGAATTATAGATGTAAAACAAGTCTTCACTTGTTTGGATACATTTACTATAACATTAATGCCAAAGTTGTATTCACGCTACACGGCAGAGTAGAACAAATTAGTATATTTAAATATTATATAATTTTAGTATAACTCAGGTTATTCGTAGACTGGTCCTGTAGCTATTCAAGTAGCTTGGACGTTTTAATGTATGATTTTCGTCTTTTCTACGACGTATAGTCCTACTATACTACTACTAGACATTATAGTCACATTTGAGGTTCTAAAAAAAGTTTTCTTTAGCTAGAGCTACTGATGTCTTTAGTAAACTAAAATTTTAAATTCAGAATTTTAAATTGTACTTGAGATTTTTTACAATATGGTATTTATTATATTCTTTTTAGACCACCACGTAAAAGGAAAAGAATGATGTTAGTTAATCGACCAACGCAGACCAGTGACGATGAAGAGTATGATGACTGTCAGGAATATTGGGAGTTGGAATATAAAAGGAGGATGGAACGAGAGGAATTACATGATGTTCTTAAGAAATTATCGACATATGTTCCAAAAGAAAAAACATACACTGTAGCATTTCACAATATTGATCATCCACCCGTAGCTTGTGAAAATGATGATGATCAAGTCGACGGAGAACAAGTAAATGAAGAACAAGTCAACGAAGAACACGTCAATGAAGAACAAGTCGATGAAGAACAATCTGAAGAAGAAGAAGAAGAAGAAGAAGAAGAACCTCCTCCACCAAGACGCCCTGAATACGTTCCATGGGACTTACGATATGCTATGAGCATAGAACATTACCCAGAACGGTTTGCATGGAAGACAGTAGGCGCAGGACGCCCATCATACAGTGGACCATATAATGAAATAGACCGAGAACTTTTGGTGACGTACGGTTGTATGTTGATGACCATAAAATCCAGAGATAATGTTGACCAGGGATAAAACAATAATGATATTCCAAAAAGAGAGACAAAAAGAATGAAACATTAAGAGGACTAATGTAAATATGTAGTTGGTACACCAACTATAAAATCCATATCTACTCGTATGTATATCATTTTTATAAATATTTATTGTTGCACTATATGAGGAGAACCTATAATTGAGTATTGCGAGAATGTTACACCAGGTCAGCTAACCGAGCCCATCTTCTTTCGACCGTGAAGATATATGAGTACTCTTATGTAACGAGCGTGGGAGACACAACGGCCCAATTGCCCGCGAGACCTCAAAACGTGCCATGTCTTTTTTTTATTATTTTTGTTTAGAAACTTTGTAGTAGTAGGTTGCGTGTCTAGTACGCTTGCGACTCGTAGGACGCGAACTATAACAGCTTAAACATACTCAAATTTAGGCGTATACCTGTTGAAAAAACGAATCGTACCTGGATGGAATATATTCTAGATATTGGTAATTTGTAAATTATATATTTAATTATTCGATATTTAGGATTTATTGCTTTTATTCGTAGTACACTAAAAATACTGTATTATAAAATTACTACTTTATAAACGTTTTAATATTGGCAGCGGTGGTGGCTCAGTCGTGAGAATGCTTTACTTTAACCCACAAGGTCGCAGTTCGTATCCCGGAATAGACCAATGAAAAATACAATTTCTTGCGTTCATTCATCATAAATTTACAACACCACTGTTCCCGTGACTCGGAGAGCACATTCAATTCAATGAATTTATTTATTCCGCAAGTAGGCAAAGGACAATAGAAATATTGTATGATGAGCTATTACATGTCAAAAAATAAATTAATATAATGTAAAGCTTTTTCTGATTTATTTTCTTGTAATTTTCTGGGAAATAGTTTGTATTTGGAGCAGTACATTACAAAACAAATAAACATAATACAATATTAATCTTAAAATTATAGCAGCTGTAAATAGGCATTGTCATATTACAAACAAGTCTACACAATTATGATTTAAATATACCTATACTAATAGGCATTGTCATACTACAAGCTAAGACACACAATTATAATTTGAATATACTTTGATCATAGCTGCTGTAATGAGGCATTGTCATATTACAAGCTAAGACACACAATTATAATTTGAATATACTTATGATCATAGCTGCTGTAATGAGGCATTGTCATACTACAAACTAAGACACACTATTATAATTTGAATATACTTATGATTATAGCTGCTGTAATGAGGCATTGTCATACTACAAGCTAAGAACACAATTATAATTTAAATATACTTATGAGCATAGCAGCTGTAATGATGCATTGTCATATTACAAACTAAGACACACAATTATAATTTAAATATACTTATGATCATAGCTGCTGTAATGAGGCATTGTCATACTACAAGCTAAGACACACAATTATAATTTGAATATACTTATGATCATAGCTGCTATAATGAGACATTGTCATATTACAAACTAAGACACACAATTATAATTTAAATATACTTATGATCATAGCTGCTAAAATGAGGCATTGTCATACTACAAACTAAGACACACAATTATAATTTAAATATACTTATGATCATAGCTGCTGTAATGAGGCATTGTCATACTACAAGCTAAGAACACAATTATAATTTAAATATACTTATGAGCATAGCAGCTGTAATGATGCATTGTCATATTACAAACTAAGACACACAATTATAATTTAAATATACTTATGATCATAGCTGCTGTAATGAGGCATTGTCATACTACAAGCTAAGACACACAATTATAATTTGAATATACTTATGATCATAGCTGCTATAATGAGACATTGTCATATTACAAACTAAGACACACAATTATAATTTAAATATACTTATGATCATAGCTGCTAAAATGAGGCATTGTCATACTACAAACTAAGACACACAATTATAATTTGAATATACTTATGATCATAGCTGCTAAAATGAGGCATTGTCATACTACAAACTAAGACACACAATTATAATTTGAATATTCTTATGATCATAGCTGCTGTAATGAGGCATGTCATACTACAAGCTAAGAACATAATTATAATTTAAAAATACTTATGATCATAGCTGCTGTAATGAGGCATTGTCATACTACAAGCTAAGAACACAGTTATAATTTAAATATACTTATGAGCATAGCAGCTGTAATGATGCATAGTCATATTACAAACTAAGACACACAATTTTAATTTGAATATACTTATGATCATAGCTGCTATAATGAGGCATTGTCATACTACAAACTAAGACACACAATTATAATTTAAATATACTTATGATCATAGCTGCTGTAATGAGGCATTGTCATACTACAAACTAAGACACACAATTATAATTTGAATATACTTATGATCATAGCTGCTGTAATGAGGCATTGTCATACTACAAGCTAAGACACACAATTATAATTTGAATAAACTTATGATCATAGCTGCTATAATGAGACATTGTCATATTACAAACTATGACACACAATTATAATTTAAATATACTTATGATCATAGCTGCTATAATGAGGCATTGTCATACTACAAACTAAGACACACAATTATAATTTGAATATACTTATGATCATAGCTGCTGTAATGAGGCATGTCATACTACAAGCTAAGAACACAATTATAATTTAAATATACTTATGATCATAGCTGCTATAATGAGGCATTGTCATACTACAAAGTAGGACACACAATTATAATTTGAATATACTTATGATCATAGCTGCTGTAATGAGGCATGTCATACTACAAGCTAAAAACACAATTATAATTTAAATATACTTATGATCATAGCTGCTGTAATGAGGCATTGTCATATTACAAGCTAAGACACACAATTATAATTTGAATATACTTATGATCATAGCTGCTCTATTGAGGCATTGTCATAAGCTAAGACAAAAACAATTATGAGGATGTTGTTAAGGATTATAGCTGTTGTGAAATGGCATTGTCATACTATAATCTAAAACAATTATTAGGAATTAATTTAAATTATAGCTGCTGTAAGTAGTGTGCTGTTTAAAAGTTTAAATTTGATATCTGAAATTATCAGTATCGGTTTCTTGAAAAGTCTCAACCAGGTACGTTCGTTTTTTACACACAAGTGTAATTTTAGGTTTGTAAATGTTATTAGGTTTTCCAATAATTTTCCGGACCTAAAATGTTACTAGCAGATATCCGCACAAGTGATACATGTAAATTAGTAGGTACTTGTCCTTATAAAACATGGTACTGAATCCGCTAACATATATAATATAATTGGTCCTTTAGCCAAAAATTCATCTTTTATTTTAAAGATCTTGTATAGGGTTTTGAGCTAATTGTATTTATCATTACATATGTATTTTTAGATAAATACAAACAAGATACATACAATTTAAGTAGAAAGAGCACTTTATTTTATATAGTTGTGCAAAATGTTGATAAATATCATCATGACAGCTCTAGTAGTACTAAATGTATACTGGGTGACTTTGTATAAACTAATATGTAATTATTTTTTATAGAAACAAACAACTTTTGCTAAGAAATCATATGTCGAAAATGTCTTTTTTTTTTGGCTACTTCATACAAATTGCCTATTTTAAAATTAACAGTTTGTATGAATAAGCCAATTTTTTTTTGTCATTTGCGACATATGGTATCTTAGGAAAATTTGTTTGATTCTACCAGTAAAATAACATATTAGTCTAACGTAACAAAATTATATCTAAAGGAAGTAAAACCAAAGATAGAATGTTGGATTTGCCATTAATTGTCTATCACGGTTTTATTAAACTGTGTAAATGAGACATATGTTCGTTTTATTTTACTTAAATCGGTCTAGTAAAACGATGTTACATAAGATACTGTATATGGTTAGAGGCTTTGTGTTATTGTTGAACTTTTATATCCTCCAACTGTGAGGTAAAGAACCAAAACAAACTTCTAAAACAAGATTACCTTCAGTCCCACCATAAACTTTATTTACGAAATCCTAAACTTTTGATGTCTTTTTACTTTTACCAATCTGAAGATTGCTTTAAAAGGCATAAAATGATAGGGCCAGATTGACCTGGCTCACGTAAAGTAGGGCCTTTAGGGCCAAGCACTGTAATCTAGTAAATATCAATGTTTATGGCCTATGGGAATAACTCCTTTCGTATACTCTTCATTAAACATATTTTATCGATAGGTATTCATTGATGTACTCGTATCTATAGATAAGTACTCTTTATCTTATAGTCATATAATCATATAGACGTAGTCATATAGTCATAGTAGTCACAGTCATAATAATATTTATACATTAAATTCCCTGCTTATTTCATCAAAATTAAATTTCCATGTTAGACATTAAGCTCGCTTTATCGACAAGATATGTGTTTTAATTTTTGTATAACAAATAATTTAATTAAAGGCATCGTAAGGAGAAGCTATAAATTATGACAACAAAAAAATGAATTAAGTCACTTTCTTAACTGTTATAATCCGATTGAATGTTTGAGGGAAGTTCTGAAACAACTGGATGACAATGCATTGTACATTTATTAGTATGCAATGCCGACCAAACCTAAACAAAACTATAATAACCGCTAAATATTTATTTTTATTTTAAAACTTTATTGCAAAAAGTACAAAGGTGGACTTTATGCCCGTAGACATTTTCTGACATCCAAACCTTGGAGATAATTAGAACATTTATAGGTGCAATGAAAAAAATATTATTAGTAGGATAAATTCAACAACATAATTACTTACATAATATACTTTTATATATAGTGTAATATGAATATACTAAATACTAATACATACACAAAAATATACATATACTATGCTATTTAGAAGGTGTAGATAGGCGAGTTTTTATCGAAGATCTGGTATACGCTTGTATTATGTTAACAGGGAGATTGTTCCATAAATTTGTGACGATAACTGTAAAATAATTTAAAACAAATCCGGAATGATGCAAGGAGATAGAACGAAGTGAGTTGTGAGAAGAACGAAGGGATTTGTTGTGAAAATGACTATGATTTGCTATAAGTCTATTTTTCCCGATGCAATATTGGTTAAGTAAAGACAAGACAATTTTTTTTTACATTTAGATTATTGGAATGTAGGTTAATCACTTTATATCATCAATAATCAATTTATATAGAGGCGGACGAATTATATCGCTAAAGACAGTTAAAATATAATCCGACTAATTGAAATTGATTGTTTCGTTTTACCTAGTTATTTCGGTATAACTTAAAGTTGATACAAAGATTTAAAAATAAAATAAATTAATAACTAATTATAAATAAAACTATAGTATAATATTTTATAAATAAATAAAAAGTATTCTATAAAATAATCGAAGGACTTACTACCTGGAAGAGTACCCAAAACGCTGGCCGCATATCCTCGTTGAATTATTATATAAATCATTTGTTGAAGGTAGTGGCATCAGGGGCTGATTGGATTTACTAAACTCATAATTATTACTACGTCAATAGTTTTAACTTTAGTAGAAGTTTGTTGATGTGATTTATAGCTTCTCCCGGCGGGTCCTATAGGTATGTAACAGTATTTTATGCCTATTTACATAAAATACTAGAGTCTGGCTAATGAAATTAGATAACAAAAAAGCCCGGAAAATTCAAAAAAATATTAGTATGGTATCAAAATTTCCTATCAAACAATCATCTATGTTCGGGTTATTATATTTGTTAACTATACGGCAAAAAAAATAAAACGAAAGTGTTTTTTTTTTCTCTTAGAACATTAGTTGTTGCAAGGTTTAAAATAAAAAAATATACTAACCTAAGAAATTCAACACCACACGAAAACAGAATTGATTGGTTGAATTCAGATTCTTTATCTTAGAATTTGGACATCATGTTAAACAATATAACAACAGCCATATTAAAAAAATGACACTGTCTCAATAGTGTTGCCATTTGAAAGTTTCCAAATACGAGTAGTTATATTATCCACTTCCATTATCCAGACTCAACTAAAATATGTTGCGTGCGAATGTTAAGCTAAGCACACTACATAAAAAGAAACTGACATTTAACACATTTATTACCTGATTTAGGCCATGAAAATTTTGTGTATGCTAAACATTGTGGGTATATTTCATAAAAAGGCGACAAATTAAAAATGCTACGTTAAGTTTACATTCCACTATGAGTGGCTCTTTAGAAAGTTGAATAAATTGCCTTTTTCCGGGAATCTGACCAAATTATGTTGGCACTAATGACGCGGCGAACATGTAATGGCGTAATCTGATTCCTTTAACTATTTGAGAAACCGCAATAAATCAGGCGCGGTAACAGAAGTAAGAAAACGGTGTTATTGTTTAAATTAAAATGTATCAATAATAATAATAATATATACATAAGCAAAATTTCATTTCAAACTTTATTATTCATTCATTGAGATTAAAATGTATTATGAAATAATATAATAAATGTAAAAGCACTGAAACGAGATGGCCGAAGCTTCGTTCGAAGCTTTCAACTGAGACTCTGGAACCCATGAAACGGAGACGGGAACTATCATTGGTAGCATAGTCAGATAAAGCTCTAAACAAGCAAGTCAAGAGACTGATACGAAGGGATCTACGCCTCTTAATACTAAACTCATTAAATAGGCAATCAAGAAGGATAAGGGTGCAAAAGTATTCTCTCAGTTTCTTGGATTTAGCTATCTGACAGAACTTGAAACCGAAGACGGTACTACCGTCACCTCGAGACCAGAGCTCCGAAGTTGAAAGCTTTTATGGAGACCCATACGCCTCACACGCAACTCGCCCTATAGCCCGCCCTATACTCTACCTCGGGTAGACTATCCAATTAGGCGCAACCAGCATTCAGCTAGGATTCGCGGTATTCGGGAAACTGCGGCACATCCTCTTATCGTCCATATCACAATGTTTGAAGACGAAGGTCTTTAACCAGTGCGTCTTTCTGGTAATGTCGTACAGAGCATAGACGTGAACACTGACAGTGGGTTATAAATTCAAGGTTACTCAGGAAACTATGAAAAGAGCTATGCTTGGTATTTCTCTAATGGATATAATTCGCAACGTTCATATCCGTCAAAGAACGAAGATTACTGACATAGCTTTTAAAATTAGCAAGCTGAAGTGGCAATAGGCCGGACACATCTGCTGCAGAACAAACGAACGATCGGGCAAACTGGTTATAGAGTGAAGACCCAGTAAGGGAAGACGAAGATTGGGACGACCAGACCACCAGATGGCGGATGACCTGAAGAAGGTCGATGGTGGGGGTTGGATGGGGGTGGCGAAATATTGCGTTAAGTGGCGAGCCTACATCCAGCAGTGGAGAGATACAGGTTGACGACGAAGCTTTTTAAGAGCGGTGGTGGCCCGTTTGTAAGAACCAATGAGAAATACACTTTTTTTTTTACAACACCACCGTTCCCGTGCCTCGAGAGCAAGTTAAGCCGTCGGCGTCGGTCCCGGTTCAATAAAATATCAACTGGTGGAAATGTTAATATAAAAGTCATTAAAATTTACATCGACCCTCGTCAACAAAGGGGCTGTGATAAATGAATGAATAATAATTGAATTTGTGATATTATATGGTATAATTTGTGCTAAATACCTATAGGTATCTAATTTGTGCCTAATTACTTTGCTTAAAGCTATCGCCTGCACAATCAGCACTAAAAAACTATGTTAATTTTCGAAGTATTAATGTTTAATTTTGCCCTCTCTATTCGGAGTAATTGGTTTTATTCATAATCACAAAAAAATAATAGTACGAGTGGGGATTGTTCTTTGTACGGCATGCTATGGTAGGACTTGGTTCTTGTTACTAATGTACAGTCCTGCAATGTATTGTCGGCCGCTGGATCTCCTTAATACTTATTTATACCCAGCATAGCTAGAGGCACGTAAAAAGTATCGATACTTTTGGGATCGAGTACTTTTTTCTTTCGATACTTTATTCGATTCTACTCATAAATATGTTTAATTCGATACCGTGTCCCTAGCTCCAATTTATCTATTGGGCTATACATATAACATATAAAACAGTACAAGATCACACTCGCATTGATCTTCAATAGTGACCCATTCCTAATCCACCCAGCCACATTAATGTGGGTATACGCGGTACCGAAAGATTAAAGAGTGCCTTCAATTAAGCGTTCCTGAATGGCTCGGTATCGCGGCAGCGGCGCAGCGCGGTACAGATTCGACTTACTGTCCAAGACTCATTAATAATATTTTCTATATAAGAACGACGCCAATAATGTTTTTACTATTTTAAATGAAACGAATAAAAATGTAATATATAAGAAATAATAGAATATAAGCTATGTATCTCCATCACTTGAACTTAAAGACGACATTATTTCGCGATGTCACAAGAGAGTTCCTAGGTACACATTATTTTACCGACATGTAGCCGTCGCGGTGTTTTTGTCATGATGCTAATGTCGCACCGCTGCTGCACCGACAAATCAGGAATGGGCCTGAATCGACACGTGACAGTAAATGTAGCGTCCGATTACTCCATAAATTTTAAATACTGTCAGTCGCGCATCTTGTGATGACCGATGCGAATGTGAGCTCGTATCAGGCGTATCAATAATAATAGCGTCCCTTTATTTGGACACAAATAAACAATAATTTGTTATCCCATAGTATTTTGTGAAACCGCGTTTTAACAATTATTAAAGCATGAACACAATTATAAAAATCAATTTTTCATAAGAATTACGTGTTTAATTAAAATATAATTAAAAACTGTTCATGAATATTACTAACTGAATGATATAGAAATGGCATTTTAAAAATAAAAATGGGTTGACATGTTCTTGCTTATCGTCCATTTTAGGGACACGGAAAAAGTATCGATACTTTTTAGTATCGAGTACTGCTCATGTGTATCGATACCGTGTCCCTATGCACTGCTCTATCTGCCTATTCTCGATCGCCTTGCCGCAGCTGTGCTCCGTGCTAGGCGAATATTTTCTTTAATAAGGCAGCGCTTATAATTTGTCTGACTGTATTATAGTACTCGTATTATACCTACCATAAATTCCGAGACAAAAAACAATATGATTTAAGGTCATCTCATAACTCGTGCTGATGCTTTCAATTTTAATATTAGGTCTTTACATATGAAGTTGAGGTTTTATATGAAAAAAGTAAAACTAAAAAACAATATACATATATATATTTAATCAATCGAAGTATGTACCAATATTTTCAATGCACTTTAGCCATTTTATAGGTAGTTCATTGATTCCATTGCTGGAAAAAATGCGAGAAACAATAAAATGTTGAAGGCAGTTTAGACTGCCCCATCGCAATTGTTTTTTTTTTCTTTGGAAGAAATTGTCCAAATTGTGAAAAATGTGGTAACCTGTTGGAGCAACGTCAGAGGAGTATGAAATTTCAATAGCAGCTTCTCTAATTTAGCGACCGACTGCCGTGAAGTGTGAGTTCTAGCGTTGTCCTGAAGAAGCTAAAAGCGAGCTAGACCAATTTATTTATTTATTAATAAAACATAACATGGCTTAACAACTTAAAGCCCAATTTACCATGCAGTCAATCTTATAATTATTACAAACATTTTCATAAAAAATGGATTGTCAATAAATAATAATATTTATAAAGCTTAAGTTAACATTAGATATACATATACATATATATAGTAAAAAAAATGAATAACTTGACCAGTCTCGGTTGTTGAATAGCGAGCTTTTCCATCATGGTTTGCAATTGTTGACAATCGGACCGATGTCAAAGAAATATTTAATAGTGTGAAAACAAATGAATAACTGAAATCGAAACACAAAACCAGTCAAACCCCAGGCCCCTATTTCATCACGTCGACAATTGTCAGTGACATATGTCGAGTGACAATTGTTAAGCGACAGGTCACATATGTCGAGTGACAATTGTCAAGCGACAGGTCACATATGTCGAGTGACAATTCTCAAGCGACAGGTGACATATGACAATTTTGAAAATTATTTTTTATAATATCAATTCCTATAAACATGACAGGTTTTTATTACAAAGAAACTATGTATCTAAATTTAATGACATTTATTTTTCGAAAAAAGAATTATTTTTCTGGTCGACATATTTGTAGGTTTGTCGGTAATCTTAACATGTGATTAAGCTGTGTAATGGTGCGTTACAATTGTAGTGTTTTGTGGTAACCTACGGGTATTTTCAAAATGTCTCCGTGAAAGTAGTGGTTACGATAGTGATAGCAACAGTGTTTTTTTTTTCTTGACAATTGTCGCACCTATCGACATGGTGAAACAGGGCCCTGATATTTGAGAACAAAGTGGCCAGTTCGACAAAACATCAATTTCATATGTAAGGACCTAATATCTTTATATAATAAGGGTTGAATTTTTAGTATTCTATATTACTATAAACATATAAAATCAATCCTGTATTTCATAAAATTTATGTAATTTTTAATAATACTTTATGCATTGCTAATAATAATTATAATACTTTGTGAAGCTAATAAACGTACATTTGAATAACAATATATCAAAAAAACATTAACCCCCGTATTTTTATCGTTTCTACATTTTTTGTATTGGAAAACATATATCACAGTCAACAACGTAGAATAAAAAAAATATAAACGAATTAATTCGGGGGTTAATGCGTTTAGTAGTTTTACTTCTGAGCTACAAGTTTGAGTGCCACATTTTCTTTATCCCTAAATAATAGTTACATCACGGTACGGTCAACTAAAGGGACGCTCGATCACATTAAGGCTCATTTTAACGTGCACAACACTATTTATGTAGCCTGCTCGCAGACATTGTTCGTGCTAGGCTAATATTTTCGTAAATGAACCAGCGCCCATTCGTCTGACTGTACCTATGTACTATTCTGATCATAGCATAACTATTTATTCGCCTTTTGGTAAGCAAGTCAAAGAACGAAGGCAACCTGCTCAACTCCTACTTGCGATACTCAAAAGCTTGCGTTAGTCCCAACGTTGCTTGGTTGGTGCATTGGGTATTGGCCGTCCGTTTAATTATAGGAATATACGCCAATGGTCGCGATCCCCGTCCACATGTTGGCGAATTCCTTAGCCTTCAACATGCGTGTATGTCAAGCAAGAATCATCCACAAAATCGCCACCCGCATCGCATGCTTTTTTTTTCAGTTATAAATATAAATTACATGCTCTGTAAAAGTACTTAAAGCAATTTAAAATTCTGTACCGGATATCTTCACATAACCAACATGTGGACGTCTCACCAAATAACGTTGGTGGCAACGTGTGGAGCCGGTGTAAGTAGTATTCGATTAAAATATGGAGTACAAAGGTATCGGAATGGAGGGAAAGTAATCGATTTTAAAAATATATGGACACTTTTTTTTGTCTCTATTGTAGAGTGGTCTCTCTATTGTAAAAGAGCATGTAGACGGGGGGACTACGAGTATGTTAAAGTAAGTATCCTGAAACTTAGAAAAAACTAAATGGGAAGATACGGTACAAGAACATTACGCATGCACTAGCAAACTAATCGGTAGCAGGGTCAGTACTAAGCTAGCTATCGAGCCGTAAGGACGCTACAAGCGCCTCTATGAATTTTATCTCGTTCGCTTCCCACTGACAAATCCCATCTCATTTGTAATCGACATCAATGATGCAACTATCTTCATGTTCATGTAGTCAGCAAAGCGCGCTCATTTGCGCTACTTGAACGCCTTTAAAGGGAAAATTCAGTTAGAAAAGGCGCTTAAAGCGCAAAGTCGAACACAGCATGTGGGTGTGACTTTACATTTTGTAGCGAACAATGTACAAGATGCCGTGTCTTTTCTTTTTGTTTTTAATCAATTTCCTAAAACCATTATCAGATTTTTTAGGTGGTGACATGGTAAGAGGATGGAAAAAAGAAGAATCTTACGACTTACGGCCAGCTGCAAAAAAGCTGATTATCTTTTGATATGATTAACGTATGCCTTTGAGGTACGTCAACCAATCACGTGACGTATATCAAAATATTGGTCAGAGATTATTTTAATTATCCTTTCTGCTACTGGCCGTTAGTAATCTATGGATTAATATTGCAAGTATTAAGTATGTATTAATATTCCACTCAATACTGCTCTATCGATAGTTGGAATATCGATAGGTATATCGATAACACTAAAGTGGTAATACTATTGATGACTTGCCTAAGTATGGGCTTGTACTATTGATAATTAACTAATTGAAAACGACGTATCAATATTATATTTAACAAATCATGGGCTTAGCGACAAGCCATTCATTTATTACCTAAGACGATTTTTAAGAAAAATAAGAATGGGCCCCTTCCCCCTGTTTAATATTTATTACGTAAGAATCTAAATGAGAAATTGAATAGTAATAATATTATGAAATACATAGGATTTCAATCAGTCCAGCACCCGTGTTCCATTACTTCAGCGCAAACGATAAGACGCATTTAGACGCGCGCCACGCAGCCCGGCAGGCGGCCCGGCAAGCAGCCCGGCACGTAGCCCGTCGAGGGCCGGCGGGCCAAGCAATATATTCACACGTATGGGGACACGCCATTAGATATGTGTTCACCATGTGATAAGCACATAAATAAAGTTGAAATTTAGTTAAATAAAGAACATATACCTGCACCAGATCGTATTGACTCCTGTTTCTTTTTTAAGTGGCGTCTAAATGGACCCATGAGTACTTCCTTTTTTGATTTAAATTCTTTAATCGATATTTTAATAATGCGCTCAACCTCCATATTTTTTTCTTGTCTTTATGTTGAAGGCGATGTTCGCATGCTCGTGATGTTCATATTCAAACTGTTCACATGCTCGTGCCCGTGCTCGTTGAATGTCACTTTGAACGCGAGCATCAGATTGTCAAAATAGTGAACGCTAGTAAATTATTATATCAAAGCTCACACGTGGGGTTGCAACTTCAAAATCATTGGGAAAACATCAATGAAATACCTAAATTGCCCGCCGCGAATTTATAATAAATCTAACAACATTTATATTAATTAAACTAGAAATATATTTATATTAAACATAGTAAACATAACACACATTCGGTAATAAATCAAAAATATGGCAAATACTAAAAGAATTACTAATAGTTTTTTTTTTAAATGAACGCATGGTAAAATCAATTTTAATAGCGTTTTACACTGACAGTTCCGTTATTTAAGGGATTCCACTATATAACGTTGGCGCTAAAGTAACAGAATAATTTACTGGGCCTTAAAACCAACTTGGACCCCTTGTAAAAAATAAAACATGACCGATCTACCCCTTCTATAATTGTCTTACGTAATAAATGAAAATCCCAGGTCAACCGTAAAATATTTTAATAACTTTATCCCTCCATTGTCGCGGTTTGTATCCCGGCATGTACTATCAAGAAAAAATACCCTTTTCTTACATACATTCTACTATTAAGAAGTATTCGTATAATTGGATATTTGTTGCTCTTTTACGCAAAAACTACTGAATGTAAAGTAAAAGTAAAGTATCATCACGACCGTTTTCCCTTTCGGGGTGGTCAGAAACCACGCTTATGAATAAGCGGATTCACATTTAGCCAACTTTACTATAGGCCAATCATGACAAGTAACAAGCTCATCGATGTCTCTAGCGTACCAAACTCGAGAAATATCACAAATAAATTCAATATTGATTAAATGTATTTATTTACATTAATTAATATTTTTGTGTCCCGACCAGGAATCGAACCCGGTACCTCCGAGTCTAAATCCACGAACTTAACCGCTAGACCACGGAGGCAGTCTACTGAACTACTGAATGAATTTGGGTAAAACTTTACAGAATACTACAATGACGTCTGGCCAAAAAAATGCGGAAATATGTTCTTGGTGGGCCCCTTTTAGCAGTTGAGGACTAAGGAAGGGAGGGCCCGTAATATAATTATTATTGCTATTGTAACTGTATTGTGTTTTTATTCTGGCCACTCAAAGGCCCAATTAATGGATACTGTAATAGCATGTGGTGGTTGCCTGTAATTGGTGCATCTGGTTTCTTGTTAGTTGTAAGTAAAAATTCATGTATGTAATGTTGCTGCCACAGTTGGCGACCCTAATAAATAAATAAATAATAAATACCCGTAGACCTCAAGATCGATGTTAAACTTGAAAATCAAGAAAGAATAAAAGAACAACTTGATTTATTTAATAATACGGGCCTAGGATTCTGTGTCCTAGTAGATGCCGGCTGTGATAGAAGTAGTAGTATCATCACGACCGTTTCCCTTTCGGGATAGTCAGAAACCACGCTTATAAATAAGCGGATTCACATTTAGCCAACTTTACTATAAGCCAATCATGCAAGCTCATCGATGTCTCCAGCGTACCAAGCTCGAGAAATATCACAAATAAATTAAATGTAAATAAATACATTTACATTGATAAATTGACCGCCTCCGTGGTCTAGTGGTAACAAACGTTGCTGTGAACTCGGGAGGTCGTGGATTCGATTCCTACCGGGGGCAATTTGTACATTGTATAATTCGTCTCGGTCTGGGTGTTTATATGTATAATATGTAGTTTATCAACCATCTAGTTTCCGTAACACAAGCCTCGTAGCTTACCACGGAAATTAGATGGCGCTGTGTGACCTGTCTGGAAATATTTATTTATTTATCATTTATAAATAATTTTGTGTCCCGACCAGGAATCGAACCCGGTACCTCCGAGTCTAAATTCACGGACTTAACCGCTAGACCACGGAGGCAGTTAACCGGTTGTGATGATTCGGAGAATTGTTTGCGGACGTTGCCGGTAGCTCGCGTTGTTTCGCTAAACTATCGACAATATTTGATATTAGTCAAATGTCAACTTAACTCGCCAAACATACTAAAACTTCGCAATAAAAGTTGCTTCTGAAATTATAATATTACCAGTTTGGCTGTTCATTTTAAAAACCTAGAATCTGTCATTGTAATAAATTAACCCTGTTTACTACGAATAATTGTATATTTTATTTATCTATAAAAACTTTTCTCTTTTGAATGGTTGGTTTTAAAGAAATAGCATTTTGTCTTATGTTTTAATTTATATTATTTTGTTTGTTTTTCATTTATTAGCTTTTTATTTAGCTGTAAAGAAAAGAGTGTGCAATGCTTTTTAAAGACCCTAAAAAAAATTGCATAGAAAACTTGTAGTACTTTTTACGAGATACTTTATGTGCGTGTGCAGCTTTTAAATGCACAAATCGAGGTGTTCATCGTTTCCCAAGCGATATGGTGATCTCAAACTTACCGTTCTAATAATACAGTTTTTTTTTGTTTTAAAGGAGCTTTTCTTTTTATAATTCTTCTTTTAAGAAAAAAAAAACTTTATATATATTTTACCGATAAGAAAATAATAAAATCTCAAAGGTGTAAAGAAGTTATCATTGCCGCTAGCGATATCTATAAATAGTTTTGCGAGATACTCCCATTGGTAACAAAAACGAGTATGTTTGTAACTTTTAAGCGATTTATTTAATTTCAGTTACTAGGTTTTTAAATTGGAGAGCCATGTTGCTAGGTAAGTAGGTATAATGTTTCCTCACTATTAAAAAAAAACAGTTAGAATAATGAATAACCTCTTTCAGGGTTCTCAGAATCTAAAGTTACTTAGTTACACACTGGGAACCCAGTTCGTCGACTACAGGCTAGTTTAATTTGGTGGCGCAATTAGATGAATCCAATTATCATGAACCAATACTTACTTACACTTAAAACAAGTAAGTACCTACTTAACAGCACTAACAACTTTTACCAGATTCGGTCGCGGGTAGAGAACATAGAAATATATTCCCGAGTCTGTTAATCACACTTTTATTACACAAAAACATTATATAAATATTATATTAGAAGTTCGGGATTCCGTGCGATTGAAAGAGCTATGAAAATTTAATTATGCCAAAGTTATTTGACAACAGCATCTCGCCTTTTACATCTAGCTAGTCCAAATTGAGAAACTTAATAGTACTAACCCTGGGTAAATTACCGATATACTGTTGTCAAATAACGTAGCAAGTTTGCGTTGAATTTAATAATAACCCGCAATGTATAATGAAATTGCAAAACCTAGGGTTGATTAAGAACTTACTGATCCTTTACATTTAGTGGCAACCATAGAACAAGCGTCATACTATGTCTTCCGTGGCAACAGAGGCACAGCGCCTGAATGTATGATTTGTCCCAAGCCTCTGTATGCAGCTGCGGTGCGGCGCGTCTCGGTGATGGCCTGTTGAGGTAGGTATGCAAGAAGAATGGCTAAATGTTAGCCGATAAAATTAATTCGGTATTCACGTGTGGACGTGTTAATTGTCACATGTTGTTACGCCATACTGTAGTTACGTCAGTGATGATCCTTGTTTTGATAGAAAGGTACGTCCATTGCGTCATTATTTAAAAACACAAGGTGAGCTTTGTTAACAATCCGAGGAATGCGTACGCTCAAAACTATTTTCTTCAATATGCCAATTATGATGGCCTTGGATCTTCGAGCAGCGACACTCTTCAACCAACATATAATTGAACAAACCGCAGGCAAAACTAGGTACTACCTACTACATTATACCGTGGATACTATCCCACGTATACATATACATTTAGAGTCTCCTAAATCTGCAATACACTGAAGATGTGGAATACACTAACAGTCAGTGTATTCCACGATTCCTATAACCTAGAGTCATTCAAGCAAAGTATAAAGAAGTATCGTGTTAGGCCGGGATAGTGTTAAACATTCATATCGATAAATGACTTCTATTTGTTTACCTATCTATCAGGTAGTCGCGGTGTCACATGTGCTTAGTATAGTTAAGGCTGGGTATTTTCCGCATTCTGGGTGAAGACACACTGGAGCACTCCATGAACACATGCGCGGCTGTCTTCTCTGCCATGCATCCTCTGCACAGTGAGCTATCTGTATTGTTCAAAGTGTATAAGTGTTTGTTTAAGGCACAGTGTCCACCACCATTGTGTGGAGCTTGGCTCTGTTTACGCTTAACAAACGCAGTGTAAGGTATAAGTATGTAGTTTGGGACCAAATCTGTGCAGTCTGTCCGTTCTTTGACGGAGCAGGCCTCGCCGAAAACTGGAATGGTTGGGCTCACTATAAACATAACATAAGATGGAAGCTCTCGGAGCTGTACGAGGTTGTCAAGCGTTGAAGCAATATTATTTTAACCTTAGATACTGATTGCTTGATTTCGTACTACGAAATATACGTGTAAGGTTATATTAGTATAAGGTAATGTCATACTTTTACTCGAATGGCTAAAGAGGTTTTTGCATCCTTCTCGATCGCACTCTTTAAGGTTTTTCAAGTTTAAGTGTTCGTTGTAAGAAATAAAAACTTTCTAGGAAATAAAATTACGAACATTTTAGAAATATATTACTTATTTAGACATTAACGGAATCATACTGTATTTGGTTGGGTAAGGAGAGGAGTAGAATTATGTGGAGTAAAATAGAAAGGAGACCTCTTTTTAAACCAGCCTACTGTCGGTCGTAAGACCGAGACACCATTCTTCTCATCTCTTACCCACACACAATGGACCCGGCACCCACACGGGGAATCCATGCAATGCTTAGAAACTTATCTTCCATAGATTTATTTCAGTAAAATAGTGGGAAATCGTTATAAACGTTATTGCTATTTTTCTCTGTCTAAATATAGGTATATGGAAGTAAAGATATAACTAAAATGTCCGCAATTTTATTTCCTAGTATATACATATAGGTCTGGTCCACAAGTTCAAGGTCGCTCAGCGAGCTATGGACAGAGCTATGCTCGGGATTTACACTAAAAGATAAAGTCGGGAACGTTGACATCCGTCAAAGAACCAAAGTTACCGATATATATGCCGCAGAACCGATTAACGATGGAGTAGACGGGTTCTGGAGTGGAGACCACGTGCAGAGTGGGACGACCCCCCGCCAGATGGACAGATGACCTGAGGAAGGTCACTGGTGGGGGATGGATGAGGGTGGCAGAAGATCGTGTGAAGTGGCGAGCCTTGGGGGAGTCCTACATCCAGCAGTGGAGAGACACAGGCTGATGATGATGATGATGATGACATATATTGATAGACTACATTTCTCAAATGTATAATCAACACCCCTGTTACCGTGTCTCGGAGAGCACGTTAAGCCGTCGTCGGTCCCAGTTCCACTAATACCAATTTGTTAATATATATTATAATGGCCAGGACTGGAGGTCTTTGTGTTCTAGGAGCTGTGGGTCATCACAACTGACCAACGCGGTAAGTTAATAAAAGATCTCACGATTAGGGGGACATGCAAAAAAAAATATCCTTTTGTTTTGAGGAAGTTCTCGTCCATTTCTTTCGTATTTGATAAAGTGACACTACTCACGAGATAAAGCTCGTCTATGGATTACATTATTAAACTTTATGCAATAGTATTATTTTTATAATTACTATTCCAAACCAGTGTTGCTAAGACCATTAAAATAGTATTGAATATTGGCTTGTATGCTAATCGCTAAAATTCCTTGTACACTTTATTGCCAATAGGTTTGTTTCGAGCATGTTTCTCAATTCCTAATTGAGCAGACTTCTGCGATCGGAGAGTATTGCATCACGAGTGTTTACATTACTTAATGAGCGAAATGAACATTTACTTCGCATCTTAGAACCACTTCTATAAGATGTACTTAGGTTTGGGTTCAACCAGGACACAAAACTATTTATTAATTAATATTTAATTGTGATATTTCTCGAGTTTGGTACGCTGGAGACATCGACGAGCTTGCCACTTGTCATGATTGGCCTATAGTTTAGTTGGCTAAATGTGAATCCGCTTATTTATAAGCATGCTTTCTGACCACCCCGAAAGGGAAATGGTCTTGATGATACTTTACTTTTACTTTTAACTTTACTTAGGTTTGGATCGGACACAGTTCACTTTAGGACGTCTAAAGATTCTACTAAATCGTATTTTACCTGCACTTAGGGCTAATGCTGTAAAACGTAAATATATTAATAATTTTAAATAAAGTTTATTAATTTGGTGATTTTAAACTTTTATATTTTGTTGCAATAGTTAATAATATTGTATGAAATTGTAATACTTCTTTTCAGTATATAAATTATTCTATTCGAAGTACGCTTTATAGATGTGACTCTTTAAAAATATTTCAATAATAATTATATTCAAAAATGAACAAAACAAACGGTTATGAAAATGCTTATAAATATTTATGTTGACAATCTTGTTGATTTTTTTATTGTTTGTTTATTAGAAATAAACGAATCTTGGTAAATAATAATGGCACTTACGTGTTTATTAATACCTGCATAAAAACATTTTTATTCGATGTAAGATACAAAATATTTAAATAAAATAGATTACAGACAAGTGTAAATAAAACTAAACTAAAAATACATATGAAATTAAAACTGATCTAAAAAATAAACTAAGAGATTTATTTCCACACCTGGGAACCTTCCCTAAAACCTAAAACGCTCGCCGCATTTCCTAGTTAAAAATATGGAAAATATTTTGTTTTAGGTAGTAATGGCATTTGGGGTCGCCACACTCTTGATAAATTCGTTTACCTAGCTCTTTCAGGAATTTTTGGGTATTAAGAGAATAAACCCGCATTAGCTTATTTTAATTATAGTCAAAGACATTAAAAGAACAAGATAGGGCTAAAAGTCAAACGGTACGAGAATTAAAGCTAGGACAATCGTCTCTAAATTTATTAGTCTATGACAGAGCATTGCAGGTTACAGTTGTGTTCAACGTGCACCTGGTTGCTACGGAAGTGTAAAACACGTTTATTTTGGACAAGAGAAGAAAAACAAAATAGATAGCGTACTAAAAAATAAAAACACCCGTAAAAATGCGTAACTAGAGAAGAAAAATTACACGCTTGGAATATTTTGCGATTTATCCAAAGCGTTTGATTGTGTGCATCATGACATTCTTATTGCTAAACTTGAACACTATGGTATCAGGGGCAAAGAATTAAATATATTTAGAACATATTTAGGAGGGAGACAACAGATTGTGGACGTTCATAAAACAAGATCCAACCAGCACAACATTGAATATGGTGTCCCGCAGGGATCAATCTTAGGACCATTACTCTTTCTCATATACGTCAACGACATAAACTCATGCTTAGATAAAGATATTAATAATATCATGTTTGCTGACGACATCTCTCTGTTGTTAAGTTATAAGGACCGCAACGAGGTAACAGAAAAAATTAAACGTACAATGAATCAATTAGCACATTGGTTTGAATGTAATAACCTTCTCTTAAATGTTAATAAAACAAATTTTATTAACTTTGCCCTTGCTACAAAAGACAAGAGCTGCCTCAATAATCTTATAGCCAAGGAATGCAAAATAGACTTTGTGACAGAACACACATTTTTAGGAGTCTTAATTGATAATAAATTAACAAGGAAATCTCATATAGATACTTTGGCTAAGAAGTTGAGTGCAGCTTGCTTTGCTATAAAGAAGGTTAGAGAGTTTTGTGGCAGAGATGCAGCAGTAGCAGTATACTACTCGTACTTCGAAAGCCTGGCTCGCTATGGCTTGTTAGTATGGGGTACAGCTGCAGACGCCAAACGGATATTTATTCTACAGAAACGTGCAGTAAGAAATATACTTAAAATGATACCTAGAGATACATGTAGGGAGTCTTTTTGTTAGTTAGGTATTCTAACCATAAATAGTATTTATGTGTTGGAATGCTTGCTGTACATTAAAAAGAATGAAAAAAACTTGACTAAATTCTCTGACCTGCATACCCATAACACAAGGTTTAAAGATGACATTAAATGCCCCAAAACTCGCCTAACAAAATCATTGAAAAGTTTTCTATGCAATGGTATTAAACTATACAATAAACTATCTAAGGAAATAAAATGTCTAGAATGTTCAAAATTTAAAATAAAGATTAAATCAATATTAATTAAAAAAAGTTACTATGATCTTAAGGACGCACTAAAAGATACCATTGCATAGAAATTTGTTTCATATATTTTCATATATTAGTAATATTTAGATCTTAAGTTGGACACGGCCTTTTTACAGCCACGAATTGCGTTTTGTTGACATTATTAATAATTGTAATTGTTTGTTTTAGATTATAAGCTGACATGGCCCTTTTACAGCCACGATTTGTTATTTATGGACATAAATATTGTTATTACTAGATTGTAAGCTGACACGGCCATTTTACAGCCACGAATCTATATTTATGGACATAAATATTATTATTACTAGATTGTAAGCAGACACGGCCGTATTACAGCCACGAATTAAACTTTAAGTATTTATAAATAAGTACAAAATCCTCGCTTATGGCAACAATGTTTTATTTATTATAAATTGTATTGCTGTTAGATTCGGTCCAGCCAAGTTTATATTGTATTAAAATATATGTATTGACAATATCCAAGTGTTGTGTACTAACCTAAGGAAATAAAATGATTTGATTTGATTTGATAACAAAAGATCTTGTATTTAAAACTGAAAGGAAATAAATAAAAACTAAAAAGGAAACACAAGCCCAAGGGTTCCGTCACGAAAAAGTTTGATAATCGTTTCAAATTATTTTACATATTTTAATAATGTCAAAGCACGCAATACATTTTAGTCAATAATCACAATTTAGTCAAGAAAATCACGCACAATGTAAAAAGGCCTTTCCAAAAACCAAGCTATTGTTAATCTTTTGAATTTATTCAATAGTTCATTCTTAAAATAGTCAGGCAATTTATTTGTATTTGTAGTGTAGTATCTAGGTGGAAGAATGCCGCGGGGAATTACCAATGTTCGTATACCAAAGAATCTCGTAGGTCAATTAGTCAACTACGTCACGTTACATGGTTTATCATAACAATAATGTTACTTCACACTTGGCGCTTTATTATATCATCGGCAATTGTCTGGCCACCTCTTGGAGATAGCCCCCTGTGATTACATTGCGTTATGGTGACTGATCGATTGTTTAACGCGCAAGCTTGATACATGCATTGAGGAAATGACATATGAACTCCGTACAGAGAAAGTACGTTACGGCATCGCGGTCACGATCATGATACCGGGTCTTATTATTTTGTTCAGAGCCGCGGGTCGAGAATCTGCGCTTTTCGGACGACTTTTTTGGTAGTAGGTCGCCGCGCGCGCCGGTTCATGTCCCGCCCGAGGAGTTTTCTATCTTGTTTAAAGGTCAATAGAACGTGTTACATAACATATCGCATGGCGCCGCATTAAAATTCCAAAATATATTATTTATATACGATAAAGCAATAATAATTTATCAAACAATATGAAATAAAATAAATTACATTATATAACCAAAATTATTTTATTTACTAACAGTAAAGCTTTATGCTTCTGTTTTGCATTTAATTTTAATTCAAATTGTTTGTGTGTATGTTTGTCCGTCGTTCCTTCATCCTTGGAACCCAGGGACAAACAGATGCCGTCATCATATGACCAGAACATGTGAACCCACGACCATATAACGTGTCACTTTTACTTTAGACTAATATGTTATATTATTTATAGCCAACAAACAACTTATGTCGGAATGTCGGAAATGACAAAACTTTTTTGCTTCTTCATACATACAAACTGTTGATTTTAATATAAGAAATTTGTATGGATAAGCCAAAATAAAAGTCAGCCCGTATATCTGTCTGATTTTTTAATTTGCCTTCTCGCGTATACTACTGATTCGATTTCAATAGAATTTGGTATATTATGTTTGAAACCTAGCGACGAACATAGGTCACATGACGTTATTGTCTGAGCTTAACATGTAACCCCACAACCACGTGAAAGTTTTCTTGCCGACCAGTATACTCGTATTACACTGGCCAAGCGAGTTCAAATAGCTAGTACATTTACGTATAGAAAAATGCACTGCCTAAACATTAATGTAGATTTATCAAAGAAAGATCTTTTTTTTAAAGAAGGTTTCTAAAAATAAAATAATTTCTCCTGAACTACTTAATTATGGATTAAGAGAAGTCGAACAAAAACAGTGCAGTGATGATGAGGCGTCAAGCGTTGATTGTTCTATCTACTTAACTTTACCAACATTTTTTTTAGCATATATGTCATTCCATTATAATTAGTATCGTTTCCAGCCGTTTATAATGCCTACCATGGATGTGCGACAAAATTATTGTAATTTGAGGCTTTAAAGATTTTAATTTTTATTTTTTATATTTCCATCTAATTTCCGTGGTAAGCTACGAGTCTTGTGTTACGGAAACTAGATGGTTGATAAACTACATATTTTACTTTTTTTTTGGAAATATATACATATAAACACCCGGCAAATTATACAATGTACAACTTGCCCCCGGTGGGAATCGAACCCACGACCTCCCGAGTTCACAGCAACGTTTGTTACCACTAGACCACGGAGGCGGTCATATATTTTTTAACATATAATATTGTATAATATAGATATAATAATAAAAAATAAATATGTATAATATAACAATCGACGCCTAGTAAAAAAAAATTAATCTCAGCAGGCGCTTGGCTGGTGGAAGTATTTGACACTGACAGTTAATTATTGTTCCATTTGTTTAAACTTTGACTATAGTTATACTAAATAGATTTTGCACATCTAAACTATGTAAATTAAAAGGTTTAATTAAAAAATATATATATGTAAAAATGCATATGAATACAATTTAACATAAATCTCCAAACTAGATGAATGATGTTCTTTGGCAGATATGTTGCCTGGAGCCCAGGGTTTGACACGACCGTTAGCATCTAAACAGTATATACAGCCACCTGAAGGTTTTTTCGCCAACACTATATAAGGCGGGCGACGTCAGGTCAACCAGATAGTTAATAAATAAATATAGATTTCGTTAATAATAAATGTATGTCAGAAAAATAATATGACCGTACAGTGATGTTGCGCCACGGTTATTAACAAGTCTTTATCGTAAAACTACAATTTGATTCTACGTGAGACAATGCCCTCCTGTCTTGCTTATGTAATTGTCTATTTTGGCTAGGATTGAGGTAATAGTACCGACTATATAGTGACCGTTATCCCTTGGGTAGTAGCTGACAAAATATTAAGGATTTAAATTTACCCAATTTGACTGGACCTAACATGACAAGTGGGAATAACGTAGTATCTCAAATCTTCTCGACCACAGCGACTACCGTACAACAGTTTTATTCTATGCCGCAATAAATCAATACGCTGGCCTTAGACTATACTCAGAGACCATGGATTATTATAGACAGTAAACCAGAAATAAATTTTACCAATAGCAGTGGTGAATCAGTAGAGAGAACGCTTCCTAAAAGAAAAGGTTATAGTCATCGATGTATATAGATAGGCCTATTCAATACAAAACGCACTCTAAAAACGTGCCGCTTGCCACATGTACCTACCAACTTTGAGGGCCAATTCTCAAGAAATTATATTTTATGAAAATTCTATTACTATGCATACAAAAATACTATTTTCACTCGATATAAATATTAATATAATTCGCTCTCGACGCTTGCTTTGCGTCGCTCGCGACTGTTGGTGCAGCTACATGACTTCGATTGGTTTTGCGGGAACGTTTTTATATCAGTAAGGGCCTATCTATATATATCGATGGTTATAGTTAATACCCTTGCGTGTACCTACAAATACACTCTTCTTTGGTACATCCGGTCCGTTCAAATACCAACTTGTAGATTTGTTTGTTTTGTAAAAATGACATTAATATTTACCTCAGACCCGTCAACCCGTCTGGCCAGCTTAACATGGCGAGTCTAGGCCAAATTCTCCAGCAATATGTATGTCCTGGATAGCCCACCTCTAGCAGTGGAGGTCTAGGACTTTTTTAAAGGCTGTGATGATATTTTCAGTTTTAGCTTTTTGGAATAATTTACCTATCTAAGGCTTTATCTCCGTTGGTAATTTTTGTAACAGAAGCAGTTAGTAGAATAAGTATTTACTACACTTTTGTTGGAGAAAAGTTATTATATTAGTAAACCTATCTCGTGGTAACCATGCTAGTCGTGCTGTTCAAGGCATCCAGTTGTTTATCAAGTTTCTCTTCCTGGTGCATTCAACTTGCAATCTGTGAGACTTGAACTTGGCCAGCGTTCTGCAGGAAACTAATCTATATAACTTGGAGATTCTGAACTATTAACTTATAATAGTCTTTATAATTTAACGGATATCATCACCATCATCACTACCATATTCCTTTCGGGGTGGTCAGAATCCATACTTTATAAAAAATAGGATTCAAAATTTACTATATATCGTCGATGTCTCTAGAATACCAGTCTCGAGAACTATCACAAATAAATTAAATAGATTATTGTCCCGACCAGGAATCGAACCTGGTACCTCCACGTCTAAATCTTCAGCCTTAACCGCTAGATCTTTACGATATTTACCTTAGATACATATTTCTCGCGACGTTTCGGTCAAGTTGCATTGGCTGTGGTCATCTGTCACTATAAATGTTTATAGATATCGCGACACACAACACTCACAATATCCTCGGCTGTACCTGTTCTGTAAGTCGAAACCGATTAAGTAAGGGTAGTTTATTATATAATTTATCGCCTATTAAGAACAAAGACTATACCGCGCAGCTCCACTCACCACGGCCAATGCAAATTGACCGAAAATAAGGCTATACAGGCAGAGAAATTTGGCAGTAAACCAACTTTGAATCTACGTCTCTACTTGTCTAAGTACTCGCACATGACGATGATTACGTCTGGAAACAGGTCCCGACGTAATCATTGTGACATACTACTGAGGTACTTACCTCTTCTGCAGAAAGTGGTCGTTTATCCACCGTTCACATTCCCACGCCATCGCCACAGAACCAATGGTTCTTTGCTGTCCGATCTAAAAATAATTCCGTCCGGTTATCCAACAAAAGGCCTAGGCATAATGGTTGTCTACCGATAAAAGTCATAATTCTGTTGAAATACATATTTTCAAACAGTTATTTCTGCCAACGTATTTATCTCGCTAAACAGAGGGGAAATGTTGCCAGTCTTCCTGGGACTATCCCTGGAGGGTCGTCTATAGAAGAAATTTTTATTTTATAGTTTATTTTTTACTAGGTTTAGTTTATATTTATTTAAATTTTTACTTTTAAGTAGTTTTAATCATCACCCTGCCCTGGCAGACCAAGACACACCTATCACGATCAAATAAATAAAACAATAGCCGAAGGTGCAATAAAAAGCCATCGAAACAAAAGGGCATGTATGAAGAGGTTGATGAATGTCGAAGAAGCGAAAGAGGTATGTCGAGATCGTGACAAGTGGCGCTCAATTCCCTCTGCCTACCCCGCAAGGGATTTAGCGTGAAGATATGTATGTATGTATGTATTTAATCATCATAATGTTTGATAAAAACATTTTTTTTTAATTTTAAAATGGAATAAAAGTATTTATTTTCAAACCCAAATAAAACCAACTAGTTCTAAGGCCAACAATTTTAAATCTGAATGTCCTTTACTAAGGAAGATTTCAACGCGGAGATTTCTGGACACTAAAACATTTGTTTATGACATTTCATCGACGCGCTCGCCACTTGTCATGATGGGCCTATGGTTAAATTGGTTAAATGTTAAAAAACGAGGCTTCTGACTGCCTCGCTGAGAATTACGAACCTCATGTTACCAGGCAGCACATCCCTGTATATTACGATAAAGTGAAACGTACAAAACGTGTTCGCATCCGGTGTGTCTAGACCTTTAATAATCCTTTACTTACGATAATGTCAGTTGAAATACCAGAGTTAAATAACACATTACTTACACATTTGCATAGTTCACCAAGCGTGCGTTAAGAAATGTAAAATAATTCATAGTAATATTATAAATAGAAAAAAAGCTTTGTCTGTCTGTTTGTCCCGGCTTAATGTTTTTATAAGTATTATATTACTGAACTGATTATGATATTATTCAAAGATCTTCCTTGGAACTCAGAGCCGTCTCTATAGAGTATACAAGGTTTCCCATGAGTCAACGTCAGACCGGGAATGGGTGATAGGAGATTAGAAAAATAAAATAATAAATCTAAAACGAACCTTTAAACATTTTAAATTGGTTTTTTAATACCTATAAATGCTAATTAAACTTAGATATGAATTTTCATTTTAGTATTATGATAGCTAGCTTGGGGTGTGATATATGCTAAATAAGTAACAAATTATTTGTTTTGCGGACATGCCAATTTTATATCTTGGACTTATTATATATAATATTGCACTAGACTATTTTTGTATTAAGTTTTTTATAACAATATTTATATGGACACTGTAAAGTCTATCACGTAAGATATCTAACTATTTAAAAAACAGTATTGGTTAATCCGATTTCATTTTTACGTATTTTTATTGTATTTTATCGATTATATTGTTAATGACTTTATTTAATTAACATTAAATTGGCAGGGAAGGGAATAAAAAACTAAAATAAAACTAATTAGTTGTCTATGGCCAATAGACAACTCTTATTGCGCCACTAGATAATAATCTTCTCGAGTTCCCCGGGGCTCGCGATTATGACAACTATTTGCGTTAAAAACTAGATTTGAGAGCCCGTCAAGGCAATATTCAAGAAAGTGCATGCTGGACGGGCTGGTATTATCACCCATTCCCGGTTTGATATAGACTTACAGGAAATGGCATAAACATCTAACTATGACACGTAACCCTACGTTTACCTTAAGGTTTTTTGTCGACCACTATTTTAGAGAGACGAAGCCGGGTCAAATAGCTATCAATAATAAAACTAATAACTATGTTACCTAACTTTTAAAAATATACTTTTGTAATTAAAGTTTGCTTGTGTAATCTTTATTTACCATGTTTAATGATATGGTCATGGGGCGCACACGATCTAGCCTCTTGACCACACATCGGTACCAATGTGACTTCATAGTACAAACATACCTTTAGACTGTTCCGTTCAAAGCGAAATTTAACAGGCACGGGCACAAGCGTGAAAACACAGGTCGCTTGCTGCGCCTACGTGTCTAGCGGCTTCCCGGGCTACTAGCCAGGCTGCGTGGCGTGGCGTGGCGTGTAATGTTACCATTACAAATGCTGAATTCGTATGGTAAAGGGTAAGTACGTGAGAAGATTTGCAACCAGTTTGCATTGGTGGTTACCAATATTATGTAAGTTACAAATATATATATATATATCTACCGTCGCGTCGGTACATTTTTGAAACGTTCTTCCAAGATAGTGAGCAGAATACAGTATTAGGTTGGGTAGAGAGAGGAGCAGAATGGAGAATGGAGTGAGCGCAATGAAAAAAGAGGCCTCTTAACCTTTTCTATGTCGGCCACAAAATTTGTATTCGTTGTGTTGTTCTCTGTGACATTTCATTTGCATTATGCTACACAACCTACCTAAGACGCAATAGATCGGTTAAACTATCAAAATTAACGATTTTCCAGATCGATATATAGCAAATTGTATTTTGCCGCCAAAAGATGGCGGCGCGGCTCTGGCGTGATATATCGTCGACGTGTAGACCTACCACTCGTTCCGAATCATGCTCAGAGCGCTTAGAATTGATATGATACTAACAGTCGTTCCGAATAAAATATCACGATTTGGATGCTCAGAGCGTGATATCAATTCGGAACGGTCTAAAACACATTTTTATTCATAACATGATAGTTTTTTTTTAATGTATGGAAGATAAATTGCGGATTCCACATCTTTGAGTATGAATACTAACAAACATACATCTTTCGGTTTATTCATCTTTATATGTGTAAAGTTCAATATTATTAACTTATTTTGGTCTTTTAAAATAACTTGCCGTGTTACAGACATTTCTTTTTCACATCCTCCTTAAATATTAATTATAGATTTGTTTTAGAAGTAATATATAAACAGTATAAACGAATTACAATATTAAATAATTTAAAAGAAAGCCTAATATTAAATAAACTTGAAAATGTCGCGTGACATAATGACAAAAAACTGACAGCGCTAAGAGCGATCTATCTCGATATCGTGAACAGTTTAAGCGCGAGGAATAATGTCATTTGTGACGTCACATAGCTTTGGCAAAACAGTTCATACACGTCTCGGAAACCTTAAAGCGTGCTTATGTCCCGGAACTAGACGCTAGTGCGCGCGCGTGCTGTAGGCATACGAGTATGTAGCCGCGGTGCGTATCAAGCTATAGGCGTTTTGGCGCGGGCGGTGCGAGGAAGCAGTCTACATGTCGACGATGTACCACGCCGGAAACCGGCCGCGCGAATCTTTGGGGGTTGCGAAATACGATTTGATATAAATCTTCTGGATGAGGTCCATTCCATGAAAAAAAAAAAATTTCGAATTCTATTTAAGAATGTTTTTCTGTTGATGTAGGCATATTGCTGAAAGATTAAAATATAGGATAGACTGGACCGATTTATATAGCTTGAGACTTTTTTCTATGACTCTTATTTAACCTAAACCTATCAAATTTCATTTCTGAAATTCAAAAAATATAAGCCGCTTTTGTCATAATCAACACTGCGGGCTAAGAGTCAGACTGATTTATAGATAACGCTGATTGGAGTGGCAATTTAATCGTAAAGATACAGATAATAGACCTGCTACTAGCAAGCTTGCTAGTTTAAGCATGATTAATCTGTTTACATTTGCAGAATTAAGCAAGTTAAGCAAGATAGACATGCTCATTAGTAAGGTTTTCGTTTATCATTACGAGTACAAGCTTATTCCGAGCTTTTTCAGAAATTAACGATTGTTAATTTTTAAGCTTAAAACTAGTATGCTTAATGCTGCAAATGTAATAGCTGCGTAGCATGCTATGACAAAACAAAAATGACAAAGAGATAATGGTCCTAAGAACTTATTCTTTGTAAACTAGCTGAGAATCAAACATAAAAATATGCATTGTTTTTATTCTTAACCGGATTGCATAAACAATCCCAACTAAGGAATACTTAACTTACATATGTACATACAAGCAAACAACTATGTAACAGCTGTTAAATCTACATTTACCACTAAATCGATGTGATGCTATGCAAGACGATACGAATTCTTAAAACTGGCCTAGACCGCGCTTAAAGGTATTTACTATACGTCTTAAAGTAAAGTATCATCATGACCGTTTCCCTTTTGAGGTGGTCAGAAATCACGCTTATAAAGAAGCGGGTAAACATTTAGCCAACTTTACTATAGGTAAGTCATGACAAGTAGTAAGCTCGTTGATGTCTCGTTGATGCGCGTAGAAACTCGATAAATATAACAAATAAATTAAATATTAATTAAATTTATAACTTTTTATTAATTTTAAATAATAGATATTTTTGTGTTCCGAGCAGGAATCGAACCCCCGAGTCTAAATCCACTGAATTAACCGCTAGACCACGGAGGCAGTTATACGTCTTAAGAGAAGAAATGTGCATAGGTAGGACTTAAACTTAAGGAGGCCAACAAGAAAGTGGCGAAGTACCTATATACGGAACCAATATCTCAATAACAGAGCGTCGCTCTTTAGTTGGAAATAAGTTTTTAACGTCGGATAAGATTAACCGCTTACATGAGAACTATTTTGCAATGAGTTAATAGTTTTTAATTATTGTTCGGCAGATTTTAGGAAAAAACTTAAATCATCGGTTGGATGGAAAAGTATAGCATACAATTGTCGTAATGAGGTTTATATCAGCAGTGGAGAGACACAGGAAGAGAAAAAAAGATGCAGGCTGATGATGATGATGACGACGGTATATTGAAGTCAATTTTATTATCATTATTATCGCTACACATTTATCCGATTGATATACTTTGTAATTACGGAATGCACCACATCTATTGTTGGACTAATGTAAAGTATCACGACTGTATCTCTCGCGGGGAGGTAAAAAATACGCTTCTTAAACAAGCGGATTGACATTTATCCAACTTTACTATATGCCCATCATGACAAGTGGCAAGCTCATCGATGTCTCTAGCGTAACAGACTCGAGAAATATCATGCATAAATTATGTAGATAATATTGTGTCTCAAATAATAATCTAACCCAGTACCTTTGCGTCTAGATATACAGTCCTAACCTATAGACCAAGAAGTTAGTCCTAATAATGCATTCTTTAAAACTAAATTAAAATTACTGGAGTTGTCAAAGCGGCTGACGGAAAGGTCTAGAGTCAGGAGGACTGGTAATTACTTCTGCCTACATAATAGCCTCGCTTTACAGAGGTGAAATGTTAACAGTTTTATTTTTAATTTTTAGTTATTTTTTTTAGGTTTAGTTTATATTATAACTGCGGCAACTACAGAACTATTGCCCTAAAATCGCATGCCAGTAAAATCCTTTTACACATAATTAATGACTCCGACACTATCTAGACTGGCAAGTCCCTTAAGAACAAGCTTTGTCAAAGGAAAAGGAACTAAAGAACAGATCTTAAACATCAGGCAGACAGTCGAAAAATATCACGAGTTTAACATCCCGGTAATCATTTGTTATGTGGACTATCAAAAAGTCGGAAATGCCATATCAGACCGGTTTAAGTTTAAAAGAGGAGTTAGGCAAGGATGTGTGATATCGCCAATACTATTTAATATATATGGTGAACACATCATGCGGAAAACCCTTGAAGACTGGGGGAGCGGCGTAACGTTTGGTAGTAAAAATATCTCAAACCTAACGTAGGATACAATGCCAATGATACAGCCCTGTTTGCCGCATCAGAACCGGAAATGGTAGAGCTCTTGAACGGTTTGGAAAACGTCAGCACAAAATTTGGTCTTTCCATCAAGGCATAGAGGCAAAACAAAGCTAATGGTAGTCGACAGATCTCACAGTATAACGCGCACAACTGACCTTGATGACTGTGAAACCATGTGATCATGCTCGACAAAATATGGAGAGATAACAACATATTCAACTAGACAAAAATCCACATTGTATGAACGCTCGTATCCTCCATATTCTTGTACGCTTCGGAGACATGGACTATAAAAGCCACAGATAGAAGAATTGATGCGTTTGAGATGTGGTGCTGTCGTCGTTTGCTCAAAATCCATTGGGCCGCACGACGCACTAACGTTTCGGTGCTCGAAGAGCTCAAACTTGCCAAGGGCCAGAGACTTTCTGCCGTCTGCTTTACCCGAATTCTGCAATATTTTGTCCACATTGCTAGAAGAGGCGCCGACAATCTGGAATAACTCTTAGTAACGGGAAAAGTAGACGGTAAAAGAACAAGAGGAAGAAGCCCCGAACGATGGTCTAGTCAGGTGACTAAACATCCCAGACACCAAGCCATCCACTGCGCCGAGGACCGCAGCCACTGGAAACGGCTAGTGGATGGACTGCGACGGAGTCACGATCCCCAACAGTGGGGTACCGACTAAGGAGGAGAAGAGTTTATATTTATTTTCATTATTTAAGTAGTTTTTACGTTATAAAGAGCGGTGGTGGCTCGGTTGTAAGAACGCTTTCCTTAACATCTTAAAAATTTAGGTTCGAATTCCGGCATGTACCTATGAGAAGTTAGTTACAAATTTACAACACCACCGTTGCCGTGAGGAGAATAGCACGTTAAGCCGTTGGTCCTCGTTCACTAATACCGTCTTGTAGAATCGCAGATATTTCTGGAAGGGCCAACTCTAACGTTGGAGGTCTAGGACTCAGTGTTCTAGGTGCTGCGATTATCTATTTTAACCAATAAAATAAATATGCATTTGTAACAAAGCTAAGAGAACCGCGGTTCGTTCAAAAAATAGATTAAGAAATCATAGGCCAGGAGAATATATGTAAAATAAAATACATTATGTTTCCTGGTCTAAAATAAATAATCATAATATCATAATTAGAAAGAAAGAAATACGTTTATTCATCGTAAAAAGATACAACTTACACAGGCATAATTGTATTATGCAGACAAGTCCAATCACGCCTATAGAGTTTTATTAAATCGCCAGTTACTAAACTTGACTATGTACTTAGTATTTGCTATGAGTAAAATGTCAGAAGCTAAGTACCGTGAGGCAAACCATAAAGCAACATACAAGTTTGTAATAGAATGTGAGATAGGGTCAATGAGCCTATTGGCAAACAGTTTTATATTTTTGTCTGTTGGAGTTGCATAAATGATAAATTGAAGGAGGAGATATTTTGTCAATAGCTTTAGATTTGCGATGACCTTAAGAAAGAGTGAATGCACTTTATTGTTTAATGCTAAAGTTTATAGCTACCAGTTTAATTTAAATATTGATATGTCATTCCGTTACCACACATATTTCGGAAAAAAGAGTGGTTGTCGTAAATGGTGGGACGTAGGCTGAGTTCTATGATGTACGCTTGAATTTACGACCACAAAACGTTTAAGATGCTGCTTACGATTAACTTACGGTTTATTACATATAAATTGTAGACGATAAAAAGAGTATAGTAACACGCAAAAAACTCTTAATACCCGAACACTAGCGTAGCCAAGTGGATGGTAGGATACTCAAATTCAAATTCAAATATTTTATTGATAAAAAAAAAGCCTAATACAAAATAACTTTAAAATAGTACTAGTTACATAAAATAACAAATAAAAACAAAATACAACACTACTTTGAAATAAAAATGAAGTAATGTAGGGAGCAGGCTGGTGCTTTAACTAATAATGTGCCCTGGGCTCCAAAACATGGGATCTGTGCTATGGAGACCCAGTGCACTCAATAGAGCACTCAAAGTGCTATATGTACATACCTATTATAGGTATAGCTTCTATTTATGAATAGTATTATATCCAAAATTCAATTTTTATCCCCGAAACCAATTATATGCGCGCGAAAATTTAAATATAAAAAATATTGTGTTACAAGTTTACTACACCATACGATACATAGGCAGGTACCTACTAAAAGATACATCAATTTAATTTATTTGTTTCGCTTGATGACAACAATAGCCGACATGTTGAATGTATTAAACCAATTGATTGAATGATCAAATGATAAAAAAAGTTATATTTAAAGGCTTTGATTAGTATAGAAAAATCAAAATTTATAAATTATTACGATGATTCTAAATTACGTTAGTTCTCAGTGTGGACCTCCACTACAGGAGATGGGTCTTCCAGAACTTATTATTAAATAATTTGACCTTCTTAGAATTTTGACCATGCTGGCCATACAGGTTTGCGATGGTCAAATATACATTTCTTAACGATTCTACAGGTTGGTTGGTTTATCAAGCTCGGCCTGAGTAATTTAATATCTCATCTTTTCTTTCATGCAGACGCAAACCAACAAAACACAAAAGTATACTTACCTAATGTGTTTTGCAAACATTAAATTATTATGAATAATTACGATTGGCCTAGCTATTACGGTTGTAGATTTGAAAGCATTAAAACCGTCATAGATTCCAGAGAAATTTGGACGCACCAGAAATAAAACAGCTCATATTTTTCCACGCATAAAAATGGGAAATGAAAATTAGCGCCCTATATTTATTTTATTTATTCAACAAGTTTATTGCACAACATACAGAATGTTCCAAAAATCAACGTTAAACCGAAAATAGTTGATAATAACATTTATTAAAAAAATACAAATAGAATAAAAAAAATAATTTAATCAAAATTATATATTCGTTTTCTTTTTGTACATATTTGGACTTAAGATTAAGGCGAGCATGCAAAATACCTACCCCATATGGTGTACGAATTTACAGTGAATTAAGTATAATATTTAATAATAATAATAAATATTAAAGAATTTTTATAAATAAAAATATCAAATAATAAGGAAACAATTGCCCAAAATTAAAGTTTTAAATTAAATAAATTATTAGTTATTAAGGACATTTAAATGGTTTTGTCACTCGGTATACAAATTATTGAGGCCCAGACGATGGGACCATGGAGACACTCAGCCAAGTGCCTAGACATGGAGTTATGCAAACGGCTGACGGAAAAGCCTGGAGACAGGAAAGCTGGCAATCATTTCTGCTAATCCTAAAAAGTAAATGTTGCCAAGCTCCTTGGGACTATCTCTGATGTAACTTTATTCTTCTTCCTTCTGATGAAACAGTATAAAAGAATTACAATATACAAACAGTATAAAATAATTACAATATAAATTAAAACTACTTAAAAGTAAAAATTAAAATAAATAAAACTAAACCTAATAAAAAATAAACTATAAGTGAAAAATGTCCTCTAGAGACGACCCTTCAGTGATAGTCCCCAGAAGACTGGCAACATTTCCCCTCTGTATAGCTAAGCTAATACGTTGGCAGAAATAATTGCCAGCCTTCCTGTCTCCAGACTTTTCCGTTAGCCGTTTGGACAACTCCTTGGCCAGACGCTTGGCTGAGTGTCCCCATGGGCCCATCGTCTCGACCCCAAACGGCGCAAATTCGTAACCTGTACTGAGGTTGGCGTATTTGCGCAGCTTGAGGTTCTCAGCAGAAACCGCCGCACTTCCCGCGCTTGACGAGGTCGCCTGGATGTGTGATGGGGCTAATGTGTCTACACATGTCGCATCCCACACCAGGGACCTGCCAAGTTTCCACGGCCCAACGGTCATGCCGTCGGAAAATAATAAAATAAATTCTGATGAAATAATTATTTATAGTTTATAGTAAAACGTAGAGTATCATCACAAACGAATACTTTCCGGCGTGGTCGGATACCATGCTTTAAAGAAGCAGATTCACATTTAGCCAACTTTACTATAGGCCCTTCTTGACAAGTGGCAAGCTTGTCCATGTCTCTAGCGTAACAAACTCTAGTAATAATTGAAATCAAAATGACATTTTCTTGCAGGGAGTGGTTTTCAAGTAACATTAATGTGATCCTGAGAAGAAATCGAACCCGGTACCTTCGCGTCTAAATCTAGGAACTTACTCGTATTAGATTAAATAATAAGTATTGTATTTAATTTTCATTATTAAAGTCAAATATTATCTCAACAACTATAAGGGTGCTTCTCCACCAGATATGCTACATTGAAATGGAAGCGCTTAATATCTACCAATCATATTCATTGTTACACATGGCATAGCACTGGTGGAAACGAGTTGTACCAAGCTATATTTTTTATATGAATAGATGCGTGCTGTGGTTGCGGGTTCTGGATGCGTGCTGTGAATGTGAGCTATGGGTACGTGCTGTGGAAGCGTGTTTTGGACGGGTGGTGTGGATGCGTGCTATGGATGCTTGCTGCTGCTCTCCGTGGCCGCCATTTTGCTCGCACAGCTACTTTGCGGCGGCGCAACTTTGCAGCACATCTTACTGGTACCGCTATGTATCGATAAGTATGTACTCGTAGCTAAGCACCAGTACAAACGGTCACATAAATTCGTAGCTTAGCTTATGCTTCCTCGCATCGTAGCTGCAAAGCACATCTCTGGTGGAAAAACAGCCGAGGTGCGGACAGATGACTTCTATGTGATCCGTCGCAAAAAGCCTCTCTGATGCAGCGGAGAAGACTACCTGAGAAGTAGCCACAGTAGCATTCTAAAAACGATTTGACAAACTATGGTTTGACTCTCACATCCAAAAACATTATGTCGAGATCAAAATGATCAAATTGGACCCGGACTGGTCTGGTTGGAATGTCACTCCAAAATGAGTCGAAACCAAAAAAAATATCACAAAGTCAGTTGAAAAGGTGATGGTCATGGTCATCGTTTTCTTCGATCACCATGAATTCGTTCCAGAGGGTCAAACGGTCCATAAGGTATATTACTTGGCCATTTTGAGGCGTCTGCGTGATGCAATTTGTCGACTTGTGGGCAGACAATTTGGGCAAACATGAAACGAGAGAGCTCAGCCACTTTATTCTTCAGATTTGGCTCCCTGTGACTTTCCCTATTTTCAAAACTTAAAAATCCGCTCTTTGGAACGCGCCATGAGTCTATTAAAGCCATAAAAAGTAATCTAAAGGGCATTCCAGTCGAGGCTTAAAAGTTTATATAAAATGCATTATGTTTTATTGGCTCAAAAAGAGCCTATTTCGAAGGCGATAATAAATATTTGTATTAAAATTCGTAAAAATGTTGTTTGTTAAATGACTGTCCAAATCCGGGTCAAATTTGCTGAGATGGTATTGAAATATTGTGACTGACAAACTACTAATGTTTTTTTATGATCTTGTGATTTTGGAGTAAACGTTTCTATTAATATTATTAAAATGACGACATCTACAGTGCTCGGAATTGGTGCCGGCATCCAAACTTCCGGATGCAGTAAACATTGTTATTTTTAAAAATAAAATACGAGTACATCCAAGTTTTAAATTATTGTGGAAACCGCAACCAAGGTAATAATACTACACGATGTTTTATTTATCCATACCTAGTTCTACTAGTCAAGATGCCGGGACCGTAAGTTTAGACCCGAAGTACTGAGTTTTTATTACTTGTCAGGATCACATTAATTTTACTTGAAAACCACTTATAGAGTTGGCAAAAAAACTACCTGCATAAAAATATTTTTTTGTTTTGTCATAATTTATCACGTAAGTGAAGTACCTTAAAAATATATTAGGTATATAATTGGCGGAAAAAATATAGAATATCTATCGTACTTTACATTTTAGTATTTATTAAATGACATCATCCATTTTGGGCTATTTTTGTACTACTTGTGCTGTGTTCAATAATAATAAAATGTGAACAATAGTTTCGATGCATTTATTGATAAGACAAATGTAATTTTTACTATATATTACTGTGCAATTTTGTTATTTCGAAAATAAAATAAGTAGTTATCATTTCGATCAAGTCCTTTAGTACTAGAGCTGTCATGATAATATTTTAAACATTTTGCACACCTAAACTATATAAAATAAAGCGTTTTACTACTTAAATTGTGTTTTTTACAATAATTTATATACACACAACTAAACAATGTACCAATAAAATAATAATAATATATACATTTATCTATATTTATATACGACGAAACAATGAAAAAAATATATTAAAAAATACGTACAATTTACACAACAAATGCCAAGAGACAGAGATAGATATTAGGAAGACCGATTATTTAGTTTATTTAAGAAATGGGCAATAAAGAGAATTTTAAAAAACATATACATATTTATTGACGGCGTCCGTCTGATGACCAGAGGAAGTTTATTTCACTCACAAGCAGCGGAGACTGTGAAAGAATCTGAATATCTGCTGGAAGCTTTTACTACATGGTGTAGTTTAAATATCATTCATCATTACAGCCCCTAGAACACAGCGTCCTAGACCTCCACTCCTGGAGATGGGCCTTCCAGAACATATATCTGGAGAATTTGGCCCACACGGCTTGGCGAGGAATGCAAATTTATTCCTTCGATACTTCCTTATGTTTCGTAAACTTGTGAATGTATGTCTTCATCACCCTTATCACTTTCAGCGTAGGTAAATAATTTAAACCACAAAATTAGACCTAGAGTTCCAACAATTAATATTTTAATTAATACTTTATGTAAAGGTTTTCGTCTGACCTCGCTGCTTTTAAGTGGAGTTCGTCATTATTATCGTAGACCCTAGAAGACAGCATTTTCAAGCGTTATATTTTTCAGTTCAAAGTCCAAGATCAACTGACGCCAGCCATTGACGAACGACATCAGTCTCTACCACTATACCGGCTGAAAATAAGCCTTCTTGAACATCTTCCTCATTCGAACCACTAGAACACAGTAAATAATTACGAAACGTAAAGTAAACATCCACTATTGGATGGGTCTAGCAGAAAATTCTGGAGAGTTTGGCCTATATAGCCTCGTCACGCTGGCCAGGCGGGTTGGATAATTTAGGTTACAAGGTTGGCATTTTTTTAATGATACATTCAATCGGTAAATCTATTTTATTAATAATTTACGTAAGAAAAGTGATTTTGACCGTACTAATTGTGTGAACTAACAACTAAACCATTTAGTACTTGCTCACAAAAACTGTGCATTTAAAACACTAAAATAAACTGATCAAAAATTTATATAAATTTTACTGAAAAAACTCGTTTTGTACTTTTTTATAATATCTAAATATTTAAAATCATAATAATAGCCCGGAAATCCTGACATTAATACATATATTACTCGTGTTCTCAAACAGGAATCGAACCGCGTCTAAATCTATGGTCTTATGCCGTGGTCAGATGAGAAAAGTAATATTATTGATTTGAGGAAGATCGGAAGTCGAGCTGTAGTGGGTGAGGCTGGACCGAGATTTGGTCGCATCGTCTTACCGCGTCAGAGAGGGGCTTACTCTTATAAGCCGAGAACTGACGTCGTGACCACAGTGCGGCTGTCGCCGGCGATCATCACCTCCATTTAGCAACATGAGGGGGTCTATACTTACGGTGCGTTAACATACACAGTGAATAAAGTGCAAAAAATAAGTGATGTGAAAGTTTTTCTCGTTTTGCGAATTAAATAATTTGTTGTTATATATCGCAATTTTAAACTCATTATTCATAAAAAAAAAACAACTTTACAACAATGTATTATTTTGACTGTTAATTTTAAATAAATAGTTTAAGTTATACTAGGTACCTAGAAAAAACTAAATTATATAAAATTTTCATATCACACAAAATTTAAAATATATACAAGTGAATTATATATTAACATTGTGACTAAAAAGGACAGTAGAAATATTCGACAGTCGATAGTAGAAGTATCATCACGATCGTATCTCTTGCAGTAATCAGAAATCACACTTTTTGTAGTGAGTTCACATTTAGCCTACATTATGACAAGTGACAAGCTCGTCGTCGAGAAATGTCACAAATAAATTAAAGATATATTATATGTAAATCAACAATAAAAAGGGAAGTCATATTATTGGAGATTTATTTTAATTTATTAATTTCATTATAATTAACAGTTGTAATTATATAAATTACTGTGTAAATTAATAGACACGTATAAAAATAGTTGATATACAAACGTAGAAATGAACCAAGTAAAAACTTATTATAACCGTGAATTGTGGAACATCATTGTTGTAACTCTTATAGATGTTTTATTTATATACATTTAATATACATTAAATATAAATTAAGAGCTACCTAAATATTTAAATAAAAAAATAAAAAATACTATAAATAAAAAATGTCCTCTAGAGACGTCCCATCCGAGATAGTCCCAAAGATACTAGCAACATTTCCCCTCTGTATAGCATTGTTGTTGAATATAGCTCCTTACGCATATCTGACTGCCTATGACTGAGCATAAACGTGTGTGAACCACATCGTTGTCCATGTGGTAAAGATGTCGATGAGCTTGGTCACCACGGGCTATCGTGTTCCAAAAGTGCGGGTCGCGTTTTCCGTCATAGGCGGCGCATTAATGATCTCATTCGTAGGACGCTTGCAGTATTCTCGATCGTCCAGACGGAATAACATTAGTGTTTATTTAATTACCTTGGAGATTGGGCTAATCCCTGGTGTGAGATTTTACCTGTTGGGATTCCCTACTCTTTCCACTTTCAAGGCAAAGCAAGAGCTGGTGCTGCAGCGGAACAAGCGCAGATCAGCAAGCGTCGAAAGTATGAAATGATTTGCAATAGTTATTTATTTTCGACGATGCCCATGGGCATCAAACTATAAATAAATTAAACGTTACGTACATACGGGTCACCAGATGACAATAGGGTTATTTTCATAGTTTTTTTTCTCAAAAATTTAGTATCTTAATTCAGAGGAGAAATGCTGCTAGTGGTCACCATACCACAGAACAGCGATATGGAGGATCTACTTTTTGTAAATATTTAATGTTTTTTTAGGTAAATCTAGTCTTTGTTGTGATATAGTTTATTTAATTTAAGGTTTTGTTTAAATTAAATACAATTAAAGATATATTTTGGTCTCGACAATTATTTCTGCCAACGTATTAGCCTTGCTATACAGAGGGGAAATGTTGCCAGTCTCCTTGGGACTATCTCGGATGGGACGTCTCTAGAGGACATTTTTTATTTATAGTTTAGTTTATTTTTATTATTTAGGTAGCTTTTAATTTATATTTAATGTATTTTAATTAACTTTGAATAAATTTAATGATGTTTATAAACATTAATAAGTATTTGAGTGTAACATGTGGTTTTGTTTGTTGCAGTTGTGGGCGCTATGCGTCCTGTCCGTGTCGCTGGCAAGTCCGGTGCCAGACGGTGCAGTTGAGGAGAGGGTGAAGCGCTCCCCCGGGGGTTGGCACTCCCCTCCTAAAGGCATCTGGAAGAAAAAAATCATCTGGAAGGAAAGTTGGGTACAGGTTTGGAAGAGTGAAAAAAAACTAGCCTGGAAGCAAGAATGGCGAAAAGAAAAGGTTCCCGTGTGGAAAACTGAGCAAGTATCACAATGGAAAGAAGAACAAATACCGGCATGGAAGGTCATCCAAAAGCCAATACAGAAGGAGATCCAAGTACCCATATGGAAAGAAGTACAAGTAGCCGACTGGAAAAAGATATACAAGCCTGTGTGGAAGGAAATTAAAGTATTGGCGACAAAGGAAGTGAAAGTGCCCGAATGGAAGCAATCTTATGTCCCAGAATGGGTTAAGGAAGGAGTTCCCGGAGAGAAGTTTCTCGGAAAGGACGATCATGGCTGGGAGTACACAAGCCACGATCTGTGGAGAAAGAAGATGATTTGGAAGCCGGTGTGGAAGAAAGTATGGCGCACCGAACACAAACAAGAATGGGTAACTGATAAAAAATTGGAATGGAAGGAAGAACTTAAACAAATTTGGCGAACAGAAAAAAAGCAGGCTTGGGTTACGCAACATAAGCAGGAATGGGTCGAAGAGAAGATACAGGTGTTTAAGACTATCAAGAAGGAAGTCTGGGTGCCTGTGCAGAAGCAGATTTGGATCGTGAAGTGGAAGCAGATATCTGTGCCGGTCTGGGAGACTGTACAAGTGCCAGCCTGGAAGAAGATTTACAAGCCGGTCGTGCAAAAGGTGTGGGTTCCAATTCACCACGAGCATCATGGATGGGATTAGTTAAAGAGTAGGTATAACTTGTTGTACATATAGAATTAAATATTTAGTCATTTTGTTAATGTTTGTTACCGCAACGATACGTTGAAATGTTGTTGTAAATATTGTTACCAATAATCCAGGCGTACGCAAAGACAACGCGAACATTCTTGCTATGGAGGAAATAATACTAAAAACATTAAAAGCTAGTCTCGATTTTATTGAATGTAATAATTATTATTCTTATTTAGCAGATACAAACATTGCCAGGGAAAGTCTACTCATTGGACAAACGTTGATTCCGCAAACCAATTTAATTATTCGCATTCAATAATAAGGTTCTAGCGTAATTTACCGTGCTTAAAGTCTCGCCAGAATATCGCGTAAAGCAAAGCTCGTTTCCAGTGTGGCAAGGCTCTTAAGTTGGCTTTGCGTGCGTCCTCTCTATATAATTCTCTCATATATACCTACTCTTTATAAATCATAATTTTACTGAAAACATAATTTGTAGTAGCACCATTTTTCTTAAACTGTATCTAGCGATTTGGCGTCTTGAATGTAAACCAAAACCAATTTAATACAACGATGCAACTGCTATGTTTCTGTGGTATTTAGAGCGAAATCTGTGCAATGAATAAAGTGAATAAGAATTTGGTACATCACCTAAAGGTAAGGAAATTTTAACATCCATTTGAAAAAGCATAATGATTATAACAGTATTTTTAAAGGACGTTATTTGGCTACCTACAGTTTTAAGTTAAATATCTGGTTGCATATTTTTTATATTATTTTATATATTCATCTACAAATGGCTACGTCTGTACGTATAGTACAAATGTAATCAATTTATATACCTATGTATTTTTTTATATAATTTTCCCTTACAATAGATTCTTCATACAATTCGACCACTTTATTACCTATACCAGATTGGTCTTAAAATACCTCACATAATTTACTCTAACAAATAAAAGTATATTTGATCGAATCTGCTTATGGCGGGTATTTCAATTGCCGTTTTGTTACAATTAGCCCTAAAATATTATAATCTCGAGCAGTGAGTATTTTTTTCCGTCATTTATTAAGACTTTTTTAAAAAGAATTTAACAAAGATTATTTGCGATTGATATACCAGTCCAGTATATTATTATTATGTAATATTATGTACAGTAATTAACGGTTTCATATTGAAACTGTTCAATTGGTACTCTTTAGAATAAGTTGTAACGGTAAATTTTGATCATTAATCCATAAGTCCATGACAACGTTTGGAACACATGTCACCTTTTTTGTCTTCTGACCCTGGTTAAATTGTAAGCACAAACAATTTGCGATAGCAAGTATATTAATAGTACTAGTTCTGTTATGTCGCCTTTACTGATCTGTTATCCGAAAGTTATTTTTAATAAAAAAAATACGCCAATAAAAGCGCTGATGGGTTGACTAACCTAATATCTTATAGGTTGAATTTTTCAAGTGGCCTGTTTAAATTCCGTGGAATATCGAAAAATGCTGAAAGGAGTGATCTGGTTTTTGATAAAGAATAACTATATTACAAATAAAAACATGCTAGCTGGGAACCTGACAGATTTTTTTTGAGAAAAGGGTTCCTGTCATTTTCCTTAATTTTCACGTTTTTAATGTTTTCACAAGTTCACCCTTAAAAGCGACAATATCAGAATGTTTTAAATTGAAGAAAAAAAACTACTTTAACATATTTTGTTAGGCAACTTATCACCGTTGCGTTTGTTAGCGTTTTTATATATATATAAAAAGTGTTTCAATCGGATAAAAGATCGGTGAACGTCGCTTTTCTACGTATCTTAGGTCTATAACGATATTGTATTTTTTAAACGACGACATTATTTCTTTAAAATGTAAGAAAAACTATATCAATAGTTTATTGTCGAAACGCGAAAACAAATTTATAAATTTAACCGGTGTACGATAATGTCGGCTAAAGATATAGGGCCAGGTTCGATTCTAGCCGAGTGAAGTACAAAATTGTTTATATTAATTTGTTATTGCAATAAATATTAATGCATTATTTGTTTATTATTTACTTATAGAAGATTAACAGCTATTCTGGAACCCACTATGGAATAGTCCGCGATGATGGTAAGAGACTTGATGGTATAACGTTGATCCCTTGGAAGCGACGACGGGCCTTAGTGTGGGATGCCACTTGTGTCGACACTTTGGCTTTGTCACCTCAGGGGAACAGCGCTAAAATCGGGAGCCGCAGCTGAAAGGGCAGAGTCTGGCAAGCGGCGCAAATACGTATATATAATCAAAGACTACGTGTTTGTATCGTTTGCTGTATAGACTTTAGGCCCGTGGAGTCCAAGCGCTAAAACATTTTTAAAAAACATCACCCCTCGTCTAATTATCTGCGAGTGTCAAGAGGGCTGGTTCTTTCTTTGCTCAGAGAATCAGCATAGCAATTCAGCGAGGAAAAGCGGCCAGCGTTCTTGCCACCATGCCGCGCGGACACGATTTATATTTACATTAAGTTTTGTAAGTAATGTTTACTTTTTTTTTTAGGTTTAGCTTTTTTCAATTTTTATTTGTGGTTATAATTTAGTTTTTAGCTTTATTTCTCTAATTACCAATTATTTCTTATAGAATAAGTATACAAGATTTAACTAACAATGTGAGGAAATATGACTTCCACTATATTGTTGATGTATATTCAGATTCACACATTGCTGCTATTCATAAGAACTCTCCACGGTCTAATGATTTAGAACCTTGATTTTTTTTAATTTGACCTACTATCTGATGTTATCTAAGCGGTCGTGGCCGAATGATAGGGATGACCTTTTCTTTTATTAGATTTTTTTTATTTTATCGTATAGAAATTGGAACGTCAATAAACTTTTTTTACCATATCTCTTTGATCTAACTGTTCTCAGAAGCTGAAAAGCTTTATAGGTTGGCGATGATCTTATTTATCTTACAAAATTGACTTCGGGACCTCTCGAGTTGACATCGACCTGATATTTTTAAATAAATAAATATTTTCTAAAATCTATTACCGATTTTATCCGTTAACAAATAACTTGTACTCATACTAACGATACGATTATTTGAGAATTGTTAAGGGAGTTTTTTTTTTTTACGAAAACTGCCTTCTCACCGCAGAGTTCGTTCTAAATTCGTCTGTCATGTATGCAGGGAAATGCTTTTTACGGGAAGAAGATATTCAATGTATCTTAGTTGTAGTTTGGCTCTCGGAGAATTTATTCAACATTATGATATATCAAAGGTGACGAGTAATTTTGTAATTACCCCGATATTTGTACGATTGCTTAATGTCGTGGAGAAATAAAGTTGTGTAATTCAAGTGTAGGTACACTTGTCAAAATGCATCTTGTAGAATACTGATGAGGTAGCCGCACCCTACAACGAGCCGAGGTCACTACTCTGATATTTCGAAAACTTTAACGCGGTGGAATGAGTAAACGTCAATTATTTTGTTCCCAAGAAACACACAAGTTGTCAATTAGGTAAAGTCGGAAATATATACGAGTACGTTGGCACATATACTTAACCTATAGCGAATTATTATTAAATTATTACTTATGGTTTTAAGTTTGAAAATAAATTTATTCATAAAGTGTGTGATGTATATATAAATGCTTAAGTGAGTGTTAAAAATATGTATATTTACTTAATAATATATATATATACCTTTAAAAAATCACCGGCCAACGTTAATGCCACCACACCGCGGGAACATGATTTATCATAATTTTATTTTATATATAATTAATAGGTAGGTACCTATGTTATATGCCTAAATATAATTAGTTTCGAGAATGTCCAGGAAAAAATACAGAGTACTGCTGTACCTATATTTTCCGCCCAGTAAGCCATTCTTTTATTCGGGGTGTTGTACCTAGTGTTTGTATGTTCATTGTAAATTGCTTATTATTTTGTACCAAGCTTGTGGTTGTGTTAACAATAACACGCAATGTACTAACGAAAATACAATACCCGGTATTGATTGAAAACGCTGGTCAGTCGTCACGTGATATCAATTCCAGAGATAAAAGCATTGTATTTTAAACGTTCAGAGTAGACCTTCAGCTCTGTAATTTGGCCTTCAGCAAATTAACACATCGCGTTCTTACAATAACGCTTATACCGTGTAGGGAAAGATTGTGAGGAAAATCCACGCCGACGCATTATTTACTACGCTTTCATTCTTAATATTTATAATATGGGTCTGATTTTATAGAACAAAATAATTGGGTAATAATATATAATATTAAATATTGTTAATGAATATTGTACATAAAAATTAAAGAGCGACATTAAAGTTACGAAACTAAGGATGTGGTAACCAGCCCTTATTCTAACCTTAGGGTTTAAGGGTCGTTAACTGAATTCTCCCTTAATGGCACTTAAATAGCCGCGTTCCCATACTGTATTTCAGTGACCAAATGTCACTGAGGAATTATTTTTCATTTCTTCCTTAATAGCATTTCTTCAATTAAATACAAAAAAATATGGGATAATTCGCAGCTATTTAAGTTAAGAAATGCCACTAAATAAAGATTTAGTTGCCGGCCTTTACTAATCAGTAATAATACGGATTGATTTAATTAACTGGTCAACATTGTTTTATTTTGTATTATTTTCTAAATTATTTTTGTTTCTAGCTCTGTTCGGTATGTAATTTTCGAATAAGTATGTCATCCTGTCTCTCGCGGTGGTGGCTCGGTTGTAATAACGCGTTCCTTAAATCCTACAAAGGTCGGCTCAAACCCACCCTATGTACCAATGACAAATACACTTTTCTTACGTACATTTGTCATAGATTTACAACACCACCGTTCCCGTGCCTCGGACAGCACGTTAAGCCGTAGGTGCTTTTTCACTAATACCAACTAGTGGAATTGTTATAATAAATTGACATCCTCGCCAAGCCGTCTTGCCAGCGTGGCGAATGTTGGCCAAATTCTCCAGATATATATTCTGGAAAGCCCATCTCCAACAGAGGAGGTCTAAGACGCTGTGTTCTAGGGGCTGTAATGATGAATGATGATGACGTGTCTCTAACAGCTTTTGTTGCTTAGTTACAGCTAATCGCATTTGTTTACATTTTTATTTATCTTTAGACGCTCACGAAAATAATAAAAAATGTTGTTTTAAAATTGTTTTAGAAGACGTTCAGATATTTTTTTGGTGATTTTAGTAAAACAAAAGATAAAATGAATTTCAAGAATCAAAGCTGTATGTAAGCAAGCATCCAGTATTTATTTTCAGAGTACTAAAAATTCATTAAAATTCAAATAAAACTCCGTAACCTACATGTAGGTACCCATTACATTATCTAAGTACGAAGTTCACCGAATTATTTAGTAAGGTTATAAAAATAAACAAGTACAGAAAGGTAATGTTTTATAGAACGGTACATCTTCTTAAGTGAAAGTTAAAAGTGAAATTTTGACTGCCAGTTACAGCATCTGGTGCGATACCATCAGACAAGTATAATTATAATTCGTTGCTAATTAATTGCGTACATTGTATAAAAATAATTTTTAATTATTGTTTTGAATTGGTGTTTCTACGTTTTCACACGGTTGTTTTCGTTGGTAAAGGCTTCTTCAAAAACAAAGGCTTAAGTAAAAATACATCTATAAATATAGGCCTGTTGCTAAATTTTATGACAAAAAATATTAAGGTTGGTTTAGTTAGACCAACAAAGAGAGAACTAGAGCGTTAGTCGTCGGAGTTCCGAGTCACGATAATAGTAACCTAAGCTGGTTATTTGCCATTCCCAGACGCGCATAAACTGCATTGCCAAATCTTTGTGACGTCATTCCTGATGCTCAGACTGCTCACGATCCCCTCGTTCCAAGACACTATAATAGTAACCTAAGCACGCTTAAAGCCGTTCCGAGACGTGCATAAACTATATTACCAAAGCTTTGTGACGTCAAAATTGACATCATTTCTCGCGCTTAGACTGCTCACGATATCGAGGTAGATCGCTCTGAGCGCTGTCAGTTGTTTGTCATAATGTCGCGCGCCATTTTAAAGTTTACTTAATATTGGGTTTTCTTTTTAACTACACACATCAAAAAAGTCTAGGGATCAAGCATGTTTATGCGGATTTCTTGTGATTGAGATGTGGCTTTGTAATAAATTTATGATTTTATAAATTTATATGGATCCTTTTTGGTGCATTTCATAATTTAAAACAGGAACTGTCAATCAAATTCGAGTAAAAGATGAAAATCAGCTGTCAATATTTTCCCTATAAAAACATAAGACGCATTGAAGACATTATTAGTGCTACTGTTTCCCTACTACTGATTAAAACCAACGTTATTATGGAGCGGCGACGTCATTTAAGCAGGGAAGAAATGATCAGAGCCGTGGGAATGATAGAAGCTGGTTCCCGGCAACGTACTGTGGCTTTAGCTCTGAATACTCGTACAAGTCAGAGTGTTATCAGTCGACTTTGGACACGTTACCGAACCACTGGTACCGTGGCTGAGCGCCATGGAGGACGGTATCGCTGCACCACACGGAGACAAGACCGATACATTCAAATCACAGCTCGAAGAACTCCAACAATAACCGCCATGATGTTAGCCGTGAGCCTTCATCGCTCTTCAGGGAACTTAATTAGCGACCAAACAGTCAGAAACCGCTTGCATGAAGTGAACCTTCATTCCCGAAGACCGCTACGGGTACCACCTATAGCAATGCACAATCGTAGGACTCGATATCAATGGGCTCTTGAACACAGAAATTGGACAGAAGAACAATGGCGTTTCGTGTGCTTTTCTGATGAGTCTCGTTTTGGTATGAGGCCGGATACAAGACGTATACGACACTGGAGAACCCCTGGACGCCAACAGCGATTAAAATCCTGCCAGGAAGTCCATCCTTATAGTGGTGGAACCATCATGGTATGGGCGGGTATTTCGATCGGCGAAAGAACTGAGTTGATTTGGATCAGAGGCAACCTCAACGCTCAAATTTATGCTGAGACGGTTGTATCAGACGTCATCGTTCCTCTACAAGTGCATATCGGTCCCTTATTTCAGTTAATGCATGATAATGCACGACCGCACACCGCAAGAGTTGTAAGACAGACTCTCGCCGCAGCTACGAGGGGCGTTCAAAATATTCTCGGTATTGATACGTTACAACCTCTTTTATATATATATTTGTTACTGGCCGCTAAGATTCATCCATTGACATTAAAAAAAAGTAAAATTGGAACCGAGATGTTCTTTTGTTTTTCTGCAATTGCCGAACAAACATGAACACCATGAGCGAATTAACAATTTTAACGAAATTAGAGCACCGATCCGTCATAAAATTCTTGACAAAACAGGGTAAAAATCAAAAAACCATAAAAGAGGAAATGGATTGTGTTTACCGTGAGTCTGCTCCTTCTTTATCTACTATTCAAAAATGGTCAAGCGAATTTAAGCGTGGAAGGGAGAGTATTGAAGATGACCCTAGACCTGGCCGGCCTGTAGTGGCTACCTCACAAGAAAATATTGATAAAGTGGAAAAACTTATATTGGAAGACGGCCGAGTGAAGGTAAAATCTATAGCTCAAGTAACCAATCTCTCTATTGGTACCGTACATGACATTATACATGACCATCTTAATATGTCAAAAGTAAGTGCAAGATGGGTTCCGCGAATGCTGACGCTTCTTCAAAAGGATATGCGTGTGGCTTGCTGTTCAGATTTTATCGACCTGTGTGGTGAAAATCCCGATGAGGTGCTGCAAAAAATAGTTACTGGAGATGAAACCTGGGTTCATCATTATGACCCAGAGAGCAAACAGGAGTCCATGCAGTGGCACATTAAGGGTTCAGCTCATCCCAAGAAGTTCAAGGTAATCCCGTCAGCTGGCAAGGTCATGGCCACAATATTTTGGGATTGTGAAGGAGTTTTGCTTATCGATTATAAAGAAAAAGGTGTAAATATCACAGGGCAGTACTACGCTAACGTTATACGTCAATTAAGAGATGCGATCAAAGAAAAGAGGCGAGGAAAGTTAACCAAAGGTGTTCTGCTTCTGCATGACAACGCCCCTGTCCATACTGCTCATATTGCCAAGGCAGCTATTGTTGAATGTGGGTTTGAAACTGTTACTCATCCACCCTATAGTCCGGACTTAGCCCCAAGCGACTTCTTTTTGTTTCCCAATCTTAAAAAGGATCTGCGTGGAAATAAATTTTCTGACGATGAAGCGTTGAAGACGGCCGTGGAGGAGCATTTTTACACCAAAGATAAAAAATATTTTTATGAGGGATTAAAAAAAATAATTGATCGATCTTATAAGTGTATGAACATAGGGGGGGAGTATATTGAAAAATAAAAATATCAAACTTTTCGTACTTGTTTGTTTTTATCCACATACCGAGAATATTTTGAACGCCCCTCGTAACATCAATGTCCTGCCCTGGCCTGCTCAGTCGCCAGACTTGAACCCGATTGAGCATGCATGGGATATTCTTCAGAGAAGAGCTCTGCCGAATATGGAGGGTATCCAGTCGCAAGAAGACCTTTTTTTGTTTTTGCAACGAACATGGGCGGCCATTCCACAGCGTGATTTGGATGAACTCATTTTGAGTATGCCAAACCGATGTTCTTGTGTTGTTAGTGTTCGCGGTAGAAACACGGATTATTAATTGTTTAAGTTACCCAATAAAATTAAAAAAAAAACTGTTATTTCAGTCTTTTTTTCGAACTTTAATGTTAGTGGTTCAAATGTCAAAAATCCCTTTATTAGGAAAATGGCAATTTTTTTTACTAATGCAAAGGTGACTTGGTTTATCGTTACTGTAGACAAACGAAAACATTTTATTTGATCAATCCTTAAAGAAAATTTTAATGAATATCAATCAGGAGAAAAGTTATTGCAAAAATATATGTTGATCCCTAGACACTTTTGATGTGTGTATTTAGTATTGTAATTCGTTTACACTTTTTGTATATTACTTCTAAAACAAATCTATAATCTATAAATAATATATAAGTAGAAAGTAAAAAAAAATGCTTGTAACACAGAAAGTTATTTTAGAAGGCCAAAATAACCTAATATTAAACGTTACACATATGAATCTGAAAAAGCCGAAAGAATTGTGTTTATTAGTATTCATACTAAAATATGTGGAACCCGCAATTTATCATCTATACATTAAAAAAAACTATTATGGTATGAATAAAAATGTAATTCCGAATAGAAATCACGCTCTGAGCATCCAAATAGTGATATTTGATTCGGGACGACTGTCAGTATCATATCCATTCTAAGCGCTCTAAGCATGATTGGGAACGAGTTGGATATTGAGGTGTAACATTCAGGGCGCTGTCAGTTCTATGTTATTAATTTAATCGTGTAATTTTAAAAGGATGTAAAATAATAATAATAATATTACGTTGGGTACACCTAAAAAAGCTAAAAATGCAAGCAAGTGGTGTGATGCCTTTATAGTATTCCGTAGATACGTCACGCATTTAGTGATTGAGTTCTGTGGATCACACCACCATATGTATACGCCGTTACGCAAGCGATGTTAAATCTTTTTACCCAACATTTGACTTGACGCTTGAACCGCTATTTTTCACTTTATTTCGCTTTGAAAATCGTTCGACTTGGCGTCCATGGTCACCATACATTTTAAACGAAATTCGGTAAATAGGCATTAAAGGTTTTGCTTTCAAGTCGAACATAGCAATAGTATTCCGTAAATACTTATTAAGTAATTGAGTTTAGTGCATCACACCACCAGACATGTACACTGCAACGCAAGCGGTATGACGCCTCTCAGCCTACTTGTTCGCTTCCAGTGTGCCTAAGCTTTTGATGTCCCAATGAGGAAGGTGTCGTTGAGGTCAATACCTAGACTGAGAACAAAGAGGACGATTTCCTAACCAAATCTTTCGCAGACGATTGACAACCGAAACACACCTTAGTCCAACGTTCTTTTTCTCTGAACTTTGACTTGTGTTCTATACATTTACGTATACCTACATATATGTATATTGTACATTGCATGATATTTTGTAGTAAGCTTATGTTTAGTTTAACGATAACACACAATGTATTACTAACTACGAACGGTGTTTACCTCTTAGGTAGGCAAGTTTGTTTTATATAGGATTTTATTGGGGATCAGCGCCATGAGGTGCAACTCAAAGAGGTATCGCTCACACACACAAGAGTCAAGGCAGCGTGATGGCACGGGCGCATGTTTTCTTTTGAATTACATGACAGTCATCATCATCTTTATCATCAGCCTGTGTTTCTCCACTGCTGGGTATCGGTCTCCCCCTCAAGGGTCACCATTTCACATGATCTCCTGCCACCCTAAAATTATCTGTCCATCTAGTGTGTGGTCGTCTCACTCTGTGTCGTACGCTATCTCGACCATAGAACCCATATTCCATCGTTCATTGGTACTGCGACAGACTTGTCCACAAAATTTTGAAAGCTATGTCGGAACAATAGATACGATACACTCATCTAATGTGGTCAAGGCACAGTTTCGGGCATGGAATAACTAAAATAAGTGGAAATGGCAAAGCGCACTAAATATATGACAACCGATCTCGCCAAACTACCGCAAAAAACCTAAATTTTAGTTATATTAATATTTTATTTTTTAATTAGATGTAAGTGTACTTAAGTTGTTTTAGTGTAGATTTTTGTTGTAGTGTTGTTATTTCTTTGCTTTAGATCTTTGGAAATTCGCATCTTAATTTATTTAATTTTATTTTTTTTCTTTAATATTTATACCTTCGTGACACTGGTATAAATGTTCTCAAGTGAACTATTGCCATAAAAAAAAAACCTAAATTTACTACAAGTGAGCAATTAAATTTATTTTGTACAATATTATACTCTGTGGCTTATACGAGTTTTAAGTCCCAGGTAAAAAAAATACTGATTGTAAAAGCGTATTATGCTGTGGATGAAGCTTTAAAGGATAATCAAATTTGTTAATAGTATTAGTTAGTTAGTTATTTATATATATATATTATTTATTATTTTAGCCTTAATATTAGTTTATAAGTGACAACGCCTTTTTACAGCTGCGATTAATTTGTTAATATAATAGGTATTTTTTTTTATATAAAATATATATAATTTACAGCTTCATCTATCCAGCATTAAGCTTAACCGACTGTTCTTACCAACAGCAGCTCAATCCTAACCTCAATGTAACTGATTCAAGTTCAAGTGTTCCTATAGGTTTCTATAGACGAATAATAAACAATACAGAACATAACAGAATAAAACTATCAGCAAAAAGGATCTTTGCGGTAAATCGCAAACGACTGGCACATGTGTTACGCCCACATTTTCAGTTATTCTATTTATTGTGGTTTCGAGTGTAGCCGCGTTTGTCAATATACGAGGGGCGTTCAAAATATTCTCGGTATGTGGATAAAAACAAAGAAGTACGAAAAGTTTGATATTTTTATTTTTCAATATACTCCCCCCCCTATGTTCATACACTTATAAGATCGATCAATTATTTTTTTTAATCCCTCATAAAAATATTTTTTATCTTTGGTGTAAAAATGCTCCTCCACGGCCGTCTTCAACGCTTCATCGTCAGAAAATTTATTTCCACGCAGATCCTTTTTAAGATTGGGAAACAAAAAGAAGTCGCTTGGGGCTAAGTCCGGACTATAGGGTGGATGAGTAACAGTTTCAAACCCACATTCAACAATAGCTGCCTTGGCAATATGAGCAGTATGGACAGGGGCGTTGTCATGCAGAAGCAGAACACCTTTGGTTAACTTTCCTCGCCTCTTTTCTTTGATCGCATCTCTTAATTGACGTATAACGTTAGCGTAGTACTGCCCTGTGATATTTACACCTTTTTCTTTATAATCGATAAGCAAAACTCCTTCACAATCCCAAAATATTGTGGCCATGACCTTGCCAGCTGACGGGATTACCTTGAACTTCTTGGGATGAGCTGAACCCTTAATGTGCCACTGCATGGACTCCTGTTTGCTCTCTGGGTCATAATGATGAACCCAGGTTTCATCTCCAGTAACTATTTTTTGCAGCACCTCATCGGGATTTTCACCACACAGGTCGATAAAATCTGAACAGCAAGCCACACGCATATCCTTTTGAAGAAGCGTCAGCATTCGCGGAACCCATCTTGCACTTACTTTTGACATATTAAGATGGTCATGTATAATGTCATGTACGGTACCAATGGAGAGATTGGTTACTTGAGCTATAGATTTTACCTTCACTCGGCCGTCTTCCAATATAAGTTTTTCCACTTTATCAATATTTTCTTGTGAGGTAGCCACTACAGGCCGGCCAGGTCTAGGGTCATCTTCAATACTCTCCCTTCCACGCTTAAATTCGCTTGACCATTTTTGAATAGTAGATAAAGAAGGAGCAGACTCACGGTAAACACAATCCATTTCCTCTTTTATGGTTTTTTGATTTTTACCCTGTTTTGTCAAGAATTTTATGACGGATCGGTGCTCTAATTTCGTTAAAATTGTTAATTCGCTCATGGTGTTCATGTTTGTTCGGCAATTGCAGAAAAACAAAAGAACATCTCGGTTCCAATTTTACTTTTTTTTAATGTCAATGGATGAATCTTAGCGGCCAGTAACAAATATATATATAAAAGAGGTTGTAACGTATCAATACCGAGAATATTTTGAACGCCCCTCGTAGCCCTGCTATCTCATCGTAACACCACACAAAGTCAACGTCTCGAACGCGCCGTGATGCTAATAGACTTTTGCGTACTAGAGCTTCATAAACGGTTCGCTAAATTTCCCACGGCCTAAACCTCGCGAGGCCATAAGCTATTAAGTTTAGGTAGTGACAATTGGTTCGTTAAATAAAAACATCCTAGTGACTACGGACATAAATTTATTTCTTACTTTAAAATACAAATGAAAACATAAAATTCTTAATTATTAAAATACATTGTTACATCTTAACAAATCTAAATTACTACCAAAAGATGATTATAATGTGATATCATTTAAATAATAAACTACAAATCATGTGTGGTATTTGATTCTTAAAAGGCACGTTACGTTTTGGTCGCCACCTTAACAAAAACACTTGTATTTTTATACAAGGTTGGAAAAAACGAACCGTACCTTACACTACTACTAAACCTTATGTTTGTCTTACGTAATCGTAAGAATGGGAGCAACCAACAACAGACATCAGTCCCCATAATTAAATGTTGGGAATAAGATTTTTACTTAGGTAATCTAAGGTTGGGACTGGGCAATATTTGTCAAAGACAAAATATTTTTATTCACGTAAACCTAATACAGGCATTTGTGACACGTCATTATTAAAATTATTTAGAATGATTCTACTCCTGTTAGTAGAAGACTAAGCCGCGAAATGGTCCAAAGAGTAAGCTGTTAGCAGAAGACTAGCAGAAAGGAATCTGCAAGGAAAACTCAGTTATAGCAGATTTACAAATGAAAAATATACAGAATTACACAACAACAATAAATATCTTTAAAATTCACCTAAATTACCTATAAGATTATAATACCTGGTACAGTGCTACCCTACCAGATATTTTAGTTTGGGCCAAAGGATCAAAATTGCCATTCAACGCGGCAATGCTGCCAGTATCACTTTTACCCTAGAACACAGCGTTTTAGACCTCCACTGCTGGAGGTAGGCCTGCCGGAACACATATCTGGAGAATTTGGCCTACACTCGCCACGCTGGCCAGACGGCTTGGCGAGGATATGATGTCAATTTTTTATATTAACGATTCCACAAGTTGGTATTAGTGGAACCGGAACCGACGGCTTAACGTGCTCTCCGAGGCACGGGAACGGTGGTGTTGTAAATCTATGACAAATGTACGTAAGAAAAGTGTATTTTTCATTGGTACATATCGGGGGGGTTTGAACTGGCCTTGGTAGGATTTAAGAACGCGTTCTTACAACCGAGCCACCACCTGTATGACTTTGCCTATTGGTAATAATTAGGAGCAAGATTTATATATATTTATATGTTTTTAGTAAAGTAAAGTATCATCACGACCGTTTCCCTTCTGTGGCGACCAGAAACCACGCTTATAAAGAAGCGGATTCACATTTAGCCAACTTTACTATAGGCCAATCATGACAAGTGGCAATCTCGTCGATGTCTCTAGCGTACCAAGCTCGAGAAATATCACAAATAAATTTAATGTATTTATTTAAAGTAATAAATATTATTGTGTCCCGACCAGGAATCGAACCTGATACCTCCGATTCAAAATCCACGGTCTTAACCGCTCGACCACGGAGGCAGTTTGTAATTTATATTAGTTAGTAATTTTATTTTATTCTACGAATATGTCAAATATCTAATGTCATCTCATTTAGGGTACCTACTTATTAACCAAGCTACAGTTCGTTTTTTTCCACCATGTATAAGAAACGCTTTGCGAATATCATAAATATAAAAATGTATATATAATTTATTAGAAAATTTAAAATTTTGTAAAGCGTGTTGATTTAAAATAAATATTTTTTTATTGCTGAAGAGTGACATAAAATTAAATTAATTTCATAATAAAATCTATTTTGGAGCTACTCTAGGTGCGCGTTTCAAGGTCAAGCATCTAAAAAATTATCAACTAAATACCTCAGTAATCATATATAATTATTATTGCTATGAAATAGTCTCTATTATATGGCAAGATTAATAGCCAGTTACACCATAACTAAGTTCAATACGAGACGCAATATATTGACAGTTTTTGGATGGCTAATGTAATAAAAATTACGCAAAACGTACATACTCTTGCAACTGGCATTTAGTGTAAAAGTGATAATTATATCTAAAAATACGTGTGATTAATCAATACCCATGCCTTTCTATTCCACATTCTATTCACCTTCATTAACCTATGACACATTCTCCAAGGTCGAATCATAATCCAGCAATCAAGCTGAGATTTCCATGCGAATACCTTCACCTGTACATTTTATATGTATATAAATTATTATCGATGGTCAATACTGGGATTCAAACCGGACTTATTATCGCAGCTCGTAATTTTAAACAAATCTGTGTACGAGTGCTAATAAAATATATGATGATATATTTCGTTCTATTTATACTTTAAATATGATTAATGCTATTATTATTATTAATATTCTTATTATTATACGGGGCGACTTTGTATGGTTATATTATGTTAGACTAATATGTGATTCTATATTGATAGAAATATTCCTTTTAACTTGACATTTATTTGGCTTCTCTATACAAATTAGCTTCTTAAAAATTAACAGATTGTATGAAGAAGCAAACATTTTTGGTCATTCCCGACATATGGTTTCTTAGGAAAAGTTGTTTGTTTCTTCAATATATAACATATTAATACAACGTAAGACCATACAAAGTCACCCCGTATATTAAAGTGAGAACTTTATTGCGCGCGTTTGGTCCGTCAGAACAGCGCGACGGGGAAGGGGAAGAGGGGCGGATAGGCACGCGCGTATAGGCGCTGCCTCTCCCACTCCTTCTTTCTCTTTCTTTCTTCCTCTCGTAACAGCGCGGCGGGGAAAGGGAAGAGGGGCGGATAGGCGCGAGCCGCGCGTAAAGCCGATGCCTCTCCCGCTCTCTCCCAGTCCTTCTTTCTCTTTCTTTCATTACGCGTCTGCAACGACTCACCCTTTTTTAATATTAATAGTCTTTAATTAACGCTACCCAGGCATTATTATATTGCGTGTTTTTGTACCAAACTTGTGGTGCGTTATTAAAAATGCATTACTACCCTGGGTAGTGTTTATAAAAAACGTGGTATGCTAGTTCTATATCTCTAAAATATACGTAAAATTGAGTAACATTTAACAATGTCTGTCACAAAATAATCCAAAAAACATATTTTTTAGAATGTTTACTATACGCTAAAATTAAATTCATTACAATCACCATGTTTCTACGTAATTGTTTGCACAATAATGCATCGATGTATACAGATAAGCCTATCCTGTGCCTCTTGCCATGTACCAACATTGGAGCCGCAGTTCGAATCGACCAATCATGTGGAAGTGCAGTTCCAATCGACCTATCAGGTGGAGGCGCGGCACGAATCGACGAATCATGTGGAAGTGCAGTTAAGGCTTATCTATAATATACCGATGGCACGAAGGCTTAGCGAATTGGTCCGTTAATATATTGCTAAACATAAAACAAAAATAATTACCTTTATTATAACTTATAATTAAAATTATAACAGACCCTGACTATCGATATATATTTAGGAAAAACAATAGAGAGAACATCCTATAGATAGACAAAAACCATAATATACGAGACCGAGTTCAGATCATTTAAGTTGCCAGCAACGGGTGAGATCAACAAACTATACACCTTAAACTTTTTAAATTTTCGCGCACATTCACAATAGTTTTTATAATTTTAACGGGTCTTTACGCGATTTACCTTAGAGTATTGTAGTCACACATTACACCGCATAGCTCCAGTCGACCCGTGACCACGGCCAATGCAACCTTGGCTAGAATGTCGGGAGAAATATGTCTCTTAAGTAAATCGCGTAAAAATTATAAAAATTATACACCGTTTGCTATGGCATGGTGACGTATTTTAGACATATTTATTGTTTTGTATTCATTTAATTTATACATTTTTAAAATAATAATAGCAAAAAGAACGAATTTAATGCTGTAAGAATCGTTTTCTATAAAGGACTATCGTCGTTTGAAAAACGTCATATTTTTTTTACCGAATTCTGATTTATTTAATACAGTGGCAACACTACAGTTTGCTTTTTGAACGAATGTGACAGATCCATGCTACTTTCTTCTGGGACCCTTTTATATAATATGAAAAATGTAACCGATGCGATGTACGAAATAAGTTTTTTTTTTATGGAAATTTTGAAGACTAAAATTTTATCAGGTAATAACTCGCCATTGTTCTTTGATTTGCATAATATCACTTCCCTAGTCGTATGCTAGTGACGGACTCACCATGCTATTACGAACAGGGTATTCATGCGTATTTACTCACGCATGCGGACCAATCTCGCTTGCGTAAGTAAATACGCATGACACTAAAAGTGCTCTAATTGAGGACTCCGCAGCAATGTCCAAATCTGTCCCCTAATATAAAACATATTTATTAATTTTGGAGTTTAGACTTTCGCCCCTTTGCTGCAAGGTTCTTAATTGCGACTTTTACAATATTAACTATAGTTTAAATACAGTATTTGGTAAAGTAAATAAAAAAGAAAAATAGTGTTGTTGTACCATGGAAAAGCATCAAACTCAGCCTATGTACGTCACAAAACTCGAGACACTATTATTGTTCCCTCTTCCCCACACGATGGACCCGGCACCGTGATTCCACGGATTCTAGTTCAAAAAATATAGCTTGAGCTATCGTCGAAATTTTGTAATGGTAAATTAGACATGCTAAATTTTTTTTAATGATATATAACGTGACATACATCTATTCGTGCAGTACCGTAAAATGTGGGAAATAAGGACATACCTCAGATTTTATTTGCGACCTATCCACGTGTTTATGTAATGTTTTAGTGTGTTTGGTATAATTTAAAATTAAAGCCTGCATTTTAAAATTTATAATTTGCCAACACTCAATCACCATGTTATTGAAAATTAAAAAATCGATTATTTGTAAATTGGGTCAGGTTTTTTGAACAGGATAGGCTAAAATGTTCCTTTTATTATTTTTATTTATAATATTAATAAAAAAAAACAGTGTTATCTATAAACACTATTATCTGTGACCCGATTCACCCCAAAGCCAATGTGAAGCGGGCCAAACTGGTTTTTTTAATTTTTATGACTGAAATTTAGTAATTAAATATATAAACAATGCATCGGAATTGGAAAATTAAAATACCCAAAGATAACAATGTTGAACTTGGAAAATGACCCGCTTTTTCCCATTTTACGGTAGCTATAGCTTGAGCTACATGACAGCTGTTATTAATATTTTATAATGGTAAATTAGACATCTGATATAACTATGTAACTATGACGTTTTACAATGCAAGCTATATTTATTAAACTATAGATAAATATTATAAATTAAATTTGAGATAGTCATTTACACCAAGCACCATTAATCATTAACGACAGAGAAAAAATAACAATAAATAAAGATTTATGTACTATATTTTAGAAGTTGATAATGAATAAATATATAATAATAATAGATAATGCTGAAATAAATAATTTTAAACAATTTTTCGGTCATTGCAAAAACTACATATGAGATAATTATGTATATATTCATTATATATATATGTATATATATAAGTAATCTGCATATATTTTAAATTAAAATTAATATGAATATCATAGATTTCCATCACCACCTCTCCAGTGTCTCGGAGTGCACCCAATTCCACTAATACCAACTTGTGGAATCGTTAATAATTTGTCATTAAAAATTGTCATCAGACCCTCGCCAACACAGTCTGGCCAGACTCATGATCTAAGAGCTGTAATGATGATGAATCTACATTTATGAAAATGTTTGGAACACAAAAGTGACTTCTGTAGTTTTTGCAACAGTCGATTCAATTAATTTATTGTTAACGACAAATTAAACTCTATAAAACTGGGCTTATGGAGGAGTAGATATATATGTGATATCCACTATTAATGGAACTAGAAATATTATATAATAAGGGTTGTTACGTCATACCTTCTTAATAGTTAAAAAGCTTAGATTAAAGTGATTTTACTAATAACATCATATAGATGTAGTGCATAATGGTTTTATCGTGCTCTCTTTTTCTTAGGGTGGTTGTAACATCTCGATATAACACTTTTCATTTTGACTTTTAACAATAAATAATAAAGTTCCATATTATTCATATGGATATGAAAATGTCACTCAATTTAATATAATAATTGATTGACACTTCGGATGCCGTCATATTCAGATTAAGACCCGAGTTTTTCCGATGGAAATACATTATGCACTATATCAGTACGCGTGTCATCACTAACTGTACAGGGTGGAAACGTAAATCAATGTTTATTAAATTAAAATTTCGTACGTTTATTTTGAATTTTGTAATTCGTCAGAGAACCAAAGTTACTGACATAGCATTCAAAATTAGCAAGCTGAAATGGCAATGGGCCGGACACATCTGCCGCAGAACCGACGACCGATGGGGCAAACGGGTTCTGGAGTGGAGACCACGTACGGGACGACGCAGAGTGGGATGACCCCCCTCCAGATGGACGAATGACCTGAGGAGGGTCGCTGGTGGGGGTTGGATGAGGATTGCAAAAGACCGCGTGCAGTGGCGAGCCTTGGGGGAGGCCTATATCCAGCAGTGGAGAGACGCAGGCTGATGATGATGATGATGACGTTTAATTATTTATTTAAAAACTTAATTGCACCAGGCACTAATGCCACTAGGCATTTTCTGACAGCCAAACCTTAGGGACCTTAGGACATTTTCATGGGTGAATAGATATAAAATGACAATTTATAAAACAAATACATAAAAATAATACTTACTAGTGCATACTATTACATATACATATACTATACTACGTAAATAGGTTATATATTATACATACAGTGTAAACTCCATGTAACGTCACTCGATTTAATGACAAACTCCCTAAAGCGTCGAAATCAATTGGAAATCGAATCGAATTCGAAATCATATTATTCATATCCATATGAATAATATGGAACTTTATTATTGTCAAAATGAAAAGTGTCATATAGAGATGTTATAACCACCCTAAGAAAGAGAGAGCACGATAAAATACGTTGGAAAACCATTAGGTTGACCGCCTCCGTGGTCTAGTGGTAACAAACGTTGCCGTGAACTCGGGAGGTCGTGGGTTCGATTTCCACCGGGGGCAAGTTGTACATTGTATAATTTGTCTCGGTCTGGGTGTTTATATGTATATATTTACAAAAAAAAAAAGTATAATTTGTAGTTTATCAACCATCTAGTTTCCGTAACACAAGCCTCGTAGCTTACCACGGAAACTAGATGGCGCTGTGTGACCTGTCTGGAAATATTTATTTATTTATTATTTTTTTATTTGGTTGGTTTAGCTTGTCTTCCATACAATAATTTCTTCTCCAATTAACGACAAATCTCTATAACGCCATAAAATGCACATCAATCCCTTCAGTGTCGTTATATAGAGTTAACACTGTATATGTATATATACAATAATACATATAAAGTAACACTACTCATATGATGAAAGAAGTGGGACAAGAAGTAGTTTATTATCAGAAAAATAAATAATGTAGATTTATATTTGTAATGTTCTTTTAATACAAGTTGAATGTTTAGAAAATATCAAATGAGATCATTCAACATGTCCACCCTGTATATTTACAATTTTCCTGAAAGAATGCAGTTATAGAATTTAACTAACTTTACAGAAACCTACTAAAAAGGCTACTTTAAACTATTATATACTGTTTGTAAATTATTTTTAGGACTAATAATAAAATAGGCATGATGACTGATTTTGAATTATAGTTTGACGTTTCTAAGAACGTTCCTATGAAAAATATCAAAAATATTCTAATCTACATAACCCGTTTGATTTAAAAATCATATTTTTACTATGTATATAATGTGCTTATAGACGAAATCCGATTGCCAATTAAAAATAAATAATTGATTAAACATAAATAACCAGCAAAAATATTATTAGTAAAAAATAACAATTGTTTCGGATTAATTTAGTACCTACGTCTTTAAAAAAATATTTAACAACGAATCTTTTTGTATTATCCAAGTATTCCATTTTATAACATAAATAAAATTAAAAAAAGATTGTTTGTTACTGTCATCATGCCTGGGAACTTATTTAAACGGTTAGCCATTATTGCAATCAATTAGCGAAAAAATCAGCTGTTAAATTATTTGGTCAGCTAAGAAAATTTAGACTTACGATAAATAAAAATTCTGAAAAATTCTGTAAAAAAAAACATATAATAATAGGGTAGTACTCTAAAAAAAATGTTTTTCTTTAATAATTCACATTGATATTCGTTTTAATTAACGACATTAATAAATTTAAATAAAAAAATACTTTATTTTAGAGATATTGGAACGTTACCTCAAAACATTAGTCGGCGTGAGTGACGTCACTTAATAGTAAATAATGTAAATCGGTTCAATTAATTGTTTTTTTTTCGAGTACCTAGTAGTATAGTATTTAAAGTAAACGAAAAATTATTAAATTTAAACCTACTTTTATAAAAGCAAATAGTTATGTTAGTGTCGTAAATTAGTTGTTTATTTACTATTACATGACGTCATCCGGCAGCCATTTGCCAAAGCAGCGACAATTCAAACAAGATATAAAAAGTTTTTAAGGCCATTAAAAAAATTAACGTATATTTTCAGGAATCCGTAAGTAAATATGAAGAATTTAAAACAAATTTTGAAAAAGTAGCGTATTGATCAGTTTTTACTATTGGTTAGCAGAAAAACATAAGCAGTGTATTTGGTAGATATTCTCCAATAATGGGAGCAACTAACTGACGAACGACATCAGTCCCAGCCACCAATAATTTTATTTTCTGGACTACTGTAACAAAACGCAGCCAAAATATTCATTAGGTTATTTTTTAATTTCTGTATGATTAGGAAATGCTTACCTGCCATAAGTGGCTAACTAGTAAATTTGGCTGACCGTTTAAATGATACCCTTATAACATTATTACCTATATTATATTAAACTTGACATGTTCGCGACAATTTGATATTGTATTCGACGAATCCGAGCTTCTGATCAGGTGGAAGTAAACACACGTCTTGTATCTGAAAGGTGACACAATTTTAGAAACAAAGGAAATTACTGTTAAGCAATTATGTTAACGACAAACTCCCTAAAGCGTCGAAATCAATTCGCTTTAGTTGGTTTAGCTTGTCTTCCAATTCTGATTTTTCATCTCTCCATTTAACGACAACTCTCTATAACGCCATAAAATGCACAGTCCCTTCAGTGTCGTTATATAGAGTTTACACTGTATATTAATCATAAAGTGGTTATTATTTTTTTGCTATTTATCTTTGTCTAAAATTAGGTACCTATATAAAAGTGATAATGTTAAATGTCGTAATTTTATTTCCTGGAAAGTTGATAGACTACATGTGATACCAGTGGGAAGCACAAACGTTAATCCCTCTTAATAAATAAGTAAAGTATCATCACGACCGTTTCCCTTTCGTGGTGGTCAGAAACCACGCTGATAAATAAGCGGATTCACGTTTAGCCAACTTTACTATAGGCCAATCATGACAAGTGGCAAGCTCGTCGATGTCTCCAGCGTACCAAACTCGAGAAATATCACAAATAAATTAAATAATAATTAAATGTATTCATTTACATTAATAAATATTTTTGTGTCCCGACCAGGAATCGAACCCGGTACCTCCGAGTCTAAATCCATGAACTTTACCGCTAGACTACGGAGGCAGTAAATAGTCATTAAAATTGAGATGAGATCCTCGCCAACCTCTCTGGCGAGTAATGCTTTAATTCTCCAGATATATCTCCTGGAAGACCCATCTCAACGTCTAAGGACGCTATGTCTTATGAGCTGTAATAATAGCGTGGTGGTGGCCAGCTGTAAGAACGCGTTTCATAAATCCTACAAAGGTCAGTTCAAACCCCCCCGGCATGTACCAATGTGAAATACACTTTTCTTACGTACATTTGTTATAGATTTACAACACCACTGTTCCCGTGAGGAGGAGAGCACGTTAAGCCGTCGGTCCCGATTCCACTAATACCAACTTGTGGAATCGTTAATAAATTGTCATTAAAAATTGACATCATATCCTCGCCAAGCTGTCTGGCCAGCGTGGCGAGTGTAGGCCAAATTCTCCAGATATATGTTCTGGAAGGCCCAGTGGTCTAGGAAGCTGAGTTTTAGGGGCTGTAATGAATGAATAATGATAATAATAATAAAATATATTACTCACCCTTTGTTGTATAAATGCGGCTCTGAGCTTCAGAATGGTGTCCATGTTACACTCCAGGGTTAACTTAAGAACCCACAAGTCTTCGCTCTCCTCGTTAGGAACCATTTCTTTGTCACAGTTCACTCGGTTGTCGGTCTCGCATACTTTATTATCGAAATTGCAAAGTTTCAACTCTTTGATTTTCGGGGACCTAAAATGTTCAATATATTATAAATTATATCTTAATATATAAAACAAAGTCGGGTTTGTTAAAACACTTTTGGACACACGGCTGGACAGATTTTCATGGTTTTTGATTTGTTGGGTTTGTCTCCGTCAGGAATATCAGAATAACTATTAATAATATTGGAAAATTGACGAAAATTTAAAATAAAAGAAAAAATATTTTCCCATACATAATTTTCGTGGGTTTCGTACCTGTCAAATATCTATGCGTGCGTTCAGTAATCTATATTTAGCTTATTTATATAATAAAGAATAAATGACAAATAGGCAAATGAATTAAATTTTAAAAAATCAACAACTTAAATCATATCGATTGGTCTCACTTTTATGTCGCGAAATTGTCTGTGATTTGTTTTGAAAATTGTTTTGTGTCAGTATTATTATTAATAATAATGATATTAATTGACTGTCAGGCGGTACGAAGTTCGCAGGGTCAGCTAGTTTATATATCAATGAGAAACATATCGGCTATTACTTTTAAATCCCATTGGAGAAAACTTCTCATGATGTACCAAACTACATTATATAAAGAATGCACACATTTAATAATTGATATTATAAAGAGCACCTATCACTATATAATCAAATCTAGAACATAATTAAATTCAAAAGTATTATATTCAAGTAGAATGACAAACTTATTGAATTACAGAACTACTTAAAAGTTATTATTTTTAAATACTAACTTACTCAATAATGGAACATATTGAATGACAAACTCGATTGAAGAAGAACATATTAAATAACAAACTTGCTTGAAGAACATATTGAATAACAAACTTACTTGAATAGGAAACATATTGAATGACAAACACGCTTGAAGAAGAACATATTGAATAACAAACTTACTTAAATAGGAAACATATTGAATGACAAACACGCTTGAAGAAGAACATATTGAATAAGAAAACTTACTTGAATAGGAAACATATTGAATGACAAACACGCTTGAAGAAGAACATATTGAATAACAAATTTACTTGAATAGGAAACATATTGAATGGCAAACATGCTTGAAGAACATATTGAATAACAAACTTACTTGAATAGGAAACATATTGAATGACTAACACGCTTGAAGAAGAACATATTGAATAACAAATTTACTTAAATAGGAAACATATTGAATGACAAACATGCTTGAAGAACATATTGAATAACAAATTTACTTGAATAGGAAACATATTGAATGACAAACACGCTAGAAGAAGAACATATTGAATAACAAACTTACTTGAATAGGAAACATATTGAATGACAAACACGCTTGAAGAAGAACATATTGAATAACAAACTTACTTGAATAGGAAACATATTGAATGATAAACACGCTTGAAGAAGAACATATTGAATAACAAATTTACTTGAATAGGAAACATATTGTATGACAAACATGCTTGAAGAACATATTGAATAACAAACTTACTTGAATGGGAAACATATTGAATGACAAACTTATTTGAATGGGAAACATATCGTGTAACCAACTTACTTGAATGGGAAACATATTGAATAACAAACTTGCTTGAAGAAGAACATATTGAATAACGCACTTACTTGAAAGGGAAACATATTAAATGACAAACTTGCTTGAAGAATATAATGAATAACAAACTTACTTGAATGGGAAACATATTGAATGCCAAACTTACTTCAATGGGAAACAAATATATTGAATGACAAACTTACTTGAATGCCAATCCGATTTGTTTTTCCTTGAGACATTTGGAAATAGGGATATTGTAGGTAAAGTTCATAAACTCCGGGGCACAAATTCTCTCCGTGAACATTGATTCGTTGGAATATGTCTTGCTTCTTATACCAAACGAAACTGAAATAAATAAAAATAAGTATTTGATATATTACAGTTATTATGTGTTTTAGTAATTATATAACTATTTTATTTACTAACATACGAAATAAACAAAACCAAGAAGAAAGAAAAGACAATGTGTGGTCGAAATGATAACGACGAATCCAAACGTACTTCCAGGTCACGAATGCACGACAAATTTTCTAGTTGAATCTTGCTGATGTTATAACTTTTTTTTTTATTGGCGTAAAGGTGATTGACATTTAGTGATTTTAAGGAACATCCTGTTAGTGAGGCACCAGTTAAAAACCAAATTCAAGTCTGACTGAAGTTGTTCACAGTTGCTAATATCGGCCTTTATGTTTTAAAATCATAGCGTAAGCGAAAAACTCTCACTGATTTGGTTAAGGTCGTTTTTGAACACTAGGAAAAACAGTGGGCAAGTATTGGGCATTGACGCACACCTGTTACTGCAACAAATGGTGTAGATTCATAGTAAAAAAATTGACACCAATTGTGAACAATTTATTATTGTATACCTAATAATAACTGCCTCTATGGATTTAGACTCGGTACCTTCGAGTCAATTCAATTCAATTCCTGGTCGAGACACAAAAATATTTATTAATGTAAATAAATACATTTAATTATTATTTAATTCATATATTTAATTAATATTTCTTGAGTTTGGTACGCCGGAGACATCGACGAGCTTGCCACTTGTCATGACCACCCCGAAAGGGAAACGGTGGTGATGATGAACTTTTACCTAATAATTATTTATTTGGACCTACACATATTGTCCCTAAAATTGGCTGTCAGATAATATGTAACAGCATTAACGGCCAGTTGCAGATAGGCTGATAATATTTTTTGTTTAATGTATGCTTATGCGGCACATCATTGGCCGAAATAACTAAAGTGACAAGCTAACTACCAATCACATTGATCATTGTTTATGATGCAACTGGCCGTAAAAGAATACAGTATCTCGACCCAGGATTCTTTACAATATTAATTTCGTCACCTACTTTACCTATCTCTAAAGTACAGTATCATCACGACCGTTTCCCTTTCGAGGTGGTCAGAAACCACGCTTATAAATAAGCGGATTCACATTTAGCCAACTTTACTATAGGCCAATCATGACAACTGGCAAGCTCGTCGATGTCTCCAGCGTACCAAACTCAAGAAATATCACAAATAAATTAAATATGAATTAAATGTATTTATTTACATTAATAAATATTTTTGTGTCCCGACCAGGAATCGAATCCGGTACCTTCGAGTCTAAATCCACGGACTTAATCGCTAGACCACGGATGCAGTCATCTAAGTATCTTCTTTAAGTAATTAAAATATCTGGTAAATGTTCACAATTCACACGTTTTAATAAATTATAATCCAACCTCTTCCTAGAACAATGAACACCCTTTATTAAAAACTAGTATTATATTTACCTATAGTATTATCTTGTGAACAGTCAGACGCCTGATACACAAATGTTTCTGCACTTCTTTTAGATCTTGCAGCATGGACTTGCTTCATCGGATCCGTCTCGTTCAGTTTTACATTTAGAAGGTTTAACGAAGCATTATCTTCAAGCTTACTTGACACCTACAAATAAATATAAACTTACAACCGTTTGAACAATAAGGTTTAGATGATTCTCAGTCAGATTCAACATTAACAGGTCACTGGAATCTGCTAAGCTAGTCTTCTGCTAATAGCCTAATTATTGGACCACTTTGCTGCTTAGTCTTTCACTAGCAGGAGTAATCATTCAGAAGAATAAAAAATGACGTTTTATAAATGCCTGTAATAGGTTTACGTGATTATTTATGTCATCATCATCATTACAGCCCCTAGAACTGAGCGTCCTAGACCTCCATTGTTGGAGATGGGACTTCCAGAACATATATCTGGAGATTTTGGCCTACGCTCGCCACGCTGGCCAGACGGGTATATATTTAATGTATTTACGGGGGTATATTGATGTACCTATAATTATTATACTATATCTGGGCAGAGTTTTTGCTGCAGATAAGAAGTACGATAATAACTCAGGAAATAGTGTTAATGGTGCCCTGGGGCCACTGATCGTCAGTCGATATGTCAGTGACAAAGCTCGGCTCGCCATACACAATGCCACGTTGGTACGAATACTGGTGTATGGAAGCGATGGCAGAATACGCATGACAATAGAGTTAATGCAGTAGAAATGAGATCACTACGTCGAGGAGGCGGCGTCAATTTGGCTGACCGCAAAATATGGAAAAGGTATGAAAAAAAGCATAAGCACGTTTGTGCTTCGCGCCGATAGTTTGGTTGAGCGACGAAGGATTGACGAATCAGATATATAATTCGAAAGTTGTAGGTAAAAGACCAAGACTCACCTATCACAACTAAATAAATAAAACTCTGGCTAAAAGTGCAGTAAAGACGCTACGAAACAAAAGAACATGTATGAAGAGGTAGCCATGAAGCGAAAGATGTATGTATTAATTGTGACGAGGGAGTTGGTTCGAAGATGTATGTAATAATAATAGGTACATCACTGACACATTTTTTTATGATGTACTCGTGTTTACTAATTGAACATTTAAATGAATGAAATTTAAGTAGTTTTAATTTATATTGTAATTATTTTATACTGTTTGTATATTTAAATTAACAAATAGATTAAATATTAATTAAATGTATTTAATGAATGAATAGATTGGGAATTGATCTATTACAACAGTGTCGGGGATGGCTTTGCTATAATTACTTAATGCTTTATGGTCCAAATCAAAATAGGAATGAAAAATTTAAAATGACGCATCCAAGTATTACGAACGAGAACCTATGGAGAATAATATAAATAATCTTTAACAAACGAATACTGTCAACAATATGAACCACAAAGTTGATATTCGTATATTTTAAAAAATCCAAGTACAGATATAGTGCATAGTGTATTTCCATTTGGGTATCATTTGGAATATGACGGCAGTGTCAATAAATTATTATTGTATTAAATTAGTGTCATTTTCATATCCATTAATATGGAACTTTATTTATTGTCAAATGAAAAATTAAAAATGAATATGTCTGGAAACTTACTTCATTTTTTATGTTAATAGAATTATCCGAGACGTTAGTTTCCGGTATAGGAGGGATGATGACTTGTTTTGACTTGATGTGTGGGGGATTTTCCACATTTTGTTGAGTCCCATTCGCTTCCTTTTCTGTTTCTATTGGCTCCTGGCTGTCGTAGGCTTGGGGCGGGTCCAGGTTACACGAAGACTACAAAAAAAAAACAAATATTAATTTATTATTATTATGCATAATTAATGTTTAACTAGCTGTTTGACCCGGTGTTGCTACCGGTGTACTATACAAAAACAAAACCTTTAGGTAGCCGTAGTGTCACATATGATGATATAATTCGGAATTAAGCCCAATTATGTACCTGTATTTCAAAAATGATTTCAGTCGAATTAAACATACAGTTATAATATTATACGGCCTGGGTTTCAATTAGAACATTTATGCCAAATTCGCAACGATCGGAGCACTTTTTCCGCGGTTCAGAAGTTTGATAATATGCTTCCATCCTAAAAACTTCCTAAGCGCTGCTTTTTGAGCATTTTTTTTTAAATCAGATATTTATTTTACAAGTTATATTACATATTATAAATTAAAAGCTACCTACATAATAAAATTATAAATAAACTTAACTATAAATAACAAAAAGTCCCCTAGTCCTACTCCTCGATATACTCCCAAGGCGACTGGCAACATTTACCCTCTGTATAGCGAGGCTAATACGTTGTCAGGAATAATTGCCCGCGATCCTGTCTTTTCCGTCAGCCGCTTTGACAACTCCTTGGCCAGGCGCCTTGCTGAAGGAATGAATCAACTCGACCCCAAACAGCGCAAATTCGTAACCGGTACCAAGCTTGGCGTATTTGCGCAACTTGAGGCTCTTAGTAGAAGAAGCCGCACTTCCCGCGCCTGACCTTCGCCTGGATGTGAGATGGAGCTAATGTGTCTACACATGTCGCATTCCACGGGCCAACAGTCATTCCGTCGGGTATCTTGCCATCGCTCGGCAGTGACAAGAGCCCTTTGGATGATGTCATTGAGAGCCGTGTGACAAGTAATGCGGCCAGCACTTCTAGCACAAGAAAGCCAGTGGTGTCCGAGATGATCGACTGGTATTCCGCATCGACACTGGTACGGGTGGACAGTCCGGGCTTAGAGTCGAAGGCACGCCGCCATGGTCAGTGTATTTCTATTCGCTAGTGGAAACGGCCATGAGACGAGCACGTGTTTTACTTTATTAATTAACGCCAACAGATCAGGTAAAAAGGAAGTTTTTTTTTATTGTATGTATTATATGCTCGGTTGTACGAACGCTTTCCTTAAATCCTACAAAGGTCGGTTCAAACCCACCCGGCATGTACCAATGAGAAATACCCTTTTCTTACGTACATTACAGCCACTAGAACTCCACTGCTGGAGATAGGCATTTCAGAACATATATCTGGAGAATTTGGCCTACACTCGCCACGCTGGCCAGACATTACATTTGACATAAATTTACAACTCCACTGTTCCCGTGCCTCGGAGAGCACGTTAAGCCGTGGGTCCCGGTTCCACTAATACCAACTTGTCGAATCGTTAATAAATTGTAATTACAAAATTGGCATCAGATCCTCGCCAACCCGTCTGGCCGGTGTGGCGAGTGTAGGCCAATATCTCCAGAAATTTCTGGAAGGCCCATCACCAACAGTGGAGGTCTAGGACTCTGTGTTCTAGGGGCTGTGATGATAATGATTCTAATTATTAAATTATAATGATATTTAACTTAATGAGGATTATGTTTAGTATTATCTATTATAAGAAAGTATTGTTTACCTTTTGTCTTATTAAAGAATTCATATGTAGAATCCATTTGGAGAGAAGAATCTTTATATCCTAGTTATAGCAGCATAAGACAATAAACATTAACTTAATTATTATTTACTTTTAAGTGTCGACGGGTGCTCTGACAGACACATCAACTATTCTAGTTGCACAGCACGGGCTGTGAAATAAGGCGATATACGACAAAAATAGCTGTTTATAAATGGTTGAAATAACAATCAGTGACATCTTCGACATCGCAGGTGAAAATAAACTTTTTAGGCACTATTTTGTGCATAAAACGCCATACAACGAAATTATTAATAGTATCCATAGTTAACTAGTCGGGATCGACAATAGTATCGATAGCTTGCTCGTCCGGAACGACAGTAGTATCGATAGTTAATAGTCGGTAACGACAGTGGTATCCATAGTTTACTCGTCCGAAACGACAGTAGTATCGATAGTTAAATCGTTGGGAACGACAATATTATCGATAGTCAAGTCGTCGGGATCGACAATACGATACTATTGCAGGTCACCGGTAGTAGTAGTAGTAAGCATTTTAAGCGATCGATATTTTACTATTACTATCGTAAATATCTATAACTTAATTCTAACTGATTTCAAAGGTTTAATCAATGGTTCAATGCTCATACTGAACGTTTGCAAGTCTGTCAGACCATTTCTTGGTATTGTATTATGAAGATTTCACTTTATCAGTATTGTTGCGCTGTTAAATAATGCAGTAAGTAAATATTATTAGTTTCAATTAAAAGTAAAGGTTTTAAAAGTTTATTAATTGTCTTTGAGATTTGATGTTAATTAGCGAATAATCATTATAATTATCTTATGAACCAATATGACCTTACAAAAAAAAAATGAATCAGAATAATTTACCGATATCATTAAATCGACCAAAATTGTTCATACTGCATTTTTCAATAGCGCGGGCAGGGTACTTTCAAATTAAAATTTAATTATTATAGGTTTTCGTGAACCTGTTAAATACATTTGTAACACGACATTGTTTAAATTATTTTAAATGATTGTTCTGCGGTGGAAGACTAACAGCCAGTTTCTCGAACGTATTTTTGGTACTTAATTATTACTTAAGTAAAAATAAACCTCTTAATTTTTACTTAAGTAAAAATAAACCTCTTAATTATTATTTAAGTAAAAATAAACCTGTTAATTTTTACTTAAGTAATAATTAAGTACCAAAAATACGTTCGAGAAACTGGCTGTTAGCAAAGAGTAAGCTGTTACCAGAAGACCATCAGCTAGTACTGCTTAATATATGAGGTAAATTCAATAAATTATCTAACCTGGCAGTCTATGTCGACGTCGTCCTTGAGGTCGACTTTGAGTGCGGCGAACGTGCATTCCCGAGACATCTGACCGATAGGATCCGATGTCCTGAAACTCGTGTACTGCTGTTGTGCGCAACGATCTAACAAATAATAACATATTTAAAAAAGGTATTAAAGTAAAACCACGACCGTGTTCCTTGCGGAGTGGTCAGAAACCACGTTTCTTTTAAAGGCGCATACCCTTTAGTTAACTTTACTATAGGCTCATTATGACAAGTGGCAAGCTTGTCGTTAAAAAAACCTCTTTAGGTGGCCTAGGCTATCATATTTATGTCATTTACTCTATGTCCATCCGTAGATCCTCGTCAACCCGTCTGGCCAGCGTGGCGAGTGTAGGTCAAATTCTCCAGATATATGTTCTGGGAAGGCCCATCTCCAACAGTAGAGATCTAGGACGCTGTATTCTAGGGGCTGTAATGCTGCAGACGGCGACAAGCAATACGAAAAATAACGCGTTAAAGAAAGAAGAACATCTCCCTATTACATAATTTAAGAAATCTCTTATTAAAGCTCTGTGGTTTAATAATAATAATACCTGGTAGAAAGTTGTTTTCGTCCAAGTCCTTTTTTGTGACGATTGGCGCTAAAATCGGCATGACAGGAGAAGTGCCTATTTCAGAAGATATTTTGATGTCACCAATCGGATTTATAGTTGTTGCAAATTCTTTATGAATACCTGAAAAAAAAATCCTCTAAAAATTTTGCATTGTATCGGGGAGGCTCAACAAAAGAAAGGTTGAGAAACTCTGATCTAAATAAACTAATTATTTAAAATTATTATTATTACTAACCTTTGTTTTCCTTTTTGTATTGCTGAGAAGTGTAACTCGGCTTTAGGGACTGTAATAAAAAAAGTTAAATACATACTTGGTAGTAATCTGATCTACTGCGCCCTGCTTTATTTTGGCAAAAAATATAATATATTTATATATCATTCATTGAACCCTGAGACATAATGTAAACAAAGAAACCAGTGTTTCCCAAAATTTCACATACATGTTAACACCGTTTTTATACCTATACATATTGATATATGTAGTATAACGCTTCTAAAACTATTTCACGCTTTTTGTATATCCCGACCAATTTTGGATGGCTAGGCGTTATTGTGATTCGCATAAACAGACGTCCTTTTTTTACCCCTATACCCGTGTCCTGTCTCTTTCTCGCCGCTTCCTTTCTATATTACCCATCCCACTCACTAGATACGCTACTCAACCCATATTTATTAAAATACAAGACTTTAAAACGTGAACTGTATGTGCTCATAAACTCTGCTCCAACTCTTCATGCCGTGACAGAATGTTTGTATTTGCTGTACTACCAAAAAACAGAAGAAATATTTAAAGCAATGTCAAAGATTTGTTAATGATTAAGTAGTTATACACTATATTATATTTTATCAATTATATTTATATCATATGTACAATATGTATGTGTTTCTTTATTTTATATATATATATTTTTGTTGATTCATACTTGATTTTTGCAATAATGCACCTATTATAAATACACTTTTTATTTTTTATTACTGTTTTTTTTATATTACTTTATTTTCTTTTGTATTATTTATTTTAATATACATATGTATGTATATTTTTCTATTTACTGTCCCCAATTTTTTTAATGCATGTTGATCTCAAATGCCTTTGTAAGCAAGAGTGGAGTTCCATGTATCACAGACCTTAACGTTTTTATTATTATTATTATTATGGCGGTGTGTCGTGCCTTACAAGCAGTGACCTTGGAGCTATCGAAGAACCCGCAGTAAGTCTCTTTTATTTTTACGACCGTAGGTACCCACAGAGTAGGTAAAGATAACTCTGCTAAATACCAAACAATCTTGTCATAGATTTTATATATCGTCCATCGGATTTATTACCAAAACATCTACGAAATAGCGTGTTTTGAGTTATGTTTGCCGAATGGTAGAGAATTGTAACATCTAACTAAAACACTAACGAAAGAACAATTTCTGGTTCTAATTGAAGAAAACAACATATTATGTTATTTAACTATTATTCTCCTATTACTAAAACTTCAAACTATAATTATTCAAAATAATATATTTGAAAATGTTCCATTACTGTTTTTTCCCGACGATATATTAGGTATATCAAAATCGGTAATACTCCTGAAAGACGGACAAACATAGAGGAAAAGGTTGTATTCACATTTATAATATTAGTAACTGCCTCCGTGGTCTAGCGGTTAAGTTCGTAGATTTAGACTTGGAGGTACCGGGTTCAATTCCTGGACGGGACACAATAATATTTATTAATGTTTCATTTATTTGTGATATTTTTCGAGTTTGGTACACTAGAGACATTGACGAACTTGCCTCTTGTCATGATTGGTCTGTAGTAAAGTTGGCAAAATGTGAAGCCGCTTCTATATGAGCGTGGTTTCTAACCACTGATATGGTCGTGTTGATAATTTTATAATATTAGTATGGATATATCGATATATATATATATATCATTACAGCCCCTAGAACACAGCGTCCTAGAACTTCACTGTTGGAGATGGGCCTTCCAGAACATATATCTGAAGAATTTGGCCTACACTCGCCACGCGGGCCAGACGGCTTGGCGAGGCGAGAGTATATATATATATATGTATACAGGATGGTTTTTTTAGACGGGACAGTAAAGGAACCAAACATTCTGGCACTCAAACCTCAGTCGGTCCAGTAGAAATGATCTCACAGAAGAAATGATCAGGAACGGGTTCAAAACTCGGCTTTACGCAGTGGAAGTTGGTGCGAGAGGAGTTCCAGCTAAATCTTTGCATCACCTACTTCAGCAAATTAGGAATTAGGCCCAAGTAGGTCTGCAGGAGATATAGATTTATGGAAAGAGCTTCCAAGACGGCATTAACGGAATCATACAGTATTTAGTTGGGTAGGGAGAGGAGTAGAATTCTGGATGGTGAGCGTATTATTGCGCAATAAAATGAAAAAGGACGCCTCCTTTTTAAACCAGCCTATTGTCAGTCGCAAGCCCAAGACACCATTCTTCTCATGTCTTACCCACAAACGATGGACCCGGCACCCGCACGGTGAATCCATGGAATGGTTAGAAATTTGTCTTTGTCAACATGGTCCATATTGCGATTATGAAATTGTAAATATGAATGCAATAAAGAATATTTTGATATAATCTTACCGGCATTTGGTAGACTTTGTTGTTATCTCCGTATGATATGGTGGTAGGTCGAGACCGAGGACTAGTGTTGCCATACTGAATGCTCTTGCCATGGCCAATGTAGTTGTCCTGCCTTATCTTCTCATGAATCGAGATCAGTTCCCGATGCTCCACAAAATATAACGCGGACATCACTACCAAGCTAAAAATAAGAATATTGAGGCGTATAAAATAAAGAAATAGATAATGTTTTTTTTAAATTTCGTGTTTCGTGGTGGTCTAGTTGGTACGCCTTCATTTAATCCATAAAAGTCGCGGATTTAACAACGACATGGGCAGTGAAAAAGTTGAAAGCACCATAAAGGACGAACCATACCAGAGATGAGAATAGTGACCTGTGTGGTTTATAAAACATTAGCTGACCCGGCGAACTTCGTACCGCCTGACAGTCAATGAATACATATATACATATATCTTCACGCCAGATCCCTTGCGGGGTAGGCAGAGACAATTGAGCGCCATTTGACACGATCACGACATACTTCTTTCGCTTCGTCAACATTCATTAACCTCTTCATACATGCCCTTTGGTTACGAAGACTTTTTAATGCACCTTCAGTCAGTGTTTTATTTATTTGATCGTGATATGTGAGTCTCGGTCTGCCAGGGCCTCTTTTACCCACAACTTTCGCATTATATATCTGGTTCGTCAATCTTTCATCGCTCATCCTTTCAACATGCCCGAACCATCGTAGCATGCCTTTCCTTATTTTTGTCCCTATGCTTTCCTTCATACCAACCCTTTTCCGTATTTCGACGTTACGTATGCGGTCCGCCAAAGTGACGCCACATATCCGCCGCAACGACCGCATTTCTACTGCATTAACCCTACTCTCATGTGTATTCTGACGTATCCAAGTCTCGCTTCCATACATCAGTGTTGGTACCAACATGGCATTGTGTATGGCGAGCCGAGCTTTGTCACTAACATTTCGACTGCCGATCAGTGACCCCAGGGCACCGTTAACACTATTTCTCGCGTTCACTCTTCTTTCAACGTCCCTATCGTACTTCCCATCCGCAGTGAAAACACTGCCCAGATATATAATTTCATTTACTTGTTCTAGAGTTTCATCATCAATCTTTATCGTCACGGTTGTCATCCTTCTTCTTTCAAACACTAGTACCTTGGTTTTTCTCGCATTCAAACGGAGTCCTTTTTCTGCACATCCCTCCTTCATTCTTGTGACTAGTGATTGCAGTTGTTGTTCGGACGATGCCATAAGAACAGCATCATCTGCATAAAGCAGGCAGTTCACCACTAGATCACTCATCTTTATCCCACAGTCACTCTCTCTCACTCTTTTTAGGCATTTGTCGAGATATAGAGTGAATAATCTAGGAGAAAGCACACAACCCTGTTTGACGCCCATTTGGGATTCAAAGCAAGGCGACATACCTCCCTCCACCCGCACACAAGCTTTGCAGCCCTTGTACAGGGACTGTATAGCTTGTAGCAGTCAATGAATGTCATTATTTATAATAATACTCACACAAAACAGTTTTCAAAACAAACATTTAGCGACGTATTTTATAGTACATTTGTCATTTATTCTATATAGCTTACCCGTCACGCATTTAAGAAAACTCGATATGAGAAATTATATTTGAATTAGTTTTATTTCAATTATATTTTCGATTCTTTTAATTCATTCGAGTGCTTATAGATAAACAATATAAGATCGCTAGGAAGTAGTAGGAAGAAGAATGTAAATTTACTTACCAGACTGCCATGACGAAAATTAAAATTGTAATGACAATTTGCAAAATCTTGTTGGATAATAACTCATTGTTGGAAACACCGCTATAATCGTTCCTTCGGCAACAAAATGGCAAAGAGTTACAGTATTCATAGTTCGCATCTGTATCGCAATTATTTTTCATCCACAAACGTGTATCTAATTTTTTACTAGAGTTATATTCATTCTTGTTATTTTCTGTGAACTCAATTTCACTCTGTTTGCAGTTTAACGTGTCCATATAATGTTGTGCATAGTTTTTGTCTTGCTTTTCGTGACTTTTATGTGAATGGTATTTGATTTGATCGTAGTTTTTGCAACCCTTGCACTGTTTTCTGTGGTATTTGGGGGAATTGTGGCTTAGTTTGTGGCAATATTCGTGTCGTCGAATGTTCCTTGCAATGTCACGAATCTGATCAATAGAAATATTGCCATCGCTGTACAATGATTTTGACGAATTACTGATAGACGCGCACGAGAATCTTGAATCTGTAAAATGTTGTTAAAAAAAAAAAAATGCTAGTTGGCTCATGGGCCTTTACTAGCATAGTGGATCAAAAATAAAGTATCATCACGACCGTTTCCCTTTCGGGGTGGTGAGAAACCACGCTTATAAATAAGCGGATTTACATTTAGCCAACTTTACTATAAGCTCATCATGACAAGTGACAAGCTTGTTGATGTCAACCAAAAAAAACAAACTTTAAAAAATTTTCAGAAATTAAATAAATTATTATGTCTCAACCAGGAATCGAACCCGGTACCTTCGCGTCTAAATCCACGGAGGCAGAATCAAATATATATCTTAACTAGCTGTTAACCCAGCGAAGCCCGTCTAATATTAGTCGTCGGCAAAAACAACCTTTAGGTGGATGTAGGTTTACATGCCATGAATAGATGTAGATGGATTCAAAAGATCATATCTACCAAATTTCAGGTGAATTAAACAGACAGGCAGATGTATGACTGTCGTGAGGTCAGATGTTGTCGTCAGATGTTCGACGAACAAAGCTTCTTTCACATTTATTATATTAGTATGGATTAAGAAAATGAAACAATGTCCAAGTCTTTGAGACAAACATACCATTACTAATACAAGATCGATTGCTGCCTCTTCTTTGTAAAATGTTAATTTTGCACAATTTCTTGTTCATTTTTTCGAGATGATTCACTCGGCTCTCAAGGTTGCCAGTTACTTTACATAATTCTTTGACTGCGCCCAAATTTTCCATAAAAATTCGATCCTGGAAACGAAAATACAATTAGAGTAAGACATTAGCTTATTCTGTTAATTTAAAAACTTAATATATTGATTAGATGTCCATTAAAATGTTGAAATATTACATTATTATTATTTTAAATTATTTAATTGATCCTTGTTTTAGTTTTTTTTATTTTATATATTTTTCTATTACTTATGTTTCATTTATATTTCTTGTCAAAATTTGTAAAGTGTTGTTTGAGTACCTACTTATTGTTACTAATACGTGTTGTTACACTTAATTACTTTTATTATATTGTATGATTCTTAAGTTGTAAAACGGGATCAGTATACAAATGCAATTGTTATTTCATATCTCATTGTTATTGTACTGATTTTGTTGGTTCTTATTTTGTTTTTTTTTTCATTATAGCTAACAGTGAAAATTTGTTAGGCCTTAAGATTAGATATTTTTTGTATACCTACATAATATTGTAAAGGCGGTAAATTTCCCCACGAATAAATAAATAAATAATTGCACTGGCGAATAATAAACAAAACTACTTAATCTGACAGCCAACCTGTACTAGCGATAGACATGCCTAGGCCAGGTATTCACTTCAATATTTTGTTTTCCCTGGAAGTCATCGATTGTTGTTACACAACATTGGCAATTGCTAAATTGTTTTTTTTTTTAAATGGGGTTGCTTTGATTCTCCATAGCACATATCCCATGTTTCGGAGCTTAGGGCACATTATTAGGTAAACCAGTCTGCTCCCTACATTACTTCACTTTTATGCAAATGTAATATTATTTTTTTGGAATTTCTGTAATTAGAATGAGTTAATTATATTATAATCAGGTTTTTTTGATGATTTGGACCACAATAGGAAATACACATTCCCTTGCCTCGTCTTCTGCATCACCATCTTCAGCAATGAAGGTGTAGTACTTAATAACATTTTTTTTTTATTAATTATCATGTCTATTCTATCCCATCGTTCCGAATGATGCTCAGAGCGCTTAGAATGATTATGATACTGACAGTCGTTCCGAATTAAATATCACGATTTGGATACTTAGACTGCTATCGTAACAGTTTTTTTTAAATGTAAAGAAATTACATTGCGGATTCCACATCTTTCAGTACAAATACTAACAATCTCAGCTAATAATTCAAATTCTAATATTTTATTGCATGTTACAAAGTTTTTTACAAAATAAATAAATAAATATTTCCAGACAGGTCACACAGCGCCATCTAGTTTCCGTGGTAAGCTACGAGGCTTGTGTTACGGAAACTAGATGGTTGATAAACTACATATTATACTTTTTTTTTGTAAATATATACATATTATACATATAAACACCCAGACCGAGACAAATTATACAATGTACAACTTGCCCCCGGTGGGAATCGAACCCACGACCTCCCGAGTTCACGGCAATGTTTGTTACCACTAGACCACGGAGGCGGTCAAAATAGTACAATTAGATACATGACACCCCGTACGGGCGTTGCAAATAAAAACATTATAATACCTTAACTATATAACTATTCAAACTATTAACGCCCTAAACAACATTACAACATTTATTTAAAAAAAAAAAACGAAACAATAGGACTTCGAAAAGGATCAAAAATAATAATTACTGCATATACATTAGTTTATCTTGCATGAATTCTTTGAATGTGTAGTAAGATTTACATTAGCGTGTAAACTCCATGTAACGTCACTCGATTCAACCACAAACTCCCTAAAGCGTTGAAATCAATTTGGCTTTGGTTGGTTTAGCTTGTCTTCCATACATTGATTCCATCTCCATTTAACGACAACTCTCTATAACGCCATAAAATGCACATCAGTCCCTTCAGTGTCGTTATATAGAGTTTACACTGTACTCACAAAAGTATTTTAATTTTCGTTTAATAGATTCTGGAAATTTATTGTATATACTCTCTCGGCTTTTTCAGCTTTCTATGTGTAACGTTTATTATTATTATTATTAATTAATTTTGGTCTTCTAAATTAACTTGCAGCGTTACAGACATTTTTTATTTATATCCTGCTTAAAAATGATGCTTGAGCCAATGACATTAACGACAAGCAACTGACAGCGCTCAGAGTGATCCACTTCGATATCGTGAGCGGTCTGAGCACAAGGAATGATGTCACGTGACGCCACAAACCTTTGGCAATACAGTTTATGCACGACTCGGAACGGCTTTAAGGGTGCTTAGGTTACTATTATTACGACTCGAAACGAGGGGTATGAAAACTTATTGTGAAACGAAAAGCTGTCAATTAATGAGTTTGAAATGAACATGTCTGTTCATAATTAAACATATTTTTTCTTTCTATTTGTTTATGGTTACTCTTTAAAGTTTATCCTAGTATCCACTCATGTCCACTATCTCACCACAAAACAAAAAAGCTACGAAACTAACCTTATTAACAACCAAGAATTTGTGTATAGTATCTCCATTTGGTAGGCGGACGTCTCCTGCTTCCTTCACGGCTTCTGGTAAAACCTTCCTCACTTCCTGTGCTATCACTCCCGTGTCAGCATGAGGGGTGGAATTGGCTGGGTCAAAGCCAAGCAACCCAGAATGTTCCGCGAACGATGTGTCATACTTAAATCTGACAAAAAAAGCACAGAAAGGTTTATTTTTACACACATAAAATAATATATATTAAATAACATTTTAGAGTAATGTCAATTCATATGCAAAAAATATAGTTTTTTATAATTTGGTACTGTCGTTGCGTGCGTCGGATATGTGGCGTCACTTTGGCGGACCGCATACGTAACGTCGAAATACGGAAAAGGGTTGGTATGAAGGAAAGCATAGGGACAAAAATAAGGAAAGGCATGCTACGATGGTTCGGGCATGTTGAAAGGATGAGCGATGAAAGATTGACGAACCAGATATATAATGCGAAAGTTGTGGGTGAAAGTGGCCCTGGCAGACCGAGACTCACATATCACGATCAAATAAATAAAACACTGAATGAAGGTGCATTAAAAAGTCTTCGTAACCAAAGGGCATGTATGAAGAGGTTATGAACGTCGACCGATCGTGTCAAATGGCGCTCAATTGTCTCTGCCTACCCCGTAAGGGATCTGGCGTGAAGATATGTATGTATGTATAAAAAACGCACTTGACACGATCACGACATACCTCTTTCGCTTCATCGACATTCATCAACCTCTTCATACATGCCCTTTTGTTACGAAGGCTTTTTAATTCTCCTTCAGCTAGTGTTTTATTTATTTGATCGTGATACGTGTGTCTTGGTCTGCCAGGGCCTCTTTTACCCACAACTTTCGCATTATATACCTGGTTCGTCAATCTTTCTTCGCTCATCCTTTCAACATGCCCGAACCATCGTAGCATGCTTTTTCTTATTTTTGTGCCTATGCTTTCTTTTATACCTACCATTTTTCGTATTTCGACGTTACGTATGTGGTCCGCCAAAGTGACGCCGCATAACCGACGCAGCGACCTCATTTCTACTGCATTAACCCTACTCTCATGCATATTCTGACATATCCACGTCTCGCTTCCATACATAAGTGTTGGTACCAACATGGCATTGTGTATGGCGAGCCGAGCTTCGTCACTTACATTTCGACTGGCGATCAGTGACCCCAGGGCACCGTTAACACTATTTCCCGCGTTCACTCTTCTTTCAACATCCCTATCATACTTCCCATCCTCAGTGAAAACACTGCCCAGATATATAATTTCATTTACTTGTTCTAGAGTTTCATCATCAATCTTTATCGTCACGGTTGTCATCCTTCTTCTTTCAAACACTAGTACCTTGGTTTTTCTCGCATTCAAACGGAGTCCTTTTTCTGCACATCCCTCTTTCATTTCCGTGACTAGTGATTGCAGTTGTTGTTGTTGACATATAGATATTATTATTTATTAATTTTAAATATGCATGTTTTATTTAGTATTTATACACAGTATATATTTTTCATCACCTTAGATGTTTAAACCATATACTTACCTACGTACCCATATATTTATTGATTTTACATATTATATTTTGATCTTTTTGTGTTAATTTTTCTCACTCTGCACCCATAATATTCTTCTGTCAAAGGTTAGCTGGTAGAGAATACCTTCACGGTATTATGCTCGCATATGTACATGTTTTTATATTTTATATTTTGTATGCAATTTTATGATTATTATTATTAATAATATTTAATTTGATACTTACTTGACAACTCGGATACTCTGTACGTTCTTTAATTGTTGCGCCGTGTCGAGTTCTTCAATGTTATGTTTAGCGCGAGCGTCAGAGGGATACACTATGTTACCAGTAACTTTTAGGTTACCTTAAACAAAAACAAAATTGGAGTGAATAAGTAGAACTAGGTTTAGGCAAGTCTGTACAGTATTGTCTAAGATATGTAGTAGAGCGAACCCTTCATCTATAACCGAATGAAACTTTTATATCATAAAATACTTTTTTTTTAATACGATTATAGATACGATTGTTACTAGTATAGTAGAATGGTAATGGATTGCCTTACGAAATTTGGCCTTGGTCAAAACTTTTTTAAAATGATTACACTAGCTCATAGTTTAGCTTATAAGGGTCAAATTTTGGAAAGTAATACTAATAGTCAAATTAAAGGAAACTGCAGGAATCGAACCCTATTGTCAATATCCTAATGCACCCCTTACCTAAAAGATCGTTTCCAATTCCTATGTAACTCTCACGGCCTTTTACTTCATTCTTCCCATAATAACCTACTTAAAATACCTTCCCACTCATCCAGCAGATATTCAGATCCCTTTACAGTATCGCCAGTGGAACTTTAATTATCAGACAGGCACCATCTCTTAATATATTTAAAGATAAGCTATACACAAGAGATGAGAAGAATTGTGTCTCGGGCTTGCGACCGACAATAGGCTGGTTTACAAAGGAAGCTTCCTATTTTATTTTATTGCGCAACAAGACGCTCACCATTCATCATTCTACTCCTCTCCCTACCAAATAAATACTGTATGATTCCGTTAACGCCATCTTTGAAGCTCTTTCCATAAATGTATTGACGCCAGACCTCCTTATTCCTAATTCTTTCAGTAAGTGGTGCAAAGATTTTGCAGGACATTAGCATGTAAATTCATGACAAATGTACGTAAGAAAAGTCTATTTCTCATCGGTACATGCCGGAGTTCGAAATGGGTTTAGGATGTTAATGAAAGCGTCATTACAACCAAGCCACCAACGCTTTGACAAACACAAAGAAGTTACTCTTGGACGACAGAGTATGTTTGATTATCCTTGGAGATCCAAATTGATGTAACCTAGGCTCATCGCTCAGCTATTACGTTATCAAGTCTATTGAGTAGGCAATCTCAGTAAATGATTGTGACACAGATCCACAGCCCTCGCGACACCGACGCCTGGCACCGGCCGGTCCATTATAACCCTTTTAGTGCACTATTCAAAGTAATCATACAATTTGCATCAATGTATTCTGCTTGTTATATCATATCCGACACAACCTGCCGTCTTTAAGACTTCCAATTTATCTATTACACCTATTGGCAAAGCTGTTATGAGCAGAGATTTAGACTGGAACTTTATTATCACAGCCCCTAGAATACACTCAACTGTTGAGAGATGGGCCATCCAAGATATATTTCTGGAGAATTTAGCCACGCGAATTGCAAAGGGTCTTATGTCAATTGTAATGATCATTCTACAAGTTGAAATAGTGGACCTAACGCGCTCTCTTCCTCACGGGAGCGATGGTTGACGAATGTACATAACAAAAGAGCATTTCTTATTGATATAAATATAATTGATTTTTAGTAAAGCGTTCTTCTCCAATACTTCTACATAGAATAGTGAAATTATAGGGTTTCGAATGTTTACTTTGCCAGGAAAGTCCAGTTTAAGGGCCTCTTCACACGTATCATGTCTTCACACCACAAAATGTGATTCGTGTGAATTATAACTACAGTGTTGGAGATTGCCTTTAAGTATATATTTTTGGAGAATTCAGCTTTCTCTCGCCACTCCATTCAGACTGGTCAGCGAGGGTCTAATGTATTTTATTTGTAGATTTTAACGAATCCTCATTTAGCAATCCCAGTTAAGGTGGGTTATAAATATGATGTCAGCACGTAAGATAAGTGTATTTTTCATAAGTACACATACTTTTTTCTTGTGGTGCAAGCGGTGGTAACGTTTTCCTTAAAATCCTTATGAGGGCGATTCGAGTCCCGGCATGTACCAATGAGAAATACACTTTTCTTGTGTACATTTGTCATAGATTTACAACATCACCGTTTCCGTGCCTCGGAGAGCACGTTAAGCCGTCGGTATCCACTTGTGTAATCGTTAATATATTATCATTATAAATAGACACCAGACTCTCGCAAACCCGTTTGGCCAGCGTGGCAAGTGTAGGCGAAATTCTTCAGATATAAGTTCTGGAAGGCCCATCTCCAACAGGAGGTTTAGGACGCTGCGTTTTAAATCTGACTGAGAAAGGTATTTGTAAGGAAAACTCAGCTATATCAGATTTACAAATAAAACAAATACAGAGTTACACAACAACAATAAATAAATAAATATCTTTCAAATTTATCTATGACTACCTATTTATTTAAAAACTTTATGCACTAGGTCCACAGGTGGACTTACTGCCGCTAGCATTCTTACTAGTCAACCTTAGGGTCAAATTAGAGCATTTGTTGTATGAGGCAAGTGCAAAATATAATCGAAGGATCAAAGTCTGTGAAAACAACAGAATAAATAAAATACTAAATCTAATATACTATATACTAATCAGTAGGTATACACTAAATAGACTACATACTATCATTATATCTGTTGTGTCAAGGAAAAAGGGGATAAGTACATAACTTGAACTACTAGAGGCAAATTAAGAAAACAACAAATTTTTATAATTAGAATTTTGTAATTTACGTAAGGTTCAATTTCATTAGTCGCATACTTTAGTTACGAGTCCACTCATCTCACTATGCATAACTGAATTATTGGCGGTAAAAGCGCGATACTGAGATAAATCGATTGAACTCTTTTTACTTATTTATACATTTTAATGTTACGATTAGTCCCTTTATGTACGTAGGGGTGTTAAAATAAACTGTACAGTTTATAGACTCATCTTCTTATTGCATTGACGCATATGAATGTTTTGAACCAATAGGTGCAAAAATCTAATTTTTTATTTTTTCGACTCATCTCCTTTTTTCTTGACACCACAGATATATGAATAGAATATATAGGTACATATAAATAATAATACATACATATTTACCTATGAGATTACAGTACCTGGTTCCCTACTAGGTATATCAAAATACTTGCCCGTATGCAACCCGAAAGCTGACAAAAGAGCGTTATATGCGAATTGTCAAAAAAAAAATGGATCTAAATATGCGTTGTAAACAAAAAAACAGCTCCCGGGTTTTTTTTCTGTCTTGATGTTTAATAACTAAATGTAATCTTACCATTAACGACGCAGGCTTCATCTGGTCGGTCGGTATTGATACCGACTCTCCCACTAAAGTATACACTGCTGTCCGAGGCACCCCTTTGCCACCAATTCTCTGTACAATCAGACTCAAACTGACCCGGGTTTGATGCCTGAAAAAAAAAAGGAGTTACACAAACGCGTATAGTAAGCAGTTTGCATAATTATGACTCGGGATTGTGGCCGACATAGGCTGGGTTGAAGAGCCTATTTTTTATTACGTGATGACACAATTATGCTCCACTCTCTCCCCTAATAGGACTTTTATTTCTGATCCAAATGTTTTTTTTTTTTGTAACTCACCCTGACGATAATCCTATCGCTAGCTTGAGCTGCGATCATGTAATCGGCTTGTTGTGAATGTGCCCTTAATGCCACGACCAATTGGAAGTGCCTCTGGTCTGGGTTGGGTCTCCCTTTCTTCCTCATGTTATTGTTGGTGGTTTCGGCAAAATGTAACCGACCCACAGTCACCTTTGTACCTTCCCGACGAATGTCCACACTATAATACACGAATTACTTTATTCTCAGAAAAAAAAAAATACGACAAGATGTTTAATAAGACATATTAATAAGATGATCGAATGTATGCCAAAAGCTCTAGAGAAGTTTCTCAATTAACCATTAGGGTATATCGTAGGCATTATAAGGCCTTAGAGATGGATTGCTGACGAGGAGTGTATTTGCCATATTTTCATAAAAAGGGCATCAAAAGATCGGCCCAGGTAAAACAAGATACGATTCTTAAAGTGGTTAAGCCTCTTAACAACACCATGTTCCGTTCCAAGAATGGTCCTTTCAGCAAGATTTAGCATCAGCTCATAAAGCATTCACACAAGCGTGGCTTGAAAGGAATGTTTCTGACTTCACCAGAGCTTAAGACTGATCCGTCATCTAGTCCCGATCTTAATCCTCTTGTTTATGAAGTTTACTATTTTAGAGAGTATAGCATGCTCTAAACGCCATGATAATTGGGAGTCTCTAAAAAAATATAAAATTATATATATAGCGTATATATTAACGCACACCGCAGTAATAATTTTTTTTTTTTTTTTTTTTTTTATACTAGCACGACATGTGACCTTGGGCCCACCTGATGGTAAGTGGCGCGCAAGGTCCATGAATGTTAGCAACTGAAGTCAGACACTCGTAACTGCCATCAGTCCCTAACACTATGCCGGCTTGACTAGATGCTTTTTCACACTTCGCTTGAAGGACTCCAAATTATAGGAAAGTGGAAACACAGAGGCTGGAAGAGCATTCCACATCTTTATCGTACGACAGATGTATGAGTCCCCAAATTTATATGTACGCGAAGGGATGGTGACTACGGTATGTGGGTGCATATTCTGACCTGTGCGTGTGGTTCGGTTGCGGAATAGAGAGGGAGGGATTAGGTTATAGAGTTCCTCGGAGCACTCACCATAGTATAGCCGGTAGAACACGCTCAGAGAAGCCACATCTCGGCGAAGCTGCAGGGATTCGAGAGTTCCAGATGTAGTGGCATCGTCCACAATTCGTACAGCTCGCCTCTGCAGGACATTGAGAGCATCTGTGAGGTACTTGGCGGAACCATCCCAAAGGTGAGAACAGTATTCTATACATGATCTGATCTGTGCTTTGTACAGCAACAGTCTAATTGAAGGCGGAAAAAACCGCTTCACCTTGTTCAGTATTCCGAGCTTTCTGGACGCTGTTTTGGTGATGCTCTCAATGTAGTTCCGGTGGCTAAGGTCTGAGCGTATTTCCACCCCGAGAATGTTGAAGCTGGGTTGTAGGTCCAGCGTGGTGCTCTGAAGAGTAGGGGGAGGAGAGAAGGGGGACTTCTTGGCCGTCAACGCGCATGCCTGGGTCTTGTTGGCATTGAACTGGACAAGATTTTGAACACCCCACAAATAGATTTTGTGGAGGGTGTCGTCCAGTTCTGCCGTCATGATGCGCCGTGACTCCTCTAGTTGGTTGCCCACCAAAGCTCGAGGACTCAGATACCGCCCGTGAGCCGTGCTGTCATCTGCATAACAATGAATGTTGCCCAGAGACAACATATCATTGATATGCAGAAGGAAGAGTGTTGGTGACATTGAAAAAAAAAAACATATTTTACTTCTAATATTTATAGCATGACTAGGTACTTATATAAGATAGTCACCTTAGTCAAATAATAAGATATTTCTTTTCCTCGATTGATATGGCTTAATAAATTCAACATCAGTCTCATGTCAAAAAACGGCATTATAGACTTTGGACGGCAAAAGGCGTAAAGTTCGCATGTTAATACTTACTGATATTAAGTTATTATAATTAGATTTTGTTAAAACTTACGGTACTGGATGAAAAGGTTTTTTCGTTCTATCCGATTGACTTTGTTCCACTCTGACATCTTGACTTGGATCTTCTGCCTATAATATAACAAGGCCAATAAATTCATTTATTTTTGTGTCAGATAATTATTATTATTCATATACTACATCATTATTATTATTAGTACCTGCATATATTCCTAACTATCTTATTCATAAACTTAACCTAACTTTCCACCAGTACTGCAGTCCAGTGTATCCCCTGGCATGTACCAATGAGAAATCAAATTTATCATAGATTTACAACACCATCGTTCCCGTGCTTCGGAGAGCACGTTAAGCCGTCGGTCCCGGTTCCACTAATACCAACTTGTTAAATCGTTAATAAATTGTCATAAAAAATGACATTAGATCCTCGCCAAACTGTCTGGCCAGCGTGGCGAGCGTAGGCCAAATTCTCCAGATATATGTTCTGGAAGGCCCATCTCCAACGGTGAAGGTCTATGACGCTCTGTTCTAGGGGCTGTAATGAGGCATAACATTACTGCTATAAGCAAAAACTAACTAAGAAACTACTTAAATAAAATCGTGGCTGTAAAGAGGCCGTGTTAACTTAGTATTTACAATCTAACGAGTAACAATAAATGTCAAATAAATTTAAATAGATTATTGATGTATAAGGGTCGTGTCAACTTACAATCTAAATACATAATATTTAAAAATAAATCAATAATTACCTTAACACCATAAAAGTGTAAATAAAAATTGTTGATCTTTTTAAATCCATCTGCAGTTTTAACGTAGAGAGGATCACCTTGGACTTGTATTTGACACGTCACCTGGAATGTCAATTTGTCATCACATCTGGTTTGGCACATGCCATTTGCCAACGGTCGAGGTATCAATAAAGACGAGTTCAGACCAAACGAGCGAATATTATTTTTGGGTAAATAATAAAAAAACAAATTTTATGATATCAAAAAAACCAATGCTTTTGTTCTGGCTTGTTGTTTGGTCTAAACTCACCTTAATTTGGAATTCAGCGAACCAGAGGGATTAATCTAAGTAATAACTGACAATAAATATATTTACAGTGTCGCATTGAAAAGGTATCTTATTAAGGGCCGGTAGCTTTATATTTTCTTAGTGCATTCATTTACTTAAACCTATACAAATTTCTATATTTAAGTGAATAAATGCCAGTAAGAAAGGATTCAGTTTCCGGTCCTAAAAATATAAATATATAGATAACTTTAAAATATAAAACTAAGAATTGAGAGTTGAGAGATTACTCGCGCAACAACAAGCATTGCCGTGCAGTGAGGGAATGTCAATGCCACATGAACCAATAATGGGTGAAAATATGAAATTTGTGGTCTTATACGAGTAAAGTTCGTACATAATTTCTAAATCAAATTAAAGAAAAATCATTTATTTCCGTATGGTTAGTACGTAACACTTGGATATTGTCGATATATTTATATATTTTTTTAAATAATAAAATAAAAATACTACCATTAGTCCATTTATGTTGTCCATGGCTGGACCGAACCCAACATCAATACAATAATTATAACTAAAACATTGTTGCCACAAACTAAGATTTTCTTTTTACTTACAACTACTAACTACTTAATATTAAATTCGTTGCTGTAAAAAGGTCGTGTCAGCTTACAATCTAGTAATAATAATAATTATGTCCATGAATATAATTTTGTGGCTGTAAAAAAGGTCGTGTCAGCTTACAATGTAGTAATAATAATAATTATGTCCATAAATATAAATTATTTCCTGTAAAAAGGTCGTGTCAGCTTACAATCTAGTAATAATAATAATTATGTCCATGAATATAATTTTGTGGCTGTAAAAAAGGTCGTGTCAGCTTACAATGTAGTAATAATAATAATAATGTCCATAAATATAAATTATTTCCTGTAAAAAGTTCGTGTCAGCTTACAATCTAGTAATAATAATAATTATATCCATAAATATAAAATCGTGGCTGTAAAAAGGCCATGTCAGCTTACAATTTAATAATAATTATATTTATGACCATAAATATTAATTCGTGGCTGTAAAAGCGTCAGCTTACAACTAAACAAGTAAAATATTTATGTGAAATAAGTTGATAAATTCTACCACTAGCTGTATTTATATCATAAACTTTATATATGCGTGGTGACGTTGTATGCAAAACTTTACCTAAGAAACCATAAGTTGAAGTGACAAAAACGTTAGGTTTCTCCATACAAAGTGGCTATTTTAGAATTAACAGTTTGTATGGATACATAAAAAAAAAGTTACTTCCGATATACGGTTTCTTTGGAAAAGTTGTTTTTTCTACCAATACAATTACATATTAGTCTAAAATAAAAGCATACGAAATCACACTGTATATAAAATATACGAATATACCTATATATAGAAATCTTTAATAATTTTTATACGAGTAAGATATTTCCTGTCAGCTTCCGTGGTCTGGCGGTGAAGACTAAAGATTCTTGTTCGGAACACAATATTTTTTTATTTGTGAATTTCTCGTGTCAAGAGTCTAGATAGGCCAGACACCTAGAGGAACTTGTCATGATGTGACTATAGTAATTTTTTTTCTTAATGAGATTTATTTATAAGATAGCATGCCTAGAGTATGCTACAATAGTAAAATAATGGCCTCTCAAAGACCTACAATTTGCGACTCGTTAATTTCGGACTGTGTACATTATTTTTTATAATAACCCTAATTACGTGTGTTTTTCTAACAAAACCATGCGACCGTTAAAGGATATAATTCAAAAGAAGAAGCATTGTCATGATAACTAGTGAATAAATAATAAATTATAAATAAAAATAGTGCAACAAAATAAATTGGGCTCTAAATTCATGCATACATTAGCACACATTTATCTTGCCGACCACGTCCGATGGACATTTTGGTAAAATACAATTGTAAGAAAAAAACAATTAAAAATAATCTCTAATTAATTATTTCATTCATTTGTCAATGTGTCAGTACGCCAAGAGCACTGAAATTTTTTTTTTAAATTATAATAGGTATAATATAATACTCCGTGCCGTCGGCCCCGGTTCCACTAATACCAACTGGTGGACTCGTTAATAAATTGTCATTAAAAATTTACATAAGACCCTCGCAAACCCAGCTGGCTGTTAGTAAGTCTGACAGTTCAGTCAGCGCGTGGCGAGTGAAGGCCAAATTCTCGAGAATTTTCTGGGAGGCCCATCTCCAACAGTGGAAGTTTAGGGGCAGTTTCTGCTGAGAACTTCAAGCTGCGCAAATACACCAACCTCAGTACAGGTTACGAATTTGCGCCGTTTGGGGTCAAGACGATGGGCCCATGGGGACACTCAGTCAAGCTTCTGGCCAAGGAGTTGTCCAAACGGCTTACGTAAAAGTCTAGAGACAGGAAAGCTGGCAATTATTTCTGCCAACGTATTAGCTTAGCTATACAGAGGGGAAATGTTGCCAGTCTTCTTGGGACTATCACTGAAGGGTCGTCTCTAGAGGACATTTTTACCTTTAGTTTATTTTTTATTAGGTTTAGTTTATATTTCTGTCTGGACTTGTAAGAACGACATTATTTTAAGTTGTTTTATGTACTTTTATTATTGTTTTTGTGATGCTTGTAACATTTTTGTACTTTTTGTACTACTTGTTTAACTGCTTGGGTACTGATATTAAAAGCAGTGATAATGTCAAGATCTTTTCACATTCACTAAAATCTTTTCTTCTGGTAAGACCCTTTTATAATTTAAAAGAGTACTACGACAGGCGATGGCTGATTTTATATAGGTACCCTTTATACAATGTCATTTGGTAATTTATTTATAAGTAGGTATCTTTTTCAATTTAGTGTCGTCCTGTTTTGTTATTGTTTTCTATTTCACAGTTATTGTTTGTATTGCTGTTTATATCTTCAATAATTTAATCTATTATATTGTAGTTGTTGTAAACAAATTGGCACACAATTGATGTATTGCATTTTACAAGCAAATAAACATTCATTTCATTCTTAGTTTTTAGGGCCTAAATAATGTTACTTATAGAATGCACTGCTGGTCTGCTAGTAACATGTTTGCTTAACTAATAAGATTATTTAATACAATTATTTAATATGCTGTTGAATAGCCTAAATAAATAAATAATATAAAATTTGTTAGTAGCTTCTAAGCGTCATCTTCAGCGCTGTCCCACAGTGGTGTACTAAAATTAAACTTACCTGAAAGTGGTTCTTCTTTTGGCATACAAAGGCTTCGTCAATTTGCGAGTAATTAAATCCTTTATCAGCTCCAACCACATAAGATGGCATTGGTCTAAAAAAGAATCACTACATTAACGACTAGTCTTGACAACACTAGAAGGGTTAGATGAGACTGTAGTCTTAAATGGTATTTTTTTCTAAGGAGTTCGTGTATTTCTTCTCCCATGAAACCATAAACTAGAACTTTGCACTTCCGGCGTCTTTGCCGAGATTTTCTAAATCTTAGCCCAGGCTGTGTCAAAACAAAACGAACACTTAAATTCTAACGATTAATTGATGATTAGCGGTTCGATCCCCGGCATTTACCAATGAGAAATAGTATTTTACGTACATTTGTTATAGATTACCAACACCACAGTTCCCGTGCCTCGGAGAGCACGTTAAGCCGTCGGTCCCGCTTTCACTAATACCAACTTGTGGAATCGTTAATAAATTGTCATTAAAAATTTACATCAGATCATCGCCAACCCGTCTGGCCAGCGTGGCGAGTGTTGGCCAAATTCTTAAGACATGTTTTGGAAGGCCCAACTCCAACAGTGGAGGTCTAGGACGCTGTGTTCTAGGGGCTGTAATAAATATAATAATTGTAAAAAAAGATTTGTTTGTATGCATATAAGCTATGTCATCACGCCTATATTACTGAACTGATTTTAATGAAAACTGGTATATTTTGTTTTTTTTTTTTATTGAACACGACATATGACATGCTATACGCGAGGACCAAGAATGGGAGCAACTGACGACCGGCATCAGACTCTACCACTATGCCGGCCTAATAAGATGCTTTTTCACACTTCGCTTGAAGGACTCCAGGTTATAGGAATGGGGAAACACATTGGCTGGGAGAGCATTCCAGACCTTCAGCGTGCGACAGATGTAAAAGTCTCCAAATTTATGAGTACGCGTAAGGATAGTGGGTATAAGGTAGTGATGATGCATATTTTGGCCTGTTCGCGTGGTTCGGTTGGGGAATAGAGAAGAAGGGATAAGGTTATGGAACTCCTCAGAACACAAACCGTTCTTGGAACCCTAAGACAGGCATGGGCTATATGTCGTCATCATTTGTCCACGACATGTGTCTTAAGTGTCATTCGTATGTTTAATTTGCCTTCACGCTTAACCACTCAACTGATTTTGATTAAAGGACATCGATCATCTTGTATAGGGATTTTGGACTAAATTGTATTCGCAGTTATATGGATTTTTAGATAAATTATTCTAACAAGATTACAATTTAAGTGGAAAATTCCGTTTGATTTTAAATAATTTAGGTGTGCATAATGTTAAAACTATCATCATAACAACTCTAGTTCTAAATGTATATGGTACAACTATAGTCAGAGTTTTAAACAGTTGGTACAAAAATTAACTGTCAATGTCAAATACTTTTATCAGTCAAGCGCCTGCTGACATTCTTAATTTACTAGACCTTCACTGATATCAAAACTACATATTTTATTTTACAAAAAACTTAATCGCACAGTAATATATACTAAAAATAACATTATGCGTAAGTAGTATAAAAATAACCCAAAATGAATGATCGTCCTTTGGCACATATAATCCTCAGCACCCAAAAACAGATGTAGTTATATATGTCATCATATAAGTGCGACATGTAACCCTACGGCCACGGCCTAACCTATTACACGAGCAAAGCCTGGTTAAACAGCTAGTGTAATATAATATATTATTTTACTTACAGAGCCTTGAAATTTTGATCAAAAAGTGAGTGCCATATTGGCTGTTGGAATGTTGAGAAACGTATGCACTGGAATGGGGATTCGTCTCCGGCTTCCGACCCATCCACTGAAGGGGGGGCGGGTCTACTCGAAACACTCTCCGGCGATAGCGCTACAAGATCGAATGAAGTCATTAATAAGCGTACCCAGCATACACCATTCTAACGGCCAGTTGCAGAGTGGATGATTAAAACAAGCTATGACCAATATTTCGACACCACTTGATTGGTAGTTGGCTTGCCACTTTTGTTATTTATGCCAAGAACATACGTTACACATGTCAAAAGGCTTAGTTATACGTGGCAAAATCAGCCTTTCTGCAACTGGCCGTAATACTCCTATTCTAAGATGTTTCCTTAAGGCGCGATTTATACAGAAACTGCGGCGTAAGGTAAAGGCGTAGAGCAGGCGTGAAGCAGATAAGGGACGGATGCGATTTAAATTAAATCAAAGAGGCGAAGACACGAATCAAGGAGTCATTAAGCAGGGGACTTTATCGTGATAGCATTTATTTTACTATTTAAATAAATTTATAATGCACCGACATTTAATCGTATTTCTCTGAATGTTTTATGTTGTACAATTTTATTACTGTACTCCGGCTGAGTATGGTCGTAGAGAGCCGAATATTGTTCAATTATCTCGCAGAACTGTACATGAAATTCAATATCGTTACGCATGTTTCTGATCCTACTGTATAAGATACGACGTGCTGCTTGCGCGACACTCAGTCGCGACTGCTAGCGACGCGGAGCAGGTGACCGCGCCGCGCGCTTGAGTATAATTCATAACATGTCGCCTACCTACCTGCGCCGCGCCTTCACCATACGCCGTTTCTGTATTATTTGCGCCTAAGAGGGTTTACCGCTTTTGCATTCCTCTCGCTCGCACAATCCAATATCTTCACAGATTTTTCAAGTCTTGACTGTACTTTTGAGAAATATAGTCTTTCAACTTACTAGAGAATAAACTTACGGACATTTTAGAGATATAATATTATGCGTATTATCGCGCAAAAACCATTCACACACCATTCTTCTCATGGAATGCTTAGAAATTTGTATTCTCTTCTCATATATTTATATTTGTAAAATAGTGAAAATATGTCCAAAATGGTCCGTAATTTAATTTCCTAGATTATGCACTATATTTATCAAAAGTACACTCACACCCGTATTTTAAGACGTTTCCTCAACGCCCGCCTTCTCCACTCAACATTTCCTTCCAGCTGTAAAACGATAATTAAGTTTCTGTTATAGTTACGATTATAGTTAAAAATAGAGCCGAGCCGGCAGTTTTATTTTGAAGGTCAGCCTTAACCTGGGACTTAGACGCCATTGTTAATTTTAATCGTCTCAATTACAGAGACTTAATTTTAGTTTGACAGCTGAAAGGAAATGTTGAGTGGAGGAGCTTTTGAGGCAATGTCTTAGAATACGGGTGTTAGACTTAAAACATCTTTGATACCATTGTTTTGTGCGAAAGAGAGGCATACAAAAGCGTTAAAGACTCTTAACGGCTTCTCTACTCGACCAAAGCTGTCAAACAAAGAGATCGCTTAGTACGTCGCATCGTCGCGTTCACCTCGCTTCTTTATGCAATTTACAGATTAGAAAAAAAAAATGTTATAAATAAATTGACAGGCAATGAAGCTATACAATTATTGTCAGAAATAGAAATGGTGTGATTTTGACATAAGTATATACGCACAATAAGACGGTAATTTAAATTATTATTAATAATTATCGTTTAAGAAAGAGCAGAGTCTGGCAATCGGCGCAAATACGTATCTACAATCAAAGACTACGTGTTTGTGCCGTTTTCTGTAGATACTTTAGTCCCGTGGGGTCCAAGCGCTAAAATATTTTTAAAAACATCACCCCTATCTAAATGTCTGCTCTGGTGACAAGAGGCCTGGTTCTTTCCTCTCCCAGAGAATCAGCATAGCGATTCAGCGAGGAAATGCGGCCAGCGTTCTTGCCACCATGCCGCGCGGATACGATTTATATTTAAATTATTAGGTTTTGTAAGTTTTTTTTGTTTTTAATAATTAATATTGAAATTATAATTAGCTGAGGACAATACTCCCCAAGATATGCTTAAGACATTAGTAATCGAGAAGGTTAGATTTCCAAATATTATATATTTATATAAAACATATTATTAGTAGTATTAGTTGCATTGCTTGACGTAAAGCACTAGAGTTATAATAATAATAATAATATATTTAATTTATAAGATAATTACAATCCATTTTTGTTAATACCTATCACTATGTTAGTAACAATGGCTTACATTAAAGTTAGTAACTATAAATTAATGTTAGTGCCTCTTTTATACTTATTTGTACACGTCTCAATTTGTCGGTTATAGTGAAACTTAAAAAAGTGACACTGTATTGGACAGTCCACTCTATCCGATGCGACCTTATTGTTATTGCTGCTTCAAATTCTATCGACTATAGATGCAATGCGTTTACGTTTGATAGCAGTATACATTTTCCTTTACAAAAGATAATTAAAAATATTTTGTTATATATGTAAAATAATATTATGTGACGTATAAGGTCATGCGCATTGCAATTCACGGAGTAAAACTCATTACCGCATAAGTACATGTCCGATTTCGCAGACTTCGCTACCGAGGCCTAATCAACGTTAATAATATTAAATTATAGCCAATCGTGTATTTCAGTCAAAGAAATTAAATATAAAATAAGATGGGGCAAGAAGGCAAACAGTATGAGAATTAAAACTAGGACAGATCGTCTAAGAATTAATTCGACGCATTTACGCAAATTCCACAATTTTTCATAAATATACATATTTTTATCAGGTCCTTAGGATGATATCTTAAATTTGGACTAATCTAAATTCAAACTTTAATGGCCTTTAACTTAAAGTTAACTTAATTTTGATTGAATCGTTTTTGCGTAAATACGTACAATTAGTCTACGATAGCGCATTGCCGGTAAAGTTCGTGACCAACGTGTACTTTTAAATTGATTTAGTTTTTTCTCTGACAATATACCGACCAGCATGCTACAGAAGTAAAGAACACGTTCTTCTTCGACAAGAGAATAATAATAAAGTAGATGATGTCCAAAATAATGTAACAATCATTTTGTATGAAAATAACGACCAATACATTGTAAGTATTCATGGTAATCTATACCCGCTCTATCTTATATTTAATCACTTTGATTTCAGTCAATAATGACCACTCCCACGATATAGCAGAATTTATTTATAACGTAACGGCACTTATTATGACCCACTGAAAATAATATTACCAAGGTATTTTAAATAATACATTTTTCTAAATTAATGCAGGTCCGGAAATTTATTCATTTATTAATGGGTTAAGTTTAAGGAAAACGTTAATATGATTTAAATAATAGACACTCATTTAAAAAATCTATTATTTTCTATAGTAAATTTTGAGGTTTCGAAAGAGTGCCATTACCTTATTTATACATTTTAAACTATTGCCTAATTATGTAAGGTACAAATTCAACGCCTTATATACTAATGTGAAACCCGTGAGTCACTGAGACTAATAAATAAAGTAAACAATAATTAAAAGAATAATATAATAATGTTACTATGTTTATTTAGAATCATTGACGGTAATGGTTTCGCGTAGCAAATGAAAGCCAAAAGCAAAATAGTAGGTAGGCGAACGACGTTTTTTTCAATTACAAAACAAAGTAGAAGCGATGTAAAAGTAATGTATAAAAATAACCAAATAAAATTTTATTCATGCCATCGTACACTTATAAAAAATATTTAACCTAATAATATAATAAAACTTACCCGGCTCACATTTAACTTGCGAATTGACGTCCTGAGAAAGTTTCCTCTTCTTGCCGGTGTCAGTTTGAAGACTGGTATACACCGGGGTCAGGGCGTCCGCGCCTAAAGACACTAACTGCGGATTTATCAGCATTCCTTGGCTGTCAAGATCTGGCATTTCCACTCGCATCCCATATCTATTTTGATACGCCGTAGGGTCATTGAGACCCAAATCATGTCTAAGAACAGACCTGTTCAAGTCTAAATTGTGATCAGAATGTAAGACGACAACGTCATTGATAGACCCGCGAAGCTCGTGCTCTAAATTGTCTCCCTTGAGCTCTTCGTAAATGTAGCCGCCATTCGGTTGGATAAGCTCGTGAGATATGTGGTCGTGCACGAGCATGTAGGGTTCGTTTAGGGAGACCGCGATTGCCTGAGGCACTTGGTTCTCCGTAGGACTGTAGGGGTTTTCTGAACCAGAGTCCGGCGGGCTCTCTGGTAGCTGATGACCCCTGGTAACAATAAATTTTGTTATTAATTGAACATATAACAATACCTATAACAAAACCTATTATTAAACATATCAACATGTAGCTTTTTTTTCCACTATTACATTGTCTTGACATTATTTCAAAAGCGATAGGTTTTTGACATTAGGACTGAATTCGAGCTAAATATAAGTAAGCGTCGATACAGAAAATGTCCTATGGAAAATGCTATGTATCATCCTAAACAACCAGTAGTACCATTGTTTATCTCATCGAAAGACTTACTCTTACGTAAGCATTCTATAGAATTAAGGCATTCTCAGAACTTTTTAACAAATCAATGATAACAATGACGCAAGGGATCGCGGAATAAACATACATACATACACATCTTCACGCCAGATCCCTTGCGGGGTAGGCAGAGACAATTGAGCGCCACTTGACACGATCACGACATACCTCTTTCGCTTCATCGACGTTCATCAACCTCTTCATACATGCCCTTTTGTTACGAAGGCTTTTTAATGCACCTTCAGTCAGTGTTTTATTTATTTGATCGTGATATGTGAGTCTCGGTCTGCCAGGGCCTCTTTCACCCACAACTTTCGCATTATATATCTGGTTCGTCAATCTTTCTTTGCTCATTCTTTCAACATGCCCGAACCATCGTAGCATGCCTTTTCTTATTTTTGTCCCTATGCTTTCTTTTATACCAACCCTTTTCCGTATTTCGACGTTACGTATGCGGTCCGCCAATGTGACGCCGCATATCCGGCGCAGCGACCTCATTTCTACGGCATTAACCCTACTGTCATGCGTATTCTGACGTATCCACGACTCGCTTCCATACATCAGTGTTGGTACCAACATGGCATTGTGTATGGCGAGCCGAGCTTTGTCACTGACATTTCGACTGCCGATCAGTGACCCCAGGGCACCGTTAACACTATTTCCCGCGTTCACTCTTCTTTCAACGTCCCTATCGTACTTCCCATCCGCAGTGAAAACACTGCCCAGATATATAATTTCATTTACTTGTTCTAGAGTTTCATCATCAATCTTTATCGTCAAGGTTGTCATCCTTCTTCTTTCAAACACTAGTACCTTAGTTTTTCTCGCATTCAAATCTCGCATAAACGATCTGCATTATCATAGACAAAAGAAAGTAGATTTTAACAACATCTTAGAAGATGTCCTATTATTATATTTGTAGACTCCTCCTGTTATATTCCTTGTCTGTTTGTCTTACCCGATTCGCCGTTGCTGTGCGATGTCGACGGGTTGTGGCGTGCTGTATGTGGCGCACGCATCGCCCACGGGGGTTATGTACGCCTCAAGCTCGTCGATCAGCCCAGGGCCTGCAACAAATTACCACTATAAGCAAACTAACAAAAGAAAGAGATGGACCTTTCTTAAAATGTATGTAAAATTACAAATTATCAATGAAGTGTTATTACTATCACGAGGTATACGAGGTACTGGCAGTAAGATATTATCACAAGAATCACAACTCGTCATTGCCAAAAAAGGAATACGGATGAATTATTAGTTTGGACTGTTGAGGAAGGTTAACTCTTCTGAGGAAGAATGACTGAACTCAGGGCCTAAACACTATGCTTTCCTAATGCGGTTTGGCGAATAACACCGATTGGCTTAATAGAATTGTATTCGGCTACACACGCCTACAAAGTGTATATAAATTACCAAAAAAAAAAAATATTACGAGAAATATGGATCTTTGTTATTCTACTAGTATACATAAGTTTTACGCAGATTACAACTTAAAAAAAACGATCTTTATAAATAAATAAATAAATATTTCCAGACAGGTCACACAGCGCCATCTAATTTCCGTGGTAAGCTACGAGGCTTGTGTTACGGAAACTAGATGTTTGATAAACTACATATTATACTTTTTTTTTTGTAAATATATACATATTATACATATAAACACCCAAACCGAGACAAATTATACAATGTACAACTTGCCCCCGTTGGAAATCGAACCCACGACCTCCCGAGTTCACGGCAACGTTTGTTACCACTAGACCACGGAGGCGGTCGATTATGATCATATACTGTCGGTCTAAACGTAAAAATGAATCAACATGATGATTAATTAGTTACTTCTAAAAACATAACAAATCTGCGAGAGCATAATTACATTAACCGACGTAACGATGCGATATGATTATCTTAGGCGCATCTAACATTGCTGCATCAATTGGACGTGAACATTGCTCGCACGATAATGCATTACAAGAAAAAAAAACATTATTTAATGTCATTGACTGAATTATCTTATTGCGAGAGAATATATCACAGAAAGTGAAAGGAGATGGGTGAATGCACGCATCGACAGTATATACATGATTTTGCTTGCGTGTTATTTATTGTACGGCAAATAAGTTTTTCAATATCAATCTCTGCGTTTGAAAGCAGCCTCTTATTATTCAACATTTCGCATTAGGATTTATCTTCGGAGTAATCCAACAAATTAGTTTAACTTATATAGAATTATGGCCAAACATAATATACGATTTACGAGTACCTACGGGTGACTTTGTGTGATTTTATGTTGAAATGAAAAAAATCAACAATCAATTTTTCTAAGAAACCATATGTCAGTAATGACAAATAAATTGGCTCCATCATACAAAGTGTTAATTTAATTAAAATAGCTTATTTGAATGGAGAACTAAAAAATGTCCTTTCCGACATATACATACTCGTAGCTTACAAAGTCATCATATATTTAAGATCGATATGACGTTTGTTGTATGAACCTAATATCAATCTACAGAAGCAAAACAAAAGACATACAGAATATATATTGGGTTTGTAAGTAGATTTAATCAAAGAGAACATTGGACTACAGATATTGTATGATTAACGAAATGTGACTGTGTTAAAAAAAATCTGTCTGACCACAAAATATACAAACACTGAGATTATATGTATAGTATATTTCCATAGAAATATTGTTTAGTTAAGTATCATCTCGACCGTTTCCCTTTCGGGGTGATCAGAAACCACGCTTATAAATAAGCGGATTCACATTTAGCCAACTTTAGATACTATAGGCCAATCATGACAAGTGGCAAGCTCGTCGATGTCTCCAGCGTACCAAACTCGAGAAATATCACAAATAAATTAAATATTAATTAAATGTATTTACTTACATTAATAAATATTTTTGTGTCCCGACCAGGAATCGAACCCGGTACCTCCGAGTCTAAATCCACGGACTTAACCGCTAGACCATGAAGGCAGTTATTTTGTAGTACCTATGTCAATTTTAACACGTCATGTCTATGATGCGACTAACTTTTTGTGGTATCAAGGATATATGTATGTACATATTTTAATAGTTTATTATATTTTTTTGGTCTATATCTTTGCAGTGTCAAATATAGGCATTCCCAATGGCTCGCCATCGCAAGCGATCTTTTGCCGCCCTCATCCAAACATCCAATCACACCACCATCTTTAGGTCATCCAACCATTATACTCTACGTAGTCTCCATTGCAAAACGTAGTGTAACTCAAACTAAATTTAGTTTAGTATAAAATAATTTACAACACCCAACGGTATTGTAGATGTCGCAATGTGCAAAGGTCATATCATATCAGGTCACAATAGACTATCACAAAGCCCGATAAATTGCCGATTCGTCCCTATCCTATGCTACGTACAGAGCACTATTACACCCCCTATTTTAGACCTGAATAAAGACCTTGGCACTTTTAAAGACTTCCGTACATTACTTTTGTTATACTAGGCATGATATGTTACATCGCCCCCACCTCATGGTAAGCGGTACACGAGGTCCAAGAATCCCATCAAAAAAGACTTACGAAACAATAAAATTACAAATCATTAACGTGGCGTTTAACGTCTTTATGCCCAGATTTAAAATAGTTTCATACCTTAACGCCCTTAGATTAGTTTGTACTTAAACAAAGTCTTTTTAATTGTATTGATTTTTTTTTTTTTTTTTTTTTTTTTTTTTTTTAAATTAACGATATTCCATTTTATTCGAAGTTAATAAAATTAAAAGTACATTAAATATAAATTAAAAACTACCTAAATAATAAAATTAAAAATAAACTAACCTATAAATAAAAAATGTCCTCTAGAGACGTCCCATCCGAGATAGTCCCAAGGAGACTGGCAACATTTCCCCTCTGTATAGCGAGGCTAATACGTTGGCAAAAATAATTGCCAGCCTTCCTGTCTCCAGACCTTTCTGTCAGCCGCCTTGACAACTCCTTGGCCAAGCGCCTCGCTGACGGTCCCCATGGGCCCATCGTTTCGACCCCAAACGGCACAAATTCGTAACCGATACCAAGGTTGGCGTATTTGCGCAATTTGAGGTTCTCCGCAGAAAACGCCGCTTTCCCCGCGCCTGACGAGGTCGCCTGGATGTGAGATGGAGCTAATGTGTCTACACACGTCGCATCCCACACCAGAGATTTGCCAAGTTTCCACGGCCCAACAGTCATTCCGTCGGGTCTCTTGCCATCGCTCCGCACAATCCCAGATGGTTCTAAGATTGCGGGTACACCAGCAGTGACAAGAGCCCTTCGGATGATGTCGTTGAGAGCCGCGTGACGAGGAATGCGGCCAGCACTTCTAGCACAAGAAAGCCCGTGGTGTCCGAGATGATCGACTGGTTCTCCGCATCGACACTGGTGCGGGTGGACAGTCCGGGCTCCGAGACGAAGGCACACCGCCATGGTCAGTGTATTTCGGTCAAGGAGTGTTCCAACCGATGCTGAGGGAAAGGCCTGCAACCAAAGACCTGACTCTCTAGTGGAAACGGCCATGAGGCGAGCCCGCTCTTTCATATTACTGGCAGATAAAATATCTTCCTGTACCAGTTTGCAGAGCGGCTCGTCCCATAGTCGTTGGATTTTTGGTAAATTTGGAACCGAAACGTTTGGACATGCTACTGACCAGGCATCTCTGGCGTCTGACAAGTACGACGGCTCAACGGAACCCAAAGATGGGTTAGTGATTCTCCCGTATAGCTCGACAGTACTATGTACAGACGACAGAAAAGCTGGCAGTGCTACACTAGAAATTTTGCGGGTGCCTAGGCCTCCGAACCGAATTGGTAGTGAGGCCTGGGCCCAAGTACGGTCATTCATGGGGCAATTTAGAATTTCGGTTAGTGAATTTTGCAATTGTTTGTCTAATAAAAAAAGTTCTTCTGAAAATTTCCAAAGTTGAGAACAACGGAGTACATACGTAAATTTGGGGGCGAACAAACAAAATCGTATGATAAAAAGTGCCATGTGGGGTTGAATTTGGAATAAGCGTTCTGAAGTTGAGTTAAATTTAGTTAATTGTTCCTGAACATAAATTTGAATGGATTCATCTAGGATTGGTGATCCTAGGAGCCGAAGAGATTCATTATTTAAAATTTTGATATTGGGCGCTAGACTATTAAATTTGGAAATAATTTCAATTTGTTTGCCATGAGTTAATAAATTTGATAAATAAAGTTCACATTTTGAAAAATTTAATTCTAAACCTATGGTGCCAAAATCGTATATAAGTTTTTGAAGGTCACCGAGAACTGTATCCGCATTTCCTCCAATCGTGCCATCATCGAGATACCATATATTAAATTTTGAATTTAGGCTGCTTATGATATTATGTATTGCCAAACTGAAGATGGCAGGACCGAGCGGATCGCCCTGTTGACAACCAACTGCCGAAAGTAAAGAATTGTTTTTATAAATTAATTTTGAAGGGGTGCTATAGCACTGCCAAATGTAACTAAAAATTTCCGGGGTCTGTTGTTTAACTTGGTCCAACATGACACCTCTATCAACCGAATTAAACGCGTTTTTGACGTCCACCTTCAACATCACATCTCCCCCGTGATGCACTACAAAGCTCCGAGCAGCATGTACAGCAGCTTCGCAGCCACCCTTGGAGCCAAACCCCACTTGTAAAGGTTGAAATTTCGAGGTAAGTGTAGGTAATATGATTTTACTACAAATTTTGGATACTATACGGCGCAAAGTGCAGCCGACGGCAATCGGTCTGATACCACCGTCTTTTTTTTCAAGTGCGCATATGTTTGCGCCGTATAGTATGTCAGTGATGCTAATAGGTACTTGGCCGGATAACATAACATTCACAAGTGAGGTTAAGGCGACAAGGAGGGGTTCAGCAGCGTCGCCTGCTGTACCGCTGATCAGGTCCTTGTAGTGCTGTGGAGTAAGACCATCAAGGCCACCTGCCGATCCATTTTTAAAGGACAAAATGGCATTTTGCACTTCCGATGATGTTACTTGGAGGCAAGGCTCATTTTGTCCTGGAGGATCGGGGAGCAGAAGTGTTGTTGCTGGTGGGGGGTGTTTGTTTTGGAGGGCAGCCAAAGTTTCTGGAGAGTCAGGAGCGACAACATCATGAGAGAAGAGAAGTTCAGCAGCTCCCTTCAGGTCACCGTCATTAATTTTGTCCTCAATTTTTTTAACGCTGTAGTTTTTGGTGTGGTTTTTGAAAGGGGGTGGGGTGATGATATTTAGTCCGTCTGAAATTTGGTCACAATTATCTTTGATTTTTTGCGTTAAGGAAACGCTGTGACCCTCTCCTCTCTTGACATATAGAGTCCGGTACGCAAAAGTAAGCAGATATTCCCAGCTTATTTTTGAATTTTCAGCTACTACTTTATTTATTAATTTTGTTAGCGCCTTTGCAACAGTAATGCGTGCGCCACGCGGAATTCTTTTTATCAATGGTAACGAATTTTTATAATGGCCTAAAATTTTGCTAAAATCTAATTGGTCTGGGTAGGTATTCGAGGAAGCTTGAATAGAATTTTGTTTATGTGTTTTGCCAATATGTATTTTTAAACCTCTGCTTCCTCGAAAAAAACGGGGCTGAGAACATTGCTCACATTTTACGTACAATGTGTCGCTAAACTGGTCGGGGACGTCACTCGATGCGGATACGGCATCTAAGGACATAAAAAACTACTTAGTTAATAAAATAAAACTTATACTATTAAAAAATAAAAATTGTATTGATTAAAATTTAAAATAGTGTATAAGGCATCATAGCTCCGTACATATACAAATCAGCAGGTCGCCTCTTTAACGTTTGCAGTTTAATGCGAAACAGTAATATACTGATAAGAATGAAAATATTAAAATCTCTCAATATTTTGTGTGAGACACAGCATATGGGAAACGTACATGTATGGCAGATACAACTGACAGTTCACGTATATAATTTTTATATCGCCACAAATATCGCTTACTAATCATTGCCTTTTAAGCATTATGATTAAGCATAAAAGCTAATTGTTAAGATTTTTGTATAATACAGGTCATACAAATGCGAGTTAAATAAAGGACATAGTTTACAGGTTCGATAGGCACTTCCCTCGTAAATTAATGTTGATTAAAACAAAGGTCACTCCACTAATCGCTACCCACCCCCTGCATTGTGCACTATATCCGTGACATGCAATTACAGCGTGGGAATGAAAAACGGTAAATAGTGCAATAATTAGGGCTTTCTGTCCTACATTTTCCGATCTAGAAATGAGAATATCCACGATTTTAACAATTAAAACTATTTAGTGCATTGTTAGTTTTTTAACACAAAAGAAGGCTTAGTGGTTTTATCTTTGAGAAATTACTGTGTAGGGCGGATCTAGCCTTAATGACAAGAGGATTCAGGTCATATATACACTACTAGTGTTAATCGATTATCCAAAAAATAATGGTCTATTTACTTGATTTAATCTTGATATTTAGTAGAAAACTATTGTGGTGGATCCTGTATGTTATTTAAAAGGGACGCGCGGTCAGCTCGTAGCATAGAATGATTCTTTTACGATGATGATAAAACCTATTTTCCATAATGATTGCTATTTGGTTGGCTTTTCTCGTGTATTCGCGTATTCGCAGTTTTTAGTTTAGAATCTTATTAAAAATCGTATTTTTAATGGGTATGCTAAATCTTAACAATTTATGAGAAAAAAATAAAATAAGTAAGAGTGAGGAAATGAATGAATGAGTTAATAATAAATATTTTAAAAAAATAGTTAAACATACTCATTAATAGAAAACAATAACCTATTGATCCGTCTACTGAAACCACCTGGCACAAACGATTTTCTTTGCTTAGAACAGATGCATTTTTACGGTTCAATGGTCAACCGCACGTGGGGCACATTTCCACACAATTTTGTTAACAAATTAGCAATATTGATAGGGCTGTCCTCCCCTAAATTATAAAATTAGTTATCGAGGGAAATTAATCTATATAATTAGGCAATAAAGTTTATTTTTAGACGATAAAGTCTGTGAACGATTATAGTGATACTAATCAAAAAAGTTTACCCTAAAAACAAGTAAACGTGTTCAGTGAAGCTTGTGATTTTATTTAAACGGCGCTGATAGCACGCAAACGTTATTTGCACCATTTAGATGTATAATTCACATATTTATTTACAGGTGTTGTCGAGTATTTATTTATACAATTATTATCGTAAATAAAGTACGATATTTTAAAGTATTGAAAGAATAACTGCTACTTATATTATGTTCAATATACGATGCAGCAACATAGAATAGGTCTACATTGAGAGAAATAAATACATACATACTTTCTTTACGCCAGATCCCTTTCGAAGTAGGCAGAGACAATTGAGCGCCACTTGACACAATCACGACATACCTCTTTCGCTTCGTCGACATTCATCAACTTCTTCATACATGCCCATTTGTTACGAAGACTTTTTAATGCACCTTCAGCCAGTGTTTTATTTATTTAATCGTGATATGTGAGTCTCGGTCTGCCAGGGTCTTCTTTACCCACAACTTTCCCATTATATATCTGGTTCGTCAATCTTTCTTCGCTTATCCTTTCAACATACCCGAACCATTGTAGCATGCCTTTTCTTATTTTTGTCCATATGCTTTTTTTTATACCTACCCTTTTCCGTATTTCGACGTTACGTATGCGATCCGCCAAAGTGACCGCATAGAAAAATAAATGTAATTGAAAATCTCGGATTATCGTTAATTTTGAGGTCGGTCTTTACAAATACAATACCGTGAAACTAATAACTCATGTCATTAATATTACGATTCTACAAGGTGCTGGCAATAAGAAAAAACACAACTTTTAATTACCAGAAAAGGAATACAAATGAATTATTAGTTTATACAACTAGTCGTTTTAAGAGTAATACGTCTAGCGGGCGCCGAATTCCTATTAAAACCTGGGCACCTTTAAGTATCTATTTCTTAGTTATAATATATTTTAGCGTATAATTACGCTTATTATTAATAATGCATGGTTATGTCGACGGCTAAGTCAATGCGGCGGAATCTAGGTATCTCTACTCCATTGTGCCATTTAACAACAATGTTAATCACTGCGTCACAATGACCAACGTTATGTTGATAACAGCCGACAAAGTACAAACCTAATTAAGGCTTCTTTATTACAGCTTCTTAAACCTAGACACGAGGTTCTCATGACGTAGAAGAACCTGTTTTACTCTTTCCTGGCACGCAAGTAGAGTCCAAGTAGGGACTGACAGAACATATATCTTGAGAATTTGGCCTACACTTGGCTAGGCTATTAAAAGGGCACGTCGAACACGACCATAACCATAATGCACTGTCATATATGACCTTGAGGAGAAGGATGCCCCAAGAATCATAGATAACATAATCTTCGGCATGCCCAGACAGATCGAAACCGTAATCAGAAGAATCAAAAGGGAGAAATAATATAGTAAAAAAAGTAAAGTATCATCACGACCGTTTCCCTTTCGGGGGGGTCAGAAACCACGCTAATAAATAAGCGGATTCACATTTAGCTAACTTTACTATAGGCCAATCATGACAAGTGGCAAGCTCGTCGATGTCTCCAGCGTATCAAACTCGAGAATATCACATATAAATTAAATATTAATTAAATGTATTTATTAATAGTAATATTAATAGATATTTTTGTGTCCCGACCAGAAATCGAACCCGGTATCTCCGAGTCTAAATCCGCGGACTTAACCGCTAGACCAGGGAGGCAGTAGTATAAGCAGGTTAAATATCTAATAAATAATCGGTAAGTGCTGAAATCGACACTAACCATCATTTCAGTATTTCCACTTTTGTATAACCTACTCCAGGTTTAAGCGAAGTGTGAGAAAGCATCTAGTCAAGCCGAAATCGTGTTAGGGACTGATAGGGTATCATGGACCTTGCGCGCGGCTTACTTGGCCGGTATAATGGTAGGGGTCGTGAGTGGCTGGAGTCAGTTGCTACCATTCTTGGGTAGGGTCCGTACAGCTTACCATCGGTTCAGATGAAGTCATGTTTCATATTCAGGTAACATGAGTTGCATTGTATTCGAAAGACTGATCTTATCGGCTAAAAAACTTGAAAATTATCAATTAACCGAAGATTAATTACATCAATAATACATATTTCTCAGTGTTTTTTGTGATATCGCGCCCACCTGATGGTAAGCGGTACGCGAGGTCCAATAATTTTGCTACTGTTTTTATTTTTTCACCATTAACTGATTTTATTTTTCCCTTTTTTGATTTTGTATATTGTACTTACCAATGTTGTGAATTTATTTTTGTAGTTTCTAGCAAGAGCACTGACTTCTAGGACACAGCCCAACTAGTCTTGGAGTCAGGGTTTTAACTATTTGTTACAAAACTGTTCCCTAAGTTAAGTCCATATTTATAAGGAAGAAAAAATGTAATTGTTTCAATAAACTTTATTTATTATTATTATTTATTAATAATGGGAGCAAAAGCCACTGACGACTTCAGTCTATTATTATGCAGCCTATTATATCTTGATGCTTTTTCACACTTTGCTTAAAGGATTCCAGGTTATAGGAATGTGGAAACACACTGGCTGGGAGAGAATTCCACATCTTTAATGTGCGACATAGGGAATAGAGAAGAAGGGATAAGTTTGTGGAGCTTTTCCGAACAACAAACTATATTTTTATACGTACAAACTGACAATGGTCATAGTCGCTCTTTCTGATAAAAAATACACGATTTATTTAGAGACAAAACGTGTAAAAAATATTAAAACGTCAAATTGGAATGCGGAATATAACCAGACTCATCATATCGGATTTCCGATTATGATTAGAAATATATGCATATCTAACAGGCCATAGTTATATTTATTGTACCCTTCCTGGTACAACTTGATTCATTACAGCCCCTAGAACAGAGTCCTAGACCGCCACTGTTTTTCTGGAGTATTTCTCCTACCTTTGCCACGGCTAGGTTGGCGAAGGTCGCTCGATTACTTTTTAATGACAATTTATTAACGTTTCGACAGGTTGGTATTAGTGGAACTGGCCGACGGCTTAACGTGATCTCCGAGACACGGGAACGGTAGTGTTGTAAATCTGTGACAAATGTACGTAAGAAAAGTTAATTTCTTATTGGTACATGCCGGGGTTCGAATTTCGAATGTAAATAAAGCGGTTTTTTTCAACCGAGCCACTTATAGAGGTTCTTATGGTAGATGTTAATGTAGAGTTATCAAAAGTAAGAAATTTCGGTAGCCCTTTTGCAGCTGTGTTCCGAGCTAAGCGATTATTTTTATAATGACACCAGCGCCTGTTTGTACGATTGAACAGGTACTCGCAGACAAACTGAAAAGGATAAAAAAAAAATTGCGCATCCATACAGTTATGGACAAAGTTCATATATTTCATAAACTAATATATTTATTTGTTCGGAGAAAAATCGGAAGCCGCAGCTGAAAGCGCAGAGTCTGGCAAGCGGCGGAAATACGTATCTATAATCGTATCGTTTGCTGTATAGACTTTAGGCCCGTAGACACCAAACGGTAAAACATTTTTAAAAAACATCACCCCTTGTGTAATTGTCTGCTCTGATGACAAGAAGGCTGGTTCTTTTCTCGCCCAGACAATCAGCATAGCGATTCAGCGAGGAAATGCGGCCAGCGTTATTGCAACCATGCCGCGCGGATACGATTTATATTTAAATTAGGTTTTGATAGTAGGTTTTGTTTTTGTTGAAACAGGGACTGTGACCTAGTCCTTTTTAAAAAGGGGTACTAATTGATGCATTATTAAATTATTTAAATACAATAACACGACCTACAGTCTGTTTCATGCATTAATTTAATTTCGTATTTTTTTTATTGATTGCATAATATATATTTTATTTTCTCATTTGTATCTAAAATAATCAACATCAAGTAACAAATTTCAAAACAGAATCAATAACCAATACTTAAGCTTTTCACCTAACTTACTCTAAAACTTTGACAATAGCAAATTGTTACTAATGCCAAATAGACTTTTATTCGAAAAAAGACAATAGTTTATAACAAGGCAAAAACATGTGTTCGCGTCTGTAGAGTATAGTCTTGTATAGTCATGACATTATTATTTATTAAAATATCCGACGAGGCCGCTATAGAGTTTAAAACTATACGAAAATTATTAATATAAATATTAGGCATGGAAATAATGAAAATTAGGGCTGATCCTTGCCACAATGTACTTATCTGGCCACAGGTAATTTGTTTACACGTTATTATAAATTTTGACTTAACCGAGTGTTCCAATAGGATCATATGGTAATAAATAAAAAATAGTATCTTTTTAGGGGTGGGCGGAGCGTCGGGAACCAAAATTCGGTTTCTGCATATTTCCTGCCAGCGAGCGCTCTGTTTACCTACCGGTAACTATTATTTTTTATATTAACTAATATTTATTAAAATACCCGACGAGGCCCCTTTACAGCCACAAACTAGACCTAAATTATTATATATTATAATAAATATTAGGCTTAGAAGTGGAAGAATATATATAATAATAACAATAATGGAAATTGGGGCTGTTCCTTATGTATCACCCTATCTGGCCAGGTATTTTGTTTAGAATTGTTATTAATACATTTTCACTTGATCGATAATTATATAAATAAATAAAAAAATAATTAATTATACTATAAAAATAAATCATTTATTATATCAATATTCGTTTTTTTTTAAATTAAATACTGCCGCTACAAGCTTTAATGCCGGTTTCATGTAAACTGATTTTGACTACTATTATTATAAAGCCATTTTAATAAAATAAAAAAATATTTTTCCCCCCTATCTTATATAAGTAGTTTATGGGATAATGAAGTTTTAGTCCTAACAATTAAAACAATTACAACGTAAAAACATACATTTATTGTTATTTAACATTATAGCATGAAGGCATGACCGCCTTAAAGTTATTTTTAAGATCTAAATGATACTCCAATGTTTATAACATCGTTTACAGAGAGCTTATTATTATTCTTTAAATCCGGTTTTCTCTAAACTGTTATTTTATAGGTAACGGCATTATAATTTGAGCACGGTAGGATTGAAATTAAGAAATTATAAAAGAAAGAAAAATATAATTATTTAAAGGTTGATGAGTGCTTTCTATATGAAACGTCAGCGGCGGATTATAGGTTACGCAATATTACGATAGGTGGGTGACCGAACAATAAGAGCAGGGACCCTATTGTTGGGGAGCGTGAAGTACGTCCATCTAAATTGCTCTATCGTCGAGTCCTAGAGCCACTCAATCAAACGTAACTAGGCCACAGGATTTCTTACAATTGAAGTTGTCTTTTGAAAGACGTTGCAACTGATTCAAAGGTGCAATCATCTTTTAATATAAATAGTGATAAAGTTCAATAGGTATAAAAAAAAGAATGAATAATACGCGGACCCAAAACTTAAGACTACGAGTATATTACAAAACTTCGTCGGAACTTCCGATTGATCGAGCCTGACTTCGCTTCGATAATTTTGAGTCGAAGGTTGTAACGAAGTTCTAACGCAGCAAGCTTTAACGGCCAGCAGTACGATTGTTTTTGTCGCCTGGAAATCCCAGCATATTAGTTTTAAGTAGCTACGGCTACTTACACACTATAACCCATGTCTGGTTTAATTTTTTATTTATTTATTTATGAGACATATTGTATGTATTTTATTTTATATAAATATTTTTTTTACCAAATTAATTATTTGTTATGGTACTTTAAAGTTAACCGATTGTTAATTCGTTTGAGTCTGCTCACAAACGTTCACAATAATTGGAGTCACTAAAGACAATTTATTACAGATCTCATCTTCTAATTCGATCTTCCATCAGGCTTTTCTATTATTTGAAAACACTCTGAGAGTTAGCTTAAGTGATGTTTTAGTACGCTCATATTACACAAACAAAATCCGGACTTTACAAGCGTTTTTTGTTAATAATTACCTTATTCAAGCAAGTTTTGTAGCCATCGTGGTCCTGGAGGAACTATTCATACAAATAAAATGCATGTAAAACCGAAATATAATAATGAAGTAAAGTATAATCACGGCCGTAACCCTTCCGGTCAGAAATCACGGGAAGGAGCGGATTCACATTTACAAGTAAGTGTCAAGTTTGTCGATGTGAATCCGCTTGAGCGTATCATACTCGAGAAATATGACAAAATTCGAACCCATTCTATATCCACGGGCTTAACCGCTAGACCACGGCGTAAAACATGGTATTCAAATTTAAACAGTTACTTAGTTATAACAATATAATACCTAATCATACAAGTATCGCAAGGGAAAATCCACAACGTAATACGTACGAGTATAACTAATTCCTAAAGGTAATTATTACAATTCACGCGGTGCTGACTATTTATGACATATTAGTTAAACCGGTTTCAAATCTGGCTTTTTAAAAGGAAAAAAGTTTAAATATCGAACTTGTTAACACGCTCCATTTCATTGTAAATGCGTATTTACTTCATAGAGTCAATAACGTTTAATTTATGTAGATAGAGACGCTAACGATATGTTCTCGCCAGTCCACTTGTGTCATTTAGGGATATATAACAATAAATTTTACTTTTCTTTTGAACTCTGGTAGTCTTCTGCTAGCCGTTTACTTATTAAACCGCTTTGCTACTTAAGTCTTCCACTAGCAGAAGCAGAATCATTAACTTGTTTTACTGGAATAAACTTTGAGTTTGACTTCATCATGTAAACATTTAACGTACATATCAATAAATTTACACCTTTAAAAAAACAATAAATTATTATCTTAATTTTAAAAAAATATTGATCAATAAAATAGTCATAGCATCTAGCATTGAAGCTAAAACCACAGATAATACAATTGATAATTTAAAATTGCTAGACGTGTCTACCGATGGTATATGTCATACAAGTACCTACATAGGTTTATTAGGAATGATGTTTAATTATTAGGTCTGCCTGTATAGTGACTGCAATTTAGATATAGAACATATTAGATATTAACAAAAGTAATACTATCAAAGCCTCGTTTTAAATGTGTATAAGATACCAAATAAAAGAAGTATCATTGAAAATTAAGGAATCCTAACTTAATTAAATTAGCTTTAGTTTCCGAAATACAGATATATATGAAATATATTTTGTTTATAGTCAATGACTTACTTCGTGGTGACGAATAGTTTCACACTACCCACATATGTATGTGTTTTAATAAAGTATAATATACAGTCGATTATACCAAAGCCCATTAAAATCCGGCTGGTAAGATCTCTTGTATTCGCCATATTCATCTAAGCTGCAGAGACTATAAGAAGTTAAAAAGAAACGAATTCTCGAAAGGTAGCAAAGATTTGGACGAATGCTTCAGTAACGTCACATCTAAGTATTGCTCCTTCGACCGCTTGACTCAGAAGTCTAAGAAGTCGTTAGCTAACAGATCAACGCCGCCTTCACCTCCGACACGTCGCCGACCCAATCAACTGATCCATCGTGCTCTCCGACCTTCGAAGCCTTAATCAATCCTTTCTTTAATAATAAAGAATAATCTATACTACGCTTTATTGTAAATAAATTTAAATTAACTAACGCGTACACACGTACTATGGACACGTATTCCAGCGTTGAAACACACCTGGTGTGGTCTAGGAAAAAGTCGATGACAAGACCCTATAGTAATAAAACGGACAAACCACGTCAAAGCTGCATTGGACTACCCTACATGAGTGAACCGAAAAGGCTGCTAATATGTGCCACTAACACTGTGTAGCAAGTACTTACCTTGGTTTCGCCCCTGAAGTCTGTTAGTATTTCGGTCACTTGTTTCTTGATTGACTGTACTGTCCATATGCCAAGCATATTCCATTTTGCCTAATATCATATTTTATTACGTCGCGTCAATAACAAAGCAAAAATTACACATAGCGACATATCAACATATAAATTTATGATCACTTAGTTTTTATGTATTTAGGAGCAAATATAAATATGATCGCATACCGATTACAAAGTTTATGTAACCGTTACAGCTCGTAATTACGAGTACGTTTCACAGTAATAACTGAAAGTATCAGAGCGTGGTGTTAAGTTTTAATTGATTTTTGTCTCACTTTAATTTATTTTACCAAATATTCCAGATAAACAACAACGGTGAAAATACACTGAATATATTTTTAAATTTATTTATCTAAAAACTGTAAAAATATATCTATATTATATTTTTTTATTAAATAATATTAATACATAATTAGGATGGAATTTATTTGCGTCCGTCGATAGTTTACACTTGGAATAAACTGAAGACTCATGCGTTCACGTTTACATTTCACCCCTTGCGTGTGAAAGAGTCAGCCATCGGAACGGCACGCCAGTAAGAAAGGGACAGTTGTATGGAAATTTTCACAAATTTTCATGAAAACGTATTGGTTGTTTTAGAATTGTTTGTTAACCAATCAGTGGTTAGAGCTTTGTTCGTTTTCATGCGGTATTACGCACTAAATTGTGGGGGGTATTTGGCGGCTAATTTATGTTCGGAGGGTTTGATATTTACGTAGTAGGCTTTCTCAAATATTGTTAGGTCGATATCTATGTATTTTATGTCAACGAAGAAACTGATTTCAAACATAATTAATGTTTGAAAGCTTTTCGCTTAAATAATAGCTTTTACGACATGCTCGTAAAATAGGTCTTACTTATTGCGCTGATTTTAGGTTCATAATGCATCATATTATTGTATAGTGTGCATTTTACATTAGTGTTTTTTTAAATAAAATATAATAAATAATGTTTTATTATCTTTAGGTACAGGTACATTTTACGAAAGCCCCTAAACTTAGCGTTTGCCTGTGTTTTGGCCCCGCTCTTTTTTAAACACTATTTGATCCACCTTCTTACCTGTAGCCCTCTATTTAACTATTTTATAGCTTATTATAATGCTTTTAATTCTAATTCTTTTAATTTTTAATGTTTAAAAATGCGAGTGCCTATGAATTTAAATTAAATAAAAACTGAAAAGATATTTAAATAAAGACTAAAAAGAAAATAACATGCCCAAGGGTTTCGTCGTCAAAAAGTTTGATAACCGCTTCATTGAGTACAATTATATATTACACAGCGACTTTAACATTTTACTCATTGTTAGAAAGATTTGAGACTGAGTCGGATATTTTTATATTTTAAATTAATTAGTGTTATTTATTTTCTGTAATTAGTGTTGTTTTCTTTTTGTTATTTTTAATTTTTGGTATCTTGAACCAAGCAGTTATATTTTCTCAGTTCGTTAAAGTTTGAAACTTTGTTTATATTTTGACTCAGGGATAGATGAATGCCGGATAGAAAAATCTAGAAGTTGAGCAAAATTTTGCCACGTATTTGGGTCTAAAATAATTAATATTCCCTATTCTGTGCTGCTAACCACGTAGGGATACTGCTGCGGGTCTTTGAATGCTCAATTAAAGAGTGTTTAGCGGACTGTATAGGTTTATTGCAGAAGTAGAAATTACAATTAATTACTTGAGTAAAAAGGCTATGAAAATTGTGAGAGAAAAAACATGTGACCGCTCGGTGCGCGGATTGATTCCACTCTCGTGGGCGCCGCTCGGAGCGCTGGCCAACGATCCAACAGTGGTATTGGCCGAGCGGCAATAATGTCGCTGTGATCGCGACATACATAACACATATTACATACATACATAATATTAGGCAAAATTCAAGCACGCTTCATATATCCGCCTCGCGGTCTGCAATCTGCGGTCCGCGTTCTCTGTAATGTATGGTGGTTTAGAAACCTAGACAGCGGACTGCGATGAAGTGGAAAGTCAAAAGATGCGAAAGTGAATTCGGAGTCTGTTTTTTTGTCAATATGCTGGAACTTCAAGATGTGCTACGAAAAAAGTTGAAAAGTTTTTTGAATTGGTGCAAAACAAACATTTGAAATGGTGTAAAATCATTTTTTTTTATTTATTAATGGGATGCCCTCACGTAGTAAGTACTTCATTAGCCGTCCAATACTACACAGTAGTACAATTTCATTTTCCGACAATAAGCTACTATCCTGTGACATGGTTTTAAGTAAAAAAGCGAATAAAAGAAAAAAACTCTAGGTCTCTAGACCGCTGACGGTGTGGGGTGTTAAAAACGGACCGCAAAACTCGACTTAACTGTTTGGCACCTTTAAATAAATTCGTCTACTTTAGCTTGGTTAGGTAATAATCATAAAAAACGATCGTATCCTAATTATTTCCAAAAACTGCCTCCGTGGTCTAGTCGTTAAGACCGTTTTTGACTCTGGGTCGATGTCTGATCGAGAAAACAAAACATATTTATTTTACTGTGACATTTCTTCAGTCTGACACGCTAGAGGTATCGCGAGCCACTTGTTATGATGGGCCTGTAGCGATAGCTACAATAAATTAAGAAAATAAAAATTAAAAATAACGATGAGTCGCTATCAAAATGGTTTAGTACGTCGCGTCATTATAACAGGTTTTATACTTTCCCCTACTTCTATGACCACAAGAAGATGAAGACATAAAAGCTTTAGATTAATAAACATTAGATTATTGTTGGTATTTATACTATATATGTATATTATAATCTCCGATATTTTTTTTATTATCTATGGGCTATTAGTTGCCTGAATATAAACGATTTATCATTAATATATTACTATATTAGCTTTATAGTTAGCTAAATATTAATCAATTAAATAAATGTGGTCTCTGATCTGGCCCCGTATAATAATAATTTACTGTATTTATTTATTTTTAAAAAATCCACATGTCATTGAGAAAGCTGGATTAAAGGGTGTTTTGGTGAAAGCTACCAGGTGCATTATGCCCTCGTCATGGATCATCAGGTAGCGGTTCACCTGACTAATCGAAACACCCTGAATAACACGCTTTATTAAACAACCACCGGTTCTATTCGTAATGTATGCACCATACTTGTTGTAGTACACTTACGGCAGAGATACACGAGACTAGATTTTAAGAAGTTCCTAGACAAGGCAAACTACGACTAAAAGAGATGTTTTGTTACGTTGAAATGTAATGAAGAGGTATTTCGTCAGTGATACTGCAAAACGGCGCGGCTAATACAGCAGATGTATAAACTAGCAAATCGCATACTAATATAATATTTAGGTCAAAACTGTTTTTCTATTTGAATCAGTATTAGCATTTCTGGGGGCGCGAAATTTGAACTTTCACCGCATAATGGTAAATTACGGCGATTTGCTTGCGTTAAATACTAGTAAATTATATTATTGTTTTTTTTATATTAATTATCCGTAGGAACCTTACTATGGGAACACTGGGATTTGTCAAATTAAATTATACAGAGACATAGCTGGATACGACCAAGCAAGGAACAGTTTGCTACTATAACACTCCTATAGTGCTTATATAAACTAAGGTTGGATGCAGCTGTAAAGAGCGTTCTCGAAGTAATATATAGTTGAACTAAATATGTCAAATAATAAATTATAATTATTGTTTAATAATTTTAATGTCAGTTATTATAACTAGAATAATATTAAATAAATACATATACAACAGCTGTAAAGGAACGTTGTCACTTATGAACCAAAATAAAAACTAAATTGAAGTATTGTATCTAACAACTAAAGAATATGTATATATTTTTGACCAATTTACGCGATATTAGCTACTGTACGCGGTTTCGCAATATTACCGACGATTAGGGAGTATCCATAAATTTCAGCGGGTGTGGAAAGAAATAAACAAAATTAGACAGCTAGATAAGAATCTCACGGTAAGCAAGTTGTGGTAGTAAGTTAAAGCGCTTTTGCTGAGGTGCATACGACCCACTTAAAATGCGTGGCTTCATTTGTCTCGATGTGTGTTGCGTGCACATTCTACACATCAGCCGTGTACCGCGTGTATAGCGTACGCAGCGTTGAAATCCGCGGTACGTTATCCCACCACGAATTCATGTTCGTTGGTTGTATTTTCATGTTAGCCCGTATATACTTTCATCAAAGCGATGCTAAGACAACGTGAGCAGCGTGCCTGTTCGAGCAATAGTGTTTTATAGTTCGTTGTTCTGGGTTCGTGAATACATACAGATAATAATACGTTATACGTTAGTTTTCATTGTTTTTTATTATTAATTTTTTAATATACCTAAAATAACGTCTTCATTTTGAGAGCGTTCCTTTAAAAAGCCCTAGAACTGTGTATTTTTTCTCCAGAGGGATGTGCAGAAAAAGGACTCCGTTTAAATGCGAGAAAAACCAAGGTACTAGTGTTTGAAAGAAAAAGGATGACAACCTTGACGATAAAGATTGATGATGAAACGCTAGAACAGGTAAATGAAATTATATATCTGGGCAGTGTTTTCACTGCGGATGGGAAGTATGATAGGGATGTTGAAAGAAGAGTGAACGCGGGAAATAGTGTTAATGGGGCCCTGGGGTCACTGATCGCCAGTCGAAATGTCAGTGATAAAGCTCGACTCGCCATACACAATGCCATGCTAATACCAACACTTATGGAAGCGAGACGTGGATATGTCAGAATACGCATGAGAGTAGAGTTAATGCAGTAGAAATGAGGTCTTTACGTCGGATATGCGGCGTAACTTTGATGGACCGTATACGTAATAACGAAATACGCAAAAGGGTAGGTATAAAAGAAAGCATAGGTACAAAAATAAAGAAAGGCATGCTCCGATGGTTCGGGCATGTCGAAAGGATGAGCGAAGAGAGATTGGCGAACCAGATATATAATGCGAAAGTTGTGGGTAAAAGAGGCCCTGGCAGACCAAGACTTGCCTATCATGATCAAATAAATAAAACATTAGCTGAAGGTGAATTAAAAAGCCATCGAAACAAGAGGGCATGTATGAAGAGGTTGATGAATGTCGAAGAAGCGAAAGAGGTATGTCGTGATCGTGACAAGTGGCGCTCAATTGTCTCTGCCTACCCCGTAAGGGATTTGGCGTGAAGATATGTATGTATGTATGTAGTAGTGTAAATTTAATGACATTAGTAGCGCAATTAGAGCAGCGGCTGTTGCTTCGATTTCTCCGATTCTACTAAACGCGTGGAAATGAAACCTGTACCCTGTGCGATGACCTGATCAAGCTATTCATAAGCCACAGATACACATGCTCATTAGTAGCACGTAAGCATGCTATCAATCAGTTTTATCGCTGATTCTAGCATTTCTAAATATATAAAATCAATTGTTTAAGTCCTGCTTCTCCTTCAATATGGCTCCACCAAATTAATTATATTTCTTTTGTGTTGTTCGCCTATTGTAAAACATGTAGTAAAACTATGTAAAAACCCAAAGGATAAACCGAAAATACTATTTAATCGAAATATATATATTCCCTACCATTATGCCGGCCTATCAGGCTTTGCTTTTTTACAAATGGATTGAAGGAGTCCAGGTTATAGGAACACATTGGATAGGGGAGGGGCATTCCACAGTCCACAGCTTTAGCGTGGGACAGGTAAGTCTCCAAATTTATATACAAATAAAAAAATGCGGAGTTATATACGAGTAAGTACCGGTTTTTGCAAAAATTAGTAAACTGTAGGGCCATCACGACAAGTGGCAAGTTTGTCGATGTCTCTAGCGTACCAGACTCGATAAATGTCACAAATGAATTAAATTAACCACTAGACCATGGAGGCAGTGGTTGTTACTAATTTATGTATTTATCATGCGTTGTTCCAAAGGTTTGACTCTTGCCGGCATAGCGTCGATGTCAGTGTTGGTGTCTAATTACAGTTGCTGACATTCCTGGACCTAGCACCGCTTACCTTACTTAGGTGGGCGATAATTTACATGACGTGCTTAGTATATAAAATAACGTCATAGAATGTCTAATTACTAATTACTGCTAATTTAAATCAAGTTTTAAATAAATACTCGTACATTATGCAGCTAATCAACTATATATTGGGTCAGATCAGCATTGTCAGTCGGCTTGGCAATGCCGCTAGCTTCCTTGGCCGCTAGCCAGCATTAGCCCTGGGGTAGAGCGAAAGAAGCAGTCCCTTTATAGTCTAAGAAGTAATGTTAACCGTCAAATTTAAGTAAAGTTCAGGAACAAAATATTCGTGTCAATAAATACTTTTTACAAAAATATTAAATTTAAATTTAAGATTTTATTAAAATTGTCCCCGAGACTCCTTACAACATTTCTTTTAATCCTCGTAGTTTAGACAGTATCCATACACACCCACTTGAAACATTCAGCCTGTATAGCCTTGAGGATATTTTGTTAGGCAACCCATCAACGCCGCTTTTGTTAGCGTTGGTATCGGTCTTGCGCAAGAGTCTTGGGAGACACACAAACATTTTAAACTAATTTTGGTAGGAAAAGTATACTATTATCTATTTGAGAAAGCCTTTTACGAGTAAATAAGATTCATGTTACAATTTTTATATTCATTTCTGGATACATGTTGATCAAACAAGATAGTAGTTTGCAGATAGACACTAAAGTATCACAATTGTATTAGAAACAAATATATAGTTTCAGTATTTAGGCAATAGTCTTGCGAGACTCTTGGGAAAGACTAAGACAAAGCTTTGTGCAACACTAGCTGAGGGCTAGGCCCAGCGCTGCTGATAGCATCTTAGTAGACTAACAATACTAATAGCTGCGATTTTTAAACTAATTATTTAGTTTTATGTTATTTTTATAATAATTACAAATACAACTTTATGGGCATAAAATGCTATGCTACAAAACCATCTTATATTTATATCCAACCCTGGGTTAGAGAAACATATATTTTATTTTTCCTGTCTCCATCTCTGTATGCTCGTCTACTGATACTTTAATATTTATCAAAATCGGTTCAGCAAAATAGGCGTGAAAGCGAGACAAACATACATAAAGACTGACATACACACATACAAAGCTTCTTTTACATTTATTATATTATTATGAATAGCAATACTAGTGGCCTTATTTTGTTTCTGCGCAATCGTTAAATTGGCAAAATATTCTTTATTTACTGACAGTTCTATCGCTATAAATACGAAGGCATAGCTGAAAATTATATAATAATATATTTTTATATATATATTTTAATTCCTTTATATAACGTTTTCGTTTAATGGAACTTAAATTGACTACAGGTTAGTACGCAAAGCATGTTTGCATGCAAAAGCGGTCTTTTTGAAATGACAAATTAGGGAGAGAAACAAGAAAAAGTATCATCATCACGACCGTTTTCCTTTCGGGGTGGTCAGAAACCACGCTTATAAATAAGCGGATTCACATTTAGCCAACTTTACTATAGGCCAATCATGACAAGTGGCAAGCTCGTCAAAGTCTCCAGCGTACCAAACTCGAGAAATATCACAAATAAATTAAATATTAATTAAATGTATTTATTTACATTAATAAATATTTTTGTGTCCCGACCAGGAATCGAACCCGGTACCTCCGAGTCTAACTCCACGGACTTAACCGCTAGACCACAGTGGTAGTTTAGTAGGTGGTATAAACAAGAAATTGATGTTAATTTAGAAATTATACAAAGGGTTGATCGATGCAGGAAATACGGATTTAAAAGGGCGTGTGAGTGACCTCATACCTAGTGACTATAACGCAGTTTTTTGTAATATAAAAGTAAACTGTACGTGTGGTTACATTGTTTGCAATCGTCCATGCTTGTTATTCTGGTTTTCAAATTAATAAAAGGTTTAATTCGCGTCGAGCGTATTGCACCAGATTGGTGTTTGTCATGAAGTTATAAAGTAAAATGGATACTTTACGATTTAACTAGTGGTGGGTTGTTATCGAATTTTTATAAAACGATGCGTCTCGTTGTGGAAACGGTACTCGGTGCAACTGGTTTTAAGGCGGTGCGACGGCACGGTAAGAAAATAGCAATCATACTAAACATATAGTTATAGAAACGGTTATATACCTACGTTTTTCCAGTAAAATGTTGCGGGTTATTTAGATTAGAATACGAGAGCGAATAGATAAAAATTTTAACCTAATAATTCGTTAAATTTATATGTGATTTAAGTAATGTATAAATTGTAAGTTACTTAAGTATATTTACTTTATTATACATAAAATAATGGACACTATTTCATTTACAAAACAGGTTACATGTTTTATTTACAACAGAGTTATATTTTGCAAACGAAACGGGAAGAATTCCGTCAAGTACGACTAAATAGGTTGTTTGCACAAAGTTCAAAACTAAAAATGGTTATTGAAAAACGGTTCGTCTTTGCAACGCCCGCTACTAGATTTAACATCGTATATTCAGAAGCGGATATACCTATACAATGAATAAGTACATATGCTACCGGCAATCTGTATAATCTGGCATTCAAAGTATTATGAATAAAAAATGTTCAATTCTTAAACGTTCTCAAGAATCGATACTAATATTATAAATGTGAAATAAACTTTGTTGTCTGCCCTTCACGCGTAAAGTACTGAACCGGTTTTTATGAAATTTGGCAGCTATGTTCCTAACATGACCATGGAACCCAGTGACGGACATAGGCGTGACGTCATCATATGACGCCGATATGTGACCCTACAGCCATACGAGTATATGTGTCTGCCTGTTTGATTTCCCACTACTGGAGCGGTTTTAATAAATTTACCAGATATATTCCATCGAACCCAGGGTTGATATATAATTGTGACAAGAAGGTTTACCTTTTATATAAAATTTTAATTTGTTCTTTAATAGTTAATTTTAATAAAGTTGAATTTGAGAAAAAATAATATGTGTTTTACTTGTCCATCATTTTACTTTTTTAGGTAGGTAGGTTATAGGTCATAACATTGATAAAAATAGACCAAAATCTATTTATTGAATCTAATACCCAGGCAAAATATGTACCTGATACTAATATTCATATTATTTCATACTTGTACATAACCCGGACTACCCGAGCATTCTATACGTGTAACACATATATTTAAAATTCGAATTAATGCAGATTCTAAGTACAATCCATTATTAATTAAATTGCTTTAATAATAGAGTATCAATTGTTTAAAAATTGAATTCTTTTTGAAGTAGGTACGTCACTCAAACCCATATGTAAGTAGAATTTATCAGACACCTCTTATCCGGTGAACAAGCGATTCCCAAACTATAATACACAGGATCAGTGAGTATTGGAAATATAATTAAAGAAGGAAATGGAGAAAAGTAAAAATACGGTAAAAATAGTCAACATAATGGAAAGCGTTTTTAAAAAAAAAAAACACAAGGTTGCTAGCTTAAAAAAATAAAATATTGTTATTGCAGTGATGAATTATTTTCTTACTCTTTATTGTATAACTTTAAACTTATACGAGTATGTATATGAAAGCGTTTAATAGTTCTTAGTAAATTTACTGTATAATATTTATTAAAATATTGTCAACTGTTGGTTTCTTAAACTTTGTAAATAAATAAATTATCAATTAATCTAAAAATAGATATTTAGATTCTGATTTCTTATTCGCAATATTTTTATTTAAGAAGAAAAAAAACTTGATGTATAGTGGGAAATACCCTATTACTTACATTATATCTCGAAAGTTATTAAAAATAATAACATTTTTATAACATATTTGATAAAATGTTTTCCTAAAATATTGGAAACCGCTGAAGTAGAGCACGGCTATTAAGTCCCGCAAGTGTCTGCAGATAACTTGTCCGTCTTTATTACATACCTACAAGACCGTGTTCCTTGAAACCTGTGACCAACGAACGCATTTTAAACAGATCGCCCGACCGGTTACATTTTTCTGTCCCGTGGACTTGACGCAATAAAATACCGTTTCAAAGTACCTAACAGTCCGACATAATGTTAATAAAGCTGAGATCGATAAAGCTTCGTTAGTAAAATATTTAAAGAGCGACACATAGACCGAAAATTATTTATATATACCTATCACATATGTGTTTTTTCTGAGTCTAGTTTCTTTGCCAAAGATACCTATGATTTATTTTAAAACAACTAATAGTCTCACAGTCAGTTTCTCAAACGTATTTTTGGTACCTACTTAATTATTACTTAAGTAAAAATAAACCTGCTAATTATTACCTAAGTAATAATTAAGTACCAAAAATACGTTCGAGAAACTGGCTGTCACACCTGTATCCTTAGACATTTCCTTAATATCTCGTCCACTCAATTATTCCTTCCAGCATGTTACCATTTTAAATATTTCCGGTGAGATAAGTTTTTTTCTGGCTACACTGAAGATTTCGTTACTATACGCTCTAGCACTTTTGACATCCATAAGCCTGTCTCTTTCATATTATGAATATTCATGTGTCATTTATTTATTTATTTACATACATACACTTTACATGGTATTACAGATACTCCAATACACCATGCAAGGAGGAGTCAGACGTTATTAATAATATAAAAATAACACATTTTTTAAACTTATTAGATAATAGTTAATTAATACTAAGTCCAAGAATAATAATAATAATAATAATAACAAAAGATAATACTTAAAATCTTAATCAATTTCATTTACTCACAAAATTTCCAACATGCTTTACTGAGTTTGGACAGATCGTCAGCAAAGATGTCGAGATGTGGTGTTGACTCGAGCAAATTTCTAAGTGCATGAAGTGCACGAGGCAACGGAGAGTAGCGATGCGCCACCGTGCGGTAGGTAGCTGGGGCTAGTAGTATGTGAGCACGCGCGCGGAAATATTTTTTATATTATTTTTTATTTTATTTATATATTATTCATATTTTGTTTAATAATGTTCTTTAACTAAAATTGGAAAATAAGAAAAACAAGTTAAAGTAATATAAATACCGAGAAATAACAAACACGTTTAAGGAGATTTCAAGGTACGTCGCGAAATGTACCTTGTGTTTAACAGTACTATTCCTCGAGCGTAGTGACTTGCCGAGGGGACCCTCTATTTATTTATTTATTTCCATGAAAATATACATTACAGATTCTAGGTCTAAACAATACATATTTCATAACAAAATTCAAACACAAGGATAAGTGACTAGATGTGCGAATTAATATAAGACAATGTTTTTACTTTTCACATTCGTTGATGCAAACACATCGAAATTCTCATTGGACTGCACGATTTTGTTCAATAAAACGATTGCACGGAGAACGGGTGCACTCTGGAGTAGGTGTGTACAAGCGCTCTCCTCAGCAAATAGTCGATGGCAGCGCGCGCGCATGTACTTGTTAGGTACAAACAATGAAATTAATTTTAATATAGCAGGTAGATATATTTTACCACTAAGAATATTTAATATTGATAAGACTAATGCTTTATTGCGTCTAACTTCCAAGGAGTTATAACAGTTTGACAGCTGGATGCAATAATTGATAAGGAAACGTCTGAGAATAGGGGTGTAAGATACGTAGAAGAGCGACCTTCAAGCATCTGTGATCCGATTGAAATCCACTTTTCATATTATAAAAAAAACGCTAACAAAAGCAATGGTGATGGGTTGCCTTACGAAATATAGTCAAGGCTATTATTTTCATTTTGATCTAACAAAAACTTCTTCAATTATTACACTAGTAGGTGATATGGTGTCACTTATAAGGGTAAAATTTGGGACAGTAATGTCAATCGTCAAATATAAGGAAACTGCAGGAATCGAACCCCATAGTCAAAATTTACGAGTCTGATTCCCAGGTAGATTTTTTGGAGTTTTATTCTTTAACAATCGGCCTGGGAATCCAGCAGCTGTATTCTATTACACTGCATTTAAGCGCTAACGTTATATAATGGAATCCGTAAACTATCCGTTAACTAATATATATATATAGACATATGTATCTAATGCTATTAGAATTGATAATATGTAGTAATTTTAAAGCAAGCTCCAACGTAAATATCCATATGTTTGCGCTTATAGTAATGGAATTTAAAAAAACTTATTTATTTTCGAGAATTTAATTGTATAATATAAATAATACAAAACTGTAATTTTCACGGCCTAGTTATAAGCTGTGAAAATAGATAAAAAATAAATACAGCTGCAGGAGTACAATTCTTGATCGAAATGATTGTGTAATTTTTCAGCAAATAAAGTCTTTATAAAGACGAAATAAAGAAAAAAAAATGGAAATATATCCGTAAGTTATATGGACGAATAAGTGGGCAAAACTAAACTGTGAAACTGAAATGTTAATAATCTTTGGAAAGGAACTTAAACAAGGTAGCAGCGGTATAGGATGTAATAGTGCCAAAGATAGAGCAAAATGTGAAAGCCTTTATTGAATACAGGTACTTATCAGTCAAGGCTGAAATTGTTAGCAAAGATGCGGAGGGTATCGATAAAACATAGCACGATTCCTAGCAACCTCGAAAGCAAGAGGCGGAGCTTAATTACCACAATGTTTTTCTTCGACCAATCGCAAAAGGGGTTGGAAATAAGAACGCACGATCTAACCGCGTCGCAATGTCAAAATTGACGTATCGTTACGACAGCACACGAAAATCTGTTTATTTACAGGGTGTTCGAAATCATAACTTAAAACTCAGCTTTACGCAGTGGAATAAACACTAGCTGAACGTGCAGTAAACAGTCGTCCAAACAATAGGTCACGTCTGAAAAGGTTGATGAATAACGACGAAGCAAATAAGGTATGTGACCGTAACAAATGTGCCTACCTAAGTAAGACAATTGGCGTGAAGATATGTACGAGCATGTAAGTTAGTGCAAAAAGGGATTTTAACAAAATTTGCATTATATCCTGAAAAAAAAATGTCCTGAGGCAGCAGTCTCGACATTTGGACGCAGTGAATAATGGACGTAGACTGATGAAAAAAATAACTTTAATTAAAAACTAAAAAGACACAAACATAACAAATAATAAATCCTAATGCGAAACAGCGACTGTAATAGTCGGGACCCATTCTGTGGTAGATATGAGCCGGTCTACATTTATAATGGGTCCCGACTGTTAAAGTTTTACGTAGACGGGTTTTTTTATTTCATATATTATATTTTATAATTTTGTAGTCTATCGCTGTCTGTTATAAAATTGAAAATTTATTATAGGTATATATAGCATATCAGTTAGGACTTTAGGACCTACATTGAAAATTTTAATGATAATGGTTGCTGACCAACTTTATATTGTTAAATCTATAACTACTAAATGGTCACTCGAAATGAAAAAAATATCATATATAAACAATATCATAAATAAATAGATATGATTATTGAATTATAATTTGTTGAGGCACGCTCCAACAAAGTTGGGGCCTGGTTTTGGGCAATCTCTTTTAGTATAAATAAAGTATTAGTGCATTGTAATCTATACGATAAACTATACTTATATTGTCTTTGTTCCGAGATACTAATAATATACTAACTATATATAATATTACTATTAATAACAATTTTGACAGTGACACTTTGCTCGTAAATCGTTCGTGAATGTCGGTATCGAGTAACAACTCTGATGACGTCAGAATCCTACGCAGGGTTACAAAACGAACGCGGCTCAGTGTTGTGTTGATTAGAGAAAGGATTGAAAAATAGTTATGAGGAAAAGCTTTACTTCAAAATCTAGACTTCTTCTTTCCCATGCACGATAAAACCAGCAGCGTTGAATTAATATATTGCTAAGAAACTGCTCTTATATAAAAAAAAATAAGTTTTATAGTATTTAAGGTGTTAACAACATACCCTGTATATTTTTACGTGTATAGAACCATTTTAGGCTGCACGCTATATCCTCTTTATTGGTCACATTTTTTTATTACCAACATAGCTAAATACAAGCACGTACATACGAGTAGCACATACCTATAGAGGGTATCTATCTCCATAAACATTTTTTTTAAATAATTTACTGTACACTAATTGCTAGCTATATATTATGAGTATAACCGGAGATAAAATGCAAGTGCATACAGGTACATCGTCAATGATTCTATTGATAGAAACAACAATTTATAAGAATCTTTATTTTTGGCTATATAAACTGTTATTTTTTTTTTTTTATTTCCAAGCCAAATAATACTTAATAGAAAACGATGTTTGTTTTCATCAATAAATATACAGGATACAACGTATTTTTAGGTCATTATAATTATGTTAGAGACAAGAGAGTTGAAGACAGTAATTAAAGTTTATTGCAATAAATAACTTATATAAAATTTTAAAAATATATATATTTTGGATTTGTCATAATTTCGAACCTCACAATTAACTTGTGAATAAGTACTTATTGAATTAAAAGAATAAGAGAATAATCTGTGTTTAAGGTAAAAAAAGTAAAGTATCATCACGACCGTTTCACTTTAGGGGTGGCTAGAAACCACGCTTATAAATAAGCGGATTTACATTTAGCCAACTTTACTATAGGCCAATCATGACAAGTGGCAAGCTCGTCGATGTCTCCAGCGTGTGTTTAAGGTAAAAGTTTATATTCCGTCATGTATCGATTTAACAAGATGCGTGGCCAAGTCTACAGATATAATGCTTTCTGATTTTTAGTAAAAACCTGCAGGGGTGGGTAGACCGGGCCAAATTGACAGATCGTAAATCATGCAAATTAAAATATCGGTAGCCTCGAATTTAGTAATTAAATACGTGTATTGTTTCAATACAAATATAGATGATTGGTTAGGACTAAGCTGAGATATATAAATAGTTTATAATTAAAATATAATTATGTTAATTGACCCATGTAAAGCATGGCTTACTCTTTTTGCTATTATACAAGTATCCTAAATATTATATAATAAATAATAATGATAACAATAATTTTCACAATTACATAATATTTAACAAATAATATTATGCTATTTGGTCATTGGTAGAACCCCTTTTTGAAATAAAAAGGATATTTTTTTAAAATATAAAAATCATTATCCTAAAAACATGTGTTATTACGAGTATTAATTAATCTCGCTCACAACCGAGAGACGAAATAGATAGACAGAAAAAATGACATAAGTCAACGTTTGCGCGATCTTCGACCTTTCGCTACCTACTCGATTAGGCTCAGTATGAGTGGCGATATTTTTAGGAAAACAACTCTGCACCGTAACTTAAGATTTTATTACTAAATAATTAGAATTAAAAACATGTAGATTTTTATTCAAGAGTAAAATATCAAAATAATAGCTCTTTAATAAATTTCACGTAGTATAAATATTGTTTCATTCTCTTCTTTGCTAATGTTTTATTTTGTAATCTTTAACCCACAATTTTGTAGAAATAAATTGAATAAAATATATATTTTTATTTTACTTTGAGATCTAATAATTTATAATACTGTATCTTTACGTCCTAATTATAATCTGAAAATAAATAAGTGCCGATATTCCACGTTGCGTGATTCTGCGGATTATATGACGCACTGCCGACGACCACGGACAGCAACGTACTGCGCACCAATTGCTTTTCACGGTGTGTGTCGGTCTGTGTGGGTCTGGATTTGAAGCCAATGATAAATATGAATAAACCTTTGCAGTTTCCGAATCGTGATAGATTATCTGCGCTTCCACGGGCTGCTCTCTTTCCACGGAGCGTCGTCGCCGCGTCGGTGCGGGGTAGTCTGTGACCGACCGAAAAATCACACACCGTGGAAAGCTAGCCTAAGATTAAACTTGGGTTTAATAGTTTAACATATTTTAGAACAAAAAACGTCGTACGTTATTGCCAACTTGTAGACTAAGATTTGTTGCTTTTGGCTAAAACTTTCACTGATAACTATAAAAGCTTCGCTCAAAGCAATGTGAAAATTGTGAGGCAGCGGTGGCCTGCACAAAGGCGGTCAGTTCTTGTAGCGACGATCGTACAAATTCTACTGAACGCTGCGTATACCTGCCACATAGACAATTTTACTATAACGCAATCATAACAGTATGCAAGCTCGTCGATGTCTCTACGTACCAAAATCGACGATTGTCACTACTAATTTTTTTGGATCTCGACAGAATTGAACATTTCTTTGTCAAATTCTACGGTCTTCACCGCTAGACCACGAATGCGTTAACATGTTTATTTATTTTATTTATTTTTATTAAAATATTTTTTTGTAACGTTCGCATTGAATTATGGCCTTGAATTTAGTTTTGCAATTACAGTTGTATTGTGCAGATTAGTTCATGGTAGATAGGTATTTGATTATAATACAGTCTGGTATTTTTGGTGCACGACCTACCTATGTACAGTCACACAAATCGGCGCTGGCTCATTTATGATAAAATTAACATAACCTAAAGCATACCTGCGGAAAGGCGACCATAAATGACTCTCCAGATATGTTCTTTTTCCGTACCGTTACATCCGTTACGTATCAGGCGTCGCGAACTAAACACGTGCGTTCACGGTACAGTGGTACGGGCGGCGGCGTCTCGATACGAATACAGGTATGCTCCGATATATCGAATCCGACGGCGTTCGCGATACAGTGGTTGGGCAGCACTTGGCTCAGAAAAGAACACGCGATGATCGCGGCATCGTTACGGAGGAACTTTATAATACGTCCAAAGATACGAAACGGACATATAATCTGGACCCACTTTAAGGGTGTTTGCGATATCATGTCAATACCACATCACATCAATGATTGGTAGTTGGTTTGTCACTTTGTTAATTGAGCCAATCACGTGTCTAAGGATGCTAGTATACGAGCAATTGAAATCGCTCAATTCTGAGCAATATTAGTCAATTATAACGTCACGACAACAACAATCAATTTATTGCAATACAAAATAGTGGCGACAAATCATATTGAGGAACACGATGATAAAAGTTACTGGCAATTTATTACTTGAAAATTTCCTGTGGAAGAGCATCTTTACGCTGGGTTTACACTGGCAACGAACGCTAACAAAGGCGGCGGTGATAGGTTGCTTACCAAAAATGTTCAAGGCTATAGGGTATTTATTTAAGCGACCACGACTCTTTTCTACTACTACAAGGAATATTGAAAAATGTTTAAAGGAGTCTCATGTAAAATGTCAAATAAAACCCAAAACTAATTATAAATTCTAAAAAAAAAACCCTATCTGAGAATCGGACTTGAAAATTTTGACAAAACACTAACAGTTTCCTTAAGTTTGACGTTTGCTGTCTAAGTTGGACCACAACTGTCATTGTCAGCCATAGACTAAATTATATTAATGAATCAAAAATTATTATTATGTAGGTGGATGGTTTATTTTATTATACTGAATTTTATAATCTAAAAATAAATAAAACTGCCTCCGTGGTCAAGCGGTTCAGTCTGTGGATTTAGACTCGGGGGTAACGGGTTCGATTGCTGGCCGGGCACAATAATATTTATTAATGTAAATAAATCATTTTAATTAATATTTCATTTGTGATATTTCTCGAGTTTGGATGTCTCTAGCGATATTGACGAGCTTGCCACTTGGCCTATAATAAAGTTGGCTAAATGTGAATCCGCTTCTTTATAAGCGTGGTTTCTGACCACCCCGCAAGGGATACGGCCGTGATGATACTTAGATGATAGAGTTTGTGTTTTTAAACGGTTTGATCCATATTTCAACTCATACGATTTTGAGCCACAAATCCTATAAGCGACACTATCAGCTAGTGTAATAATACACGCAAGTTATTTTTGTTTGAAATAAAAACAAATACTTTTATAGCCTTAAATCTAACAGACAACCCATCATCGTTGCTTTTGTTAGCGTATTTTATTTCATAAAAAGTGGATTGTGTTCGAAGGCGGGATCGGTGGAGGTCGCTCTTAGACTACAAAAAATATATATTTTTCTTTCTCATGCCTTGCTTAACGTATATAATCTATGGTTAAACAATAATATTATTTATTATAATTTACGCAATCACGACTTGTAGTGATTATTTTTCGCAGGTGTAAGAATCAAGTAATCTCAAAATGCATTCGGGCTCGTTCAGTAACTACAATACCTCACAATACCATTTATTCATTTTTCCATCTATTGTCTAATGTATTATTTTTTCTTCGTCCGTGAGAAATACACATACCATTGTTCTTAGTAGTGCAATCAGTTAATTTATTGTAAGCTAATCCGGAAATGATATTACTTAGTCAACACGTTCTACTAAGGCTTTCTTCTAAGCTAATCGCGCCTATGTGGGCCATCAACCTACAACTAAGTCCATAATCACACTCACGATATTATGGCAGTAAATTTTATTATTATTACATGGAAAGTAATTTCTTTAAATAATACATTAGTAGTGACACGAGATGGTTTATTTCATTTATCTGGGTAACGACTGGAATATTTATTTCAAATGGATTAATATCGATTTTTGGTTTTCAAATGTGTTTTGCCTGCATAGTCTATAATTAAGGCAGTAAAAGCGGAGGTACCGGGTTTGATACCTAGTGAAGAACAATAAAATATATTTAAATTATTTGTTGAGTCTGTTACGCTAGATATCAAGGAGCTTGCTATTTGTCATGATGGTATACTACCTAAATCTGAACTCACTCCATAAAAAATCCGTGGTTTAGACCACCCGGCCGTGTTGATAATTTTACTATTAGTAAAATGGGCCCTTCTTAATTTTGTATGTTTGAAATATTTATATAAATTTAATAAACAAAACATATATATTATTTTACTAAATGAAAAGCTCTTTCCATTATTCTATACGTAAATATAGGATTACACTTACATTTACATTAGACAGTGAGGTTGTCCAGGGTCGTATATCTCTATGACCTGGATCTAGGGTCTTGATATTCCACCGTTTTACACAGCAGGGTTTTATTCTAACTAAGCGTAGTGGATGCCCGTTCATAAACTCACAGCGAGTCTATTTACTTTGGCTATACCATTTACATTTTATTTCAAAGATCTAGTACTAGTCAGTTAGTGATGTCCTATGAAACCGATTCGATATCTTATAACAATCGATTTTATTTATGAAGATGTTTGTTTGATTAAGTTAACACGTTAGTAAAATTTTTAGTTCATATAAAGAAAAATCCATTGTTTTTTTAAGGTCTTACAGCTAGATAGATAAAATATATATATATATATGCAGTACATATGGGTAGTGTATTGACAAGTTGCTACCGATAGCTAACATTACATAATTAGGTGGGGCTCGCTAAATTAACAACACGAAACCTTAAAGTAAAATTAACCTAAACTTAAAATTAAGAACAATAAACTACATACTCGTAACATAAAAATAAAAAACAATTATACATAGATACCTACTAAAAGCAATAAAATAGCAAGTAAAAAATCTGAATAAATTAAAATAAAATAAACTAAATAATAAATTTACTATATGTATATAATACTATTGATAAGAACCACTGGCAAAACGTTTTGTAAAAATGCGTCGTGTAGCTGTCGGAGATAATATAAATTGAACCAAGACGTTTTCATTATAATGAAATAAAGTGTAGTTGTTTTATTTGCTATACAATACTCATATATGACAACTTTTTAAATCCCAAAAAGGCACTTCAATATTTTAATGGTGAGTTTATAGTAGGTTTTTTTTAAATCGATTATTATTTATCGACTGACAGACTCATCATTACATTTCTCAGACGTAGCAGGTAGGCACTCACGTAACGTGATATAGCGTCAACAGATTTACTTATGGTATTATTTATTGGATTAAATAATTATTCATTAATGTAATAAATATAACTTTAGGCACGAGAGGTCGAAGCTGTAAAACATTTTTAAAAAACATCACCCCTCGTCTAATTGTCTTTTCTGGTGACAAGAGGGCTGGTTCATTCCTCGCCCAGAGAATCAGCATGGCGATTCAGCGAGGAAATGCAGTGTTTTGTAAGTAGGTTTTTGTTTTTCTTTATTTTTTATTAAAATAATATTATATTCTTAAAATAAATATAATAATTACTTAACCTATAAAATATTGTTATAATTATTAGAAGTTACAAAGATTGATTTTATTATATAAATTGTTTTTAATTTTCGAACAGGAATGCATATTTTTTTTTAAAGACGGACGGAGATCATAAAATTGCCTGACGATACCATCGGGTCGCATGCCCGAATCACAGTGAGGCCTCCTAAGGAGACCCGAAGGCGCCTCCGGACTAAAACCTGTATCTCTTTCACTGTTGGCCCTGCGTGCCTTAACAGATAAGTCTTAAGTCGTGGCTTCGGAGTGAAGGCACTCGTTCCAGACCATGGTTATGTATATTAATTTAGGATGTTTTTTTGTAAAGAATTTACATACGCAATCTAAGTGGTTGATCCTTAAGGTATAGGTTGTATTTTATAACAATCGATTACTGTACCTATATTTTTAAGGCCTAATATTGTTTACTACCCCTTCTAAGAAAAATACGCTCTAAAGACATGTCAAAAGTAAAATAAATGAATGGAAATAGTATAGTTATGTAAACCAATGAAAATTAGTAGTTTTTTCACAATTTTCTCAGCGTGACAAAGGAAGGACCGTGCGAAACATACCTAGTGCAAAATAATTAGGTCTTCTCTAGTACTGATTCTCACGCCTAACTACATGTCTAATACCTACCATAAGTTAGTTATATTTACTTAAATTATTTTCGTATTATTAACTGTTTAATTCTAAATAAAAATAGTATCTATAAATTTAAAATGTCCTCTGGAGACGTCCCAAAGAGACCAGCAACATTTACCCTTTGTATAGCGAAACTAATACGTTAGCGGAAATAATTGCCAGCCTTCCTGTCACCAGATTTCTCCGTCAGGCGTTTGTAAAACTCCTTGCTCAGGCGCTTAGCTGAGGGTCCACATAGTCTAATCATCTCGACTACAAACTCGTAACCTTTACTCAGGTTGCGTATTTACATTTATAATTATTTTATAAACGGTATTAATTAGCTGGTTAAGTCTTCGCTGAAAGCTGAAATTGATAAAGTAAGCTTTGCATAGAATTGCTCGAACGGTTAGATTAAAAGTTATTACTATTTTTTTAGCTATAAACGTAGTAAATTGTAACTACGTAAATTAATTGAAGCTCAGGGGCGTGACAATGTACCTATCCTAGGGAAGCTTTGTATACTCTTACCTCACATAGATTTATTTACCTATTTGTTTATTACCTACAACCGTAAAATAACTATATATCTACTATAATATTCGTACGTAGCTGTTAGAAGTTAGAATAGCTAAACTACCGGAAATATTAAGACGTCATAAATTATGATTTAGATTGATTTGGTCACTTGAATTCGATAGTAATATCTTTCATGGAACGGTATCAAATGATACCAAACTTGTTCGTGCGGCCTGCGGCCGTAGTCTCGTTCTTTAAGCGCAAACGGTCTAAAGGAATCGTTTAACTAACGGACACTGTCAATACCAACCACTATGAGATAAATTTCGTAAAATATTATGATATTTGACGTAAACTTGTGCTCATACTGGCAGCAAATAAAGGAATTTGTCAACGTTTTAAAACGTTTCCGTTTAAAAAAAAAACCCGATGCTCAACACAACCGTAAGATTTAAAACGACGTGGACTACGTCAGTTAGGCCTGGCGACCTCTGACGGGACTTTAAAGGATTAAAATGCGGATCACGATTATCATCATCTTCGTTGGTGTCTCTTTACTGTTGGACATAGGCTGCCCCTAATTTATCATGACATACGAAGTTTGGTTCTCTTAGAAATGTTTTCGACGTTCTATGTATCAGCGAAATATGTTTATATATAGTATATTATAGTTTGGCAAATCACGATAGGACATATTTTTTTTACTATAAAACTGATAAAGCTCTTAGTACTAGGTACGACTATTGTATTTTAAAATTCAATAAAACGCATCAACAAGTAGTTAAGTATTGTTTAGGTATTTATAGGTTTAGGTAATATATATATATATATATATATTTTTTTTCGCATTTTTTTTGTTGACAATCAACATTCCACAGTGATGGTTTCTTAGAAAAAGTTATTTGTTTCTATCTATAGATAGACTGTTATACATATTAGTCCAAATTAAGAGCATACCACGTCAACCAAAAATAATAACGCGTAGAAACGAAGTACGCGCACGAAAGCGAGGCCAGTAAAACTTAGCCAAAACGGCTTTTTGTGCAAATAATAGGTGTCACAATGCATCGGAAAATCAAAAAAAATGTTCTAACGAGTAACTTGCAGACATATAAATAATTATAACAACAAAATAGACAACTTATTTGTATGAAACTATCTTTTTATATGTGTTATTATTCTATGTTAACAATTTATTTTTTAGCCTTTTCACATTTTATTTTGTTTTAATATATTATTTAGCGATGTTCTGTAGACTTTGCAGGCATCGTGGTTTTGGCGATTTCTACAAATAAGGTAATTATTATCAAAATAAAATGCATGTTGACTTTTTTATATTGAATATTATTATATATGCCACCAAAAACCTCTTTTGCCTCATTTACATTACTCAATTCTATCATGTAAAATTTTATTGCACGTTTGTGAATAATGTGTTTTCCCCTAAAATTAAATTGCTTTGAAATCCAAAGCCTGATGTAAAAACACAAAATCTTCCGCGATTATAATAATACCTAGTTAGGTATTAACATTGAAAAATTATCTCTGCTTATCTCTTTGTCTGGTGTTCTGTTATTGTCTATCATTACTAATATGTATACCTACTATTTAAGTATTTTAAAAATATTTCGAATACGCAATATTAGTGGCCTCCTTAGGCGTGTTCTACAAGTTATGCACAGTGAGTGTTCTGAAGAGCTCCATTACCTTTTACCTCCTTTTTTCCAACAAAAACCACACGCACAGGCCAAAATACGCTACCTCATACCACTATCCATAGAGACTTACATCTGTTGCATGCTGCGGGTATGGAATGCGGTTCTAGCCTGTGGTTTTCCCTCTTTCATATAACCTGGAGTTCTTCAAACAAAGTGTTTCCCACTTTGTTAATCTGGCATAGTGGTAGGGACTGATGTTGGTCATCATTGGCTGTTGTCAGTTGTTACTATTATTCGACCTCTACTACTGCCAAATATATTTGCTACCAGAACTTAGATAAGTAAATTTAACTAAAACTTGCTAATTATTGTCCCAAAGGTTGGTACTAAAGGATATCTAGCAGCATTTAGTCCGCTTCTTGTACATAGTTCAATAAATGAATAGATAGTCAGTTAAAACCACATTACAACTCGCAACTAGCATTACTAAGATAAATTAAAACTAAAATATTAAATCATTAATTTGAACAGGTAATGCACTACTTCCTTAGTAGCTATATTTACTTAAGTGGTTGTGTACTTTCATTAATTATAGGAGATTCAAATTTTAATAGATTGCCGATGTTCATTTTTTTTAAGTATACATTCATACTTTTATTATGAATGTGTAAGAAGTTATGGTACAAACCCAAACATGTAACAATGAGAAATACACTTTTTTAACTTGTATTTGCCATAGATTTACAATATCACTGTCGGTTCCGGTTCCACTAATACCTACCAACTTGTAACTGCAATTGTCATTAAAATTGACAGCAGACCCCAGCCAGCCTATCTGGCCAGCACTTCGCGATTGTAGGCCAATTTCTCCATCTCTAGCAGTAGAGGTCTTGGACTCTTGTGTCCTATAGGACTATGATGATGAAGATGATGGCAAAGACATCTCTTAGAACCCAGAGACATACATAGACTATAAATATGTGACCACAATATGTGATCTCACAGCCTATATATTTCAATGTTTTTTGCAGATATACTCTTCGCAACCCAGAAAGTGAAAAAGCGCCAAATATCTAATATACTGTAAACTAAATAGTAAATAATTTCTTCCCTACTTTATCTATATTCAAAACTGGCTGTTTGGCCCGGCTACTCCTGCTTAATGTAGTTGTTAGTGAAAATAACATTTATTTGGCCATAGGGTCACATGATGACATCATATATCTCTTCTTGGATGCCAAGGATCATATCTGCCATCATAGGCATGAAGGCGAATTAAAGAGACTAACAGTAAATTGGCAGTGGGTTCACATGTCAGATGATGATGTAAAATAGCCTATGTCGTGTCTGGGTTCCAAGGAACTATTCTGACAAATTTCATCAAAAATGGTTTAGTAATATAGGTGCAGCATGCAGATATACAAAGCTTCTTTTACATCTAAATATTACTATTGCATGCTGTAAAAATCCAAATAAAATGTTCATACCAATTATTTATTATGTATTATAAAATAAAAAGCAAATAACATAATTATTAAAAGGCAAATTTTCATAAGTGTACTTACTAAGTGGGAAATCTCCCATCAAGTCTTCTTCCTCCATGTTACTGAAGAAATATACGTAAATAATTAATATAAATAGTTCTTGTTTTCACTTTAAAAGGATGTTTCAAGCGGTCACCCATTTCGTTTGCACTTCTATTTTAAAGCACCGGAATAGCGGTAATCACTGAATACTAGTTCACTGTGAAACCGCATTGTTATTTAGGGAATTAATTAGAAATGTAATGTCACCGTTTACACATTTTCAATGTTATTCAACTTAAAAACAACAATAATATCACAGCAAGTGTTCAAAAGTTTTGTAAAATACAAGTTCAAAATATTATTCTGATTTTGACATTTGGTTTTGTAAACAGCTTGTTTATCGGGGCGGAGGATTGGAATATTTGGTAAAATTATTGCCTTGTTATATTTATGCCAATATTCCTCTGTATATTTTATTTGTTATTTCGTTCGTATCTTTCTAAAGAAATACGTCCGACACAAAATCACTTGCGAAACGTCATTGAGAACTAAACAGGTTTATGTTTTTTTCTCTCACTCAACAAGTTGTTTCTGAACCACGTGACGTATGTACAATAGTTTAGTTAGTCGTGTCACCACTAGATGGCGACGCTATCGCCGACCGGACACAAGAGGGAGATTTAATTAAAAATATAAGTTATTATGTAGGTATACAGAATTAAATTAGCGTGATTTTTATTAGCAAAGAATTTTAACAAAATTTTACAACGGTGCGATAATAACGTAGGCTAGACTTCGCTTAATGTAAAATGTTTTCAGTAGGTAGGTTACGTACTTTCGTTTTACCTTATTATTATTACTAGGTTAATATTATATTAAATAAATAATTTATGTCGTGCTTCCTTATTATAAAATAAGGTATTGAAAGGTCATAATTGTGATACTTTGTCCTAGGTAAATCCATACAAAAAAGTGTTCCAGTTTTACTAGCCCTACTACGGGTTCCCACCGAACTAGAACTGGCGGCAAATTTTAAAATTATTTTTGTTTTTACTTCTTCTTGATCAGATCATCCATAATAATTGATCAATTTATTGATTTCAGTAGGTAGTTACTATGAAAAAAAAAACAATAAAAGTACAAATTATTCGAACAAAATTAATAGTAGATCAATTATTAAAAAAGGCGGAATAGGTACGTAATTTAGAGCTCGTTACTAAATACAAATAATATTTTTAATTTATTTATTTCTTGGAGTTCGATCTAACGATTTTCACACACCTATTATTCTTAAAATTTTTGATTTATTAAAATTTAAACATATTTATATAGACGTCGCGCAGGTAAAAATAGCCCAAATGGTTGAGGTCTTTTAAACTTGCCGCTTATTGTTCGGGTCATAAAGTAATATGCTGGGGTGCCGCAGTAGCGCTGCTAAAACAGAAACATTTCCTTGTATCATGTTGAATGTTCCTTGATCTATTTTATTGATCTATTGATCTATGATCTGTGCCTGGTGATTTCCTATATAAGTGATCAAGTGCTGTGCTATCTACATCAAGGAACATAATACAAGATTTACATTACTATAGGTCTACGTACATTCACCGTAAAATGAAACATATATATTTTTTTATTTTTGTTGTTGAGGCAGTACTTGGTAGTAGTAAGAATTTTCGACTCGGTCGTAGTAAAGGAGGCAATTTGGGGGCCCCTGCTGGTGTACTAGACCAGCGTTTGCCCGAAGCACGATGGTTTACTCAGAAATTGGACCATTTTGTGCTCTCAGACACGAGAACATGGAAACAGGTATGTTTAACCTAAAATCATAAGTTACCGACGCTACGACAACCTATTTTGGATTCGGTTTAATAAGTTGGGCGGTCGTCAGAAAGCTCTTTTATTCAAAGAGTTACTACTTGGTTATGACAAGTGGCTACATCGCAGATTTAAGAAGAAAATATATGGAGAAATGTGTAAAATGTCTGGCAATAAATATTGTTACAACTTAAAAACAAATGTTTATCGTAATTTGAAATGCATTATTAATTTGTAAACTTGCATTCATTTTCCACTATAACACATTTTCCACTAGGTATAACACATTTTTTTACAGTTTAATATGGGGTGAATGGGGTGGGGTTTTAAAGAAAATAGAATTGTAGTGATTGCCTGACACAAAGCGGGTATAGAGTTATAGGGGTGTTTGAATCAAGTAGTCCTGGCAGATCTGGCACTTTTTAGGACGTAACAGATAATATGTTGGGTAATGAAATAAGTTTTATTGAGGTTAAATTACTTCATAAAAAATAAATCTATTTCCATTTGTAACACAAGTTATATCCAGCCAAGATATGTGCACTATTTGGCAGTTTGTTTCAGAGATATTTTGTAAATGACTCATTCTTTGAGTATGAAAAGCCAGGCCCAGTGTTCCTGATGATAGGCGGAGAGGGACCGGCCGATGCCCGCTGGATGCTCCGGGGTGCCTGGATAGACTATGCCATTAAGTTTAAGGCTCTGTGCATTCTTCTAGAGCATAGATATTATGGTGAAAGCCAGCCCACAGAGTGAGTATGGACACCATTAAACTCCAATAACACCTATAGCAGTCATATTGTTTCATTTTATTAACACTATTGAGTCATCAATTAATTTACTATCCTAAGTAATGATCCATATTGTGCAAAATTTGTGTGTGCTAAGCTATTTACTACACAAATTAGTTATGTATGACCTCTAATTTAATACAAAAATTAGTTATGTCAAAATTCTAATTTACTACACAAATTAGTTACGTATGACTTCTGATTTACTAGGTACACAAACTAGTTACACATGACTTCTAATTTACTACACAATTTAGTTACGTTGACGTGTAATTTACTACACAAATTAGTTACGTTGACGTCTAATTTACTACACAAATTAGTTACGTATGACTTCTAATTTACTACAAAAATTTGTTACGTATGAATTCTAATTTACTACACAAATTAGTTATGTATGACTTCTAATTTACTACACAATTAGTTACATATGAATTCTTATTTACTACACAAGTTAGTTACATATGACTTTAAATTTACTACACAAATTAGTTACGTATGAATTCTAATTTACTACACAAATTAGTTACATATGACTTTAAATTTACTACACAAATTAGTTACGTATGAATTCTAATTTACTACACAAATTAGTTACGTATGACTTCTAATTTACTACACAAATTAGTTACGTATGAATTCTGATTTACTACACAATTTAGTAGCGTATGACTTCTAATTTACTACACAATTAGTTACATATGAATTCTTATTTACTAAACAAATTAGTTACGTATGAATTCTAATTTACTACACAAATTAGTTACGTATGACTTCTAATTTACTACACAATTAGTTACATATGAATTTTTATTTACTACACAAATTAGTTACATATGACTTCTAATTTACTACACAAATTAGTTACATGACTTTTAATTTACTACACAATTTAGTTACGCATGACTTCTAATTTACGTCGCGGTCAATATTAATTAACTGTTGCATTTGTATATCGGGTTTGTGGTACACTAAATGACATTCATTTTGTTTTTAGATATATTAAATTATTATTATTTAACCATTTTACTATATCATTTAAACTTATCTATATCTATTACTGCATGTCCTTTAAATATTGTGGTCAATTGATTTCGGTAGGACATTTGTGTAAAAGAAGGTAGTGGTGGCCCTAACGAACTACCGCCTACGGCTCGAGAACTGCAGTCCCCAGACATGACTTCCGCCTAAATGATATTCTCAATTTATTTACAGAGATTTAAGTGTAAAAAATTTAATCTACCTGTCGTCTCGCCAAGCCCTGTCAGATTTGGCGAACTTCATTAGTGCCATGAACGAGGAATATAATTTGGGGGAGGAAGTTCGGTGGATCGCTTTCGGCGGCTCCTACCCCGGCGCGCTGGCGGCCTGGCTGCGCGTGCGCTCCCCGCACCTGCTACACGCCGCCGTCTCCTCCAGCGGGCCGCTGCGGGCCGAGGGGGACTTCGCAGGTACTCGCACACCTCTCCCTAGCACCTGCTGCGGGTCGAGGGGGGACTTCGCAGGTACTCGCACTTCTCTCCGTAACGCACGACCCGACCTCAACTTGCCTTCTCTCGGTTGCAGAATATTTCCAAGTGGTTGCGGACGCGTTGCGGGAGAAAACCGGCAACAATGAATGTATAAATGAAATTATTGAAGCACATCGGCAAGTTGACGATTTAATTAAAACAAAACCGCGAATTATTGAAGACAAATTCAGGTAAACTTTTGGCGACCTGGGCCGTTGCCTCCTAATTGTATTTTTATTATTTCGTAGCTATTGTATTAAGTTGGCCATTATTTTCGTATAATTCTATGATGTAGAACTAAAAGATCTAGTATAAAAGGCCTGCAACAATTGATTACCCCAAATTGTTTAAATATTGTAACGAATGCTAAATTCCTGGTACCAAGTAGATCATAAACTTACATGTGCCCTTGCACATTGATCTAGCAAAGGAACTTAGTCATCCTGTTATGCAATAAATAAATAAAGTAAAGACTTGGGACTATGACGCTGCTAAATCTGTATATTTTAAATACTTCCATAGTCTAATGTGTTACGGTCTGCTGGTATGGGGGACTGCATCAGATTGATTCTTTATTCTTCAAAAACGTGCTGTCAGAACCATTGCAGGACTGAAACCCAGATATTATATATAAACCCCACTACTGAAATGCAAATATTCTAAGAATTTGATATACTAACCTAACCTAACCTATCCTATATATCTTAGAACTTTCGGCCTTTGTTAAAAATCTAAGATTCGTAGAGTAAGTTTGGTTTCGCCGCTACGGAGAGATAATATATCTACGAAGTGTTGACTTTCGTAAGCATGTGCTGAAGCCAACTCTAAATTAAATCAAATATATAATTTATTTGCGTATGGTTAGTAGGTAACACTTGGATATTGTCAATACATGCTTTACAAGCAAAGAAATAAAAAATACTACCATTGACCATGGCTGGACCGAACCCAACATCAATACAATAATTATAACTAAAACATTGCCATAAACGAGGATTTTGTTTTTACTTACAGCTAGATACTTAGTATTAAATTCGTGGCTGTAAAAAGGCCGTGTCAGCTTACAATCTAATAATTATTATTATTATGTCCATAAATATAAATTCGTGGCTGTAAAAAGGCCGTGTCAGCTTACAATCTAATAATTATTATTATTATGTCCATAAATATAAATTCGTGGCTGTAAAAAAGCCGTGTCAGCTTACAATCTAATAATTATTATTATTATGTCCATAAAGATAAATATAAATTCGTGGCTGTAAAAAGACCGTGTCAGGTTACAATCTAATAATTATTATTATTCTTTATTTTTTACGTACCGCCATACATTCCCACCGGAATTCGGCTAAGTCTAAGGTCTAAGCTTATGCCATAAATATAAATTCGTGGCTGTAAAAAGGCCATGTCAGCTTACAATCTGAATCTATTAATGCGTACAGTCGTGGATACATTATATGCCACGTTATAAACTATTATTATTTATTATTAAATCGCCTTGCATTGGTGTATATCCGTTTTTGTTTAAAGCATGATTTCACACAAAATGTATAAAAAGAGTATTATTCAATGATAAACTTTCATTTTTTATATATATTTATAATTTATTATTTTAAAGTATATTTTCTTCTATTTATTTGCTAAATAACTTATAATATGTTTAACTATGGGTTGTTTTTAAGTGTGACATTTCTTAATAAATTTGAAGATGACGAGAGATGTTCATTATTTCAGAGTGTGCCAAAGTTTCGAGAAAGCATCGCCTGACGATATGAGCAACTTTTACAGTTCGATCGCCGACAATTTTGCCGACCTAGTGCAGTATAATGAAGACAACCGTTTCACCAACGATCCACAATATAAAAATGTTACAATTAATTCGGTAATAATATTATACTGTAGAGTGTAGTGATGTTGAAGTGCTGTCGTTGAGTTGTAATGTTGCCGTGATGTTGTCGTAGGTGTGCGCCATGCTGACGGAGCCGGGAGACAAGCGGAAGGCATACGAGAGACTGGCTACCTTTAATTCTATAATGCTCGACAAATCTAAACAAGAGTGTCTGGATTACAGTTACGGGAACATGATCACAGGATTAAGAAACACTAGCTGGAACAGCGGCGAAGGAGGTACATGTTGTTAGTTCACGATCAAGTCCAGGGGTTATGCAACGATCCTTAGATCTGTTGACTTTTTTGTTAACAGTAGGCCTAGCCGTACTTCATATTGCATTATAGTTTGCAATATGTTTTTAACATAAACGGTTAGTTACATAGGTAACGGTATTTTTGTCAGCAGAATCACGCATTCGGTTAGTCGCGTACTTGTCTCTGCTGACCGATTAATTCTTTTGTATCTGAATAGTTTTTTTTTATTGCAAGCGATAAATTTATTGTTGGGGTTGGCAGGTCGGCAGTGGACCTACCAGACCTGCACGGAGTTCGGATTCTACCAGACCTCGTCCGCGCTCCTCCCCAGCCAGCTCTTCGGAAACTACTTCCCTTTACACTTCTTTATCCAACAATGCCAACATATTTTTGGAAACAAGTGAGTAACATTCCAATTCCCATACAGCACTCAACTTCCAGGCCTCGTTTGAGTAAATATTAATTTGTAAGAGACAGCTGTAATGTGACAGTATGTTAATAAATAAATGATTATTGTTTGGACCCCCCTCGCGGGCTGACACTATTTCTGTATGTGGCAGATACAACCTGGAGTTCGTGTCTCGCGCGGTCAACCGCACCAACGTGGAGTACGGAGGTCTGCACATCGCGGCCAGCCGGGTCGTGTTCGTGCACGGCTCCGTGGACCCCTGGCACGCCCTTGGGCTCACCGTCTCCCGCGCCGCCATCTACATCCGAGGTAGTATGCTCGCCCGTGTTGGGTCTCCCTCCAGCCTGACCCCCCGCGTTGAATCTCCCTCCCTCTAGCCTGACCCCCCCCGTGTGTCTCCAGGGACGGCGCACTGCGCGAACATGTACCCGGCGTCCCCGCACGACGCGCCCAACCTGAGGACGGCGCGCTCTCTCGTACAGGATCACCTCGCCCGGTGGCTCACACAATCTAACACGACACTCTCCGACTCGTCAAAATCTATCAACCAGTAATAATGCATCAAATATATATATAATTTGATTTTTATTTCAAGTTTTTTATTTGTTCTAACCATCCGGAGCTTGAAAAGTTGTTATTAAAACATGTCCCCTTTTAAATAATCAATTATTGTTGGGGAGATTGAAGCCGGTCTCAGTTTTTAATAGGTCCCGACTGTTAAAGCCACTATTTCGCATTATGATATTTTTTTATGAAAATAATAATCACAAAATCATTTCAAAAGTGTACGTTACGCAGTTCTTTAACTATTTTGGCGACGTAACCCTTGAGCTTGTTTTTTCTTGTTTTTAATTAGTTTGGCCAATTGTTTTTTTATTTTTTATTATAGTTATTTTTTATGCAGTCTAGTTTTTTTAAAGAGCGATATAATAAAAAAGATGGAAGTACACACATCAAAAAAGTCTAGGGATCAAGCATGTTTATGCGCATTTCTTGTGATTGAGATGTGGCTTTGTAATAAATTTATGATTTTATAAATTTATATGGATCCTTTTTGGTGCATTTCATAATTTAAAACAGGAACTGTCAATCAAATTCGAGTAAAAGATGAAAATCAGCTGTCAATATTTTCCCTATAAAAACATAAGACGCATTGAAGACATTATTAGTGCTACTGTTTCCCTACTACTGATTAAAACCAACGTTATTATGGAGCGGCGACGTCATTTAAGCAGGGAAGAAATGATCAGAGCCGTGGGAATGATAGAAGCTGGTTCCCGGCAACGTACTGTGGCTTTAGCTCTGAATACAAGTCAGAGTGTTATCAGTCGACTTTGGACACGTTACCGAACCACTGGTACCGTGGCTGAGCGCCATGGAGGACGGTATCGCTGCACCACACGGAGACAAGACCGATACATTCAAATCACAGCTCGAAGAACTCCAACAATAACCGCCATGATGTTAGCCGTGAGCCTTCATCGCTCTTCAGGGAACTTAATTAGCGACCAAACAGTCAGAAACCGCTTGCATGAAGTGAACCTTCATTCCCGAAGACCGCTACGGGTACCACCTATAGCAATGCACAATCGTAGGACTCGATATCAATGGGCTCTTGAACACAGAAATTGGACAGAAGAACAATGGCGTTTCGTGTGCTTTTCTGATGAGTCTCGTTTTGGTATGAGGCCGGATACAAGACGTATACGACACTGGAGAACCCCTGGACGCCAACAGCGATTAAAATCCTGCCAGGAAGTCCATCCTTATAGTGGTGGAACCATCATGGTATGGGCGGGTATTTCGATCGGCGGAAGAACTGAGTTGATTTGGATCAGAGGCAACCTCAACGCTCAAATTTATGCTGAGACGGTTGTATCAGACGTCATCGTTCCTCTACAAGTGCATATCGGTCCCTTATTTCAGTTAATGCATGATAATGCACGACCGCACACCGCAAGAGTTGTAAGACAGACTCTCGCCGCAGCTAACATCAATGTCCTGCCCTGGCCTGCTCAGTCGCCAGACTTGAACCCGATTGAGCATGCATGGGATATTCTTCAGAGAAGAGCTCTGCCGAATATGGAAGACCTTTTTTTGTTGTTGCAACGAACATGGGCGGCCATTCCACAGCGTGATTTGGATGAACTCATTTTGAGTATGCCAAACCGATGTTCTTGTGTTGTTAGTGTTCGCGGTAGAAACACGGATTATTAATTGTTTAAGTTACCCAATAAAATTAAAAAAAAAACTGTTATTTCAGTCTTTTTTTCGAACTTTAATGTTAGTGGTTCAAATGTCAAAAATCCCTTTATTAGGAAAATGGCAATTTTTTTTACTAATGCAAAGGTGACTTGGTTTATCGTTACTGTAGACAAACGAAAACATTTTATTTGATCAATCCTTAAAGAAAATTTTAATGAATATCAATCAGGAGAAAAGTTATTGCAAAAATATATGTTGATCCCTAGACACTTTTGATGTGTGTAGTTTGTTGGTGTCATACAAGAATATGAATATTTACGTAAATACTCGTTTTCAATATGAAATCAAATGAAATCCTGGTAGGTAAGTGCCTACCTATATAATTGTGGCAATGTCTTTTGACACATTTGATTGTAAATAAGAGTAATAAAAGTGTAACGGCGTCGGGGTCACCAATTTAGAGATATACATAACTTTATTAAGCATTTCGTTATATTTATAATGCACATGTGTGTGTGAAAATATTGTGACATTCTCTGTCTAAGGTCTAAAATTTTCAGTCTTATTTTTGTTATTACAATCAAATGTGGCCAAGTCAGATTTATTGCTACAATCAAATAAAAAAAACAAGTTTTGTCAATAAAACTATTATTAGCCAATTCTGTCCGACAATACTCTCGGAGTTACGTTAACATTATATAATTTTAGTTTTTGAGAGACTCATCTGTTGGAGCGGGCTTAAGTTCCTTTCGATCGATTGCTTCGTCTACGGCGCTCATGAGCTCACACCAGATGGCGCCTCCCAGGATATTACGGAAGTATGGAGGAACATCACCTTGGCGGATCAAGTGTCTGTAATCATATATAGATATTTTTGATATTATCAGATATATATATATATATATATATATTAGAAGGTTTCTAAATTAAAAAGAGCACATATTTATAGCTATGGTTAGTTTTTTTTCTTTCACCTGTAAAAGTGTTCGTCCATTGTCTCCTCGGCGCGGAGACGACACAACTTCCCCCGGTGTTTCTGCTCCACAAATAAATTTCCATCCGTCGTATCTGTTTTCGATAGAATAAACATATCAGTAGCAGGACAAGTGATCCGGCACTGCCACTTTGACAAAATAATTGTGGTTATTGTTGGTCAAACTGTTATTTAATAATGTGCTATAAGGTAAATTATGGAAAACGATGTTGACTGATTTGAACTTGAGTTATCATGTGGGTGTTTTTTTAGCAGCATGAGAAGTTTTGATGGCTTTTGTCTATGGTTTGATAGTTGAAAATATCAAACTGTGTTAACATTTTTGTTCAGTAAGGTTTGGCATTTCATAAAAGAGAGAAGTTTACCCTGATTAAAAATGCTAAATTATATGTTAAATAAAACACACGGAAATAAACATTATATAAAATTTATGCTAGAATTTTACGATCAATTGTGGTGTTCATACCATCTTCCACAGTCAATTGTTGTGTAGCAGTTTCGTTTGGTAACATTGTTCGGTACGAGCATGTACGAGTAGTCGTAGTGATATCAGGTTTCATGTGACGTAACATTTCCTCGTCCAATCGTTTCTTCAAACCAACAGTCGCTCTAGAAGTGTAAAACTAAGTAAGAGGTTGTAAATTAAGCATTACTTTCGAGGTTGTTTCGAATAACTTTTACAATTTATCAAAATATATATATAATAAAAATGAAAAAAAAACTGCGTCCGTTAAGTCCGTGGATTTAGACTCGGAGGTTTCCTGGTCGGGACACAATAATATTTATTAACACAAAACCAGAAGCCATTTATAAATTGAATTTAATTTTTAGTATGCCATATCACTGGCCAGCATATAAAAATCTTATTGCACTAAAAAAAAAAATGTACATGTGTAGGCATGCTTAATGACTTAACCTTTTTATAACAACCAACCTTTAAAAGTGTGGAGAGGTAACAACGAAGGGTGCAATTTATTGTAATAGACTTACATACCAGACATATATACTGAATAAATATATACGTACATACCGACGAGTATAATATATATTATAATTAAGTTTGTTGGGAAACTAGCTGAGTCCTATCCATTTTCCTATATCCAATCCAACCAAAACCACGATAACGCGGCAACGCCATCTAACGGTGTCGCCCGGAACTAAAAAGTGACAGTTCAAAAATTATGAAGAATTAGCCGCGTGCGCGCTCTCGTTATTTTATCAATTTAAATTAGTTAAAACAAGAAATAAGTGTAAAAACTGTTCTAATCCAGTGCTCTGTGAATCCCTAAATATCCGTAAGTACCTAGATCTTATCCACAGCTAGTGAAATCTACGAACCAGCGATATTTATTTTTATTTATGTACTATTCCATACATTTTGGTCATTCTGCCGCATTATCTATCGTATGTACGTTTATTGGGGGATATAATAAGTAATATCTATTTATACGTATTCGAATTTACTTATTTTTCACTTATTTGTCGTTTTATAGTTAACGGTCAAAGGTTATTTTTTTCTATTCAAAATGACTGAGATGAACGAAATCAAACTTAAAACAATGATATCGCGAAAGGAGAAGTATTTTATGCGTTTACAACGTTTGTACGATATCGCTAAATGTGTTGAGACGGATTGTTCAAGGAATTACGATTCCTTTGTTTCGCGCGTAGGGGAAATCGAACAAATTCGAGAATCATTTGAGCAGGCTTGTGAGGAGGTCATAATGCTACAATTAAAGTTAAAACCTGAATTTATACCTAGTAATAAGGAAAGCGAATCATTCGATCAATTATTTTACGAAATTATAAGAATTCGCGATCAGTTAGCAAAAACGAAACAAGTAGGTAGTAACCATATTAGCGAAAGCAGGAGCATGCAACCAAAACTACCTAAGATCGATTTATATAAATTTGATGGTAAACTTGAAAATTGGGTTACTTTTCGTGACACGTTTTTTAGCTTAATTTACGATAACCCTTCAATAGGTAATGTCGAAAAGTTTCATTATTTATTATCAGTCGTCAGCGGGCCCGCGCTTCAAATTGTTAAGACTGTTCCGATATCTAACGATAATTATAATATTGTTTGGACGTCTTTAATAGAAAGATACGAAAATAAAAGGGCGTTAGCGACGCGATATATGGATAAGCTATTCAACTTTAAACCTTTAACCCTCGAATCCTTAAGCGGACTAAATGCGTTTTTAGAAAACTTTCAGGAGAGTGTAAAGGCATTACAAATGTTACAATTGGAAGACTTAGCAGGTTTTATATTGTTTTTTATAGGTTTTCGAAATTTGGATTCTACAACAAGACGTTATTTTGAACAACAAATTGATAAGAATGACATACCCACTTTCGATTCGTTGATCAGTTTTATTGTGTCACAAGTCCGTATTTTAGAAATGTCAGATAACGGTACATTTAAATCAAATAAAATTAACCCTGCATTTAACAATAGTAAACCTAATTTTATTAATAAACAATTAATAAAAAATATTGGTCAAAAAACTTGTTTGACTTTAACTGTGACTTGTAATAGAAACAATAAAAACTGTTTATTTTGTAACAAGGGTGGTCATTCCATTTATAAATGTTTTAGCTATTTAGGTCTAGCCTCACAGGTACGTTTGGAGAAAATTACGGCGTTACATCTGTGTGAGAATTGTTTGCGCGACGGGCACAAACACACAGACTGCCCCTCCAAATTACGTTGTTCGGTGTGCAATAAAATGCATCATCATACTTTGCATATCGATAATTCTATTATCAATAATGATAACTTAAACTTAGCATCTACTAGTTCTAATAATTCTGACATGCCTTTGTCAGTTCAATCTACTTCGTTGTCGTGCACGGCTAGAAGCACCGTGTTGTTGGGGACCGCCGTCATTCTTGTCGCAGACTGCTCCGGGTCTTATCAATCTGTGCGTGTCGTCATAGACAGCGGCGCTCAGAACGGATTCATCACTAACGACTGCGCGCAGCGGCTCGGCCTGCAGCGTCGCCAGTGTGACTTGTTATTGTCCGGACTGGGCGGAGCCCCCGTGCGGGACTACGGTCTTGTCTCCTGTACTTTTAAACCATCTAAATGCGACAGTCCTATTTTAAATACGGAGTTGGTCGTGGTTTCTAAAATTACAGGAAACATGCCAACTATATCTTTACCTCTCAATATTATAAATCAATACAACCACATTGTTCTTGCGGACCCATATTTCTATAGGTCGAGTCCAATAGACATTTTACTTGCCGGTGACGTATTTCCGTCCATTTACGACGGTGCCGTTTTCCGTCCACCAGTTGACGGGGCTCCGCCGGCTCTTCGCAGCATATTTGGCTACGTCATCACCGGCCAAGTTAATTTAAATAATCAAACCGACCATTCTACTTGTTTGTTTTCAAGTAATGGTCAAATAGATCAACTTATGCAATCTTTTTGGGAAACAGAAAACGTTTTGTCTGAGATACCTACGTCTTCTGACGATACTTATGTCGAAAATAAGTTCAGTATTGAACATAAGCGTGACACTTCCGGTAGGTATATTGTTAGGTACCCTTTTAAACCTGACTTCGTTGGGCTCGGCGATTCGAAGCAGACAGCTGTCCGGCGTTTCATGTGTTTGGAGAGTAAATTATCTTGTTCACCAGAACTGAAATCGGAATACCACAAATTCATTAACGAGTATATTTCTCTTGGACACATGGCACTAGTTGGTGACGTCACTCGTACTCACTCTGAGTACATTATACCTCATCACTGCGTGCACAAACCCGACAGCAGCACTACCAAGCTCCGCGTCGTCTTCGATGCGTCATGCAAGACGTCAAATGGTTTGTCGCTAAACTGCGTTTTGTATTCTGGTCCAAAGCTGCAGTCTGACTTAGTCAAACTATTGACGCGGTTTAGGTTACACGAGGTATGTTTAACTAGCGATATATCTAAAATGTACCGACGTATTCTCGTGGATCCTACCCAATGTAAGTACCAACACATTCTCTGGCGTGACGATGCTGGTTTGCCGATCCAGGTGTACGAGCTCCGTACTGTCACGTACGGAGTCGTCAGCAGCCCGTACCTAGCAATTCGTACGCTGCTCCAGCTTGCTCAGGACGAAGGCGAGACGTTCCCCTTAGCTGCGCGTGCACTGCGGGAAGGTTTTTACGTCGACGACCTGATCTGGTCTGTGGATACTCCTGGTGAAGCGTTGGAGGTGAAGAGTCAGCTGATGAGCCTTCTCCAGCTTGGTGGGTTCGAATTACGTAAGTGGTCGAGCAACAGCGTCCAGGTGTTGAACTCGCTACCTAGCGATCACCTGGAAACCCCCTTACAGTTCGATGACGGTTCCACGTCAGCCATCAAGGTCCTGGGTCTCCACTGGCTACCCACAGAAGACGTCTTCTCTTTCCACACCACGTCTACAGAAGTTAAGGTTACTAAGAGGTCTGTACTATCTCAAATAGCCAAGTTGTACGACCCCCTGGGATTTGCCGCACCATGCATTTTTTACGCCAAATGTTTTATGCAGAAATTATGGTGTGCAAACCTGGACTGGGACGACAACTTACCAGCTAATCTCGTCACAGATTGGATAAAGTTTTGTAGTCAGATTCCATTATTATCTAATCTGCGACATAATAGACACGTGTTCATTAAAAATTGCACTAAAATTCAAGTGATGGGTTTCTGCGATGCTTCAACGCTAGGGTACGCCGCCGTCGTTTACGTGCGTAGTACTAACGCTAACGGAGACGTAAAAACTAATTTATTATTGTCAAAATCTAAAGTTGCGCCCTTAAAGAAATTTCAATCCCTCGATTAGAGCTTATGTCAGCTCATTTATTAAGTAAATTATTACAATATGTTAGGTCTATGTTTTTGGACGAAGGCTACGTTTTCGAAACGTTTGCTTTTACAGATAGTTCAGTGACCCTGTCGTGGTTAAATACGCCGGAATACAAGTTAAAAACTTTTGTGGCAAACTGAGTCACTAAAATCCACGAGTGTGGTAGTGACGTGCGGTGGCTACATGTGCGTGGCGTCGACAACCCTGCCGACCTGTGTTCTCGTGGAGCCACGCCCTCCGCACTGCTGGCCGTCGCAGAAGCGTGGTTCGGTGGACCGCTCTGGCTTAGCCAGTCGGACCACACTTGGCCCGTACGGAGCATAGATCAATTTAAAAATAACTTAGAATTACCAGAATTAAAATCCACTGAGGTTGTTTTAATTCAAAATAATTTATTTTCAGTAGACAATAATTTCGAAGACATTCTCAATAAATTCTCCAATTTTAATCTTTTACAACGCACTATTTTGTTACCCAAGAAATGTCAATTTACAAATACACTGATCGATTATTACCATAAATTATATTTACATGCAGGTCCACGTACGTTACAGGGCATTCTGTCCCAAAAATACTGGATTATATCGGCGCGCTGTGTTATACGTTCACGTATATGCAAATGTATAACTTGTTTTAAATCTAAACCTACAACAACACAGCCACTGATGGGTTCGTTACCTAAATGTAGGTCTCAGGATATTCACCCTTTTCATACAGTAGGTGTAGATATAGGCGGTCCGTTTTCTACGAAGGAATCTCGTAGGCGTAACGCTAAAATTCATAAATCGTATTTGTGTGTATTTGTATGTTATTCAACGCGCGCGGTACACACTGAAGTACTGTCGGATCTCACAAGCGAGTGCTTTCTTGCCTCGTTTGACCGTTTTACCTCCAGACGTGGCCTACCCCACACTGTTTATTCGGACAACGGTAAAAACTTTGTGGCGGCAGGAAAACATCTAAAAGAAGTTTCCCTTTTTTTTAAGACGCTGGAGACTGAACTTGACGTAGGTTTTACTGCACGAAAGGTCACGTGGAAGTATAACCCCCCGAGAGGTAGTCACTTCGGTGGTATGTTCGAAGCTGGCATTAAATCGGCTAAATATCACCTTCGTCGTGTAGTAGGTAGTCGCGCACTTACGTTCGAAGAATTAACAACGCTTTTTTGTCGCATTGAAGCTATTTTAAATTCGCGTCCCCTCTGTGGACTCTCAAATGATCCGAACGAGTTCGAGGTTTTAACCCCCGGTCATTTTCTTGTCGGTCGACAAATGCTATCCGCACCAGAATATGATTTTTCTGACGAGCCGCTGTATATATTGTCACGTTGGCAACTCGTACAACAGGCGACTCAACACTTTTGGCGACGTTGGAAGCGCGAATATCTACATACGCTTCAGCAACGCGAAAAATGGTTCACAGACAAACCTAATCTCGCAATAGGTGACCTTGTTCTTATTCATTCTGACAATTTACCAAGTCAACAATGGTCACTGGGTCGCGTAGAAAATACCTATCCTGGAGCTGACGGTAAAGTTCGTGTGGTGTCTGTTCGCACTCAGACCACGTTATTACAACGCCCGGTCAACAAGCTTAGTCCGTTACCTATCGACGACAATAAACATTAGCTTCAACTTTCTATATCTATCTAGTTTTATTTTAGTTATATATTTTTCTTATTATTCATATCAAACTTTATTCAATATATATTTATACAGTCCATTGCTCTATTTATTTGTTTATTTTAATTATTCTGAAATCAATTGATTTCGGTGGGGGGAAATGTTGGGAAACTAGCTGAGTCCTATCCATTTTCCTATATCCAATCCAACCAAAACCACGATAACGCGGCAACGCCATCTAACGGTGTCGCCCGGAACTAAAAAGTGACAGTTCAAAAATTATGAAGAATTAGCCGCATGCGCGCTCTCGTTATTTTATCAATTTAAATTAGTTAAAACAAGAAATAAGTGTAAAAACTGTTCTAATCCAGTGCTCTGTGAATCCCTAAATATCCGTAAGTACCTAGATCTTATCCACAGCTAGTGAAATCTACGAACCAGCGATATTTATTTTTATTTATGTACTATTCCATACAAAGTTAAATTAGTACACACATGGTTAAAGTAACAGTTGATTTAGAAAAAAAATAAAATTAAGCATACAATACATAAGATAAGTGATTATTATATTGAACTAGGAGACACTATTCTGCTTATTTAGAAAAAAGGTGGTTAGTAATTGATTAAAGATGTGAACGGAGGGAGCTTGTCTGTAACGTATACACTACGTTACAATTTTAAATTAAAATAGATTTACGTCATCATCATCATGACAGTCCCCATCTACACCGAGACCTCAACTGTTGCAGATGGGCCTTCTATAAATTTCTGGAGAATTTGGCCTACACTCGCCACGCTGGCCAAACGGGTTGGCGGAAGATAATAAGTAATATGTTGTAATTTTGTAAAATAAATATTGATCGACGAGCTTGCCACTTGTCATGATTGGCGAATAGTAAAGTTGGCTAAATGTGAATCCGCTTATTTATAAGCGTGGTTTCTGACCACCCTGAAAGGGAAACGGTCGTGATGATACTTTACTTCTTTTACTTTTACTAAATATTGATTGAGTTTTGGGTATAAAACATTATCGTTACATTTTGTTGAGCGGAGATGATCAGCTATTATGGTGGTGAGGCGAGTACCTATGACTGAGCTCCTCAAATCGTCTCACGCCGGAATCGTTTGGTGGTGGCAGGTTAGGGATATCTACGTTTTCAATTTCTATAACGTTCTTACATTTAAGAACAGCTTTGACGAGCTCTTCGACAGCTCGAGCTCCACTTTTGTTTTCATTCCACTGCCGTCCGAGGATCCTGATGCAATAGTTTAATTGGATCATATTACATCTACATTTAACAAACCAATCAAAATTATAACGATTACGTCCTAGTCTAAGAGCGACCATCGCTGATCGCGTATCCGAATGAAATCTACATTTTATGAAATAAAATACGCTAACAAAAGCAATTGTTATAGGTTGCCTAACAAAATTTATTATTTAAAAAAAAATAGCTGACAATGTCGCTTACGCTTGTAAGGATTAAAGAGGAGGGGTAAATCGGCAAGACTCCATTAAATTATTGTAGTTTAAGAAGTGGTACCCTAAGCTTGTGTATAAGCTTGGAAATATTTTATTCGGCAACCCATCACCGCCGCTTTTATTAATGTGTTTCCGTTCATATAAAGTGCATTTCTTACGGATACAGGATCGATTAAGGTTGCTCTTGTACCGTCCTGTGTGGGACCTGCGCCGTTATTAGAGGGATGGTTAACATCTGGTCTGATATCGTCAAGTCCTTACCTTCGAGTAAATGCTTTAGGTAATCGTGCTCCGTTAGTCTTCAGAGGTTTAGCGTCAAACCTGGAGTATGGTCTCATCCAATTATAGAATCGTTTCATTTCGTCTTTGTTACAATTCTTGTAGTGTGTTAAATCAGATAATTTAGAATTCATTATCCATTTCTGTAAGATTATGTTTTTTATTTATTTTTTATATTATGAATTTGACGCCCCTTGTTGATATAAAAAGTACTAACGAAAATAATTACCTACTTCTTCTTACCAGGAGTCAGACATGTATATTAACAAGTACTTGTTTTTGAATTCGATTAAACTTAGTATTTAAATGGCCAAAATGGGCGGAATCGGAGAAAAAACGAATGGAAAGGCGGATTAATTAAAGTACGCGTACTCGCTATTGTATAAAAAAATATGTTAAAAAATGATTAAGATTGCCGCTCTATATAGGAACTTTTCGCTCTGGTTTTTTTTTCACATTTATAATATAGCAATGGATAGTCGGACTTACCGCCAATAAAAGTATATTTCACATACTTACTTCGCTTTCCGTTATATATATTGGTGTATGGATCACCAGAACACTCGTCTGGTCTCCGCACACGGCATTTCTGTTGACGCTGCACCAAGGGTCTTGTTCATATGGTCTTAGGTACTCCTTAACCGAGTCCTGGTGGATTAGCTCGGAACAGGTCAAGTCTCTGAAGTCGATGTAATTATAAGGAATTGTTATATTATTTTTTTGCGAATGGATCTAGTGTTTACTTGGGAATACATACCGCCGAAGAATGAAAAATTGCTGATCGAGTTTGGAACGTTTTTGGCAAGTTAAGCAAGACGTTAAAGAATCGTTCGTCGACCATTTTTGATATTCATCTCTTCCATCATTGTATGGTGAGTGGGTTTTCACTTCTTTTACACTAAGACCTCCTTCCTCGTTCACTGATATTTGCTTGTCGTATGAATCCTTCATTTTCATCCACCATGTCTTACCAGTTTCGCTATCCTTACAGATATTGACTTGGCACGTGGTATTCCGACGACACTGGTTACATGCTATATAATCCATGTATAACTGCTTACCATCAAACGCAGCTTTAGTGGACTCACTAAGCTTCATATCAATATGTTTGTTGTGTACACTGACGGATATATCATTAGGTGAGTCTATACATATCTTACCATCGGGATTTATACAGACAGTTGCAAAATTTGGGTGTTCCACTATCAAAGTAAGTGATAGGCAAACATATCCTTCGTTATAATTGTTACTTCGTTTCTGATTGCATGACTCGTAACTCCGTTTGGAAGATGTAGATTTAAACTCGCTTGTTTCGTTAATTAAAATGTTAAATTGAATTATTTCTTCGTCAGTCCAGTCTGGGAATGTTTCGTTTTCATCAATGCAAATAATTGATATAATTCGAGTATTGTCATGAAAAGTGATAGTTTGAACACCATCTTTATTAATAACTACATCTGTGCCGTCCATTCGCCTTAGATGAATTTCTGGCAAATTATAGTCCATTGTAGTCCTTATTAAAAGTTTATCTGTATCAGTGATAACAGAGTTGACGTACTTTTCTCTGTTTCCACAGGTATCAATAATTTCGAAATCTTCAATATGTAGCTCATACTCCCGTGGTTTTGTTTCTTGAAGAGAATCATCTATTCGATCTTTGGAAGACTTTGATCTTTTAGTGTCTCTCTGCCTTGACGTTTGTTTGCTTAAGGTTGACGTAGTCGTAGTGGGGGTTGTTAAATCATATGTATTAGATAATAAAATTTTTTTTTCACATTTAGTAATAATAAAATACGTTCCATCTGGTCGAAAAATTTCAATGTTGTCATTATTTTTAAATACAATTACTTCACCAGCGCGGGTCGTACATCTCATATCTTCGTGTAAGTTGCTTAAGTGTTTTAAATAAAATTGTTTGATATGTGTTATAGTGGCACTTTTCTCCTCGTGTACACTTTCTATGAGAAGACCATTTGGCCATGTAATTACCACTTTATGGTGGAATTTAGTTTCATAATCGAGTATAGAAGAGTTTTGTATTGATGATGGACTTTCGTTATTGTTAACACTGGAAGAGTAACATTTCGGGACGCATACTTTATATGTTTGCTTTAGTATGTTTATAAGAACGCCGTCGTTGGATGTTATAAAGAAAGATTCGTCGATGTCCAAATCCTGATGTTGTACAAAATCCCCGAGAGCTCTGTGTATTTTAATAATATTGTTTTCGTTTCCGAAACTAATTTCCAGTGATAGATATTCAATGTTTGCTGGTATGAGCATGTAATACACAACCAATACTTTTGAGCCATCCTTAGAGTAAAAATGTGCATCTTTTCCTAAAACTTCTACTCTTCTGTCTCCTAAGGTGAAAGCAATAAAATCTTTATTAAGAAGCCTATCATTTAACATATTATCTTTAAGCCCACTCTTAGGTGTTGACGATACTGGAGTTTTATTTCTCTTTTTATCCAACGATTCTGTGCCGGCGGACGGCATCGTCGACTTTTTTCTTGAAATATTAATTTCCGATGCATTTTCAGATTTAATTTTATCAAAATATTCTTGATGCTTTAACGACCCTTTCATTAGCAAATCTGTACCAACTTCTATATTATCTACACACGAGGTTGATGCTATTATATCAACAGTTTGAGAACACTCCGATTGCTTTATCAATTCCATTTTCTCTTCATACTGTTTTTCTTGGTCCGTAGTCCACTGGTAAATTTCTTGTAACACGAAGTCAAAGTAGTCTTGCAAGCATACCGGCGTAGGTAAGTGATAACGCCATTCTTGTTCCGATACTCCATTACTATCATGACTATTAAAAAACATTAGAATTATTGAGTCCGTCACTTCAAAATATTTGTAATCTACACAGTTATATTTTAAGAAAACGTTTTGTATCATTTGCAATGATGTTATTCCAAAATGGTTTTCATAATAATTATAATATTCAGTTATGCAGTGATAAGGATTGTTTACATTCGCAGCAGCAAAAACCGATTCAAATACATCATGGCAATCAACGGAGAAAACTACTTCACTTTTTGCATATTGATCATCAATATTTGTCATAGACGGCAACAATGAAGACTGTGAACTTAAAATATCGAGCATTCTAGTAGTTTTAGGTAGAGTTTCAGTTAGAACACTTCGTTTAAGAAACGCTTTCTTTAATTCAGCCTTATATGTTAGTGTTACGTTTTGTTTAGAATTATGATTATCATAAAGTCGTCGACAAGCAAGGACATTTAACAAACTAATTAGCTCACAGCTCTTTATATCTTTGTTTTCAAAACAAGATATCAGAACGTTAATATGGTGATTTATTTTGGCTTTAAGTATTTCATCAGGCATTGCAAATTTATTCCAAAGTTTATGTACTGGGGATTCCAACAACATCTTATAAACCATGCTTTTCAACTTAATATTGCTTGAATGAAAAGCTGTGTTATTATAATAATTTCCATATTTTATAATTATTGGTCCATTATAATTTTCAAAATCTTTGCCGAAAGTCGACCGATATGAATTGTTATTTTCATTAATATTAAATACATCAAATATTTTGTTAACGACATGTTGAGACTTTTCAAACTTATAAATATTTTTATTTGTTTTTGACAATTTTATATTTAAAGTCGAAGAAAATGACGAAGCTATTACTTCTGCGTTACCCTTTTTTGTAACCACTTGTAATAAACTATCTATTATAGAATAGATTGTCACACTTTCCAATGGCAATTCATCAATTATCTCGTCGTATTGTAACTTACAGCTTAAATCCAGGTATTCCAAAGGTATTTCTATGACGTCCAAATGTTCTAAGTAATTTAAATGCTGGCGACCTAAATCTTGTATGTCGTACATAAGGTAACAAAGTTCATCGTAAATTATTTCAGCTTCACCAGATAGCTTGCTATTATTAAAATATGGAGGAGAAAATAAAATAAATGCAGTATTTTTAAGATTATCACATGATTTAAAATTAATACGTAGTTTTTGAAGTTCTTCCCAAAATATCAATGATTCATCCATAAAAAAATCGGTTTGGCTTTGTCTTCGATTTGTCGGGCGCAGCATATCAAATGGAACTTTGGTGACACTAGGATCTATTCTAATCTGAATTACAGCAGACACATTAACGTTTATTTTAATCAAACTCTCGCAAAGATGCGGATCTCGAAATCCAGTTATTGCGATATATAAGTTTGGACCGTCTATTGGATAATCATTAATGTAAACCTTGTCTCTCCATTCTTCTCCTCTAACTCTAAGTTGAGTATTGTATTTCTTTTCTTCTTGAGAAATAATAGCAACGGGATCCACATCTCCTTTTGTATTTTTTTTCTTCTTTTCAGGATCCATCGTCATTTGGGGAGTTTCAGAAACAGTGCGAAAGACTTCGCGATTATCAATCATAGTTGCACATTCTCGTCGTAATCCGTCTTTAACACAAAACCTTTGTCTTTGTATGAATATATACTCATCTTTCATTTTCAACATAAGATACTTTATTGTGAGAGCCATTAGATAAGTCGGGATTTTTAATTTTTCCCTCACGAAGGCTTGACATTCCTCAAATAATATTAAAGAGTCATCCTTAACCTTTTTCTCTCCGCCTAATTGATTAATCATAAACAATGTTTGCGTCTTACTGATGTTTTTTATAACAAATCTTTTCTCTTTCGCCGCAATCTCCTCAAACTTGTTTAAATATATTCTGTCTTGATCGCTACCAGCACAATCCATCATGATTACCTTAACTTTCCAGAACATGTCATCTAATGTCGCCATTTCTATGCTTTCCTTATAAATGTCTTCAACAAGTTTTTTTTTAGCACCCATAGTAATTAGTCACACGAAAGAAATATTATGATAAATAAATTATTGCACATTCACAAGATAACATTTTACACGATTATCGTGAACGTCATAATGACCAAGGAATATAATACAAGACAATGACAATCAAATGACAATTCACAAATAATTACTCGATAAACAAAACCTTAAATTAAATATATATTACAACAAAAACGGATTTCGTTGGCTGGATCCCTGTCTATGGCAATCCAAAATTGTCTATCAAATACTCAAGCTCTTGTCCCTTATATGATCGTTCCTTGGTCATCTCCTCTCTTATTTCACATCGAGTTCCATCACCTATTAATATTTCATCCCTATTTGTATAAATTAAACGAAGTAAATTTATATATATGACCGCCTCCGTGGTCTAGTGGTAACAAACGTTGCCGTGAACTCGGGAGGTCGTGGGTTCGATTCCCACTGGGGGCAAGTTGTACATTGTATAATTTGTCTCGGTCTGGGTGTTTATATGTATATATTTACAAAAAAAAAAAGTATAATATGTAGTTTATCAACCATCTAGTTTCCGTAACACAAGCTTCGTAGCTTACCACGGAAATTAGATGGCGCTGTGTGACCTGTCTGGAAATAAAATATATATATATATATATATATATATATATATTATCATTGGTTAATTTATTGTAGATAATATTAATATATAAATATACCATCCTATGTATATTATATATAATCCATTATTTATTATATTATTTTTGTATATAATAATGTATTTTCTATGATGGGCTTTCCAGAACTGAAGAATTTGGCCTACACTCGCCACGCTGGCTAGACGGTTTGGCGAGGAATATTTTTTTTCTATTAATTCTCTATTATTGTATTTATAAATATTCTATTAATGCTGTTCCAAATTTTTCGTATCCTATTTATTTAACACTAACTTTGACACAGGCAAATTGTAACGGCATTAAAAAAAAACAAATGGGATTCAATATCACTACAATGACATTATTTTTATCCGAATGCGCGACGCAAAGAAGGGTTATGTGTTTATCAGCCTATGTATGTTTGTTCCTTTGTGGCACACTGGAGACCAAACACGTTGGCCGATTTTAATGATTCGCATATTAATCAATTCGTCTTCATCACGCGAGTGTTACTGAAGATACAACATTATTTAAATTTCGTTAAGGCGACAACCAATGTGGAAAATAAAAAAAATTAAAGTCGACGAACTATATATATTGAGTGGGGTATCATCAAATAGGTATTTAAAAATCACGTATATTAGGTAGAGGTTTATTTTATAATTTTTCATTTAGAATTTTAGAGTGACCATTTAGAATCTTTAACGATTTAAAGTTGGTTAGCAACTACTATCTTCACCTTGCTACCTATAATAAAGATGTAATATATACATACATACATATCTTCACGCCAAATCCCTTGCGGGGTAGGCAGAGACAATTGAGCGCCGCTTGTCACAATCACGTCATACCTCTTTCGCTTCTTCGACATTCATCAACCTTTTCATGCATGCCCGTTTCTTTCGATGGCTTTTTAATGCACCTTCAGCCTATCAGATCTAGCAATACCTATCAGACTTGGTCTGCCTGATGTAATAAAGTTTATATAAAAATTAAAAACTTGAATTTGAATTATGAATGAACCCACAAATCGGGTAAATAGTTGTAATACAATATTATTGACCGATGCATCGTCTACGTCGTCGCCGTGTGACATAACCCTTGCCTAGTTGGTTCTAATAAGAGATGGCTTTATCGTATACAAGACGGGGCAAATAGCCAGACTGCATAAGAACCAAAGCTAGGCCAATTGTCACTAAATAAGTAAGTTGAGCGTAATTCCATATTTTAACTGATTCTTCACTATTTGACCGCTGAAGACTGTTCTTATAAAAGAGGTAACACAATAAAAACAACAAAATCATGTTTAATTATTTTTATTACAAGATGAAGATGAGTCCCCACATGTCGGAAAACCATCACTCAACCCATCAGCACCGGAATCGACACATCCGAAGACATTTTCCTGGCTTCATAATAGTTTACTATTAAAACTAAGGATTTATACTTACTAAAATTTACAACAAAATAAATAAAAATAAGTATTATCTACACTATTGTAATAAACATAATGTATATATATTATACACTGGGCCGCAAAGAAAGCGGGTCGGTTATAAAAAATACGATAACTTTTAAAATATTTGAGCAATCCTTATAAAATAAAAACTAAATTAAAGTTTATTTCATTACATATATAGGAAGAAATAAAAGCTTTTTATTTCTTTTTGGTGATTGTATTAAACCATAATGTCGATTTTTTAAATTTGAACAACTTTGATACCATTTGTTTTACTTTTGTTTCTGTTCTATTATAATTATATTATATTATAACTATAAAATTGTCTATAATAGTCTCTATTTCATAAAGCTAGCTCCAATGTTTTGGAAATTATTAAGGTTTTTGTTACCGACCCGCTTTCTATGCGGCCCAGTGTAGTTTATTATATAAAATAATAATATCTTCTTAAATTATATTTGTTGTAATGTATTAATATATTATATATAAATATTAATAGCGCCGCATTATTTCGAGGCACAGATATTTCCGACGAGTTATATACTCGTACATAGTCTGGCCATAAATATAGTTACATTAAAAAATCCAATACTATTTAAATTTGGAACCTGTTATACTCATGAATATTCATTTAGTGTTCTCATTATCGCGCTAATCTATGTCAAATAAGAATTCTTGTGATTTAAAATAGAGTGGGGCAATGAAGAGAAGCGAATTGCTGTAATAGCATAACAAGAAGTAGGTATAACTAAATGGAGTAGGGTAATGAAGAGAACCGAATTGCTGTGATAGCATTACACGAAGTAGGTATAACTAAATGGAGTGGGGTTATGAAGAGAACCGAATTGCTGTGATAGCATTACACGAAGCAGGTATAACTAAATGGAGTGGGGTTATGAAGAGAACCGAATTGCTGTGATAGCATTACACGAAGCAGGTATAACTAAATGGAGTGGGGTTATGAAGAGAACCGAATTGCTGTGATAGCATTACACGAAGCAGGTATAACTAAATGGAGTGGGGTAATGAAGAGAACCGAATTGCTGTGATAGCATTACACGAAGTAGGCATAACTAAATGGAGTAGGGTAATGAAGAGAACCGAATTGCCGTGATAGCATTACACGAAGTAGGTACAACTAAATGGAGTGGGGTAATGAAGAGAGCCGCATTGCTGTGATAGCATTACACGAAGCAGGTATAACTAAATGGAGTGGGGTAATGAAGAGAACCGAATTGCCGTGATAGCATTACACGAAGTAGGTACAACTAAATGGAGTGGGGTAATGAAGAGAGCCGCATTGCTGTGATAGCATTACACGAAGCAGGTATAACTAAATGGAGTGGGGTAATGAAGAGAACCGAATTGCCGTGATAGCATTACACGAAGTAGATACAACTAAATGGAGTGGGGTAATGAAGAGAGCCGCATTGCTGTGATAGCATTACACGAAGCAGGTATAACTAAATGGAGTGGGGTAATGAAGAGAACCGAATTGCCGTGATAGCATTACACGAAGTAGGTACAACTAAATGGAGTGGGGTAATGAAGAGAGCCGCATTGCTGTGATAGCATTACACGAAGTAGGTACAACTAAATGGAGTGGGGTAATGAAGAGAGCCGCATTGCTGTGATAGCATTACACGAAGCAGGTATAACTAAATGGAGTGGGGTAATGAAGAGAAACGAATTGCCGTGATAGCATTACACGAAGTAGGTACAACTAAATGGAGTGGGGTAATGAAGAGAGCCGCATTGCTGTGATAGCATTACACGAAGCAGGTATAACTAAATGGAGTGGGGTAATGAAGAGAACCGAATTGCCGTGATAGCATTACACGAAGTAGGTACAACTAAATGGAGTGGGGTAATGAAGAGAGCCGCATTGCTGTGATAGCATTACACGAAGCAGGTATAACTAAATGGAGTGGGGTAATGAAATCTATAATTAATATTTAAGTAGGAAGTGAAAAAAAAAAATGTCTAACACATCAAGTTATTTTAAAAGACCAAAATAAGTTAATAATATTAAACTTTACACATATAAAGATGAATAAACCGAGAGATGTATGTTTGTTAGTAATCATACTCAAAGATGTGAAATCCGCAATTTATCTTCCATACATTAAAAAAAAAACTATCATGTTATGAATGAAAATGTGATTTAGACCTTTCCGAATTGATATCACGCTCTGAGCATCCAAATCGTGATATTGATTTGGAATTGTTAGTATCATATTCATTCTAAGAGCTTTGAGCTTGATTCGGAACGAGGGCTTTGAATGATCTTTTTTTTTTAAATGTTATAGTTATCACAATATATATACTAACGCACACTATAGTAATGTTTTATGTAGTAGTAAAAAGTTGATGTGATCCTTGTAACAATATTTATGGCAAGGCTAGGTATACACTTGGTAAACATTCATTCATGTGACAAACTTACACAACTCATTCTTTAATTATATTAACAGATCAAGTTCTAATACAATAGAAGAAAACGGAAATACTCTATCCATATAATACAACTTTTGACTATTCGGAAACATAAAATAATATTATTGATACGATAAAATAATAACAAAAGAAATAAATAAATAAACAATAAACCAAACTAATTATAAATTAACTAAAAAGAAATCCACGAACCGCTGACCTAAGCGAATGAAATATTTTATGATTGATACACACATTAAACAAATAATAATTTATAATGCGGAACATGTGGCTGTAACAATCGGGTCGTGTTTGAATCGAACAATATTTCAATGTACACCATTCCAGCGGTTCTCAAACTTTTTGACGACGGAACCCTTGAGCTTGTTTTTTCTTTTAGATATTATATAAGTACATTTTTAATCAGTTTGGTTCATTGATTTTTTATTATTAATTAAAGTTTATTTTGAACCCAGTTGGGTTTTTTTTTTTAAATAGTTAATTATCACTGTTAAAAGATGGGTTTCATTAAGAGAGATAGACCCGTATTAATAAAAGACAACGTCAAACTACTGAGCGTATAATACCTACTTACCTCGTGGTGGCCGCCGGCGATCGCGCTCATCTTTAATAATTCTAATTGTCTGGATTAAACCAAAACTTTACACTGTTATATCTAATTACCTACACTAATTATTAAAAATTTATTTATTACGAAGCCGAACTGCAAGCAATCAATCGTGGATATTATCATGATTGACCCTAGGCACAGCTAGGTAGTTATAAAAATTGTCTTACCTAATACCAATAATATGTTTAGTTTGTCGAGTAGGTGCATACTAGGTTAGATCTCGAAATTACCGGGAATTCCCGGTTCTCAGTTCAGTAAAATGGAACCGGGAAATGTAATTTAATTCCCGGTACTTTCGGGAACTTTATTTTAATTACACGATTCACTTTGACTGACTCTTACTTTTTTAGTCATATTTCTTAGGGAGATATTATTAAGGAGATATTATGTTTATTTATTGTTTGTTAAAAAATATTAATTTTGATTATTTTCTTTGAAAAATGATTAAGATAATTTTAGTTTAGGTAAGGTATAGGTATATTTATATTTCCGTCCGAGGAAGATGACTGCTTAATTTTTACCATTATACTTAATTAATACTTAACAAGAATATAGATTGTTTGTTAACTGATTTTTAGTTACTACTAACTAGGTCTGGGAACAGAAAATAGAAGAAAAAATAATATGATAAATCTGAGTGATTAAGTTCTATTTGATTATATTATATTTTTTTGGAATTACTTAAGTTACAATAACATTACTTAAATATTTATTAGTGTTTTACTTTTGAAGCATAACACTTGTTTCATATACATATGATTTATAACAAAAACTACCAAGAACCGAAAATACTGAAAGAACCGGGAAATAACGGTTCCTTTACGAAAAAGTACCAAAATTCCCGGTTCTCAAAAACAGAAGCGATTCCGGAAACGCTAGTACATACCTAACTACAGCTATTTTAAGCGAAATTTGTACTGTAGTTAATAGTAATCTACATATACAAAATTGTCATTAAATATTTATGGGGATTAATCCACATTACCTAATATGTGATTATTATGAACATTATTATAGCAAGTTAGGACCTACATTGAAAATTAAAATAAAAAGGGTTGCTAACCAACTTTAAATCGTTATAGATATTAAATGGTCACTCGATGAAGAATAATAAGAAAAACCTCAACATGATTTTTAAATACCTATTCGACGATATTATATCTAGTCAATATAGTTCGAAATTAGTTATCAATAGAAATGAAATAGTTAGCGCATTGCGCACATTCGCCCGAACGCGAGTAAGAAAGTTGCACAAAAATCTTGACGTTTAGTTTCAAAGAATAATCATCCTTTTGTGTAGTAGGTATGCATAAGTTAGATAACGAAATAGTATAATATTTGTTTTGAACACGCCGTTTTTAAAGTAGATAGTTATTAGTAGATTTCACAACGTTGTTTAAACAAATAACGGTTACTTTTTTATTTTTATTATTTATTTAATATTAACAACATGGCCATAAGCGATGGTTAGGTTTTATTTCAAAAACCCATAACGATACAACTCTAAATGATATCTATTTTAACCATTTATCACCCACTGTCTTTTTGTCTCCTCAGAAGTGAAAGAATAGTTGTTTCGCTAACACATTATCGGTGACCAATGGTGATTTTAAATTTCAGTATGCTAAGTAGTTCCTGAGACGTGGAATGTTGTTGCTACATCATATGTTCCACTAATTAGATATATTTTTTTACTTTTATTTGATATACTGAGTATGTGTAGTTTTAAAAGTGTAAACTATTCTCACCTACTTCAAAATATTTGCTAATTTAATAATTTTAAGAGTAATGTAGTGTCATGTGCGTCTGAGAGGGAGTAGATCCAATAGCCGAATATCCTTAGATACGAGTATAAGATGTCTCTCGGAACCAGGATCCACGGGATGGATTTAAATGCAGTGAGGTAACATGAACTGGAAATTTTAAGAGTAATGTAGTGTCATGTGCATCTGAGAGGGAGTAGACCCAATAGCCGAATACCCTTAGATATAAGATGTGTCTCCCGATGTGTCGAACCCGGTTCCACTTCATGTTCTTTTAACTTAAACTACTAAAATGTTCACCCATTTATTTATTAATTCCGATCTGTATACGTCTGTTGTTGACGCCGATATTACTGAACCGATGATAATGAAATTTGGCAGATATATTCATTGGAAATATAAGTACTAAATTAAGTTAATAGAGCAATATTTTACGAGTATATATTAGCAATATTATAACTTTATAGATATAAAGTAACAAAGTCATAAATAAAGTTTGGGTGCACAAACATTACATTAAACGAAGGTATACAATGTATATAATAATGTAACATATTTTAATACATTTTAAAGCTTCATAAGGTACAAATGACGTGGTGTTATATTCTAATGAATACTAGTAATATCATATATTATAATGTGCTTAATATAAATTTCGATGTACTTACATACGAGTATTATTGAATAAGAGAAGACAGGACGGAACCTAAGACAATTGACCTTTAAAGCTACAGTTTATAACATTATATTTTTACTATCATGTTATAAGAAAATAGATTTTTTTAATATCTTAAAATTAAATCAGGTTTTACCTAAGAGAAGCTTGTCCTTATTGCTTAAATAAATATGTTCATATTGTAGTAAACACTCCATCGCGCAAAGAAAAAGTTAAATTACACTTCATTAGTGTCTTCAGTTTTTAGGTTCACCGGCCTAATAAATGGACAACCTCAATTTATTCACCTATTCGAACTAACAACAGTAAACTCCCAGTTCTCTTAAATACGAAAAATATACAATTGCAGTTCGAATTCGTCATAATGTAGTTTTAATAAGTGTTAGATTTGGGTGATATAACTAATAGCCTTAAGCCGGGTCAGGTCTCTATATGGATTAATTCAGTAGTTTAGACTACCGCAAGCTACGTAATAATCATCACGATATTTAGTAATTCAAAGAGAAAGGACAGAGAAGACAACATGAGAACAAGAATTAAGCAATAGAGTAGAAGCAATCGAAATAATACCCTAACTTATTAAGTCCCTCAATGAAATGACAAGATTCATAAATTTACCATAATTCTAATAACATAAAAAAATGAATTACAAAGGTAATTGAAGTAATTCCTTCAAATAACTTAATATTATATATTCATATTTAAGAAAAATGTGACTCGTGGGAGTGACTTTTGGTATGAAAATGATTTATCCGAACGAATTGATGCTGTGAGCTTCTGTCCATTATTAGGATTATCTTCAACCACCATGCCTTTATTAGCAGACTGTTCCTTACTAACAACATCCAGACATTTTATGTTTCTCAATTTATTTAATATTAATTGATATAAGTGGATAATACGAACCGCACGTGGATTCGAACTACTATATATTGCGTGGAATTTATTAAAGAACAAATATTTTGATATTGTAATCTAGAATAAAAATAAAGAACGACGTATTTTTTTATTTTAATTATTCAGTAATAAAATCTTAAGTTACGATGCTGAGAAGTTTTCCAAAAAAATCGCCACTTATACTGCGCCTAATCAAGTAGGTCGCGAGAGGTCGACGATCGCGCGAACTTTGTCTTCCGTAATTCTTTCTCTCTCTATTTCGTCTCTCAGCTGTGAGCGAGATCAATTAATAATAACACTCCCAGCCTTTACATATTTATCAAGATGGATATCGCGATTTTCAGACGCGGCCTTATACACCATGCAGTACTGGTTTTTTTTTCGAATAGATTTTATCTTTTTAAAAATGTGACCCTTTTTATTTCAAATAGAGGTTCTAACCTAATCTTAACCAATGACACCTGAAGCCTAAATGTTTTGCTCTTTTGACAATTACACGCGGTATACTCGTATATATCATAATCGTCTTCGAAACTCCTTTCAGCATTTTTTTAAACAAACTAAACAATCACTCTATGTATATAAAATTATTACGATAAATATAGTTAAATAATAATATTAGGAAATGCTGATAAACTACTAATAAACTAGAAAAAATATAATAAATCTGAAAATTGATCAATAATAATTATCAGATTGACAAGATGTTTCTGAGCAACAGATTAGTGCTATGCTCGACTTGAAAGCAAAGCTTGGATTTTTATAGAATTTTGCATTAATTGTATGAAAACCATAGAGCAATGCCAAGTCGAACGACTTTTAAAGAGAAAAATGGCGACAACTCAAACATATGGTTATACAGTGTAAATTTTATTAATCAAACACATACATTTTTTTTTAAACTCACTTTTTACACCATGTGAAAGTATCACCTATTAGGTACCTACAAATACTGGAAAGTATAAACGGCGAATTACTCGTTGTTACATTATTTAGAATAATTTGATTATGATGGGACATAATATTTTAATTTTAAAAAGTATTTAGTTAATTGTTTTTTTTTTTTCAAGTATTTGATAATTATGTGTGAGACTATCGCATATTTCAATAATACAATACTTATGTTTAGTGAGTTTTTCGGGATATTCAGTTTCTATTCACGGCTAGGATAATACAATACTTATGTTTAGTTAGTTTTTCAAGATATTCAGATTCTATTCACGGCTAGGATAATACAATACTTATGTTTAGTTTTTCGAGATATTCAGTTTCTATTCACGGCTAGGATAATACAATACTTATGTTTAGTTAGTTTTTCAAGATATTCAGATTCTATTCACGGCTAGGATAATACAATACTTATGTTTAGTGAGTTTTTCGAGATATTCAGTCTCTATTCACAGCTAGGATAATACAATACTTATGTTTAGTTAGTTTTTCGAGATATTCAGTTTCTAATCACGGCTAGGATAATACAATACTTATGTTTAGTGAGTTTTTCGAGATATTCAGTTTCTAATCACGGCTAGGATAATACAATACTTATGTTAAGTTAGTTTTTCGAGATATTCAGTTTCTATTCACGGCTAGGATAATACAATACTTATGTTTAGTAAATTTTTCGAGATATTCAGTTTCTATTCACGGCTAGGATAATACAATACTTATGTTTAGTTAGTTTTTCGAGATATTCAGTTTCTATTCACGGCTAGGATAATCAATACTTGTGTTTAGTTTCTCGAGATATTTAGTTTATATTCACTAGGATAGGCTAGGTTATGAAAAATCTTAAGATTCAGCAATTTTTAAATATTATTGGTATATAAAAAATCCACGCGCACTTTGTAAAATTTACACTGTATATTGTCAGCTATTGAAAGATATTAACTATTTACAAGTATTTGCAACCTGCAATGTCGGAACAGGTTTTTTCCTGATAATTAAAAAACCCCTAGAGTTCTGGTAGGGGTGGATAATGTCGACATTCCGCAATATATGTAGTTAGTAAAATTATGTTTATACAATATAAATATAAGTAATTATATCACTAAGGATACACTAATCCAGTTAAACTGAAACGTTATTGCGACTCTCACTAAAAGGTTTATATATATGTACGTGCAACTAGTTACGACTAACTTATAATTATGTAACTTCAGTTATTATTATCTCTATTTGAATTTTGTTTGCTTCGTCTCAGTTGAGTTCTTTCCTTGGCCGTGTACTGCTTGCGTTACATTTGGAATGTTTGAAAACTTTATAAACTTACACCAAACTTTATTTCCATTGTGAGGTTATTTAAACATCATTTGGAGTATTATTTTAAATGTATCTACAATATTAACACTAAATACTTAATTCTATAATATTTGAGACTCCTATTTGTTTTAATACTCGTACATATAATAAATGAATACTGAGCAAGTATTTAGGGTGGAAACTTTAAGTGATCTCTTTTGATATTTTTTACTAATATTGGAAGGCTGTAAAAATAGGTCCAATATAATAATAAAATATGTATGTTTATACATAAAACTGTTTATGTCAAACCTAACCTCCGAGTGTATATGTACGCCACGGGGAAATAAGTATTATTTTTAGTTGTCATGTTGATTTATATTTCACTATCTAATTTAGTAGTAGCTATGGATTTTATGTTTAACCGCTCGGACATATCCAGAAATCCTTGAAGTCAGATCCGACACTGCTCGGCGACTCGGACATATCCAGAAATCCTTAAAGTCAGATTTGAAATATTAACTATTTGATGATCACTTTAGGTATATTCGGTGCTAAGTTATACAATTAGAAGTCAATAGACGAACATATGTGGGCCGTGTTTACAGTGTCTTAGATCGAGTATATTATATTTTAGAGCCGCGCATAGAGTGTGTGTCTAGTTAATAAGAGGAGAATGATTTTGTGAGATAGACCCTTTTTCATTATTACTGATAATATTACCATGTTTAGTTGGAAACATCAAGTGAGATCAGTTAACGTTTTTCATTCTACTAATTAATTATAACAAATGTCAATATCGTATAAATGCACCAAAAATTACAGACGGACATGACTTTTAAATTAATTAGGTACTAAATAATAATTGCATACATTATAAATTGTAAAAAATAAATATAATTAAATGACAACATTATGATATATGTTTGTATATTTCCCTATCCGACTGAGATTTCTAACTGACCGAAATAATTATTAATATTAAAATTATAAACGTGCGTAAAGCAAGTGAACGATAGTCTTAATGGAGAATAAAAGAGACTAGAGATTGTTTAATGTTGTGCAATTCGAAATGCTGGTCCTCCCGGAATCTACGATGGGAGTCAGCAGTTCTTCGGAGTGCACTTGGATTCGGATTCGGTTGTCGGAGGGCAGACTCGTATAGAACCCGAGCGAAAGCGAGTCCCGAGGCTCGCAGCTCTTGTTGTAGCTCACGTGGATCCGCAGCACGTCGTCCGGCGTGGCTCGGGGCGTGGGCTGTGGCGTGGGATGCGGGGTTGTCTGTGGCGTAGCGCGCGGCGTGGACTGTGCGGAGGGAGCCCGCTGCACGCTCGTCCCGCAGACTCCGGAACTGAACCAAGTATACGACCGATATCAATGCACCATTTACTTTTTAATATATTACATTTATTTTTCCATTTGTAAAAACTACACAGTGATAGGGTTGAGTTTTAGAAAGAAATGTTACAACCAAAATAAGTAATAAAATAATTTATTTTCCATTTGGTTTTAAAATCGCATCATTAGAAAACGATATACCTTTACTCTTTTGGTGTTATTTTTCTAAGACTACTTACTAATAAATGGATCAGGGTATAGGATAGCATAAATCGTGATATAATAAAAATCACCAACAAAAACTGGACAATTAAACACCTAAAAAAAAAAAGTACTCGAAAAAATCCTCAGTTAAACAAGTCCAACTTTGGTCTAAGATTTAACGGATTTCAGGCAAGAAAGGGGCGGGACGTAGGACTTTGTTCATATAGGTAGCTAATAAAAGTGGCTTTCGTCCGACTTTTACGGAATTTTCGCCTGTGTACGTTCCTGCTAATCGCAATATATTGACAACGATTACAACAGACAGAGTATATCTTACCCGGCCGAGCCCGTGCCGTCGTCGCTGACGTTGCTGTGCGTGTCCAAGGAGTTGTCGGGCGCGTGAGACCGTCCGCTCGAGAATACGCTGAGGTCGGCTGTGGAAGTGACGCTCGTGTCGGCCAGCGACCGCCGGGATCCGAGCGCCGACACAGAGTCGTCACAGCGTGTCGTCGCGGCCACACCGCTATGCTCTGTCAGGATGCATTTTGAACACTTCAAATTCTAGCTGACATTTTTCTTATTAAAAGGTTTTACTTTTAAAAATATGTAACCCTAATTAATATGTTTTATTGATCTTTAAGTTTATGATTATTTAAAGAACGTTAACTATAGACTTTTTAAATATTTACGTCGTTACATTTATACCTTTAATTGTTATTTAAACATAGATATATTCCAATTAAATAGTATGTACACGAAAACCAATATGAAAAACAAGAGATTTTATAATAATAATAAATGAATGTTGTAAAATGAAGTGCAATATTATGTTTAGAAAGCAAAATGAATAACCACATGCACTAATTATAAAAAATAAAGCCATAAATTCTTACCTTTTGCAATAACTTGTTAAACACGAGCAACACTCAATTAGCACACTCATATTGTAGCAAATAAATAAAACACATGCAAAACTTAATTTATAATTTAAAATCAACAGATTCCTTTACGTTTATTATACAATTAAACTTTACAATTCTTATAAAAAAAAAAATATATAATTATGATATTTTGGAAAAACGAAACATTATATAATATAATGCTTGCATAAAACAATCATATATAAACATCGAGAATGGATAACAACTCAATTTACCACTTTTTACGATTATGCATAATAAAATATAAAATAATAATGTCAGTATTAAAGTCTATTTTGGTAGTTAGCAATTAAAATAATACTTTTCACTGAGTTGTTTATTATTTTGATAATTTTTGTGGGAGGTTACTGACGATATTATTATTATTATATGCGAAAATATATTCCTACAGCGACAAAAGGATAAATGTAAAAAAGGCGATTATCTTCTCGTGATTATATTTTTTTTCTTAACGAGGTTATCGCAGTATTCTGAACGTTTTCGGGTTAAAGTATGAAGTTTGGGGGTCGAACTTCTGAGGGGGGTGCTTCGGTTATCTGTCAACATCAAATCATTTGTTAAATTATATAAACAATGCAGTTAAATGTAACACTTTATTATGGTTTAGTAACTTACTCCCATATAAGCCACCCTGCATATTATTAACAGATACTTTATTTTTTTATACTCAGCGTAATAACAAAATTAGAGGTAATTTTTTTTTTATTGAAACCAAGATTGTCAAATAAATAAAATTGCTAAAAGGTTAACGACTAAAAATAAAGTTAAAATAAATTAATTGTACTTGATATAACTGATTAGGTATATACCGTGTATGTATGTGGGTGGGCTTATGTAATATAATAACTTGAACAGAACTAATAAGTAACCCCCATCAGCTGCAATAAATGGACAAGTTCCGGAAATCATACAAGGCCGCACAAGAGTTGGATAAAAGAGGGTCTTCCAAGGCTCTCGTTCAAGAGTCTATGGGGACTTTGCTGGGGGCCCGAATTGAGCTCTTCAGACGTGGAGGGCGCCGTATCGAAGGGACTTGCGGGTGGGCAATCAATTCTCCGGGGGATGGTGCCTAACAAGAAGGAAGAAGATGATTCGGACCACGACTATGAAGTACAAGAAGTGTCCGACGACTCATCTCTTGACCCAGATCTGAGCTTCGCTTCCTTATACAGGAACAATCACAGACTCCCTCTTATTGAAAGATAGTGCAGACTTCAGGAAGGCTGCCGATCGGATCCTATCCGCAGTCGATAGGGCGCAATTCCCTACGTTCTCAATAAATAACCCAGATGACATCAAGTTTGAGTTTAAGGCGTTTTTGTGCTGGGTCAACAAGACCTCCGGCTCCAAATACAACATAGCAAACATAACGGGAGAAAAGTACATAATTGCTAAGGAACATAAACAATCAGACTCAACTCGATCCCAGACTGATTGGGAATCTGTGAAGACCGAATCCCGAAGTGTCAGTCCCATGAGAACCATCGATAAATACAAAAGGGCAAAAGGCTACAGTGTGATATCAGAAATTCCTTCACAATGTATGTCTTCAATCAGTAAGGGGACGGACCTAGGTGCGGCAATCAGGTCCTTAATTATTCAATTAAGAAAGGGAATTCGCATACCTCCCAGAAAAGAGGGCGGGAAGGGGATCAGAACATCCTTAAAAAAAAATGTAACTAAGTGATGCGGACGTAATTGCGATGACCAGGGATGATAGGGAAATAACATTGTCAGAGCTCCTTAGGAAAATATACAAACAGAGAGGCAATTGGAGAACGATCAACGCCCTATATAATGTGAAAAAACTATAATTATATGACACAGATACTGTTTTGATTGTAATGAATCTGTTGATTTCTTTTTATTATGCAAACAAATAAGCAAACACGTTTTGTTAATAAATGGCCCACAACATCAATTATATTCTTTAATAACCGAAAAGTGGAGAAAAGCAAAGCATTTAATACAAGAGGAAATATCACGAAACTCAACTATTTGTTTAAAATATAATGAATATCGAAACAAATGTGTGTCAGCCACGAGGTTATCTAAAGACTGTGAATGGTGCAAGGAACTCAATTACATGAACCCACCCATGCCGAAGCCGACCACTTCTCTGCACTTGCTAAACCAAACTCATCAATCACTTTATAATCAATTTACAAACAACCTATTTCTCTTGTATTGTCCAATGGATATACGAGTACAAGTTGGTAAGAAAAAACGAACCGTACCTGAGATGTGAAGTACCCAAAGTATTGGAGATAGTACATAAAGGAAACTTTCATACTAACTTTACTATGATTTACCATGCTATGACAGTTAACTAGTATAGGTGACAGTGAATTAAACCAACAATGGATAGTGTACCTAATGTAAAAGAGCTCTTTTTATCCATGATGTACCATTTATTTAATAAATAAAAACTTTTTTTTACTATTATTATTACTTACATACATAGAGCAGTCGTGACATGTTTTCGCATTTATTTATAGTTTGATATAAGAATATGGAAAAACGTTAGACATTTGCTGATAGAGAGAAAGGATATTTCGGCAACCAATATTCGATACGAGATTTAAGAAAAAACATATAAATTTTATCTAATAAAAATTGGATAATTCCAATATTTAGAGTACTTCACATCTTGTTAACATAAAATATATAATGCCGTCAAGTCTCATAAAAAACTCTAAATTGACTCGACTAATATGACCTGTTGGTCTTTAGCCTTTGGGTGATGTACGAATAGATGTAGAGAATAGGAAACATCCAAAGGAACACCCGAAAACCACAATTTGATATTTACTTCAGCTCTCCTCCAAGCCAATACGAGGCTATGGTGTGGCGTATGTCTATCAATGTCGACAAGTGCTGCCGTCACATACCTGAGCTGCGTCATACAGGATCCTAAGTTACTTTTAGTACTAGATTCTGATTGCATGTTAGATCAGGAAGAGGATCCTAAATTACTTTTAGTACTAGGTTCTGATTGCATGTTAGATCAGGAAGAGTATCCTAAGTTACTTTTAGTACTAGATTCTGATTGCATGTTAGATCAGTAAGAGGATCCTAAGTTACTTTGAGTATTAGATTGTGATTGCATGTTAGATCTTCTTCCTGCGTGGATGAATGGCGTATGTCTATCAATGTCGACAAGTGCTGCCCTCACATACCTGAGCAGCGTCATACAGGACCCTAAGTTACTTTTAGATTGTGATTTCATGTTAGATTTTAATTACGCGTCGTTTAGTTTCGGCTTCTAGAAGATGAAACAGATGTTTATTTGCCCGTCTCACTTGCGACAGTCTGCGAGTAGCTCGAGAACTGAAGATTGTTGTCGGCCTGATTATCTTCCTGCGTTAATGAGTGGCGTATGTCTATCAATGTCGACAAGTGCTGCCGTCACATACCTGAGCTGCGTCATACAGGATCCTAAGGTACTTTTAGTACTAGATTCTGATTGCATGTTAGATCAGGAAGAGGATCCTAAATTACTTTTAGTACTAGGTTCTGATTGCATGTTAGATCAGGAAGAGTATCCTAAGTTACTTTTAGTATTAAATTGTGAGTGTATGTTAGATCAGGAAGAGGATCCTAAATTACTTTTAGTACTAGGTTCTGATTGCATGTTAGATCAGGAAGAGTATTCTAAGTTACTTTTAGTACTAGATTCTGATTGCATGTTAGATCAGTAAGAGGATCCTAAGTTACTTTGAGTATTAGATTGTGATTGTATATTAGATTGTGATTGCATGTTAGATCTTTTTCCTGCGTGGATGAATGGCGTATGTCTATCAATGTCGACAAGTGCTGCCCTCACATACCTAAGGACCTAAGTTACTTTTAGATTGTGATTTCATGTTAGATTTTAATTACGCGTCGTTTAGTTTCGGCTTCTAGAAGATGAAACAGATGTTCATTTGCCCGTCTCACTTAAGTTGCGACAGTCTGGAAGATTGTTGTCGGCCTGATTATTAGACGTATATGTTTTATCATGGAAACTTCAAGGACTTTTAGAACATCGCTAGATCCTAGAGCAGTGCTCCCGGAGAAGAGCAAAAGTAGTCTAACCCAGAGCTTCTAGGTCGTGAGTCACACCAGTAACGTCATCCAGCAATAAAAGTTCATTAAATTACCACCTGCATTAAATTCTGCCGAGTAAAAACGGGGGACGATTCAATTAACCCAGGCCCATTACCGCCCGGGCCTTGACGACCCCATTGTGCGCCATGCATAATGTGATTCATTCCGTGTGCTTTTGAATTGCCATAATTGTTATTAACTTCGAAAAAGCTTTGCGTTAAATAATAATAAAAAGTTTATTGAACACAAAAAGACACACATACATAGTGTGGCTTATAATGTTAACTGCATTTATCATTATTGTAAATAAAATTATAAACTAGTTTCATGATCGAAACTCAAACCGTACACGATGTGACCAACATTATCGATTGCGAAGAATTGGAGTTGGGAGCTTCATATTGATTGATAACTCGCTTATGAAGAGTTACATCTGTACGGCATTCGTCGAACCCTGACACAAAAACTACACAAACCAACAAAAATAAAGTTTTGTTCCGCAGCTACCGATTCAAAAGTAAACGGACTTTTGGTCCACCCTGTATAACATACTATATATAATGTTTCAGACCACCACGAAAGGGATACAATGATGTGTCTTGATGATACCTTTTTATTTTTTTATATGAACTTTATTACATTTTTACTTTATTACTCGTAAAAACAAGTTTCGAAATACTTACATATATATACATACTTGCATATATATGCTATTGCAACAGCATGCATATGCGACCCGGGGTCTCGCAGCCTTCATAATAATATAATCTTGTGCCTAATACAAGCACCGGTACCTATGTACGATTATCGTATATATTTATATATATATATATATATATATATATATATATATTAAACGTCACTGTGCTTTTTACGCGTGGGCGATGAATGCGGAGGGTTTATCACCAAGTCTATCCCGGGGTCGGGGAGGAATTCTAGTTGGTAGACAAATCAATCAATCAAAGCGAATTATCGTGATTGCGATTCTCTGGAAACAATTTTATCGTGTTAAATTCGTGTTATTTCCTTGTTAAAAATTATGTTTTCTTTGACTTTTTAGTTATTTTGATAATGAGCGAACCTGTACATTCTGTTTGTTAAGGAACCGTTTGTTTTTTTATCACACTTTGCCTCAGGGCCCGATGAATGCAATATACTTATACAAATTTTAACATATTCAATTTTAATAAATGCAGTTTATCTATTCACAAAAATGTAAAACATAACAGTTCGCCGGAATTTAAGTAAAAAGCATACCTGCTGCATAAATTACACCGAGCAATATCATTTTAATGAGATTATAAACACTGACAGGTTAATAATAATAAATTGAACTAAAGATTAAATTATAAATGTAAAGTATGAATAATATTAGCACAATATTGGACTAATTAAACTATGTTTTGTTTTGTTTGTAAACTAACTGTAACATTTGTATGAGTTATGTTTGAACATGCTTAATGCTTATTATTATGGCATAATTATGTTGACCCAAAATTATGTTGTAAAATATCAATTACTTACAACTTATTTAATAACTAACTGTTTAACCTGGCTTCGCCCGCGTAGTAAGCTGGTGATCATGAACCCTCGCTTTGGTAGATGTAGCAAATTATGTAAAAAGTGCTTGAGGCTAAACATACAGTTCTAAATGCCCCTGTCTTCTGAATCCTAATTTCGTCATCGTGAGACCTTCATATGGGACATTAAAAATACCAAAAAACTTAACATACATTTGAAAGAAGATTTTGGTTCAATATTAGTATGGATTGTCTAGATATCTTTCTTGCTAGAACAAAATCAAATTCGGGAATAGCTAAACGTATTTTTGTATGAACTGAAGACTTACGATTCGAAAGATAGGTAAGGTCATATTAACGAAATATATATATTTTTTTATTTGTTAAACATGATAACAGATGTAAGGTATTTGATGACCAGCTTACAACACATGCGTCAACTAAAGACAGCAAGCTTAACACTACACTACCTGGGTGTGGCAAACGTATTGAGTATTACATAAAAGGGATAGCTCTAAAGATGGGAATGGTAATAGGATAGTTGACTGTCGGTGTCGCTGAGCTCGTCCAGAGACACTAGATTGCTCGTACCTGACAGTTTGTCGCTGTGTGACATCCACATCTCCAGCTGCTCCTGCACGTCCTGCACGGCCTTCTCTCTCCTACAACATATCCAGTGTTCACGTTGGGTACTACTACTTAGTGGTAAGTCTACTGCTATAGAAGTACCTACCATAATATCACAGTTGCTCGTGCTTCTTTTTCAGTCTCAGAAAAGTTCTCAGCTCGTTGACCTATTTTAGACTTTTTGTCAGGCTCTGTGAATGTGCCCAGAACTCTCTTAGGCAGCTCATTGGGCGGAGGTGGCCCCGGGTGATCCAACTTGGCTCTTCTTAATTCCTCTAATGACTTCTCTAGTTGGTATATAACAAAATCATCTTCATAACCAAAATCTTTATGTAATTTCACCTAAAAAAGTATAAAAAGTGATAATATCTAATGAAAACTTGCCTTTTTTTTACCAAAACCTCGGCATGCAATAGTGTAAAAATAAGTTACGCGTCAAATTAATGTCCTACTTGTCCAGTTCGTTATCATTTGGAAAAAGGAGTATCACAGTGTTTTCAGTGTGTTGGCAATTTTAATTTGAAGGAAGTGGTTATGTGTGATGGTTGGCTTAGATTATACTCCATGTCGGAAAGGCCTTTTTTAAGTGCCAAAGTTGACATCATCAGAATGTTAGTGCAACAAACATAATGGCTGGGATGGCTGATAGGGAATGCCGTGCCTGTAATGTGAGTGTCCCCGGAGTCATGGAGTAAGACTCCTCAGATTTTGCTGAGAGACAAAGCCACGACAGGAACTTTTTCACTAGCCACACACAAAACATTGTTGATGCTAGTGAAATAGTGAAGTTGCTCCGATTAGGTAAGAGGGAAGCGGACAGGCCACGCCTAATATTGGTTGTACTTATATCCAGCACATAGACAAATAAAATACTTAAGTCCAAGAAGTCGCTCCCTAGTACAGTATTTGGAGACCAGACTCCCAAACAACGAGAAGAATTAAACAAACTACGCATGGAGCTAAAAATGCGCCAGGACCAGGTACATTAAAGGTACCTCTAAAATTGTTAACATTACCAAAAACTAAATAATAATACACTTTTACCATTTTAAGCTTTATGTACACCAATATTTGCTCACAAAACTGAAAGTTCAATTTATTATTACCAGAAACACAAGAAACCCCACAATCATAATTTAAATGGAGACATGGCTCTAAAGTATTGATAATATAGTTAATTATACTATTGATATGATGGGAAGCACGTAACAAAAGGAAAGGAGTGGTGGTGTAGTGGTGTACATAAGAAAAATGGTAAATATTCCTTTATTAGTTAACATAAACAATAGATATAGTGGACTGCTGAGGTTCTTATACAAATAAAAAATCATCACTTTCAGTTAGTTGTTGTGTATAAGCAGTAGCGTTGTGTTTTTTTCCTAAATGTGGAAACTGTTAATTGGCTCTATTGTAATTTAAACATTAACACACAAATGTATTATAGCTGTAAGTTACCCAAATATAAATTAATTAATTATTGGAGACTTATAATGAAATTATGTTGCCTCCGTCTAGCAAAGCTATATGGTTCTGCAAGTATTTTTCAGAAATCTGTACTAAAATCTTCCCAACTTACTATTTCTAAACCAACACTTTTTTGAAACGAAAACAACCCATCCATTTTAGATCTTATTATGACTAATGATGAGTCATTAATAATTGACATCAGGTTTATGTCACCAATTGGATAAAATGACCACAATACTATTCGGATTCTTTGTAACCAACTTTTGCTCAGTCATCAAATCTGAGGCATTTTTCTTTTACAGATGATGTCAAATATTGTGGAAATCCCTTGGTAAGTAGCGGAGATTTGACAAAACATATGGAACTATTGGTGGAATGGACGAGAGACTGTATAATCAAGTTCAATCCATTCAAATGTACATTTTTTGTATTACACATGGGCTAAAACAATCCAAAGATTGAGCATAAACTTGGTAATGTTTCCATTACGTCAGTCCAGGCCAAAAAAGATCTTAATATCACAGTAACTGCCTATCTAAAATGGGCTGAACATATAGATGAGACTGTAAAGCGAGCCAACTCAGTTCTTTATGCAATCAAGAAATCCATCTAGCAAGTCAACCTCAACACATTTTTATATAATTATATAAAACATAAATAAGACCATTGTTGGAATATGGTTTTCAAGTATGGAATGCAGACTTCATGAAAATTTCTTAAAAGCTTACAGATGCATGGAACTAAACTTCCACACTGCTTGAGGAAGAAGTCATATGACCCTGCTGGTTATATTAATTAAAATTCTAGGAGGAAGTTATAACTGCCCAAATGTTATTGCCACATTGATATTCCCTCGTCATAATCACGGAATGAAACTGATAAGAAAATCCAGCAATACAAATATGGGGTATGACTTCATAAATAACAAGATTTTTAAATATGTGGAACAAAATACATATTAAAGTCTTCAACTGTAAACACTTTTTAAAACAAACTGGACAATAGAAAGACTATGGTGCTTGATATAGGCACTAGTGGATATTATAATATTTATATAAATAGACTCTATTATATAAAATTATTAATATATGTAATAAAAGATACTGCCTGAATAAATTATTTGATTTGATTTGAGGCATATCAGCAATGCGCTACATGTGTGTGTGTGTTAGTCAATAATAATAACAAATTATATATATATATATATCTATGTATTAAATCTGTATAATAATTGTAGTCCAAGACTAAGGCACTGACCTGAATAAAGTTGACAAGAAGATCCATATCGTTTAACTTAAGAATAGCTTTTTTATGGAGTTTGAGTATTGTATAGGCCATGGCCACCATCACCCTCTCCCCATCCAGCAAATAGATGTCCCACACCCGCAGACAAAGACTGAACGGTACTCTCTCCACAAAGCACACAAAGTACCACTTGAGGGAGTACAATATTGCATCCAAGCCAAACTTATCAAAGTGATGCTTTAACTTTGGCATGAATTTCATTAATATCTTATCATGATGCTCCAGAAAGCGCGTCAGCTTGGGAAATCCCTCTATGTAGAGGCCATGCATGGCGTACTTGTCGCCGGAGAGGAGCACCACGAGCGCCCAGAAGGCATCCTCCTCATCCATGTACATGAGCAGGATGCCGGCCAGGCCTGACATCCCTTGGCAGTAGCCCACTTCCGAGTTGTACATGCTGTAAGCGCATAGAATGTTGAATAAAGAACATTGCTTCTCGGAGTAGCGCTCCCTGTAGAACTGGTGTTCTCGGAACTGTCGGTTGACATCCGAGTCTATTTGCCTGACGTCAGTGGACCACAGTTTTGCCAGTCTCAGCATCTCATGGTATTTACCGATGTTATTCCTTTCCGTCTTAATTCTGTTAATATCCATTAACTTGCACCATATTTTGATCCTTAGCGAGTTTGGAATGCCTTTGTATATCCTTCTGTGTAGCTTCTCCTTGGTGGCGGCGGTGTCCCAGTGTGACAACATTTTTACCCATTTTTTCTCTCTCTCCACTTCAATATTGACTTTTTGTGGTGCAGTCTTGTGTTGCAGACGCTGATCGTGAATGAAACCATACCTATAACATTAAACCATTCCTGTAACATTAAACCATACCTATAACATTAAACAGGTCTCTTCTTAAACACTCAATATTTTCACATTGTTTTATTGATACATGCATGGAGGCACACAGCTAGAGGTAACAAATCAGCAATTAACTGCACTTGTTTACTATAAATAAAGCTGAGATGGTCTAGTTGTCAAACTTCAGAATGGTTGCAGGTATATTTCCTGTATGACTATTGTATGTGTGGCTTTATCATATGACCATAAGAGACATAGATGCAGCCATATAACCTCTCTGTCTATTTATTTTGCATCTATATGAGTATCACTAAAAGTTCCTTGGAAGCCAGGGCTGGACATGACTTCAATAACTAAACATGACATGTGACCCAATGGCCATCTTAAGATTTTTTTGCCTAGCACTATATTACATGGCCAACAACCAATTTAATAGCTAGTTTTCCATAAAAAGATAATATATATTAGTTCCAAAAGTACCAAGTTTGTTTCCTAGTCAAGAACATAATTTCTTGCTTGCTGAGCTTGTCATGATTTATTTTAATATAAAAACCCTCATAAAATTTATTTTTAAAATGACTAACGAAGTTTAAAGTCATAAAACATATTTCAAAAAAACAAATTTCTGCTAAATGTAATATTACAAACATCTTACTCAATTATAACCAAACAAAAGTGCTACCAATTACAGATAACTTAAATTTGATTAAGAAATTATAGTTAGTTACCAAACTGTTTAATAAAATCATAAACAAATATATTGTAAAATTATACAGGTGTCTCAAAGTAGTGACTCACACAAATTCTGGAAATAGGGCTTACATTTAGCAAACATTTAATAATTAGTTAAGAAATGTAACAGAGCCTTTTGGATGATCTTGTTCGGAGCTGTGTGACAATGCAGCCAGCAATTCTAGAACAAGCATGTGGTGTCCAAGATGATCGACTGGTTCTCCACACAGACACTCCACAGAGGGTGGATAGTCCGGGCTCCGAGACAAAGTCACACTGCAATGATCACTTAAACATAGTATGAAAAAACACTTGAACACAATTACTGGCTTCAATCAGTTATTACCAAGTTATATTGCAATACAATAAGCAGAATGTCACCTGTCAGTTTTGTGGTAATCTTCGAACTCTGGGTCCTCCCAGGGGTCTATCTGCCCCACCAGGTTGTCGCGGCCCCGTTCGTACCGCTGGAAGATTCTCTGGCGCTCCTCCGTCGCTCGCACCAACAAAGCTTCTTCGTTCATCACGTCGCCTTGTGCCACAACCCTACGGTAACAACATGCTGCAGACCCTACACGATTGGACTCACGTACATATTTCACTTGTTAGTCGTGCATATTTTATTTATTCAATGCCACTTTGATGGTTATTCCGCTGCCAAACTATTAAACATTCCTGATAAAGAACAAGTAAATCACAGAGTTACATGACGGCGAATTTAATAACATTATTCTATTTTAAATTAAGACGGCCTATTTTTTATGCTTGGAGAGGCGATCACAGCCTAATACAATAATAACCGTATATTTGTGTTCTCTGGTTCTCTGTGGATGTGTCGCGGATAATTTATCTGACAGGATCTATTTCGTGTTCGATTTGAAACGACTTGTATGCGCTTTTTTTTTAAATTATATCAAAGCGACAAGTCAAACACAAGTTAGTTTTATTCCGTGACATGTTACAGATAAAGGATAAAATTTATGTTCGACGGGAGTTCACGAGAGGTTACGCAGGCCCCTGTGTTTGACTTGCTTTTTTCACTTTATTTCGCTTTGAAAGTCCTTCGACTTGTCGTTGCTCTACTCATACTTTGCTTTGCTCTGCTGCAAAGCTTGCTTTTTTGCCAAATTTTGTAACAAAACCATAAGGCAACGCTGAGTCGAATGACTTTAAAAACGAAATAAATATTAAAAAGCGCTTAAAGCGAAAAGTCAAACACTGGGTGAAAAAAGAGTATTGTCTGTTCTGTGATCCCTGTATTCGACTTGTCGATTTAAGCGCATTTTTATACTTATTTCTTGCTTTTTATCCTTTCAAATCGAACATAGCAGATCCATCTGTGCTTTGGATTTATAGTCCGTGGTATAATCCATTATCTGTGGTCTATATAGACCCCTGTTTTGCTTTGCATCTGTATTCGACTTTTTGCTTTAAGCGCATTTTTCTCTTTATTTCGCTTTGAAAGTCGTTAGACTTGGCGTTTGTCTATGGTTTTCATACAAAAATCGGTAAAAAAAACCAAGCTTTGCTTTTTATATGCTTTCAAGTCGAACATAGCACAAGTCTTGTATTAATGTTCCTTGGCACAAGTCGAACACTGGTCGAACATAAATCTTAAATCTGTGGGCGCGGGTGTTGTAATTTTATCTTACTATATAAAATGTTAAATAAAGTTATCCAAAGAGCATTTAAGTTTCGTCTAAAAAAAAGTTATCCAACTAATATTTACCACTTATCCCGTGGAGTGTCTGTAAGGCGAACTTATAGCGACGAAGTGTGCAAAGCTCAGGCGGCAAAATTGTCTGCGAATAACCCAACAATTTTCGACAAAATCATATCTAAAGAAATAAAGGCGGATATAATATACGAAGACGAGTACTGTTTGGCATTCAATGATGTCGCTCCGCAAGCTCCTGTCCACTTCCTGGTGATTCCGAAACGGCGCATAGCTCGCCTCGAAGATGCAACCGCTCGTGATAAGGATGTAAGTTTTATATAGTAATTAGCATTAGTACTCAATCATTATAGCGTATGCTACATTTAATGTTTACTTCAATAGCAGAACAAAATTGAAGTCGACTGTGACGTATTTGGTTAGGAATGCAGTCAGCAAATAATATAATCACTATTTAGCTGATTAAACAATAAAGATAATGGAACTTGGAATCTGTACTTAATATTCTTATGTCACATCACTCTTTTGGTCACAAGTCCTTGTGAATAATAGCTTAAGCCTGTTCTTTTTTTTTATAATTCAGATATTGGGCCACCTAATGCTGGTGGCAGGGTCTCTGGGGGCAGCTCGAGCTCCAGGCGGGTGGAGGCTGGTGGTGAACAATGGCAGCGACGGCTCCCAGTCTGTGTATCACCTGCACCTGCATGTGCTGGGAGCCAGGCAGATGGGCTGGCCTCCAGGATAAATACTCATCATATTATGGTACAAATAACAACTCTACAATCTATCAATTGGTTATTGTTATCACCATAGATTTAGTATATCTATGGTTATCACCAAAAACACAATTTTAACAAAAAAAAATATTATAATAACACAGAATGCACCCACACAATAAATCCATGGAGTGCTAAGAAATTAGTCTTACTTATTAAACTTACCTATTATTCCATGGATTAACCAAGTGATTCACAAAGACTCTTTTTATTGTGCAACAACCATCTACCATTCTGCTCCTCTCCCTACCTAACCTAATACTGTATGATTCTGTTAATGCTGTCTTGGAAGCTTGTTGCGGTAGTTGTTGGCAGAACTCCTTAGGCATAATTCTTTCAGTAAGTGGTGCAAAGACTAGCTTTGTAAAGTTCCTGATCATAATATTTGCTCAACCTTATGTTTTGGTCTTTTGGAATATTTCCATGGAGTGGTAAGTTTAATAAGAAACTAACTTTTTTAAAAGTAAAGCAAATAAGTATATGGAGATTAAGCTTACACTTACCACACTGACCAGACAAGTTGGTATTAGTGGAACCGGGACCAACGGCTTAAAGTGCTCTCTGAGGCACGGGAATGGTGGTGTTGTGAACCTATGTCAGATGTATAAAAAGTGAACTTACCTTTTTAGAAAAATATGTAAAACATTGTTTGAACGGAGCTACCACCACTGTTATTTTCGTTTATTTGTTATTTTGATGAGGTTTATAATCTGCTGCCACTATGTATTAGAACTACCCCAAAAGTAGAATTGTCTTGGCCAACATTGACCTTTGTATAATCAAACATGTATGGATTGTATTGTGTTGTGACAAAATCTATGAAACTGATTGTTTATTTCAAAAATAATGAAATTTTTATAATCTAACTGTATTGTTGTATAATTTGGTTACATAAAACTGGCTCAAACATTATTATTGCCATGTTAAATTATTATTTTGTTTTCTTAAATAATATTTGGACTTTAAACAAGGTTTAAACATTTAGATTTTAAGCATAATATGATCACAATCTAGAAAATGTGGAATTAGGAAAGTTGTGCTCTCAGGACCAAATGGGCATTCGACATAGTCTTTTGGAGAGTAATCAAATGGCTTAGAAAAGGTTGCTTAATATTTAATACTGGTTGGAAAAAACTAAATATTGAAGATATAAAAAAAATGTTCTCTTATTTTTAAAAATAAGGTAAGCATTTATGTTTCTTCCTCTAAAGTAGTTAAGGAGATTTATTTTCAAAAAGAGTCTAATTCCTGACAGAAAGATTTTATTACATATATATTATTATGTCAATTAGATACAATTTTTAATAAAGTATTTTTAAAAAGGCCTGCTGTTTTCCACCATGTTGTGCAATCTCACATTTTCTAGTCACTTAGATTTGACAATTATATACTCGTAGAAGTTACACAGATCATAGTACTGTTGTAAGTGTTCGCTAAGCCACGTGAGCATGTAGGCTTTGTTATTTCATTGTTGGTAGTGCTTTAGAATAAGTTTGGTAATGGATGAGACTTATTTTGATTTTACGTTTTTGTGCTATTCAAAAACATATAAAACTGATGTATTTCTCAGGTTTATTTTTGTGTAAAGAATTTATTGCTTGTAAATTCTTTAACATTGTTGAATGTATTATAAAATAAAGTTATCATATAATTTCAAAGACTTTTATTTCGACCGAAATTTCCAAATTAGTGCTTATTTTACTAGATACAATTAAGAGGGTTGTTCTCTATCACTCGCACACTTGTAAGCGTACTTTTCTCAGAATGCCTTTATATTGGATATGGGAATCGGTAAAAATAAATATGTCGAGTTTGTTACTTTCTTAATGATAATTAGTACCCATAAGAGTATGCGGGATAGGCAGGCGCGGCATAGGGACACGGTGGTGCGCGATTGCACGGGGAGCAGGAGGCGAGCGCGGCGGGCAGAGCTGCGGACACGGCGGCCGACAGAGCCGACACCAAGCACGACGAGTCCAGCGCGGGCGCGGTCGGGGCAGGTCCGCCAAGACAAATTATAAGTGGTCCTTTCGATAACTTCTTGCAACTGTATGCTTCCTATAAATATTTACTTAATTTGATTAACAAAATAGTACATTTTAAAAAACTTAACAATTTTTTGCAATAGATATCAGTAAAATCCATATTAAATAAAAAAAAAACAACTAACCTGCGCCACCATCACGCTGACTAAAATCACGAATATAGATTTCATTTTAATGTTTAATTGTCTCCTAATCGAAAGAAAATTATTATGTGAAGCTTCTAGTAAATGCCAGTCTATTTATATGAAGCTTACATGATAAAACTATGGTTTAACGAAATATATTCAGAAATACTATTATAAATATAAACAATTGGGAAATAGTGGATCAAATAAGTTTTCATAATACGTATTGCTTAATTTGATGTCTAATCTAGGCAATTACTAAAGGTGAGCTAACACGGGCAATTACTAAAGGTGAGCTGACACAGGCAGTTACTAAAGGTGAGCTGACACGGGCAATTACTAAAGGTGAGCTGACACAGGCAGTTACTAAAGGTGAGCTGGCACGGGCAACTACTAAAGGTGAGCTGACACAGGCAATTACTAAAGGTGAGCTGACACAGGCAGTTACTAAAGGTGAGCTGACACGGGCAACTACTAAAGGTGAGCTGACACGGGCAACTACTAAAGATGAGCTGACACGGGCAATTACTAAAGGTGAGCTGACACAAGCAGTTACTAAAGGTGAGCTGACACAAGCAGTTACTAAAGGTGAGCTGACACGGGCAACTACTAAAGGTGAGCCGACACAGGCAATTACTAAAGGTGAGCTGACACGGGCAACTACTAAAGGTGAGCTGACACAGGCAATTGAAGTTGCTAAATTCTAACCATTGTTAGGGTGTGAGTACCTACCAGTATTATTTTTGAAGGTTAGCTGGTGCATTCGACGCCTTTTTTTACTTTAATCGTTTTGGTACAACCCAGCCTTAGTAACTATATACGTTATGACCATATCTAGCAATTAACAACAGCAAAATTACTGCGATACGTAATAATACCAATCTTGATCTAGCGCCACTTCATATAAATTAATTATTTTATTAAAATTGCTCCAGATTACTATTGCCAGCAAATTATATAGAAATAGATATCATCATCATCACGACCGTTTCCCTTTCGGGGTGGTCAGACACCACGCTTATAAATAAGTGGATTCACATTTTGCCAACTTTACTATAGGCCAATCTAATTACTATACTATAAGACAAGTGGCAAGCTCGTCGATGTCTCCAGCGCGTACCAAACTCGAGAAATATCACAAATAAATTAAATATATTTATATACATTGATAAATATTTGTGTCCCGACCAGGAATCGAACCCGGTACCTCCGAGTCTAAATCCACGGACTTAACCGCTAGACCACGAAGGTAGATACGTAATAAGACCGATCTTGATCTAGCGCCACTTCATATGAATGAATTATTTTATTAAAATTGCTCCAGATTACTATTGCCGGCCAATTATTATAAAGAAATTGCCCTTAGATACATACTTTTAATGATGCATTGTGAAAACGAATTGGGTAATGCAATGGTACTCAATAAAATCAAATTACCATGTTTGATTTATTGTTACAAGGATTGCTACATAATTTGTAACTAAGGTTGACGAGAACCGTAAGGCAAACGATAAACGATCAGTAAATATTGTGACCCATACATTGACGAAATTAGGCGAGTATTTATCACATCAATATATCGACACCTTGGGGTAAAATCGTATATACCATTTTACCCAAAATGACTTATGAAAACTTTCCGCCCTATTCATTGATCTTTGTACAATAAAAAAAAGTTTTCCATTGCAAAGAACATAAAATATGTCAAATCTCACTTAATATGGTCAATATAAGAACAAAAATCGTCCATACCTCAGTGTTTGAAGACAAAAGTCTTCAACCAGTGCGTCCTTCCCGTAATGTCGTACGGAGCACAGACGTGGACACTGACAGCGAGCTATGGAGAGAGCTATACTTGGTATTTCTCTGATGGATAGAATTCGAAACGTTGAAATTCGTCGGAGAACCAAAGTTACTAACATAGCATTCAAAATTAGCAAGCTGAAGTGGCAATGGGCCGGACACATCTGCCGCAGAACCGACGACCGATGGGGCAAACGGATTCTGGAGTGTGGAGATCACGTACGGGACGACGCAGAGTGGGACGACCCCCCGCCAGATGGACGGATGACCTAAGGAGGGTCGCTGGTGGGGGTTGGATGAGGGTTGCAAAAGACCGCGTGCAGTGGCGAGCCTTGGGGGAGGCCTATATCCAGCAGTGGAGAGACACAGGCTGATGATGATGATGAAGAACAAAAATGTCATTAGCCAAATTGTTTTAAAAATATGTGTTTTGTTAGTAGAATTATGGATATGCCCTGTAAAATAGGATTTATGGCTTTTGCGACCTTTTTACCTCAAGGCGATATCTGTGATGTCAGTATACACCCATAAGGTTCGGTCCTTACAATATTAAGGAAAAAAAAAATAGTTTTATGAAATGATTAATAAATTCAAATTACTAAATGTCACTGCTGGAGTACCCGCGATCCTAGAATCCTCTGGGATTGCGCGGAGCGATGGCAAGAGACGCGACGGCATGATCGTGGAAACTTGGCAAATCCCTGGTGTGGGATGCCATATGTGTAGACACATTAGAGCATAGATATAGAATATCTATATATATATAATAAAATCCTATGTCTATGCATTAGAGCGTCTGGCCAAGGAGTTGTCTAAAAGGCTAACGGAAAAGTCTGGAGAAAGGAAAGCTGGCAATTATTTCTGCCAACGTATTAGCTTAGCTATACATAGGAGAAATGTTGCCAGTCTTTTCGGGACTATCACTGAGGACATTATTTACTTATAGTTTATTTTTTATAAGGTTTAGTTTATATTTATTTTAATTTTGTCTTTTAAGTATTTTTAATTATTTATATTTTTAGACCGATTTATGAATAAATGAAATATACGCTTTTAATTCAAGAAAAATTACAAACTTCAAAACTAATTTATATTGACATAGGTACTTTCATCAAAATTTAATAATACAATCTTTATTATCACACTGTTCCTTTAACAAAATATTGTTGTATTATCACTGTCATTATATCATTAGTATTATGTCTTACATCCTGGGAAGGTAATGAACCAATAAAACTTCAGCTATATAGTTCAATATATTTTATTAATAACACCATGCAATAAAATTCAAATAATAAAATGCATTAAAATTAAATTATATGAAAACAAATTTACTGATATTCGAATAGTACTATTTCTTATATTATTATCAATTGCTAAAAGTGTAATATTTATTTTATTATTATATTAAAATCATTAATATAAATTACAACATAATTAACTATGTGAATATTTTAAAATCACTAAAAAATAAAAGTACAATATAAAATAAAATCCAAAAACATTTAAACATACATTTTCTTAAAACATTCTATGAGTGATTGAAAATTAAATATACTAATAATTTTAATATCATTAGTGATATATACCTACTCCTAGTAAAAACTTAATCAAGTGTCCGACAAATATGATGGAGGTGCAGTGAACGTTGTCTCTGCCTACCTCGCCAGGGAACTGCCATGAAGATATGTATGTCAGACAGTGTAAAATATATTATACTACTAATATTTTACAATTATAATTATTAAATATTAATTCATAAAATGTCGAGTACATAAAATTATTAAATTAAATATAGTAGCTTAAAAACAAATTTGACTGTCAGGTCATCTGACCCATACGGTCTACCAAAATCTGATGAATTTTATAACACATACTAAATATTTTTTTATAAAATAAAAAATAAGAAATGGAATTTGATTAGAAGCAATAAACATTATTTACTTTCTGACGGTAGTTTAAGATGAACCACGACGTTGGCACAAGGACATTGGCGGCCGCCAATTTATTTAACTTAACTACTTTAATTTCTACGCTTATTTTTTTCTGCGACTACCTAAAGCTATGTGAAGGTTATTTGAGTATATTTTAAAATTATTAGTATTCAATTATATATATATAATAAAAAAGTATCTAAACTAGTTAATAAAATAATCTCAGAAATGGGTAATGTTGTCATCAGTTTTTGGTAAACCTTCTCGTTAATTTATTTTATTTTATGTCTTTAACTAAAAGATTGCAATGTAAATTATACAACTAGGCTAAGTAAGCGTAAGTGTCGTTCTTTCCCGGTGCTCGTTCTAGGTATTGCTTGTCTATGAGCGCCTCAATACACTTCTTGATCATGGACACGGAGGGAGCGAACGAGGTGCGTGCCTGGTCTACCACCTCCTGGATGAGGTCGCTGTGCTTCAGGATCTGTGGAGCAGAGCAGCAGTAAGCTGAGACAGTCTCCGAGCCTGTGCAGCGGTGAACGGAAAAAGTCTCCGAGCCTGTGCAGCGGTGAACGGAAAAAGTCTCCGAGCTTGTGCAGCGGCGAACGGAGAAAATCTCCGAGCCTGTGCAGCAGTGAACGGAGAATGTCTCCGAGCCTGTGCAGCGACGAGCGGAGACGGTCTCCGCGTCTGTGCAGCAGTGAGGGAGAGGATCTCCGAGTCTGTGCAACGACTCACACCTTGCGATGCTTCATGATGCGCACCAGCTAGGCCTGCAGGAACATCTTGCGGTCGTCCTTGCAGTAGCCCCCTCCCCCCCTCATTGGCTGAGACACTCACCTTGCGCTGCTTCATGATGCGCACTAGCGCGGCCTGCAGGTACATTTTGCGGTCGTCCTCGCAGTAGGCGCCCCCCTCGCTGGCGGCGCTCGGCACGATGGCAGTCTCCGATGGGCCGGCCGTGCTCAGGGCTCCGCACTGCAACATGTGTGCGCTCGTCATACACAATCCTCGGGAACAGATACCGGCGTCGGGAACGATCAGTTACCATGATGGGCAGCACCTTGACCCTGGACCTCTTGCTCTGGAAGCGCAGGTTGAGTGAGAGAGCGACCTCCCCGGTATCGTCTCCGGGGTCTCCGTCGCACTCGAGGAACCCGTTTTCGAGGAGCGGTCGCAGATGGCGAGTCCACACGTCGACGGGAAGCTGCAGCTCTTGTCGCAGATCCTTGACCAGACCGCGGTCCCTGTGCTCGAAGCACAGGAGCATGGCGCACTGCGCGGTGGTCGCCTGCACGTGGTACACGCGGTGGGTATATCTGGAACACGGTTATCCAATGCCATTTATTTGATGTCAATCCATTAGCAAATGTATTACCACCAGTGTCGATACTGAAGGCAAATCGAAATTAATCAACTGAAGGCTTGTGTGTTTTTGCTATCGGTGGCAACTTATTAATAGCTATACACACCCATATGTTATGTATATATATTTGATCTAACTAGCTGTAAGTTGTCCTTAAACATTAAATAAAAAAGCAGGTATTGAAGAATCAATCTAAAAACTGTCTGCGTATATTACTCGCAATCGGCGTAAAAACCAATGTCATATGAAAACCGCACTTGGTCCGCATCTCGCAGGTGCAGAGGTTGTGCAGCCAGGCGAGTCGCCTCCCGTTGAACATGCCCTTGTAGAACTCTTCGAACATGCTCGCCGGCCGCTCCAGCGCCACGGGGGGTGCCAGCGGGGACATAGCGCCCCCCAGCGGCCACGCGCCCGCCTGCAGCACCTGCACACACAAGGTCGCGTTAGAAGGCCGCGCACATGTCGATCTCCAATCGGAAAGCGGAATTGCTGACCTGCACGTTAAACCCTACGCCGAGCACTTGCGAAGTGGCGCGAATGTGTTTCTGGAACTTGGCGTTAAGGTCGACGGAAAGGGTGACGTCGGTGAACATCCGGTTGAGTTTGTTGGTGAACTCGTACCCGCAGGCCGACTTCAGACGGTTGATCATCACCTCCTCGTACTCCATACTGCTCGATAGCTGGTGGATCAATCGACGAGCCAAAGTGCGCGCATAGAACTTCTAAATGAAACAATTATATTATTACTATCTTTCCCTTTCTAATAACTGTTTGATTTATTGTGAACACTAACCTGGAAGACGTCTTTGTCGTCGACGTATTTGAATACCAAGATAGCGGCCGACAGCTTGTCGTCAATGTCGCTCTCCACCGTGGCTCGCTTACGAAGCAAGCAATCACAATACCTGGAGATCACACAGCCAAAGTTTATATTAAGCAGGTTAACATATCTGTGTCACGTGGTTAGCATAGCATACCGAGCCAACAGTTCTGGAGCCTTCGGTTGCTGATCGCCGGGAGTCTTGGAATTGACGACCTTGTTGCAGGAGCGGTCGAGAGCCGCCATGAAGGCCTGCGCGCCGTCGAATACCTTCAGAATGATCTTCGAGTACTTGGCGTGCAAGGCAAGGATCGAGTTCACGAAATGGATGTGCGGCTGCAAAAAACATCACTTTAGTAACACAAATGTTGGTGCAATGCGCCAAAACATATACGAGTACACAATATTATATAACGAAATTGACCTTTTACCAGGAAGACACTATGTTAATTATTATTATTTTTTTTTATATGGGCCCATTATGTCAATTATTTTAGGAAATAATAGTAATAAGTTAAATTAGGTAATATTATATTTTTTTTAGGGCTGTATGAATGTTTCCTTCAGAAACAAAACAAACAAGAAAAAATCCTGGTTAACATAATAATACAATATTATGTTTTGACATAATATTTACCTGAAATTATATTGAAACCGGTTTTCAGGAAACTGAAATTGCCGTGGTAAATAGAAAATGGTTAATATGTGCGTTACATATTGTTGATTATGATTCCGGATAGCTACATGTAAGTGAGAGCATTAGAGAGCATGTTTGTTGTTTAGTGACATGTCAATGACAACTTGTAACACACTAGCCATGCTTTCTATGTGCGTTACATATTGTTGATTATGATTCCGGATAGCTACATGTAACTGAGAGCATTAGAGAGCATGTTTGTTGTTTAGTGACATGTCAATGACAACTTGTAACACACTAGCCATGCTTTCTATGTGCGTTACATATTGTTGATTATGATTCCGGATAGCTACATGTAACTGAGAGCATTAGAGAGCATGTTTGTTGTTTAGTGACATGTCAATGACAACTTGTAACACACTAGCCATGCTTTCTATGTGCGTTACATATTGTTGATTATGATTCCGGATAGCTACATGTAACTGAGAGCATTAGAGAGCATGTTTGTTGTTTAATGACATGTCAATGACAACTTGTAACACACTAGCCATGCTTTCTATGTGCGTTACATATTGTTGATTATGATTCCGGATAGCTACATGTAACTGAGAGCATTAGAGAGCATGTTTGTTGTTTAGTGACATGTCAATGACAACTTGTAACACACTAGCCATGCTTTCTATGTGCGTTACATATTGTTGATTATGATTCCGGATAGCTACATGTAACTGAGAGCATTAGAGAGCATGTTTGTTGTTTAGTGACATGTCAATGACAAGTTGTAACACACTAGCCATGCTTTCTATGTGCGTTACATATTGTTGATTATGATTCCGAATAGCTACATGTAACTGAGGTCATTAGTGAGATATTTGTGTTTATTGACATGTACAGAATGCTAATGATAACTTGTAACACACTAGCCATGCTTTCTATGTGCGTTACATTTTGTTGATTATGATTCCGAATAGCTACATGTAACTGAGGTCATTAGTGAGATATTTGTGTTTAGTGACATGTACAGAATGCTAATGATAACTTGTAACACACTAGCCATGCTTTCTATGTGCGTTACATTTTGTTGATTATGATTCCGAATAGCTACATGTAACTGAGGTCATTAGTGAGATATTTGTGTTTAGTGACATGTACAGAATGCTAATGATAACTTGTAACACACTAGCCATGCTTTCTATGTGCGTTACATATTGTTGATTATGATTCCGAATAGCTATATGTAACTAAGGTCGTTAGTGAGTTGTTTAGTAATATGTACAGAACGTTAATGACAACTTGTAACACAATAGCCATGCTTTCTATGTACCTACTCATGCAACTTCGTAGATAGAAATAATTATTGAAGCTATACAACTAAATGTTTACCTGTTTTAATTGCTGCTTGAAAATAAATAATCTAATTCATTTAATTTTAAACGGTTTTTTGTTCTAAAAACACTTGCTAGTCAATCCTACTACATTTGGAAAGGTGTATGTCGGGTTTTGGATTGGAAACCAAACTCAACCACACCGATTCAAATGATAACAAGGCAAGCATTGTGTTATTTTTATATTAAGGACGGTAAACTAAAATATGCTAACTCGCGGATGACCGAAATGCAAGAATTTGGGGTGACTTGCTGACACTACTTTGACTTAAAGAAATCGACACTGCCAGAGTAATCTACGAGTTTCAGACGATTGGGCTTCGTACTACGTAATACTTGCGATTTTCGAAACACCAATGTGATTAAACTTTTTTCCAGTGCTCTCGTTAGAAGTTGGAAACGAGTTGTTGTATATGGAACCTCCACGAAACAGCCTACAAGGTAACAACTACTTAGGTAGGTTAGGTTCACTCTAAGTGAAGAAGTTTTTGGTTAGCGCTCTATAATTGAACTCATTGAGTGCAGAAGGGCCAGGTACGAACTGTTTCTCGCAATGAAGGTGCTTCGAGAAAGTTGAATTCCGTGGAGCTCTCCAACTCTTTGCGTCCCTGGGTGTCGACCCATCCTGCTGTTTGCGATGTCGTTCGGCCGCACGTTAGGTCGCGCTCAACGGATTTGACAAAATTTGTGGACGCAGAACCGGCGTGTGAAGTGTTTGAAGATGCATGGACGTTATTGACATGCTGGTGTATCAAATTTATTAGATTTTCTTTATTTTATTTTTTACGTTTAAGTAGTTTTAATTATTTATATTATACTTATTAGTCTGTTACAAAAATATTATTTCGAATAAAGTACTAAGATCAAAATTTACAATAGCAATTAAAATATATGTCATTTGTTACGACACTGATTTTGGTTTGATGAAATTGAGCAATTTTGGCACAATATTCGTGGCCACCTGACCTGGTGACAAATCATTGGTTAAAATCGAATGGCACGAGCCAATCGATATGTTTAGGTCCTCAGCAACTTCTCTAATGGTGATTCGACGATTAGCCAATACTGTTAATGTTTTCGTCTATTGTTGACGTGCTCGGGCGTCCGGCACGCTGTGCGTCGTTCATATCTTCTCTCTTTTTCTGAGAACATTTTGTACTACCGATAAACGTTGCTTTTGTCCAAGGTAGCTTCACCATATGCCACAGTCAACATTCGGAATGCGTCCGGGCACTTGATTACTTTGTGGTACGATTTACATTTGTGTGACGGACTTCTACCCAAATCCTATACTATTTAAACAGCCAAAGTGTAAAATGCAATTTTTAAATGGTCTAGCAAGAGGGTGTTATTGTAAAGAAAATTTGTCAGCTCGAGTGATGTCACTGCACCATAGTGTAATAACCCGCCCGTTGCGTAAGGCGGCGAGGCGACACACGGCGCGGGTTAAGTATAATTGCGGCTTTAAGCTTGAAAATGGTAAACTAAGGTACATTGTGACTTACCTTTACGCCTCCCCGTAAACTTGCTATGCTATTTTCGACTTATGTTAATTTTCTTATTAAATATTGGTTAAATTTGCCAAACTCATTAAAATCAGTTTTTTTTTAAATCATGAATGTTGTCATATGATTCTTTATTCTAAGAAAGAGACAGACTATGCCTGTCAAAAGCGCTTAAGCGAATAGTGATTGTGACAAAATTATTATACGAAATACCTACGGGAACGCAATTGCCAATAAAACCACAAAAAAAAACAATTATTCAACCAATTTTATGACATCTAAATATAAACTTTGTTATAAAATAACTAAATGCAAGTAATTTTTAAATTAATATATATTTCAGAATACCATTCTACTAAAAATATTGTAAATGGTAACATGTATGCCTTTCAAGTTCGGGAAGTTTACAATTTATATAATACCGATTTCGAGAATCCCTCGACATAAATAGACGTGGGGTCACATGTCGTAGTCAGATGATGACGTTATATAGCCCATGTGTTATTTTAATGTATAGGCCAAATTACTAGTTTCAGTTTCATCAAAATCTGTTTAGTAGTTTGTGCGTGAAAGAGCAACAAACATACAGACATCTATACAAACGTATCCATTTTACATAACTATATTATGTTATGTGTGTAATATATGTACCGCTGCATGTACTTTATAAATAAATAACATTCAACTGGTGAAATCATCTCAACTACTCCGTAAGTTTAACCAGCTTGTAGGCGTAACGGGTACCAATGAGATACCCTGACCCAATATTCGACCGTTTCGGGGTAATCAGAAACCAAGCTTTTTTAGAGCTTTTAATGTTATGATATCGCTTAAGAGTACATACCTCTTCGGAGACGGCGGTGAGCATGGCGAGTCCCTCGGCGGTGGCCTGTTCCTGAGTGGCCTCCACCAGCGGCTTCAGAGCGTCCGCCCCCAGCGGCTTGAGCAGCGTGTACATGCGGCCCACGTCCTCGCGACGCTGCACACAAGAGCGCGGTCAGAGGGGGTCGGCAGAGCTCCCTCCGACCGTCCTACCTGCTCCGAGGTCGGGAAGTCCCCGACGGCCTCCTGCACGAGTTCCTGCGTGTAGGCGTGCAGTCGCGGCAGATGCGCCTCCACGGCGGCCCGCTCGAAGCAGGTGCGCACGGCCTCGGCGCCCAGCAGATAGAGACGGCCGAGCCCGGTCTCTCGCTCGAGGCCGGCCAGCGCTTCCCGCAGATACACGGCCACGTCGGGCTCCTCCAAAAGCTCGTGCGCGAGGAGAGCGTGCGCGCGGTCCGCCTCCGCCAGGTACGGGCGCAGCACCACGTCCTCGTATAGGGACAGCGGCTCGCACACGCGGAACGCTTGCACCTGATTGCGCAACACAACGTTAGATCTCGTCGACCGCCGGGGCTGCGCGCCTCGCCTCGTCTCGCTCACCTCGACCATGCTGTGCACGACGGTGCGCAGGATGTCGACCACGGAGAAGTGCAAGCGGCCACAGCGAGCATCAGTCAGAGCGATTACGATGCGCTGGCTCAGGTGGGTCGCCAGAGGGCGAATCAATATCCTCTCCCATATCGATAAACCCAAATTGCCAATCTAGAAGACAAATTTCTTAGCAATATTTTGTATATTTAATATGTATTCTTTTAGTGTGGGAACTTTATTGGAATACACGAGGTCTGTTCAAAAAGTATCGCGAAATTTTAATATTAGCGGGCTACGTGTTGATAAAAAACAACCCATTAATGGTGCCGCAGCCACCGTATTCCCCAGATCTGTCCTGTGACTATTTTGTTTCCAAAACTGGAGAGGTCTATGAAAGGCAACTCTACGCTACGGTTGAGGAAATTAAGACCGCATCGAAGGAGGAACTGAACAAGATCACATAAAATTATTTTTAAAAGTGCTTTGAGGATTTGAAAAAACGCTGGCATAAGTGTATATATATTATATCTGATGGAAATTACTTTGAAGGGGACAAAATATATATTCATAAATAAATAAACACTTTTTTTATTAAAATAAATACCAAATTCGCGACACTTTTTGAACAGACCTACCTCCCTGTTGATGTTTAAAGAAAACCTTTAATAATTTAGGTGTCATTAAAATTAAGGGTACAGTTCGCTTTTCGTATTATTACTGTTTGGTAGCAATTATTATCTGTAACCATAAAATATATTAGGATATCAGAATTTAAAGGTATAAGTCATACCACTTAAAATAAAAAGCAGGCCTCCTTTGCAAACCAGCCTATTATCGGTCGCAAGCCCGAGGCACCATTCTTCTCATGTCTTACCCACTCGCGATTGACCCGGCACCCGCACGGTGAATCCATGGAATGCTTAGAAATGTGTCTTTCGAGAACAAGCATTTCGCATGTTGCATATTGATCGTTATTCCTAATTACATAAAATAAGAAGCTACCTCAAGCTGTTCGGTGTCAGTTTCATGAACCACTGAATTTGATGATCCGTAGATGAGTTCAGCCTCCGACACCTGTTGGCATAAATATATCAATAAGCATTATTGTCAATAAAAACTTGCTATTCTCAACCTAATGGAATCATAAAATTTGCTCATGAAAGTAGATTCTTTTTTAATACGGCCCTTTAATTTTTTAATCTAGCCATTTCGACTAACGTGTCGGTGCGATATATTCAAGTGAAAAGTGAAGTTTCATTCAAGGAGCGCGAGAACGAGCGACGCCTCGCCAATACTCAAAACGAAGTAAAGTTTGAACGCAAACATGCCACTTCGTTTTGAGCATTGGCGAGGCGTCGTCGATTTGATTCTAAATGCGAAACAAAACGTGCACTATGTCATTTTGACGCACTTCAAAACGTATCGCGAAATATACGCCCGTAGTATTTTGATAACTGACATTTATCTTTTATTAGAACAATAGAAAATATGTGGGCTGGGCGAGATGGTACCTACAGGAGCACAGAACAATATTAATGCAGCTTGGAAATAAACAAATATTTTACCTTTTGACGTTTGATGTGTTGAAGATTCAGATATGAATATAAATTGTTAAGAAATTTGACGCCTTGGCTGTACACCTGCCACGCTAAATAGTATCTGTAATTAGCAATTAATATATATTATCTTTAAGCATTATAGTTTATAGCTGATGTTGTTAAAGATATAGTGTTGTCTAAAGTTTATTAATATATTGTTCTTAATTACGCTAAGTTAATAAGGATAAGGAAATACACATACAATTATGAGTAAATATTGTTATAGTTGAGCAAAACAAAAATATATAATTTTATAAAAAAATGAATACTAGACAAAATAAAGAGGAGTTTAAGTAAACTACCTTATTAGAAAAATTATATATACCAATTAAGTATAAAAAAATATTTCAAGGCAGCAGGCACTGTACCTAGCTAATCAGTGCGATATATGTTTTGGAAGGCCCATGTCCAACAGTAGAGGACTGTATGTTATAGGGGTTGTAATGATGGTGCCTCATCAATTAAGTAAAAACCCTAAAGTCTATTTTATAAAATATTGGAGAATCCATCAATTCAAAAACATGGTCTATAGTTGTAAATGTTAGTATGAGATCTAAGACTGTTTCATTAAACACCAAATAGCTAATTATATGTTTATTGTCTGGATCACTATCAATAAGTAATATGACTGATCATAATTATTACCTACATAACAATTATAATAAATAATAATAATAATAATATCTTTATTCAGTAAAAAAAGTTACAAGATATGAAAACAATAACATATTTCATTATGCATGCACAGAAAAACAGACATTTGCAGCCGAACTAAGCCTATATGCCGTCTGTCCGTCGGCAGTCAACGCCCAGACACCCTTTTAAATATATTATTACTTTTAATTACAACAAAATAAAAGAAACAAAATGTACACAAAAAAAAAAACAAAATAAAAATTAAAAATTGTGTGGTTGAGATCCTCTTTTTGTTTATAACGTAAGTGTGTGAGTGTGTGTAAGAGGGTGTGTAAACTTTACATACTTTGTTATTATCGCATTCCTACTTTACTATTGACAGTAATTCCTCAGTTGTATTATAGTCAAGAGACTGTAGCCATTGTGTGACATGCTTTCTACATATCACTTTAGTGCATTGATATATAGCTATCTCTTTATTAATTTTATTATATAAATATGGACCCAGAAAACAGAAAAATCTGCTAGTAAAGACTTTTCGAAAAGCTTGAGAGCTTCCACACACAAGATCATTCCTTCGTTTACTAAAAACTTCAGGACTAAAGATGAGCATACAATGTTGCTTAATAATAACGTTAAGGATAAATAACTGTCTAACAGTTAACACACCACATCTTTCATATAGGAGAGCAGTTGGATGCCTATACGGACTAAATGTACAAACCTTCAAAACTGCTCTTTGTGCTCTTTCAAGACATATAAGATTAGTTTTAGGCATCCCGCCCCAGGAAGTAATGCAATAGGACAGAATAGATTGACATAAAGAGAGGTATACAGTTTTTAGTATCATTGGTGCCGGTATGTGTCTTAGATTTTTAAACAAATACATTAATTTTCTTACTCTAGCTGTCAAAGACTGTACATGTTGTTTGAAACTTAGATTGTTATCTAGTGTAACGCCTAGATACTTAACTGTATTTGTTTGTTCCAAGACACTACAACCACATGTTTCAGAAACAACGCAGTTACTTTTATGTACCAATAAGGTCTCAACATTTTCGTGTAAGGGAAAACCACGAATTGTATAGATCGTGTAATTAGTTTTACTTGCATTTAGAGTAAGTACATTATTTTTCAACTATTTAGTGACCATATTTAAACCTGTTTGTGCCGCAGCGAAAACCTCTTTGTAAGTATTAGCAGAAAAAAGAAGAGCCGTGTCATCAGCATATGAGATGATTTTGCCATTTAGAGGTTGTAGAAGACAGAGATCATTGATGTAGATTAGAAATAGCAGAGGGCCTAATATACTGCCTTGAGGGACGCCGAAGGATACAGGTTGGTTGGAACTAATTGCACTTCCTATCCGAACACATTGAGACCTATCGGAGAGGTAATCATGAAACAGTGACAGTGACAAATCACGCACACCTATTGCCTCCAACTTTTCCAGAAGAATTGGAATGGAGACCGTATCGAAGGCCTTTGCAAGATCCAAATAGATGCCTAGACATTTCCTGCCTTTGTCAAGGTTTACTGCGACATAATTTGTCAGCTCATGGACCGCATCCGCTGTTGATTTACCAGAACGAAATCCGAATTGATTTTCTGATAGTATGTTAAATCTTTCCATGTATTTAATCAATCGATTGTAAATAATTCTTTCAAGAATTTTAGAAAATGATGGCAAAATCGAAATTGGTCTATAATTAGTGATACTGTGACGATCCTCACCCTTGTAAATTGGAATATTACCGATCTTTTTAAACCCGTTGGAAAAATGCCCTTGTCAATGCAGCAGTTAAAAATATACGTCAATGGGTCGACAAGGAAAGTGGCATGATCCTTAACAAATGAGCTGGAAATTTGGTCCCAACCCTCTGATGATGAGTTTTTCATGTCCACTATTAGCCTTTCGACCTCCTCTGCGTCTGTATTAAGAAGAACTAAAGAATTTGACAGACGTTTAGCAGTATGGTGATTTATATTGTGGTTTAAAATGATCTCCTGTGCCAAGGTGCTACCTACATTGACAAAATATTTATTTATTGAATCAACAGATTGTTGCGGCGAAGTGGAAATGCTCAGTAATTCGGTTGCTTGGACTTTAGGTTTTTTAATATTTGTTATAAGTTTGACAGCGTTCCATATCTTCTTGTTATCCCTACCAGCTCTAGTTATCAAATCCCTTTCATATGCTCTTTTACATTTCTTAAGTATGGTGTTACAAAAATTTCTGTAACGATTGTATGTCAACTTTAAAATTACATTATTTGGACTACGTCTGGCTTTCAGGTGGAGTTTATCTCGATTTTGTATGCATCGAAGAAGTCCTGGGGTTATCCAGGGCTTCAATATTCTTTTGCGTTTAGGAATTAGATTTATGTTGGTATTTTTGTTTATAGCGTTCTGTAAATTAGTTATAAGATAATCCATGCAAAAATTTGGGTCAATAGAGTTATATATAGGTTTAAGATCAATATTATTTATATCGATTTTAAGTATTTGTTTATTAACTTTGGTGTGTGTGTATATCTCAGGACTGTTTAAGTTTCTATAATGTTTTAGGTTTAAAAGAACAGATTTGTGATCTGTTATAGTAGATTCTAGTATTAATGTTAAGGCCTCTTTGGTAGTTTTAAGAAAGACGTGGTCAATGCAGGTATTGCTCGCGTCTCGTGTAGTGTGAGTGTGTGCTGGCAAAAGTCCATGAAAAGCCATCAGGTTGAGGTATCGATCTGAGCTTGGGTCGTGATTTTTTTCAGAGATGTTTATGTTTAAGTCACCCACAAGTATAATGTTCTTAAAACAGGTACATTTAATAAGGACATCATTTAAAGAGCGCAGGAAAATATCTATAATTTTATATGAAGGTGATCTATAAATAGCAATAACTACTGTGTCCATACCCAACTTCAGTACAAGACAGTTGCCTTCCATAAACAAAGGCTCTTCTACTGAGCATGCAACACAATCCCTCACATAAATTACCACTCCATCATTCTGGTTATTGTGCTTAGCATTTGCAAATGAATTAAACCCCGATAAATACGGTATAGAGTGGGTACGGGATAGCCAACATTCTGTCAGTACCACTATATCACAACGAACTCCTAATCTAGCCAAGAGAATTTCGACATCGCCAAAGTTGCAATTTATGCTGCGTATATTCTGGGTTAGTAAGGATAGTCCTTCATCTGTCGTAGTGATTAAGTTTTTACATTCATCAACTTTACAATTTCGAGAAGTAGAGACCGATATATTGTCTAAGTCAAGAAAAAAATCCTTTAATCTTTTCTCCGTAAATCCTTATGGTGAATTGTGCATAATAAAATGAGACAGGGATGTTTTTTTAATTTATAGTATCCATACTCGTATGAATTCGTAGTAAGGATATCAATGTTAAGACTGTGAAGTAACGATGTACTATTATTTAAAGATAAGCAGCTTATACTTGAAAATAGTAGCTTCAAAAATAACAAGAATGCGTTAATATTAATAAAAAATAAATTGTGTGGAGTGTATTTAAGTAATTTACAAAAAGTTAGGTTAAAGTAATATAAAATGTTGTTAAGCTTATGGCTCATTATTCTATAGATTATAAACAATGTATTAGCAAAAGTAAAACACTGATACAGTATTAATACATAACAGATTAGTCAAATGGATTTCTTAAGATTTTTAAGATCAGCTTCGCCATTGTTGCGAATTTGTGGCAGGTTTTCACCTTTCCTCAGATAAACCACTCTGCGAGATGTCCAGCAATACATATAACCAAGCTCCTTCTGAACATTTCTAGCTCTGTAAAATAGTTGTTGTGTCTTTTGGGTTAGTGCTTCTGAGACATAAACCGGTCTAGGAGGAACATTTAGTTGAAAATGATTAGTATTAAGTTTTACGCCTCTGTCTTTGTCACGATTCAACTTTTTGACTCCTGTCAGAATCTTCTCTTTCATTAGTACAGATGTAAATTCAGCGATAATAGGTTTGTTGTTATTGTCCTTCGAACCACCCCGATAGATGTCTTTAATATCTGAGTTTGGTATTATTTTTAATCAATAACTTTTGTGTTAACGTCATGGTAAGTAGTCAGTTAGTTAACCTGGAAAGCAAGCCATCGGCTGGATCAGGAGAGCCCGGCGGCCTCGGGCCCCGCACTTTATGCAGCACTTGGCGCACATGCTCTTCCAGGTATATCCTACAACAAATATTATTATCTACTACAATACTGGTAATCTCATTCTATTGCTTGTTCTTGGGGCTTTAATGAAATACATTATATAACACAATGGCATAAATAAATTATATTGTTATTACATGCATTGTTGATCGTTTAAATGTAGTTTAAGGTTTAGAACTAACCTGGTCTCCTCATAGAGCCTGTCGGCCAGGGGCTCTGGATACGCCACACACAAAGCATACACATCCGAGAAGTGCTTGTTCCAATCGCCCATTTTTACTCTCTTCAGAGCTACTACTTTTTCCACCTGCAAATATTTGCAACATACTACAACTAAAACATAACATTTTAATAACACTTTTACTTCGCGGGAGATTATTAGTATGGCTGAAAAACTATTTGTCAGGGCGAACATTCAAAGTAAGAATCGGAAATTGCCACTCAACTGTAACAAGTGTTCTTAGCAGTGTTCCACAAGGATCAGTGCTTGCTCCAATACTATTTGGAATCTTGGATAATCAAGCTTAACCAATCCAAATTTACAGTATTATACATGGGCCAACATAATCTGAAGATTAAATATATAGTTGATGATGCTCCCATTCACCAGTCCAGGCCCAAAAAGATCTCGGTATCACAGTAACTGCCAATCTAAAATGGGCTGAACATATAGATGGGATTGTAAAGCGAGCCAACTCAGTTCTTTATGTTATATTATTTATAAAAAAAAAAAAACAGAAATTCTTGAAGGTGTACAAACTTCCACACTGCTTGAGGAAGAAGTCGTATGACCAGAGACTTAGATATCTAAAGGTGACAAGTCTCAGAGATCACAGAATGAGGGGAGATATAATTGAGGCATTTAAAATTCTAACAGGCAGGTAGAACGGCCATCACCTAGCCAAAATGTTTAAGTTGAACACAATAATATTTCTCCATCATGATTACGGAATGAAATTGATGAGAAAATCCAGCAATACAAATGTGAAATATCACTTTATGAATAACAGAGTTGTAAATATGTGGAACAAAATACCAGAAGACATATTGAAGTCCACTGTAAACAGTTTTAAAAACAAACTGGACAAGTGGCAGTAGACATAGATTATGGTGATAACTGACTATTTAATGAACTTTACACCAGTGCTTGATATAGGCATATCAGCAATGCGCTGCTCGCCTATTAATCAATAATAATAATAATATATATTTAACAATATCCCAACAGAAATTAAACAAGTACTTGTAAAAATGTTTAATAATGGGCTGTATAAATGGCTGGCTGACAAAGGGCTGTTTCTATAATATTAGCAAGTTTTTTGATCGGATTCTAAACTAAAACTAAAAGTATTTTGTGTATGGCATATTTTTATTGTTATTAATAATATAAAAATATTATACTCGTATATATTGAAATAAATTTAAGTATGTAAAGATGACTATTTGTAGATAACAATATATTAAAATTAAACAATTTTTGCATGCCACAATAAATGATCAGAGCCAACTTACTAACCATATTACTGTGTGTACCACATTTAAAGCAAAACAATTTTGAAATATATGTTTTCACTGCTCTTCATATCATACCTCTGAGTATAATCATATAGTTTATTTCTCAGGTTTTCGTGCTTCCCAACAACAATTCTTCTCATAGCAATGTTTGTGCTTCTTTTCTAACTTTCATGTTAAATACACAGTGACAGCTGTGCCGGCTACATTTTCATCAATACTTGCCACAATTATATTTCAATACAATTAAAAAATATTATTATTATTATGAGTGTCAACCCTTTGGCTTTGTCACACCTCTGGGGAAACACTAAGTGTTTGTGCTGTATGATGCAGACACTCTAGGGCCGTGGAGATTAGGCACTTAGTCCACAGAGGTTAGTCCAAATAGTTCACTGAACTTAAGGAATCAGTATCTACTATTATTAATATTCTTAGAAGACATTTTTTTAAGTCCATTGTGTGTGGGAAAGAGACATGGTTTGGACATCTCAGGTTTGTGACCGACAATAGGCGGGGTTACAAAGGAGGCCTCCTTTTTTATTTTATTACGCAACAAGACGCTCACAATCCACCATTCTGCTCTTCCTACTCAACCAAATACTGTATGATTCCATTAATGCCATCTTGGAAGCTTGTTCCATAAATGTATTGGCAGCGACTTGCTTTGGCCCAATTCATTCAGTAAGTGGTGCAATAATTTTGCTGGAACTCCCTCTTTATCTTTAATATTACTCAAAGATCTTCTAAAAAGTGTATTTATCCACAAGTGTAACAAAATACATTTAGCTCAACTTCTTCTTTGTTAAGGACATAATATTTAAAAACAATTCTTAGAATAGAAATGTATACTAATTTATTCATAGAAATGTATCACTTTTTTATTTTATTTGTTGATCTGTAGTGGATTAGTGTTATTTTTTTAAATATTATATATATATATATATTATATAAGTATCTAAATTTAAATTAAAATTTTCATTAATAGTCTATATATAAATATAAAAATAAAAACAAAATTTATATAATATTAATACACTGTTCTAAAATCTAAATTAATAATAATTCTTCTCACCGTTCTTCTTAGACGGGTCCATGTTCTTTGAAAGTCAATATTACGTGGTTTTAGGGACATCTTCCCACAAGCACCTCAAATATACACCACCTGTTGGGAAAAAGACAAATTAAATTACATGGATCCTCTCTACCGGTGCTGGGTTTACTGGTGTGGGGAAGAGAGGTGAAGAATAGTGTCTCGGGCTCATGGCTGGTTTACACCCACCATCAACTATTCTCCTCATCTCCCTACCAAACCAAATACTGTATGATTATGCGAGGGTCTGATGTCAATTTATTATCAATCAAACAAACCAGGACCAATGACATAACATGCTCTCCGAGTCATGAAAATGGTGGTGATGAAGACAAAAGATAAATTTCTAAGCATTGCATGGGTTCACCGTGCGCATACCAGGTCCATCATGCGTAGGAAAGAGTTAAGAGGATTGGTGTTGGGCTTGCGACCGATAATAGGCTGGTTTGCATAGGAGGCCGCCTGCTTTTTATTGTGCAACAAGACACTCACCATCCACCATTCCCCTTCTCCCTTTACCCAACCAAATTCTATATGATTTCATTAATGCCATTAAACAAATCTCAGGGTTGGAGAAGCGACCTTTCTTGGATTTTACGAGTTCTTACAACCGACCACCACCCACCCCTCTTTATGATTGTTAATTTCAGGAATGTATCCCGAACAAAGAGCAAGTTGGCACCGTTTCAATCTGTACTAACGGAGAATAAAGACGTCTTGAACCTTTTAAAGGTTGTCAAAAACCTCAAGTCACCAAACCAAAATAATTACGTACATTGACATGAACAGATTTGACAAGTATCTAAACAAAATGTATACTTACTCCGTTCGCCTTTATTCGATCTCCGATGTTATTATTTCAACTATTAACAGCAAATAATCAATATATTTTAATAACAAGAATCAAAGCTGTAATATAACTTGTTTCCAGAAAAATCAGTTAAGCGGTTATAGATCGCGGCGCAGCACCAATCTGTCCACCATTCTGTCCACAGATTATATATAGGGAGAATTGATTCTGTCTATGAAAAAAAATATTAAATAGTCTATGCTCTTTGCGCTACAGACTGACGAATTTAAATTCAATCGTACAGTACTTGTTTATAATAAATTAATTATTATTATATTAAGTGATAACACGTATTGTACGAGTTAAACAAAACCACAGTAGATTAAACTCACGTTAGAGTTTAGACGGATTTTATTGGCTGCACATATGCTATGTTTGACTTAAAAGCATATAAAGCAAAGCTTTTACTAAATTGTTTCGTATGTTTAACTTGTCGCTTTAGGCGCTTTTTTCACTTTATTTCGCTTTGAAAGTCGTTTAACTTGCCGAATCACCGTGAGGCCTCATAAGGAGACCCCAAGGCGCCTACAGACTAAAACCCTATAAACCGTCTCTCTTTTACTGTTAGCCCTGCGTGCCTCAATAGCTAAGTCAGAATCGTGGCTACGGAGTGAAGGCGCTCGTTCGCCGCGGTCCATAAGAGTTAGGATGAAGTTCAGTAATTTTACATCTAGCAACATTCTGACTATGTTTTCCCAAATAATGACAAGTTTTCCCTGAAAAAATAATGGCTGACTCTCGGAATGTCAGAATTTACCTGGTTGTCTCGGTAGCTATAAAAACGGTGGGCACGAATATATTTTAAAGATATTAACAATATTTTAAGTATGTGCTAACGGTTAGGACTTGTGTGTCTGTTCTGTGGTTCCAAAACTGTTATTGGTTGCAAATATTGGCAAAATCAACAAATAAACGTTTTGAAGATTTACACGGTGAGTTTTAGTTTTATTTATTTCGCTATCCTTATTTACAGAGATTTATACACAACAATGTTATTTAATAGCGTTTGATGCGTCACATCTGAGCACTTGCATGTTATTGAGTCACTTCGTGTTTGTAAATGTCAACAAACGATGATGATTGTCTTCAAAAGAATACTACGTTTAAACTTTTTAACCTTAATATATATATTAGGTGTTTTGGTGGGTAATTTATCTGAATGTCTTATACATTACTTTTGCCACTGCATCCTAATTTTGTCGGATTATTAGAGGATGTAAGATCTGTAAATATATTAGATTCCCAAGTAGAGACTTATCATTGTTACATTGTGAACATCACAACTAAAGATAAATTGTTTGCATTTAACTTAGTTCCAGTCCAGTTTTCTAACCTTAATATAACAACCCTTTAATAAGTAGTTTCCGCAATGGGTGCTTACTCAATAGAACTAACTGAAGGTTCTCACTCTTGCAACCTACCTAAAGAAAAGTTTATGGTATTAAGCCTGAGACACAAAGAATGCTTCTCCTTTCTTCCCCACACACTCAGGACCTAGCACCCGCATTGTGTATCCATCCAAACTAGGGCTTGAGCTATGGCATTGCGGCTTTAAAAAAAACCGTTATTCTGATGTACTTCAGTATTGTTTGTAATATTGGAATTAGTATGACCAAAACTGGAATTTCAATTGAAAAAGTATAAAACAAAAACTACAGGAAACTATTTTTATTTTTTTATTTATTTCCTTTGGTTCTCTCAAAACAACTTGGATACAGTCAGAACTAATTAAATCAATACAATTTTCAAAACATATGTACTAATCACAGTGGTAATAATGGTTGGACCGTAAACAGGCAATAATCCATATGTATGTATGCTATGCACAACATTATTGCTACAAGCAAGTAAAACTAACTTACTTAGAACTACTTAAATAAGATTGTCGCTGTAAAGAGGCCGTGTCAGTTTACATTCTAAATACTTGATAATTATGATGTATAGAAATTATATACATATGTCAGATAATTTATAAGTGTATAAAACAAAAAAAAAAAATATTAAAATAATAAAAAAAAGACATCATCTTATAATCTAAATACTAATAATGATATGTCAATTAAAGATAAATTCATAGCTGTAAATGGGCCGTGTCATCTTATATTCTAATAGCATTAATGTTAATTAATATTCATGGCTGTAAAATGGCCGTGTCACCTTACAATCTAAATAAAACATTCTATGTCAAGTAAGTAAATTTAAATTCATGGCTGTCAAAGGGCCAATTAAGAATAAATATAAAATTAAATAATTTAAATATTAAGAATTATTATTAATTTATAAAATTTGGCCGAGTACTTCTATGCAATGGGAGGTGTTTTAAATTTTTTTTTATGTAAAGCAAACACTCTGATACATAAATACAATTTATGGTCAGAATGTTTAACTGCCTAAAAGAGTCCCTACACGTATCTCTAGGTTTCATTCCAAGAATGTGTCTGACAGCACGTTTCTGCAATATAAAAATCCGTTTAGCGTCTGTAGCTGTACCCCATACTAAAATTCCGTAACGAGCCAGACTTTCAAAGTAGACATGGTATACAGCTACAGCCGCATTGATACCACAAAACTTTCTTAATAGCAAAGCAAGCAGCACTCAGTTTCTTAGCCAAGTTATCTATATGTGATCTCCACATTAATTTACAGTCTACTTTAATTCCCAGAAATAAAATTAATTTATAGGAAATCTTAGTAAAAGTATGAAACAAAAACTACAGAAAACTATTTAAAGAAGTGTTAGTAAAAGTTTAAAACAAAAACTACAGGGAACTATTCAAAGAAGTGTTAGTAAAAGTATGAAACAAAAGCTACAGGAAACTATTCAAAGAAGTTTTAGTAAAAGTATGAAACAAAAACTACAGGAAACTATTCAAAGAAGTATTAGTAAAAGTATGAAACAAAAACTACAGGAAACTATTCAAAGAAGGGTTAGTGAAAGTATAAAACAAAAACTACAGGAAACTATTTAAAGAAGTGTTAGTGAAAGTATGAAACAAAAACTACAGGAAACTATTCAAAGAAGTGTTAGTGAAAGTATGCAACAAAAACTACAGAAAACTATTCAAAGAAGTGTTAGTAAAAGTATGAAACAGAAACTACAGGATACTATTTATTTATTTATTTTATATATTTATTGGTTTTACAAAATCACAGCATTAAATTAATACATATTTGACGATAGGAATTTTGTTATACATTAGCCAAAATGATTTTTATTTTATAGACAGCACTTAGATTAAATTTGAGCCAAACCTAACATAAAATTTAATTAAATTGAATAAAATTAAGTCAAATCATAAATTAAATTAAAACTAAACTAATAATACAATAATATTAAATTAAATCAAAATTATTATCAAAACTAAAACAAAAAGTCAGTAGCGAGTGGAACTAAATCTATATCGTAGGTAAACAAGCAAAAATAATAGCAATAATAGTAAATAATCATCTAACTAATAACGTTATAGACAGCAAGAGCGTTTGTGGATACAAATAGGCATGCAAGTAAGTACAAATCGAGTATTTTTAGTAGTAATATTTGACCAATCGACCGACATAAAAGGTTTAGTAATACATAAAGATAATAATAGATATATATGTATATATATATAATGTAAATAGGATATGTGTAATAGTATATATAGTCATGTGTGTTGGGGTCAGTAGTGTACCTAAGAATGTAGTGTGTATATGTTGTGTGATTTGAAACAAATTTATTTTGTAGGTAGACCAAGCTGTATTAGTTTTTTAAATTTAGGTTTAGAATTGTTAAATAAATCAAAATCAGCAAAAAACTATTCAAAGAAGTGTTAGTAAAAGTATGAAACAAAAACTACAGGAAACTATTCAAAGAAGTGTTAGTAAAATTATCAAAAAGAAACTACAGGATACCATTCAAAGAAGTGTTAGTAAAAGTATGAAACAAAAACTACAGAAAACTATTCAAAGAAGTGTTAGTAAAAGTATCAAACAGAAACTACAGGATACTATTCAAAGAAGTGTTAGTAAAAGTATGAAACAAAAACTACAGGAAACTATTTAAAGAAGTGTTAGTAAAAGTATGCTACAGAAACTACAGGATACTATTCAAAGAAGTGTTAGTAAAAGTATGAAACAAAAACTATAGGAAACTTTTCAAAGAAGTGTTAGTGAAAGTATGAAACAGAAACTACAGAAAACTATTCAAAGAAGTGTTAGTAAAAGTATGAAACAAAAACCCTCAGGAAACTACGACGACTTGCAGCTCTATGTCCAGACAGATATCGACACACTCAATAGTGTAATAGCTTGGCTGAATTCCGATTTATGTAATGTTTACTCTTGGTCAACGCAGTTTGGCGTCGCTGTCAACCCGAATAAGTGTCAATCCATTATCATTGGTAGCTCTCAACTACTATCTAAAGTAGATATGAGCACGATTGACCTTGTTCGGTATGATGGCGTGCCAATTGCGTTCTCCTGCGAGGTTAAGAACCTTGGTATACATCTGGATTCTCATCTTAGCTGGGGTACGCAGACTGCCAACACTAGTCGTAAAATATTTTCTTCACTGCACTCTCTTAACAAATTCAAAAATTTCTTGCCTATGAAAGCTAAAATAACTTTGGTACAGTCCCTGTTGCTTCCTCTGCTCGACTATGGTGACGTGTGTTGTGTGAATCTCACTGAAGAATTATTAAATAAAATGGAACGTCTACACAACGCATGCATCAGGTTTATATTTTGTCTTCGTAAATACGACCACATATCACCTTTTCGAAACAAATTGAAGTGGTTAGCCATTCGTCCTAGGAGGAATCGCAGAGTACTCTGCATGTTATACTCAATACTTAATGAGCCCGCTACCCCCAATTACTTAAAAGAGTGCCTCACTTATCTTGGCACTACCCATGACAAAACTCTCCGTTTTTCCTCTAATTCTACTCTGTCCATTCCCACTCACCATTATTCTTTTGTCTCAAAGTCCTTTGCAGTTGTAGCCGTAAACCTCTAAAGGGCTATCTTTAAAAAACTTGTATATGCACACTACATGAAGTCATAATAAACTTAGTTTATTTTATTTCTGGCGTTGCTGATAATTATACTTGTATTTGATATGGTTATAGATAGTATTACATTTTATTTCATATGTATGTATATTATTATTGTTTATATGTGTAGTTTATATGTATGTATTTGCATGTAGTATTAGTATGTAGATATGTAAATATTATTTATTTGTATGTATATGTAAGTATGTATTAATTTATATATGCCAATATATTGTCTAATTAAGCCTGTAATTGCACCTACCTTTCATTGTTTAATTGCTCTTGTTGTCCCGAAGGTTTGACTGTCATAGAATACCTATCGGCATTAAGTCCGCCTTTGTACTTTGTGCAATAAAGATTTAAATAAATAGATAAATAAACTATTTAAAGAAGTGTTAGTAAAAGTATGAAACAAATACTATATGAAACTATTGAAAGAAGTGTTACTAAAAGTATGAAGCAAAAACTACAGGAAACTATTCAAAGAAGTGTTAGTAAAAGTATTAAATAAAAACTACAGGAAACTATTCAAAGAAGTGTTAGTAAAAGTATTAAATAAAAACTACAGGAAACTATTGAAAGAAGTGTTAGTAAAAGGAAAACAAAGAACTTTAATTATAAAGTTTGATATTTAAAAACAATACTGCTACCGTCAGTTATTTCACATGATATATTTGGTAATCAAACCAATTGCAATAACAAAATGACAAATATACATGCTATCACATATAAAATTTTCCCATATTACCTATAAACCTCCAAATAAACTTTAAAGAGACCACAAAATTAACCTAATTATTCATAAAATAATTAGCTTTTAGGAAAATTACCTATAAATAACCTCTAATTATATATTGTCAATATTTGACATGCAGCAATTTGTGCATACCATGGACATGTAGGATCTTTTTTTAATTACGTATTAAATATGTGTTAGGACTATATGTAAGCGGGTTGTAATTGTTGTTTTCTCACACTGTTTAAAAATCAATCATATTGTGTTTTGACCAGGTTAATTGCCATGCTAATAAATCAAAATATTTTCTGTACATCAGATCTCCATACACAGATCTTCACTGCTGAAAAAGAACCTCCCAGAACATAGGTCTGCAGAATTCGGGATCCAGTGCTTGTGAAATCAAGCCATGGCAATGTTTTTTGATGCCCGTAATAAATGTAGGGCGACATTGAATATTATAAAAGATATATCATGTAACACACAAAAAATAATAACTATAATAAAATCTAATAATGACATACTAACTATTCCTACTCACAATATTCTTACTGTATGTACCTAATATGTTATGAAAAAAATACATATATTTGATGTGTAAAAGTGATAATTGTATGCCTGTTTGCTGAATAAACAAATTTAAATTTTGACATATCTAAATTAAATCTTAATGTTCTTTTTTAATTTGACATACAATAATAAAAAACAAATTACTAATTAAATTAAAATATTACAAAAATATAAAAAAAATACTGTAATTTGGTGATGACCTCATTAACTCATAAAAATTAAAGATATATTACGTCAGACTTGGCTGTATGGGCTAGACCATTTGCCTTCCCTTATCATCATCCATCAGGAGAAGAGAACACAACAAATAAAAAAAATGAAAAATTGAATATTTTAATGTATTATTTATTTTTGGTAACTATAACTGAAGTCGTGAAGACAATAATGTTACCTAATAATACAAATTCCGTAGGTTACGACTATATTCCAAGCCAGCTATTAAAGTACTTAAAGGAGATGAGGCAACTACAGGCTACTGAATTATCAAGGGTGTTAAAAAAACTGATGCATACCAGGTTGATAGATAAAATAATCAAAGATGAACAAAAACTATTCCAAAAAGGTTAATCCACATCCCTTGCAGTATTTAACCTTATTAGCAATATCCTTACATATAAAATTAACGTTTTGTATGGAAAAAGTAAAAAAAAATAATGAAAATATATATTTAATTAATCAAAGTATGTACCATTATTATCTATGCACTTTCGCCATTTTATAGGTAGTTTTACCTAAACGCTTTTCAAATGTCCCTCCCGGACCAGAGTAATCTGGTAAGGTGGGGAAAAGCTACGGAAAAGAACTGTACATTGTGTGGTGCTGCCATAGGAACTGCTAGACACACACTTGTAGGGTGCGTTACTCTCTTAGAAAAGGGCTATTACTCACGCCGACATGACAAAGTCCTAGGTGTTATCCGTGAAGCAGTAAGTCTTTCTATTGCAAGAGCCAGAAAGGGACTGACTACAAATAAAACTTTGACCACATTTGTAAAGGAAGGGCAAAGCACGAAAACTAAATGCAAGCCCACCTCGATCCTTGGCGCCGCATCAGACTGGAAAATTCTCATGGATACATTTGAACACCATTATAGGATCCCAGATGAACTAGCTGTATCAGCCTATAGGCCAGACATCTTAGTGTTTTCTCGGAACTTGAAAAAAGTTATCCTTATTGAACTTACCGTTCCGTGGGAATCAAATATTCCAAAAGACCACAACATGAAGTCGAATAAATATTATGATCTCACAGAAGAAATGATCAGGAACGGGTTCAAGACTCAGCTTTACGCAGTGGAAGTTGGTGCAAGAGGAGTTCCAGCAAAATCTTTGCATCACTTACTGAAAGAATTGGGCCTAAGCAGGTCTGCCGTCAATACATTTATGGAGCGAGCTTCCAAGACGGCACTAACGGAATCATACAGTATTTGGTTGGGTAGGGAGAGAAGTAGAATGGTGGATGGTGAGCGTATTATCGCGAAATAGAAAAAAAAAGGAGGCCTCCTTTTCTTAAACCAGCCAATTGTCGGTCGCAAGCCCGAGACACCATTCTTCTCATCTCTTACCCACACACGATGGACCCGGCACCCGCACGGTGAATCCATGGAATGCTTAGAAATTTGTCCTCTTGTCTTCAATCGATTGCTGAATAAATTGTGGGAGGGAGAATCTTTGAAGGCAGTTTGGATTGCCCCATCGCGATTCATTTTTTTTCGTTGCCAGATATTGTCCAAATTGCGAAAAAAAGTTGGAGCAAGGTCGTACTTTGGAGACATTCCAATCGCAGCTTCTCTAATTTAGCAACCGTCTGTCGTGAAGTGTGAGGTCTAGCATTGTCCTGAAGCAGCAGTGGGCTAGAGCAACAGACCAGTTTTGGTTGCAAGCTTTTCCATCATGGTTTGCAATTGTTGACATTCTACCGTAATTGTCTGGCCAGATTTTAAGAAGTTGTAGTGAATGACACCAGCACTGGTCCACCAAACGCTCACCACTACCTCTTTCTGAGCTAACTTCACTAAATTCAAAACAAGCCTATATTTTTCATATATTTTTTTAAGTTTTACATTGTAACGAATTTATTCGAAGGAATATAATTAAAACTACTTAAGGCTAAAAATGTTATCATCGGAGGTTGTACTGAATCTGTACTGCACATGCTTGGTGTTTGACTTATAATATGGACCCTTAAAAGTCAATCTTAGGACCAGTCTATCGGCGAGTGATAGGTCGGTGTTGGTGTACGAACTTTTTATTATTCCATTTACCTACACAAATATTAACTGTGTTTATAATAAAATTTAGTAACGTTGTTATTGAGTAAATTTCATGTAATATAATTAAATTGTGGGTGTTCAGATTTAGTGCATGTAATTTATTATTTTGGGTGTTCTCAGAACACGGACCTGATACTAAATATTATGAAATTCTCGAGGTTACATTGTTTTGGGTTTGATTCCAAATAGCGTTTACATGATTTGTTCAGGCATTCCGTCTTCTAGGAAATATAACACGCTTTAGTTTATTTACCAGTAATATTACGATTACCATATAAGTATTTTTACTAAGTTTCTAAACAAATCCTTAATGTATCTATGTACCTAACTACTTTATTACTATCTACAATGCACATGTAATTTCATGCTTAATATAATAACTACCTGTTTGATTCAGCTACTTCCGAGTGGTAAGCTGGATGTGTAAAAGTGAATCCAGATCCATTCCAGAATAGAGTCCGACAGGTGGTCGTGAAGTCACATGTTCAAATCAAATCAAATAATTTATTCAGTAAATAGGCAATATGTTTAGCACTTTTACACGTCATATCAGTTTTATTACATTTTATATTTATGATTTTATTTAATTTACATAATGTATACATTATAATATTTACTATGATCAAAACAAAAACATAATATCAGCTGAACAACTCCATAATTGTCAAGTTTAGTCAAAATATCTTTATTCACGTAAACCTATTACAGGCATTTATGTAACGTCATTAATTTAATTATTTTGAATGGTTCTACTCCTGCTAGTAGAAGACTAAGCAGCAAAGTGGTCCAATAAGGAAGCTGTTAGCAGAAGACCAGCAGCTTAGCAAATTCCAGTGACCTGTTAATGTTTAATCTGACTGAGAAAGGAATCTGCAAGGAAAACTCAGCTATATCAGATTTACAAAATAAAACATATACAGAACTGCACCACAACGATCAATTATTAACCTTTTAAATTTAGTTATCAGTACCTATGAAAATACAATACCTGGTACAGCAGTAACCCATCTGGCAAGTCAGAATTTAGGTAGACTACATGCCTATGTGCAACCCGAAAGTCGACAAAACGCTAAAACCTCTGTTAATTTAAGAACAATAAATTGAACGTGTTCGGCCTCGGTCCCAGGCCCCCACAGCAGCACCCGATCACGGACATAACGCATGTGCCAGCCATCCCCCCGCTCAACCAGGCCCTTAGGGTGCGGACCGGGACCCGACACACGTGCCACCACTGCAATGACCTTCTAAGGAAGGGGCGACCACCGGACACGCCACACCATGAGAACTAAGAATGACTTTCGAGACACACACAAGCATAAACATAACAATTACTTCCTAAGTACCCAAATGTTGCCATGCAATTCCGTTAACAAACTTATATATTAGTTAATAAAATAATAAATACATAATAGTAACTAAATGTTACATAAAAAATATTACTGTATTATTACGTTAATTGTGTATTATAATGTTAATTGGTCATGGATTTAAAATTACTGGTCAGGAACAGTAGAAACCGCCTCGTCAAATTATAAGTAATATATTTATTGAAATAATAATAATAATGTTGTACTCAAATATTGACGTTATATATCCTATATCCATCCATGGGCCCCAAGGAGGTCTGCGGTCAAGTAGTATGGGTGTGGAGTCGAATCAAACAAGCATACAGACAAAAATATGGTAGTCAGATAATGTCATACATATATTGTATGTCCGTCCTTGGGTTGAGGAAATAATTCTGCCAAATTTTATAAATATCGGTAAAGTAGTTTCGGAGTGAAGTCAAATCTAACCGGCAGTCATACGTATGGCCGTGTGGTCAGATGATAACGTCCTATATTTAATTTATTGAACCTTAATATTCAATAAATACAGTATAAAAACAAACCATATCTAATTAAAAAAAAATACACGACTATATTTAGATACAAATAATTATTGACATTCACAAAATTTGATACACCTGTATGTCAATACCGTCCATGCATCATCAAACACTTCACACGCCCGGTACTGCGTCCACAAATTTGTTGAGCGTGTTAGATGGTAAAATTACCATCTTACAAGCGCGACCTACCGTGCGGCCAAACGACATTGCAAACAGCAGGACGGGCTGACACCCAGGGACACAAAGAGTTGAAGAGCTCCACGGAATCCAACTTTCTCAAAGCACCTTCATTTCGAAAAACAGTTCGAACCTCGCACTTAATGAGTTTATTTACAGAGCGCTCAGCAAAAACTTATTCTCTTATAGAGTGAACCTAACCTACCTAAGAAATGCCTTCTGAAGCATTAATTTGTAGGCCGCTTCGTGGAGGTTCCATACACAATAACTCGTTTCCAACTTCTAACGATAGCATTGAAAAGAAGTTTAATCACATTGGTATTTCAATAATCACGAAGCTCAATCGTCTGAAAGTAGATTCCTTTGTCAGTGCCGATATACGAGTATGGTCTTTAAAAGTCAAAGCACTATCAGAAGTCATCCTAAGGTCTTTCATTTATCAGTATTAAATTGCATCCTGTTGGCAATACCCCAGCTACGCATCTCGTCCACAGCACTCTGAAGAAGTCTGTAATCCGCTTCGTCTCGTAACTCAGGAAAATGTCGTCGCGTCGGCATACAGCAGACATTGGGCAACCCCTCCCAAATCTTTTATCATTATTAGGCAGAGCAAGGATCCAAGTCGAAGTACTACACTTTGACTTACGACTGACAATGCTTGCAATGTACCTATAACAGGTATACCTTACTTACGGATGCGCTATTTATAAAAAATATGAATAGCTCCAACAATAGTCATAATCATAATGTGAGATATAAAATATTCAACCTTATAAAACCAATTAAAGTAGGTAAGGTTGGAATCCGAGAATTCATACATTAATATTTCGCAACCCTTCAAGTAGAATGTAAAATATAGTAATGCTGTCGCGGCTATCATGTCGTGGTGCAGCAGGCCTAAATTGAAATTCCAAAAATGCAGGTTCGTTGCTGCGGATATTTCGGTGAAGATTGCACCACCCGCTTGTTGGTGGAGTGCACCGTAGTCTCGTCGTCCGTCCACTATTAATTTGGCTATCTATCTTATTAGGGTGATTTCGATAGCGTATGTCCACTCCTGGTTTCCAAAGAATATTTTTGCTTTACATCAAAATCGATCCAGTAGTATAGATGTGAAAGACGAACAGATATACATACATACAAATATTCTATCACATTTATATTATGTCCTAGTATATTAATATCTTATTTTTATACATTACCTTATTATGACCTAATAACCATTATTATTACCTTTACAAAAAAAGCATAAATAACAAAAATATGTAATATACAATTGATTTTTTCTTTATTTAATAAAAATATATGCGGCAGTTTTAAGATTCCAAAGAGACAATTAACTGAGCCAATCCAAAGAAACTATCCACTAAACCAATCCAAAGAGCCAATCCAGAAGAGACAATCCACTAAAACAATCAACTGAGTCAATCCAAAGAGACAATCCGCTAAGCCTATCCACTGAGACAGTCCAAAGAGACAACCCACTGCAACTGCATTGGCTTGCATTTTCATTGAACTGGCTAATATTAATAATCAAGACATTAGATTAGAGCGAAGTTTGGTGTTGACGCTCCGCTCCGCCCAGCCCCCTTAAAAAGCACCTACAGTCGCGGAGATGTTTTTGGCTTTGTTATAAACTTTTGTTAATTGTTGGTTATTGATTTCTGTTGTGACAGCTACACGTTATTGTTCAAATTATTATTTTAGCTAGAAATTAAAAAATAATTATTAGTAGTATTATAATAATTCAAAAATAGAAATGTTTTGTCCATGACTACCGATGCAGAAATTTGCTCCGCCCACAGCTATCCAGCGTTATTTTTGTCTGACGGTACCTGTATCTGTATTTGACAGGTAATTCTAATTATATTTATTATTCTAACTATATTTTCGTGTTTTCCTATGTTTTCCAATTGGTTTTAAAGAAGATGCTAATTTATAGCCATTTGTCAATAAATATTTTGCAAATGGCGATATACAGTGAGAGTATGAGTGTGTAGCACAACTAGCAAGCGACAATAATGCTCTCGCACTTCGTATAAAAGCGACAAATATCTCTGGCAGTTTTTAATATGGATATTCATTGTAGATTAAGTATATGTATACATAGAAAATTTTAATAATTACTAATTGCACAATTTGTATATTTTATAGGCAATAAGTTTATTATTAGTTTAAATAATCAACATTAATAATTTGCAATGTTGTTGCATGAACTTTGTCACATTTTCTGATAAAACTATTCCTTAGTTTCAATTAAATTGAAGGTCATGCTCGAAGATTATATCTTAACACATGTATGTATGCCATTTTTGCCCGGGGTTAGAGATGATGCTTTTAGATGCAGTTTACTACAGCGGGCTATAAACTTTTGTTTAAAAAAATACTTTGTAATACTTGTCAAGTTCTTGTGGATTAGTAATACTTCTTAGTAGTCTTATTAAAGGAGTTGGTACTCGTAGTAGTTAAAGTTAAGGTCCTTATACACCATCCATACTGTACTGAACATGTATCGCATATATTTGTGTTCATAGATCCTACAGAGAAATCTCATTATATTACCCAGTCTTGCCATAAATAACAAAACATAAAACATTGTGCAATAGTAATACATTAATAGAGTAGTATTTAAAAGAAAATTACGTCATTTAAAATGATTTCCATTGGCCTCAATACAATCCTTTAAACGTTGCGACCACTTATCGAATGAAACACGCACACTTTTCATATTTTAGAGACTCAAATTATCATGACGTTTAGAGCATGCCATATACACATTATATATAGAACATTGTTTAAAAAGATGGTTGGTGTTGGTGTGAAACACTTCTTAAATAGATCCCAACAACTGTAAGTATGTATATATTGAGTATTATAAGTATATTTGTGTTTAGTATATTAATATTAATTTGTAGTAAGTAGGTTAGTTTTAGTAGTACCTACTTTAATTTCTCCCCTATATTATGTTCTATAATTTGCGCGAACCTTCCACATACAATGTTTGTAATGACCCTAAGTCCGCCTTTCAAAAAGTTTTAAATAAATACATAAATATACTCAAAAACACATACTTGTGGGTGTAAAACTATAAGTAAACGCACGAGCAAGAAAGTTTTATGATTTTGGAGGTCACTTGTAAACATGTACAATGTATGGTGGTGTGTGTTGCCATTAAGAACCCGGAGGGTTAATTTATTATATTTAAATATTATCGTTTAATGTATATTAATTTAACTTGCTATGATAAAACTAAATTTCACTCCGATATTTCTGCTAGATAAAACTAGCCTAAATCCTCCGAAATGTATTTTTCAAAGCGAAGCTATAACCATTTCTGGGGCAGCAGTCTCGACATTTGAAATCTCTATCTTAGAGATTTCGGTCGATAAGTCATAAAAAAAGTTGCACTGACAAAATCTAAAAAGCTGATTTGGTCAATATTATTAGTTTATGGCTTATGGCTTCAAAAACTCATATTAACAATTTTTATATGTATTATATCAATGGACAATAATATTTATTCTTTTGCAACACTAGAAGCCAATGTCAGCTGGTTGCTTTCAATCGGTTCACTGTATCGATCATATTCGATAACTTCAATGGGCAAGTTCCGTCGCTAAATAGTTTGCGAAAATCGGACGTTTTTATGACTGAAGGTAGGATATAACTGACCATACATGCAAACGGACACAGTTTTAATCTAACTATCCGTATGGTCGTACGTCCAATTATTTAGAAGACTGATGATCGTTTATCGCATCCACCGCTCGCGTTGCCAATTTCAACAAGATTATCAAACTGACGTCATCACTGGTCGTGGCGCAACGGTGATACATTAAAAATGAAAATATAAGAACGACACTGTGACGCAGTAAAAAATACGTTTATGGCAATCATGAATCAATTTTGGAATGTGACCACGCCATTTGGTCTGTTGGAAGGCTCGTAAATGGCCACATTAAATCATATGTCAAATGACAAGACTGCTTCCTCTTTGCAGCTTTTTAAAATACTAATTTGGGTTTTTGTTATCATATAATTTTATAACTTATAACACCCTGTTTGTACTCCAATGGAAAACATACAGGTCAAGTAAACAACAGCTGCGAAGATTATTTATTATTGATTACTATGATAGTTAAAGTAGATAGACAAAGCAGTCACTTAGAGTTTAGAGTCAGGTTGCTCGTCTTATAATTGCGGTCCGCAATTAAACCTCACTAACCAAATATATTGTAATTATATTAATTATAACTATTAAGTTACAGCGAAGACTAAGTAAGTCGCGTGGAAAGGTAATATAATGATTCAAGTTATTTAAATAGGTACTTATGTTTAATAGATATGAGATTTAATAGCTTACAGATTTAAATTTTATTAATCGATAGAATAAAATATATACTTAGCATTTTATTAAACAATAATTATGCTTTTCAATTTCAACAATCTTTTCTTGAAAGGTTAAGCCTTAGACCCTAAGGCTCACAGGTATGTAACCTGGAATTTTATTATAATTTCTAATGAAATACGCAGCTAAAATGGAGCCTTCTATTTTTGTAAGTTATTTTTATTGAAAAATAAATACAGTTAATGCCTAGCATGTATTTTAACTGTCTGTTTCTACTGTTTCATGTTAGTAACGATACCTGTACAAAAGATTTAAGTTCACAACAGAAAATTTGACTGTTTTTTCAATAACTTTTTTGAAACAGGTAAATTCCAACATATGAAATAGTTGTTTCTCAGTTTCAACTACTTTTAAACAACAGTTAAAAGCAGTAGCTGGTACTGTTGTTATACGAGTACATCATCTGTGCAGTCCCGATTACTGTCTATAGAGTTACTGTGGTTGTGAGTTTATTCATACATATTCTTCAGTGTCCTTTACTGTTAATGTGTAGTTACGATTACTGTCTATAGAATAAAACATACTATTGTAGGCATTAATTGTTACTGTTGAAAAATTATTTATACTGTTCCTACAGTGTCCTTTTATGTGTAGTTCAGATTACTGTTGCGAATTTATTAATACTGCATCTACATTGTCCTGTACTGTTATTGTGTAGTTCGGACTACGTCTATAGAATAGATCATACTATTGTAGACATTAATGTTACTGTTGTGGATTTATTAATACTGTATCTTGTGTAATGTGTAATTCAACACATTAGGTACACCTACATTGTTTGCTTTTGTTATTATATAATTAATGGAAATTTTGTCGATGGTGCAATCAAGAATGGAGTGTCCAGGAATCGAACTTTCGCGACCCTACGTCCGTAACTACCAGGCCAGGGAGGTAATAATACAATTATCGATGTTTTAATCAAGTATTCAAATTGCACGCTGGTTGAACACAGCTGCGACTGATGACGTTCACGTTTCCATGGAAATGACACAATAAACTTCCGTACCTAACTATTATAGGTACATAGTTCAAGATACACCACAATAAAATTAATCTTCTTCATTGCAAATTAAATAGAGAAGAATATATTTTTTATAATAATCAAATTTATGTGTAACCTACATAACAAGTTTTTATCTTAACCATTTAATACATATATTGCATATAAGATTGCATGTTATTTATTAAATTATGCTAAATTTGTTTATAGGGCCTAGCTGCATCTGCCTGGCGATTACAGGATGTCACAAAGGATCTCTTTAATTTCTTTGTAAGCTTTTATTTTAAAAAAACATATTTATAAAAGCATTTCATATACTTACATCAGAATGCAATTTATTTATTAAAGGATAACTAACGACTAATAACGACAAATTTGAAAAAAATAAATGGAAACATAAAGGGTCAATTAGAAGTTACCGCAAATGGACGTACTTATGAAACATGGTAAAATCAATGACTTATCAATGTTTATCTGTCTGTATGTATGTCTGTTTGTCTTGGCCATACGACTGAACTACAAGCCGATTATAATGAACTTTGGCGGATATATTCTTTATAACCCGGGGACGAGCATGATGATATATGACGATGGCCCGAACGGCTATACGAGTATTTGTCTGCCAGTTTGATTTGCCTTCACCATTTTTAATAATAAAGTAAAAAGTATCATCACGACCGTTTTCCCTTTCGGGGTGGTCAGAAACCACGCTTATCAATAAGCGGATTCACATTTAGCCAACTTTACTATACGCCAATCATGACAAGTGGCAAGCTCGTCGATGTCTCCAGCGTACCAAACTCGAGAAATATCACAAATAAATTAAATATTAATTAAATGTATCTATTTACATTAATAAATACTTTTGTGTCCCGACCAGGAATCGAACCCGGTACCTCCGAGTCTAAATCCACGGACTTAACCGCTAGACCACGGAGTCAGTTTTGTTAAATTAAAGTAATTAGATATATTTTTTTTAAATTGAAAATGAAGTTTTTAATATATTCAGTTTTACTGTTTGTGCATTGTTTTCTTTTTGTTATTTTCTCCTTAACGAACCTGGATCAAGTATTGCTTGTAATTTTCCTTGCTTGTTAAAGTCTAGGAACCAGTGGTTTCTTTGTTTTTAATTTTGTCTCAAGGCCCGATAAATTCCCATGCATTTATAAGAACACTACGTTTTTTACACCATTCAATGGTAAATTGCAGGATCTAATATTTAAAAAATCACCAATATTCTCTTAATTCAAAATTTACAGAATTTTCTGTTTAGAAGTTTAGTTTATGCACATAGTAGAGAAGAGATGAAGATGAACAACAAGATATGGTAGAGAAGGAGCACATTTAAAGGGATTCTAACCAAAATAGTGGGTTTACAGAAATATTTACATATTTATTAGCAAATTAGGTTGCATGTTTCTGTGTATATTTCATGGCGTTTTGGTAATAAACCTCATTGTCAAACTTGTACTCTCGGGCCACATCTATGCTGAGAGGGTCGTCGGGGTTGGGGCAATGAACAGGGTCTCCAGGGTTACTGTCGGAAGCCATGTGCCTTTAGCATGTCCATGCAGATGCGACCACCTGCATCGATATTTGGGTGATAAACGGGCGTCTTGAACTTGACCAGCGGAGGTTCCAGAGGATAGTGGTAGGAAAAGGAATCGTCACAATCAACTTGAAGGTGCCTTTTTCGTACGGAGAACCTTCGGGCCCTCTCAGAGCGACTTCCAGCTTATCAAAAACATCCTCTTAATAATAATATTATTTAATAATATTTGTCAGATATGTCCTTTGGAAATCAGGGACCTTCTTTGTGTAATGCTAACACAGCAGTTCTCTTTATTTATATTATTCCATTTAAAAATGACACGAATATTTAAAAGATTGGCGCTAAGATGAGAAAACAAAATGAATATTCATATTAGAATGACAGGTTGTTTTTTAATGTAACAGTATTAATGAACGGACTATGTATGACGCTGGCCCGAACGGCCAAATACGAGTATGTGTCTGCCAGTTTGATTTGCCTTATGGTAAAACTGCTCACCAACAGTCACATGTCGGGCGTTGTATTCGTCATATGTATATAAAGGTTGACCTGATGTGCATATTATAATTAGTGTAGTTTACAATGTATAGAGTAATTATTTCAGATGTGATGGCGCCATGTGGGCGGGCTGGGGCTGGTGGTGCGGCGCGGGCGCTGCTCTGCTGGCGGCCGCGTGCTTGCTGCTGTGTCGCCGCTCGCGCACCAACAAGGTGCCGGCCGCCGGGTCCGGCGACTCCGTGGTCGAGGTGACTAATAGTAGTACATATTATGTTCCTAGGGAGCATTTAGGAATAGCCTAACATGCATTAATCTCGTACCTAAATTTTAAGTTTTGGTGCAATAAAGTAATAAAAGTAAAGTATCATCACGACCGTTTCTCTTTCGGGTTGGTCAGAAACCACGCTTATAAGTAAGCGGATTCACATTTAGCCAACTTTAGGCTAATCATGACAAGTGGCAAGCTCGTCGATGTCTCAGCGTACCAAACTCGAGAAATATCACAAATAAATTAAATATTAGTTAAATGTATTTATTTACTTTAATAAATATTTTTGTGTCCCGACCAGGAATCGAACCTGGTACCTTCGAGTCTAAATCCACGGATTTAACCGCTAGACCACGGAGGCAGTGGTGCATAAAGAATAAAAAAAATAACAAATTTAGGTCACACGTAATTCCGCAAATCATGGCGATACCGAGTGTACACGTAGCGTTAGTTGGTGTCTGATTACTTGACATTCTGAGAACTCCAAGTTGCACATTAGATAAACACTTTGCTGAAATTCGATATGAAGTTAATTAAAATTATAAATTCTAAAAGTATTTTTGCCATGACAATAAAACGACCAACGTTTTATTTCATTCTATAGTGCATGCAACTGAAATACTTCAGTTACAATAGGTTGTATTTAGATTCTATTAATACACACTACTTCAACATCGCTTTCCAAGTTATTATTCTATACTTACTAAATAAAATATATTTTTCAATGAAAACAAGCCACTCGACTCTCTTCAATACATTTATTGGGTATTAGATGAAATACTTCGAAATAATAGAACTGCCATAATAATCGTATAGAACACGATACAATTCAATGAATGCTTTTGAAATAATAATATTTTTTTCTGAAATACCTAGCCAGGCAAGTCCACAATGGTTTGCAATATTCTAAACGAATCCTAATTGGAATGCTTGGAGAACTTTTTATTTTATTTAACTTCTACTTTTTTTCATAATTTTATTATATTTAGTTTACTTTTATTTACATACATACATACATATCTTCACGCCAAATCCCTTGCGGGGTAGGCAGAGACAATTGAGCGCCACTTGTCACGATCACGACATACCTCTTTCGCTTCTTCGACATTCATCAACCTCTTCATACATGCCCTCTTGTTTCGATGGCTTTTTAATTCACCTTCAGCTAATGTTTTATTTATTTGATCATGATAGGCAAGTCTTGGTCTGCCAGGGCCTCTTTTACCCACAACTTTCGCATTATATATCTGGTTCGTCAATCTCTCTTCGCTCATCCTTTCGACATGCCCGAACCATCGGAGCATGCCTTTCTTTATTTTTGTACCTATGCTTTCTTTTATACCTACCCTTTTGCGTATTTCGTTATTACGTATACGGTCTATCAAAGTTACGCCGCATATCCGACGTAAAGACCTCATTTCTACTGCATTAACTCTACTCTCATGCGTATTCTGACATATCCACGTCACGCTTCCATACATAAGTGTTGGTATTAGCATGGCATTGTGTATGGCGAGTCGAGCTTTATCACTGACATTTCGACTGGCGATCAGTGACCCCAGGGCCCCATTAACACTATTTCCCGCGTTCACTCTTCTTTCAACATCCCTATCATTCTTCCCATCCGCAGTGAAAACACTGCCCAGATATATAATTTCATTTACCTGTTCTAGCGTTTCATCATCAATCTTTATCGTCAAGGTTGTCATCCTTCTTCTTTCAAACACTAGTACCTTGGTTTTTCTCGCATTTAAACGGAGTCCTTTTTCTGCACATCCCTCTTTCATTTCTGTGACTAATGATTGCAATTGTTGTTCGGACGATGCCATAAGAACAGCATCATCTGCATAAAGCAGGCAGTTCACCACAAGATCACCCATTTTTATCCCACAGTCACTCTCCCTCACTCTTTTTAGGCATTTGTCGAGATATAAAGTGAATAATCTGGCGGACAGCACGCAGCCTTGTTTGACGCCCATTTGTTGTACTTGTACAGGGACTGTATAGCCTGTAGCAGTTTGTCATCCACTTCATACTCCGGCAATATGTCCCAAAGCTTCTTTCTTACAACTCTATCAAAAGCCTTCTCCAAATCCACAAAAGCACAGAAAACTTTCTGGTTTAAGGCCAAAAACTTATCTGTGATATTGCGGAGCGAGAAGACTTGGTCAGTGCATCCTCTTCCAGGTCTAAAGCCTCCTTGTGCCTCCCATAAAAGACCTTCTGTCTTCTCTTGCAGGCGTTTCGTGAGAATCTTGCCATACATCTTGCTCGCTTTTATTTATTAATATAATAAGTTGTCTAGCGGTTAAGTCCGTGAATTTAGACTCGCAGGTACCGGGTTTGATTCCTGGTCGGGACACAATAATGTTTAATAATTTAAATAAATAAAATTAATTATTATTTAATTTATTTGTGATATTTCTCGAGTTTGGTACGCTTGCCACTCGACGAGCTTGCCACTTGTCATGATTGGCCTATAGTAAAGTTGGCTAAATGTGAATCCGCTTATTTATAAGTGTGGTTTCTGACCACCCCAACCGTCGTGATGACTTTACTTTTACTTTTTTTATTTATTTAGTTTATTAGGTATTGTTTTTAAGTTAATCCCTATTAATTATTCTTTTTGCAAAATTTATGTAAAATATTTAAGTAGAAACTTGCTGGATTGTGTAACTTTAAGAATTGTTATAATTATGTTTTAGGATCTGTATGTTCCTATTTTTTTTTTAAAATATGTTAAATAAAAATAATTAACTGTTTACAGTGAATCTAGTTGTAGGGGTTGTTACGTTTTAATTTTAATGTAAAATTGCAGATATCAGATTTAATAATCAATTTTAGTCTGAAAACTGTATTAACCGTATTATCTTACAGTTTATATTTGTTCAAAAACTTATTAAAATATTCCACGAACTCAAATAGGCTATTTCTCCCGAGTCGTAGTGTGTGTGTAGCGTCGTGGGCCGTCAGTCTCCCGAGCTCCACGGACTGTGTAACACTCGTTCCTAAGCTCACTTCTTACAATGCGTACTAAGTTTAAATCGACTGGAAAGGTTTTTATTTTTTTGTTAATTTTATTATTATTTCGGGCTTGTACAAACAAAAAAAAATTTTGTGCAACTTTTTGTTTAACAGTCGTGTATTTTAAATTTAATTTTATTAACAAGATATACATTTATCCTGTGAATAATGTTTGTCGATCAATTTAAAAGAGAGCTGATGTGTTTTATAGGAGTATATCGTTTTCAGGTTCACGTAGTGCGCGAGGAGGCGGGCCGACCATACCCGCGCGCTGGAGCCCGCCACGCCGAGCATGGCCCGCCTCGACCGCCGGCCCCGCGCGTCATGACACATGTCCTCGGCGCCGGAGACCAGCCCTCTCCTTCCACCTCCAGAGATTCAGATTCCGGCATACCGAAGCTTCCTCTCCCCGAACAGTGGGTGATGCACAACAAGTCGTTCGATTGCAAATACTCTACGCGTATACCGCGGCCGCTGGCGCACATCGAGCTGGGAGCCGATCTGCAGGAGAGCAGAGCGACCAAGTTGAGCGCCACCCGCTCGCCGTCTCTGGAAAAGGACGACAGGTCTCCCTTTCTGGGAAGCGACGTGTTCGGGTTCGAGACCCCGTGCGGCTCAGGCCGAGCTCCACACCGAATGGATTCGGATCAACAACAGTTTCAGTTGAGCGACGAAACCGATGGGCCGAATGAACTACCTAAAACTCTGAGCTCGCCTGATGTTTTGGAACCCGATTCCGCCCACAGTAAGTGCTCCACATCGCCGAAACAGGATTCGCTCGTCACACCCAAGTTCTTCACTCCTCCGGAACACGGGTCGCCGACGTTTTTTGCGGAACAGTCACCTAAATCTGTTTATTACGATAGTGTTAGATCTCCCAAGTTCTTTCCGGACACCCCACTTCATGAAGTGGACGGCCCACAGTCCCCCATGGCGCTGCTAAATCAGAAAAACAGAAACAACGGAGTCCACTCTGTATTAGATAAACCACCATCACCTAGGATTGTTAACATAAAACCTAAAAGTCCCAAAGTAAATTGTAGAAATAAGGAAAATTATTTTACCTTTGATCAAGCGAGCGTAACGGAGGACGCTGCCCAACTATCTCCGAAGCCTGAAACAAATTCCACTGAGAAGGAATTATTAACGCCACCGATCGATAATGATGTAAAAAAATATCGGCGACACAACAGCTGTGATACTAACTACAAAAATATCGAAATTTGTATCACTGACATGAGTAGCGTAGATGCTGGAAACAAAGATGAAACAGGTAGTAAAGATGTGGTTGATTGTTGTGCCAAAATAGAATCAATAGATATAGATTGTAAAGATGAGGGTACCAAAGAAAAGGATGCAGATGTTTTGATTCCGAAGCACTCCAACACAGCTCAGGTTCGAAGACAACGACTTAAGTCCATATCATTAGATTCAGATAATGCCAAAATTATAGAACTAAATTTAGGTATGCCGATAGCAAAACAATTGAATGACGATATAAGTGAAGGTTATAAAAATCAAGGAGTGAGCTTGTCTTGTTACAATATGGAACGAGGCGAGACTGCTATCAACACTTCCGTAAGACCTGTTTTTGAATTCGATCAAGATCATAAACTGCCAGAAGAAGACGAAGAGCACAAATCCCCAGATTTAAAAAATAAGAAGAGTTTACGTCAATCTGATACCCATTCGTTTCACGACATGCCCAGATTCTCTCCGAAAGAATTCGAAATAACAGTCACCAGCGAAGAGGGTTCCACGACACCTGTCGACACACAAGCAAAAAAGAAAGGAAAGAACCTCAGAAACTTGACTATAGATCTAACAAAACGTGATAGCGAATTGGAAAAAGAACTTCTAGAATTTGAGAAGCTCTACGCCAACGCCGAGGAGAATAAAGTCAAAACACCGACGTTGAAGGTCAAAGCCACATCTCTAGATTCATCGGAGACAGTAAACTTGTCGCTTCCACAAAAGCAGACCCTAGAGGTACCCCAAAATTCTGTTTCTGTACCGAACACTCCTAAAAGACAAATGAAAAGAATTTTGGCCCAGAAAAAAGGATACGAACAGTTGTCTGGTGGCAAAATAGGATACAATTATTTGCAGTATACCGCGGAGCAGAGAAAGATGTTTTTAAAAACACAAGACAGCGGTATATTTTTACGTGAGAATCATGCCAATTTAATGCTATATCAACCGGGCCCGTCTCGATTCGGCTCGCGCACTATGGGCTCTTTCGACGAGAACATGGCTGACTATGCCGAGAACACTCCAGAAATAAACATATCTAGCGTGGATACACGATATCATTGTGAGATGGGACAATCATTAGGTACTAATTTGCTAAACTACAAGCCCAATTTAAGCGTATCCAGTACAAATTTGAAAACTTTACCGGAGGGAGTTCCTTCCGACGACTTCGAGCCGAGTGTTGAGGATGAAAAATTTGGCAAAAAATTGCACAGAAGAAATTCTAATCAGAGCATAATGTACAGTTTGGAAAGTAAATATTCAACCCATAGCTTACAGAGTTCCAACTGCTCCCTTAGCAGTGCCGGAGCCTCCTCGCACAACTTGGCTACCGTGCGGACCAGCATTTCAAATTTCAGTCTTAGTACCGATAATCGGCAAAAGAAGTTATCATTAGAAAAACGAGATTCCAACGCATCAATGGGCCATTTGACTCCTACTACAAGAGTGATATGTTCGTCAAACACTAACGTGAGCGGCGACGCCCATCCGGTCAAAAACTGTCTGCTACAGCGACGCGGCTCGAACAATAGCCTCACGCTAAACATCCAGTGCTCTAACAACAACCTGAGCAGACATTCCAGCAACAGCTCTCTCAACAAGGACGGCAAGATCGGCCAGAAGAAAGGCCTTCTCGAGAGGCGCAGTTCGAACACCTCGCTCACTCTTAACATCAATAACTCGAACCCACAGCTATCAGTAAACAGAGCCCTCAGCATCTCTAACTACACCTTGAACGGTTCGACATGTAATCTTAGCCGTTACAACAGCAATCAGAGTATCGACAACTCCGCTGCCGAGCCGCGAAAAGGTATATTGGAGAGGCGGAGTTCCAACACTTCTCTGACGTTGAATATACGGCCGCAAGAGCCGCGGGAAGCCATAGAGAAGGTGGCGGAGGAGAAGACCGCGAACGCCTATCGCAAATCTCTGAGCACAGAGAACTTGATTCCAAAATGTTACAAGAGTCGTTTGCGACTGTGCGCTACCGAATGTAAGCCGTACGGGTTCGGCTCGCACGACAACCTGTGGTCGTCGGTTCGGCCGTCCGCGCCGCCCGAGCCCGGTCCGGAGCCCGACGTCGGCTTCGTGCGCAACATCAGCACCAAACCGCTCAGCCCGCAGAGCACCTCGGAGGACTTCCGCCTCTACCTGGCCAACATGCACCAGCTGCAGACCGCCTCCAGCGTGCTCGCACACCGGCAGTTACAGGACCTTCACGAGGTCTTCCAGAACGGCTACTCCGACGTCAAGTGCAGCGGCTCGCTAGAAGGTTAGTGCACACGAAATGTTTTATCTGTAATACTTAATAATCTTAACTTGACTGGACAGGTCAGCGCTGTTGTACGGGACGAGTGCTGGCGGACGGGCGGCCCTGCGCAGAGTACCAGAAGCTGTTACTACGCGGTCTGCACCAGGAATTCTGGGACATGCCCACCAACTTTCAGGAGAAGCCCATCGTGTCCGGCTCGCATACCAAGAACCGATACAAAACCATCCTCCCCAACGAGCACTCCAGAGTCATATTGCCGGGCGACAGATATATTAACGCCAACTATATTAAGGTGAGTTCTATGAAACCTCAATTACATATCGACGCACAGCGGCGCCGCTAAACGCAATAGGTGCACACTTTAATCATATACTATATGAAACTTGAATAACATTAAATATAGCATATGTATTTTTAACGGCCTCGTTGAATTACATTTTTAAATTACTATCTGTATTAGTAAATTAAAATCTGCACACTATTCATAAAATAATTTATTATTATATATATTCCATATATAATAATAAAAAAATAAATAAATAAAATTTAATTAATATTTCACTTGTTTGTGATATTTCTCGAGTTTGGTACGCTAGAGACATCGACGAGCTTGCCACTTGTCATGTTTGGCCTATAGTAAAGTTGTGTAAATGTGAATTACTTCTTTATAAGCGTGGTTTCTGACCACCCAGGAGGGGAAACGGTACGACCGTAATATAATTAATAAGTCCATATATTTATTTTTAGGGTTACGATTTTACAAAAAACTCATACATAGCCACGCAAGGCCCTCTGCCGAACACCATCTACGATTTCTGGCTCATGGTGTACCAGAACTACTCGAACTGCCCTCTCCCTCCCGAAAAGAAGATACAGACGGTGGTGATGCTGACAAACTTCGTAGAGAACAATAGACAGAAGTGCGAAAAGTACTTTCCCCTGGAGACGGATGAGGAACTGGTCGTGGAGGACCCCGAGGCGGCGAGCCCCTCGTTCCGGATCCGGAACGAGGGCACGACGGAGCGGGACGGATACTCGGTGCGCGCGCTGCGGGTGTCGGGCGCGGGCACGGCGGCCGTGCAGCACTACTGGTTCCCGGGCTGGGCCGACCATCGCTGTCCGGCCGACCCGCGCGCCCTGCTGCGTCTCTGCGCGGCGCTGCCGGGCCCGGAGCGCGCGCCCGGCCCCGTGGTGCACTGCTCGGCCGGCATCGGGCGCACGGGCTGCCTGCTCGCCGTCCTCAGCGGGGCTCGCCAGCTGCGGGTCGAGCGCCGGGTCGACGTGCTCGCCATCGTCAGCAACATGCGACTGGACCGCGGCGGGATGGTGCAGAACTCGGAGCAGTACGAGCTCGTGCACAAGGTGCTGGCCGCGCTGCACCTCGCCGGCGATTCCGATATACTCTAAACTTGCTAATTGTTTATTTGATATACTTTTAAGGAGGTAACGACTAAACGTTAACAACTCTCGACTCCTGCAAGAGCAAGTACCAGTTTAAATATAACATATAATTTTATAATACGTAAGGTAAATGACGTTTAAATATGAAGATTTTTTTAAAGTTATTGTTCAATTTCTACTTTTAGTCAAGTGTGTCCCCTTTCTGACCGAACTTATTCAAGTGACAGGATTAATATTTTTAATATCATCATATTTTAGAAGCAATCTACTTTTACATATTTTTTATTGCTGTTTTTTTTACAGTTTTTGCAAAAATATTATCCCTTGAGCTCATTATATAAAAACTAATGCGTTCCAGTATCCCATTTGATTACATTACATATTTGATTATTTTACTAATTCTTGGTTACTATCATTCTATATTCTTGCTCTTTTGCTATTTTTCTCTGTCTAATATTAGGTATTTGAAAATATGTCCAAAAAGTACTCTCAGACTTGAAAACTCTTTGAAAATATTGGATTGTGCGAGCGAGAGGGATGCAAAAGCTTTAAACCCTGTATTATATTTATTATACCATCTATATCTCTATAGATATTGCGATTCTAAAAGTCGTAAAAGCCACATTCTACCTGTGAGGTGGTAAAGTCTCCCATAGTCACGGCAGTGCTCAGAAGGTAAAGTCATATTCCTATTGATCGCTAATAAATATCGGACTTCTGCCCCAGGGTTTCAAATTTTAAATAATAATATTTTAAAATACAGATTTTAAGTAGTGTCTCTATATAGTACATACTAATATTATTATTAATGTTAAAGAAACTTAGTTGAGTATGTTTTTACATGAAATAATATTCTTTTAATATAACCAGCAGTGGATTGCTTTTTAAAATTATGATTTAAGGTTAGTTTTGCTGTAAAACTTATTATCAAATATTAAATATGTTATTAAAGTTAACAAGTAATTTGTGATTGAGACCTTTTGTAGACGTTTGGAGTCTGCAAACATTTTATTAAATCAACATATTTTTAATTACCTATTTGTGTTTCGTTTTTACCTCCTTATTTAATTTTTGCTAGGCAACAATATAAAATATCATTTGAAATACACATTAATATTGTTACATTTATCTATACATTAGTAATATAAACGAACCAGTTTGTGTCCGTTATACATCTATTTTGATGGATTGTTGCCGAGCGAAGTACATTTTAATAACTAAACCATAATTGTATAGAATTTTTGAAGTTTTTAATGGAATTTATCAATTTATTAACTATTGAATTACATATTATTATATTTAACAAATTATATGTACCATTTGTACCTACCTAGATTAATTAATTAGATATTAGAGTGGGGTGACTAGATTGGCCAGATGTAGCGCTGGCCCGTCATTTCTACGAACGCTGCAATATGACTGCACCTTAACTATATTGATTGTAATTTTTATATTGAAAGATGTGCAGCAGAAAGTTTTAGCACAATATTATTTGACTGAGTTGTAGAGAATCGAAATTTGTGTCGGAACCTCTCGGCCGTGACCAACATCCAATAATAATTTGCAATATGTAGCCAAAAGGGTTTAGCATGTTCCGTTTCAAGTATCGCTTCTCTGTGATGGATGTTTCGTGTATAGCTTAGCAAAATATTAGATTAAGTATTTATTTGTTTTTATCCGAATAACGCAATAAACCAAATAGGATCTGGCGGATGTCGGCGGCCCGAGCCGAAGCACACATCACATGTAACTCGCCTCAGTGTCAAAATAATTATGTTACGTGTGCAGGGTATTCGTTAGCAATGTTTTAACTATTTAAAATTCTAAATTAAATTAAATATTAGTTTATAAAATTGATACAATGTATATATATTATGATAGTACAAATTAAACAAGCAATTTTTATGGGAAGCGACAGTGCGCTCGGGGTTACATTACTTAAGTAGGTGTTAGACAGGTGTCCGCAAGGCCGAAGGTCCACTTGTATTCTAATATATATTATAGCTTTGCCTTGCCGACACACTGTATTTTATCTGGGTATTTTTAAGCAATTTTTTATAAGCGCGTTCTCTCATGTCTCTATATTTATATAATAAATATTATTAATGCAATAAACATCTGCACGAGAGCTGGCAGGGAGCGCGACTCTATATTTAAATGAAACACCAAACTGTTAGAATAATGTTTACTGTATGTTAAATGTGCATGCATCGTCAATATGTTACATGTATGTCTCTTACTGTGGATCAATAAATTTAAATTACATGTTTTTACACTTTGTTTTATTTCATCACTATTTGTTTGTCCATCACATCTCTCAGCGTCGAGGCTGGACGAAATGTGGTGAGTAGTCTCCAATATACACAATCGGCCAAAATTTGTAATTCACCTCGCAAACGTCAGTTTGACAAAATAGTGGATTACCCTACTGACGAACATCAAGTTATTTCTTTATATAATTTTCGCACTTAAAATTGCTGCTCCTGATAGTTCAAAATTAATTGTTTCGAGGGATAAGTAACCACAGCAGAAGCAATAAATTGGCTACGGCACATGCTAGCTCGCAAGTTTTTTGGAGATCGAAGCCAGAATACAGAATTACTGCAGCCCTATTCTGTTAGTCGCAAACGATATTAGTGGATTTCGTTATTTACTTGAGAGATTGCGTCATAATTACAAAATATTCAATTCTCAACTCTAAGCGCCTCTGTGACAGCGGCTGTGCAAATATCAACTTTAATAGCATTATAAATATATAGTTAACGGATTCCTTTATATAACGTTTGCGACTAAGTAACAGAATAGGGCTACAGGTTAAAATAAATTGGCCACGGCGCGTGCTCGCCTGCACGTTATTTGGCGATCGAAGTCGTTCACCTTTGGGGGTATCTCTACCAGTGTGCTTAGTGTTACATGCAAGTTTCGGAAAACGTAACTGCTGTAGTTACTTTTTTTTCATTTTACATTGCGTGTTATTGCAAGTTTGGCTATAATAACAGGCAATGAACATCGATAATTCAGTAAAAAAAACTACTACTATAGTTGCGTTTACGAAACTTCACTGTCACACTAGGCATACAGGTTACAATAAATCAAACAGCATTTACTCGCATAAAATCCCATTTTTATTAATAATTTATACATGTACAATCTACTAGGCATGGGTTAACCCGAGTCGTTTTCACCCCAAGTTAAATATTTACAGTAAAGCAATAAAACAACAAACCACAAGAAGAAGACAAATTTCTAAGCATTCAATGGATTCACCGTGCGGGTGCCGGTTCCATCGTGTGTGGGTAAGATATGAGAAGAATGGTGTCTCGGGCTTGCGACCGACAATAGGCTGGTTTAAAAAAGGAGGCCTCCACCAGGTTACCAGATTCTCGAGTCAATAAATTCGTGAAAGCGCTATTGAATCAATACGCTACAATGCGTCTGCAACGATGTTATTATTGCCAGAGATATATATTTATAAAAGGGTAGTACTCGTATATTTCTTTTTTTTTTTTACTACAGTAGCCTTTATGGCCTATAAAATTATCAATATTATAAAAATTACAATAATTATATAAAACTAAATATTATTCAAAAAATAATTCCTGTTAGGTAAAATAATAATAATAGATATGTTGAATGTTATAAATCTGAATGTGTGCAATTTGAATTGTGATAAATAATCTATATCTTGACTGACGTGACCTAACCATTTCTAGTTATAAACCTTATTTTTATAAATATATTTCTTTTGTCAATTTTGTTCATATTAAGAACCTAAAACCAAGAATCATGTATTATGTTACTTGCTCTCAATTTGTGAAGTAAATAAAACTAATGTTTTTTTATAAATGTATAATAATGGGCTTGAGACCAAAGAAATAAAAACTCAATTATAATTTTAATTTATTTATTAAAGTATAAAAAACAGTTAACAAAAATACAATAAAATAAGTTTGCTAACTTAACATTTGGGCACAGCATGCAGTAAATAAAATCAAAAACATCAACATCTAAAGTCTAAACATATAAATAATAATTTGGCATACATATCTTATAACTAATAAATAATAATAACATACCTAATAGTAATAATAAGTAATGTAACTAATATTTATACAAACAATAACATCAGCATATTTATTTCTTTAATATGTGTATGTGGCTTTTAAACATTGAATAGGTACAGTTAAAGATATCCATTTCACTCTCGTAGCAGTGGATAACTTTAGACAGAAGTAATTTTGTAAATAATGTTAACGACTAAACCAATTACGGCTAAACATACTGAACATAAACGACTAACACATTTTATATTTTACAGAAAAAGCATCATCACGACCGTAACCTCGCAGAAACCACGCTTTTAAAGAAGTGGATTCAACCAACAACCGCCTTTGTAACTTAATTGCAACAAACAACTTAATTGCACTATGTTCAAAGGCGGTCTTAATGCCGCTAGGCATTCTTTGACAGCCAAACCTTTAGGATATTTAGCAGGGGCTATTTACTTTCATACATTGCACTTGTTCCCGCATTGGGAAATATTGAGGATTGCTATTATTATTTTTTTTAAATAATATTTAATCAATTTGGTTTTTTATATTTATTATTTCATCGATATTATTTAATATTTAGTATCTCTATTTTTTTAAATTAATTAAGAATTTTATGTAGCTATGGTCTACGCTTAATTTATTATAATAATAATATTTATTAATTTAAATAAATAATTAATTAATATTGGCACTTGTCATGATTGGCCTATAGTAAAGTTAGCTAAATGGGAACCCGCTTCTTTATAAGCGTGGTTTCAGACCACCCAGAAACAACCGGCACATTTTTCTTGTATGGAGATACGGTTCTTGTATTATGTTCCTTGACATTTAGACAGGATAGATGGTAGGTGAAATTATCAATTAAGTTATTCTTAACAGGTTTAATACATACATAACAATATTACACATACGGAATTATATTCTCGTATATAAATAAAATGTACACAATAAATAAAACAATATAAAACTACTTACATAATAATAATAAATATTTATTGCACAAACTAAATTAACTTTAAATTTGTGTAAGGCATTTTCCACCAGCTAACCTTTGGGATTGCAGGCAGACTGCCAAGTATTTACTAGCAAAAATAATTATTTATACTAATACTACATATTATACTATATACGAATATATACAATACATAAAATTACAATGTTTAGGACTCCAAAGAGGGTAGTGACAATATGCTGACGTCTGCAAAAGCGGATGTTGAACCACTTTAACTGAATTCGAATGAATTACATGATGAGGGAAACGAAATAGGATGTTGCTGCAATTGAGGATAGCGTGGAAATGGATTTGAAACACAAATTTAGGACAGTTTTGTTAGAAAGAAAATATTTTTGAAGATTGCTCGATTTAGAGCTTGTCTTAATACCTAACGTAAAACACTCCAAAGATTTGCAGCAGCAAATCAAACGAGGAGACAAAAGGGTGAATTAGAAGAAGAGCAAAGAGTTTAATCATGGATTGTGTGGGACTAATCTAAGTGGTGAAATAATAATAATTATGTTCTATGATACAGCTAAACAAAATTATGCCTACGACTAGTTTTCATCGTGTACAGATTGAGCCTAGAAAAGTAAATTTTTAATTAGGTATATATCACAAACGAATTATTGTATCCCGACCAGGAATTGAACTCGGGTGTCTCTACGATCTTAACTAATATATAGTGACAGATTAAAAAAATCCTGGTTTAGCGTCATATTTATAGAAAAATTAGTGCTTCTGCAAAAAAAGTTTATATCACGATTCATTCCTCATAAAGATCATCATTATTTTATATATTTTTTTAAATATCTAATAAGGACTTATATAATTGTATATTAAGAGATCATATAATCTCAGCTGCAAATAGGAATTAATAAAAACGAAGGAAATTTAAAAATTTGTCTGCTGCAGTTAAAGTAATTAAACTAACGCTTAATTTGTCAATATGTTTTCTTTTATAAATACATTTCAAGATCATTATTTAATATATTATTCTTCGTAGGTGAGGACTGACTACTTAAAATATACCTCTTGGTAGGTAAGGACTGACTACTTAACATATTCCTCTTGGTAGGTGAGGATTGGCTACTTAAAATATTCCTCTTCATCCACCATATTCCTCTTGGAAAAGACCTTTAGTGACATAATAAATAACATGAATTATTCTAGAAGTTTAAGCTTATTATAGACATTAATCTTAAGGTATATTGGCTTCAATTATATTGCTCAGCTGACCGTAAGGACTATTTCCTCTAGTCGATCATGGATCGCGCCACTATAGTTTTACTCGATTATATCCTTAAAAACATAAATCATAACATTTACGACAATAGCTTCAGCGGTTGCTCAGTAACTATATATATATATATTTACAAGTTTTGTTATTGGACGTTAGATGGCGTCAAACATTTTGTATGAAAATGGCAACCGATGCGATGCCTGCCCTAACTTATATGTATTTGATAAGTTCAGAAGACCGGGATGAGGCCCCTGGCGGTCAGGTGTAGTCCGTCGTCCACCGTCAGCAACAGGTTGAAGCACAGGAACATGGCGGCGGCAGAGGACAGGTGCCACAGGTCGTGCGAGTCATAGAACCGAAGCAACGAACACGGAGCGTTCCGGACACGGGACCGAGCCGGGGACTCCTGCAATCATGCCATCGTGTGTTAATGAATGAATGATGGCGTCTCAGGCTTGCGACCGACAATAGGCTGTTTAACAAAGGAGCCAACCCTTTTTATTTTATTGCGCAACAAGACGCTTACTATCTACCATTTACTTCTCTCTCTATTCAACCAATACTGTATAATGTCAATAATGCCGTCTTGGAAGCTTGTTCCATAAAAATGTATTGGCGGAAGACCTTTTTTTTTCATTCAAACCTGATCATTTCTCCTGTCTTTGTCCTCCCTTTACAAATGTGGTCAAAATTGTATTTGAGTCAGTTCCCTCCTGGCTCTTGCAATAGAAATACTTACTGATTCACGAATCACACCAAGGACTTTGTTGTCATGTCTGTGCGAGTAATAGCCCTTTTCTAGAAGAGTAACGCACCCTATAAGTGTATGTCTAGCAGTTCCTATAACAGCACCACACAATGTACAGTTCTTTTACCGACCTTACCAGATTTACTACATCTAGTTCTCCGTATTCTCAATACAACAAAAACTTTTGAAGTGACAACACATCGACTTACCGACCACTTGGTCTTGGAGTGCAGGTAGAGATATAGTGCCCCGAACCAGGCCGCGAGAGCTCCCAGGAAGTACAACCATGTGTGAAAGTAGATCTTCTCTCGATGTACCAACTTCATACAAACGTAGAACAGAGTGTAGAGAATGGTATTCCCAACTAAGATGGCCAGAAGATGTCGAGCGAAGTCTTTATTGTGCTCCACGACACTGAAACACGAAGAAATTTACATGTATATTGCACGTTATAACAATCAAGTTCGTAGTCTTATTTATTTATTTATTCGGAGAAAAAAACAGAAATGATACGTACAAATAGGCAAAGGATATAAAAACAAAGAGTCATAAGTTACATTCGAATCACTTCCTTTGATATTTCTCACTAAGAACATTTAGGAAGATAGTTTGGTGGTTTGAGTACAACACGGACCTAATTATCGTTATATGTTTTTTTTTTTTTAGTCTTTAGGAATTTAGATGCGTGTCCCGCCACGTTTGGCACAATACACCAATTTAGACGCGTGTGCCGCCACGTTAGGAACAATACACCAATTTAGACGCGTGTGCCGCCACGTTAGGAACAATACAACAATTAAGATGCGTGTTCCGCCACGTTAGGAACCATACAATAATTTAGATGCGTGTCCCGCCACGTCAGGAACTAATTTAGATGCGTCCCGCCACATTAGGAACAATACACTAATTTGACGCGTGTCCCGCCACGTTAGGCACAATACACTAATTTAGATGCGTGTCCCGTCACATTAGGAACAATACACTAATTTAGACGCGTGTCCCGCCACGTTAGGCACAATACACTAATTTAGACGCGTGTGCCGCCACGTTAGGAACAATACAACAATTAAGATGCGTGTTCCGCCACGTTAGGAACCATACAATAATTTAGATGCGTGTCCCGCCACGTCAGGAACTAATTTAGATGCGTCCCGCCACATTAGGAACAATACACTAATTTGACGCGTGTCCCGCCACGTTAGGCACAATACACTAATTTAGACGCGTGTCCCGCCACGTTAGGCACAATACACTAATTTAGACGCGTGTGCCGCCACGTTAGGAACAATACAACAATTAAGATGCGTGTTCCGCCACGTTAGGAACCATACAATAATTTAGATGCGTGTCCCGCCACGTCAGGAACTAATTTAGATGCGTCCCGCCACATTAGGAACAATACACTAATTTGACGCGTGTCCCGCCACGTTAGGCACAATACACTAATTTAGACGCGTGTGCCGCCACGTTAGGAACAATACAACAATTAAGATGCGTGTTCCGCCACGTTAGGAACCATACAATAATTTAGATGCGTGTCCCGCCACGTCAGGAACTAATTTAGATGCGTCCCGCCACATTAGGAACATTACACTAATTTGACGCGTGTCCCGCCACGTTAGGCACAATACACTAATTTAGACGCGTGTGCCGCCACGTTAGGAACAATACAACAATTAAGATGCGTGTTCCGCCACGTTAGGAACCATACAATAATTTAGATGCGTGTCCCGCCACGTCAGGAACTAATTTAGATGCGTCCCGCCACATTAGGAACAATACACTAATTTGACGCGTGTCCCGCCACGTTAGGCACAATACACTAATTTAGACGCGTGTGCCGCCACGTTAGGAACAATACAACAATTAAGATGCGTGTTCCGCCACGTTAGGAACCATACAATAGTTTAGATGCGTGTCCCGCCACGTCAGGAACTAATTTAGATGCGTCCCGCCACATTAGGAACAATACACTAATTTGACGCGTGTCCCGCCACGTTAGGCACAATACACTAATTTAGATGCGTGTCCCGCCACATTAGGAACAATACACTAATTTAGACGCGTGTCCCGCCACGTTAGGCACAATACACTAATTTAGACGCGTGTCCCGCCACGATAGGAACAATACAACAATTTAGATTCGTGTCCACACAACAACAACACCTTATAATCGAGCACGATATAATCCCCTCATTTCGAATCAAGCTCAGAGCGCTTAGAATGAATATGGTACTAACAGTCGTTCCGAATCAAATATCACGATTTGGATGCTGAGCGGTCTAAATCATATTTTCATTTTAGTCTTTTAAAATAACTTGCCGTGTTACAGACATTTTTTTTCACTTCCTACTTAATAATAATTTTAGATTTGTTTTAGACGTAATATACAAACAGTATAAACGAATTACAATACTGAATATTTTAAAAGAAAACCTAATATTTACAAGTTTATTTTAAACATGAAAATGGCGCGCAACATAATGACAAAAAACTGACAGCGCTCAGAGCGATCTACCTCGATATCGTGAGCAGTCTTAAGCGCGAGAAATGATGTCATTTGTGATGTCATATAGCTTTGGCAAAACAGTTTCTACACGTCTCGGAACACTTTTAAGCGTGCTTAGGTTACTATTAACGTGTCTCGGAACGAGGGGAATATTCTTTGACGGGGCTGTCAAAAGTTGCCATGTTTCATTTAACAGACTTTTAGACGTATATAACTGATCATGCTCCTTACCTTACCTTAGGTTGTTTCTTTAGACTTAAGTTTAAGTTTTTGAGTTAGCTTAATTAAACTTTGAGCGCCATCACTTGTCATGATGAGACTATAGTAAAGTTGGCTAAATGTGAACTCGACCCCTACAAAAACCTGGATTCTGACCACCTCGCAAGAGACACGGTCGTCATCGCCTGATTGTGATGCTGTGGATAAATAAGTAAGTATTTTACCCGTAGAGTGCGAGCGCCCAGTTGGCGAGGTTGGCGATGGCGAGCAGAACGGCGCGCGCGCGGTAGCGAGGGGCGAGTCGGCGCGGCTCCGAGCGCACGAGCCTCCATGCGCGCGCGCACATCCCGCGCTCTGCAACACACACACATGTTACCGAACGCCGAGGGATAAACACTGCATATGCACGACAAATATCAATGATTACCAAGTTTGAATGTGGACATGTAGTAGATGTTGATCGTGAGCAGCAGACACGCCAGCAGGTGCAGCGCCGTAAATCCCACCCAGAACGGAACGCCGGGCCACAAGGTTCCCACCAATCCTAAAGATTGACATTGACTATATAAACCTTGCGAAGAGTTTCTAAATGACAGCGTGCGCGTTCAGTTTGACCTAGAGCAAAGACGACGGCGACGAGGGTGAAGGTGTGGTGCGCCCTGGCGTTGACGTCGGGGTGGCGGCTCTGGTACAGCTTCACCATGCCGAGCACGGCGGTCACGTACATGAAGGACGAGTCGAACTGGAAGTTCATGTGGTTGGGGCAGAGGTGGTAGCAGGCCGACAGCGCGCCCTCGGCCGCCAGCGCGAAGCCCAGGCCCAGCAGGAGCCCGAAATGGGGGGGGATACCCACGCTCTGCAAAACGACAACCATTAGTCTGACCGATAAAGATGTTTTAAAAATGTTATTATGTTGGCTCAAGAATATCCACTTTACTCTATGTTGTATGTGGTTTTGTAAAAATGTAAACTAACACATCTAATTTAAAAAAATATATCTTATTTTAATAATAAGGAACATAATCTGCAGTCTCGACATTGAATAGCGAGAAATCTTAGCGATTTCGATGGGTAAATCATAAATATATATATATATATATGGCTAATGTGGTCAATGTCATTATATCCAAAGACGGTAATATTGTAATATTATAACTTATGCCATCAAAAACACAAGCAGCTTAAATAAATAGTTAATATCAATAAATAAATAGTCAATACTATTAGTTCCTTTGCACAATATGCGAAAATGTCAAGTATAAACAGTATCAAAATTTGTTCTTAATTTGACAGATGGATGCGATTCGATTCCGAAATTTTTGATTGACTAAAGGACTGACCCTAAGTGTAGGTCCATCCAAACGAACGCTTTGATCAGCGTTTTAATCGAACTATCCGAATAGTTGGAATTATTAGGCTGACGTCGTCTCTGGCGGCAAATGAAATGAAAATGGAGTATATGTTATCAATGGCCAATTCATAAACAAATTTTGGGATGTGAACACGTCATTTGGTCTGTTGGAAGGCTCGCAACTAAAATCATAGCGATCGCTATCTATGTAGGTACTGCTGCCTCAGTTAAGGGTAAAAAGTATCATCACGACCGTTTCCCTTTCGGGGTGGTCAGAAACCACGCTTATAAATAAGCGGATTCACATTTAGCCAACTTTACTATAGGCCAATCATGACAAGTGGCAAGCTCGTCGATGTCTCCAGCGTACCAAACTCGAGAAATATCACAGATAAATTAAATATTATGTAAATAAATACATTTACATTGATAAATATTTTTGTGTCCCGACCAGGAATCGAACCCGGTACCTCCGAGTCTAAATTCACGGACTTAACCGCTAGACCACGGAGGCAGTTTTATTTTTTAAAATTAATTATTTAATTTTAAAAAAGATTACTCAAAATTAAAATTATACAGCACATTATAGTACAAGATCTATAGAAGTTATGAAATACACTTTTTATAATCTGTCACTGTCATAAACATTAAGTATTCAATTGCATTCATATGTTAGTGGTTTAACGTTGGGTCCTAAGGTACCTTGAGATGGGGAGAGAGTCGGCGATACCGTCTCTGTCTGGTCGCCACTTGCGCCACGAACAGCAGCCCCAGCAGCACGTAGCCGGCGTTGGAGAACACGTGGTTGAAGTCGGACAGCCGACCGAGGGGGTGCGCGCACAGGAAGTTGTAGTAGCACAGGTCTTGGTCGCCGGTTTGGAACACCATCTACATTGGAAGTTTCGAAGCGTTCCCAACAAACTATGCATATCTACATTCATATTTTTATTATTACCATTATATTGACTAGTACTGTTGCTTGGAATCTCGGTCAAACATAATCCACCTGACATCATGATTGGAGTAAGTGGTCACCTCAAGACGATTAGTCTGTCAGTTTATTTGTTTCGCTATCACGCCTACTACTGAACCGATTTTAACAAAATTTTGCGAAAATTTATTTTAAATATTTATGTTTTTTTTTATCCAAGAAATTAATTAAGATATACAACGTCATCATTTGGTCTGGTTGCGCTGATACCAATTAGTGTTTTTTTTCACATATTTTCTTCTTCTGTAATAGTTCATTCAGTGTATAGAGTGCACCCGTATCTATCGAATTACACCCGTATATATTTCTGTGAAAACTTGTTTCTGTTTAGTGTCACCTCCTACCTCTAGAGAGAGCTCAACGTGCAGTCCTAAAAGTGGCCTACATAATCCCATTTCGCCATCCCACCAACGACCTACATAATGATTGCAAATTTCTTAGAGTACCTCAGTAGTTTTACGATTCCATACAACTGGCTTGGATATAACACAAATAAAAAGAACGGTAACATGAAAAAGAATTGAGTTTATGAGTATTTATATATATATATATATATATATATGTATATCTATATACCTATACATTTATTAATTAAATTATAGTTATAATAGTAATTTGGTGTAATATAATATAATAATAGTATAATGCATGGCATGATAAATTAATTTAATAAATAATTAAATGAAATTAATATTGAGGCATAACATTTATATTCATAATAATAAAATGTAACCAAGGAAGATACTGATCCTCAGCTTAACTCAGAGAATTTTAGTCTGGGAATCAGAGTTCCTCCAAAAGAATTATGTAAACAATTTTTGTGAACAAATAAACGTTTTTGTATATTTTTTCTATGATTGTACTGTGAACAGATATAGTACATAATGTATTTTGATTGGAAAACTCGGGTCTCAATCGGAATACATCATTTATTGACAATCAATTATTGTATTAAATGAGTGACATTTTCATATCCATTAACATGGAACTTTATTATTTAATGTCACCTGGTACTGAAGCTAAATGAGAGAGCACGATAAATATAAACTTTTCCAAAAAAATACGTTTTTTTTTTTATTATAGTACTACATGTGACTATCAGTCTGCCTACCACCTATTTGTTGTTCTTGTTAAAAGTATGTGCCATTTGCAATGATGTCAAATGCCAATTATTACTTTCCAGAAAACCTAATATTGTAAGCTTGCCATGGTGATATTATAAAATAAAATTAATTTGAATTTATGTAAATATTTGATTTAGTGTAATTGAGACCCCACAATACCGGCCTTCCTAGTGTGATCAGAATGAATGAAGAAATTTTCTATTGGAGACCCTCCAATAGAAAAATATGTACATAGGATTTTATTGGAAATAAATGACTATTATTGTTATTATTTATATAATAATAACACCACTTGAAAGAAGATTTACTAAAAACGATAATGCACTATATCTGTGGCTGTAAGTGATCGACTTACATTCTGATAAGTTCCGAGCAGTTGTACGACGGGCAGGGCGTAGATGACGGCCACGGTGAGCAGCCACCAGAGGTACCTCATGGAGCGCGAGCCCAGCCGCGACCCTCCGCGGGACAGCTGCGCCACCGACACGCCAGCCACGCGCTTCAACGACTCCGAGGACGACGACGACCCTGGTATCATTTAAGACATGAGACACTAACCAAATCACAGCTCATCTTGTCGCAAACTTACATGCCTTTTGGTGTGTAACCATTATACATAGAAATATATTGTGTAGTATTTCATCATTACAGCGTCCTAGACCTACACTGCTGGAGATGGGCCTTCTAGAACTGGAGAATTTGGCCTACTCTCTCCACGGTGGCCAGACGGCTGGGCGAGTATATGATGTCATTTTTTTATGACAATTTATTAAGGATTTCACAAGTTGGCATTAGTGGAACCGGGACCGACGGATTAACGTGCTCTCCGAGGCACGGGAATGGTGATGTTGTAAATCTATGACAAATGTACGTAAGAATTGAAAGTATTGCTCGCAGACGCCAAACTATTTTTAATATGACAAACACGCGTAGTTAAACACATACTTCAAATTAAACCCCGAGAGAAATTTATGGATTTAAATTATTTAACATTATGACGATTATTATTTTTAGTTGTAAGATGACACGGCCACAAAATAAAATTTAATTTAATGTTATTTGCCATTGTGATTTAGAGAATAAGTTGAAACGGCCCCTTTACAGCCACGAATTTATTTATTTATACATTCTTAGGTTAACCCATACCTTCACGGTTAATTGTCATTGTTTGTAAATTTTAAAAATGTATTTAACAATATACAAGAGTGATAATAAATAATTTGAAATTGAATTAGAATTGAATAAAGCGAACAATTTAAATTACTTGTATTTTAAGGATTTTAAAACGTGTAAATTGTATAAAATTAAACGTTACATGTACTTTTAAGTTTATTATTCATATTTAAGTTTAGAGTTTAATCATTCTCATATATATAATGCAACAGTATTGGTCCGTAGTCTAAATAAATAAAACAATACATACCTCTGCGACTATCTGTCTCTTCCGCAGGTTCGGTGCTAGGTCCGGCCTCGCCAGATGTTAAACTTCTATTCGGAGATATTATTTCTTCAGCTAAAATGGCTTGCTCTAAAAATCATCTTCCTTTTAGTAACATTCATAAAAATATCAATTAAATAGGTCTAGTGGTAACAAACGTTGCTATGAACTCGGGAGGTCGTGGGTTCGATTCCCACCGGGGGCAAGTTGTACATTGTATAATTTGTCTCGGTCTGGGTGTTTATATGTATAATATGTATATATTTACAAAAAAAAAAGTATAATATGTAGTTTATCAACCATCTAGTTTCCGTAACACAAGCCTCGTAGCTTACCACGGAAACTAGATGGCGCTGTGTGACCTGTCTGGAAATATTTATTTATTTATTTCAGCTCGCACAGATTTTAGGCTTACAATGTCTCATATAATGCAAATTAATATTATAAGTATAAAAGAAGCTTTGTCTGTGTGACCTGGTCTGTATGTTTGTCTCGCATTCGTGCGTATATTAGTGAACCGATTTTGATGAAAAATGGCAGAGATGTTCTTTGGTAAGTCTAATCTCGAAAAATGCGTGCAGCACAAGTAGTACAAAAGAAACCATAATGGATGATGTTATTTCGCAATCTTGTCATGTCAAACTTCAGATCAAGATGTCTCTTTCATTGTTTCTTGCTTTGATATTTGGTAACGATCTCAAGTTTGATATCGATCTTGAGATCTATTTATCAATACGGGTCATAATGTCGTGGGGATTATTAGGTAGCTTGCGGTGGTAGCGCAGTTTAAAGCGATAGATGTGTTGCGTTGAGCGTATAATATTGTAACTGGTATGTGTAGGTTACGGATTTTTATTTGAATTTTAATTAAGAAGAGGATTGTCATGAAAATAACAATGACATATATATTTTCTTGTGATCGTTGCAATAAATGCTATATTATTTATTTTCTCCCTACAAGTGTGACGAAAACATCGTGAGATACATATGTGCATTAATCTAACAGTTTGGACACACTAATATCCTAACGTACATTAAACATTAACCTAACTCTTATTACCTGTACATTGACAAGTGCAGTAAGTTAGCAGTACGACTATTATGAAGAACACTACAACCAGAGCCAGAGATAATAGTGCTGCTATTAAATACTCTTGGTATGATATGGTCGCTATCACCTTTAGCCTGAAAATAAACAAGTTTACTCTGTATCGTCGAGGCATTAATATTTAAAATAATATAAATATACATATATTACCATACCTAAATATATATATATATATACCGGGTTTGATTCCTGGTCGGGACACAAAAATATTTATTAATGTAAATAAATACATTTAATGAATATTTAATTAATTTATAAAATTTCTCGAGTTTGGTACGCTGGAGTCATCGACGAGCTTGCCACTTGTCATGATTGGCCTATAGTAAAGTTGGCTAAATGTGAATCCGTTTATTTATAAGCGTGGTTTCTGACCACCCCGAAAGCAACGACCAACGGTCGTGATGATACTTTACTTTACTTTTATATATATTTGGCAATTATTGAAGTTGAGAGTTGAGCGTCGTTAAGTCGATAGTATGTATAAGATTTTCTATTTACGTAAAAGTCTTGTTTCTTGGAGTCGCCCGCACAATTTCGGGTTGCGCAGTCGGCTGGCAGTCGGCGTCGTCCTGCTTCACTATCAGGACCACGTAGAACCCGTGGGAGAACATCGATTGCTAGAGAGAAGACAGATTTCTACTAAGCATTCCATGGATTCACCGTGCGGGTGCCGGGTCTATCATGTGTGAGTAAGAGATGAGAAGAATGGTGTATTGGGCCTGCGACCGACAATAGGCTGGTTTGAAATGAATCCTTTTTTATTTTATTGCACGACAATACGCTCACCATCCACCATTCTACACCTTTTCTTACCCAACCAAAAAATTGTCTCAAAAGTAACGTAATTAATTACAACCCAACAAATAAAATTTAAAAAAAGCACTGACTGTTAGAGTGATGCCGCCCCTCCGGGTCATAGTGAAGTGGTATCCCTGATGGCGCACTTCCTGTTCCTCGTCCAGAACCGGACACTGAAACATTTTACAGGGTATCGTCATATACATTTACACATTTCGGTTCAGTTTGCATGTTTCGGTTCTCTCTTTATTTCTTTTATTTATAATTTAAGATAGGCATAGAACCGTAACAGCCTGCTGGATATAATATAAATAAACTAACCGAATCATTCTGAATTGACACAACAGCGCACAATTCGTCGTCAGACTCTATCATGAGGATGACGCTCTTGGGGATTGTGTAATTGAAGGTAGGGAATGTTCCCGGTACGGATGCACTGTGGACAGTCCAGTTCCACGGGTTGTTGTCGAACGAGAAGTAGTAGTATTTGGGAGTAGTCGGCGTCACAGACATGTTCACTTCCTTGTCCACTTCGATGAAGAAATCTCCAACTCGACGCAGCTTCACTCTCACAGAAATGTTGCGAGCGCTGTATGACGACAACTGTAGCGTCGGTCGAGTTTGGAAAGCGTCCACTGTGGGCGACAATGTTACAGTCAAATACAGTCCGCATTCTAGTTGATCATTTGAAAACATGAAAGGAAAATCAAAAGACATACTTTTATAAATAGACAAAATAAATGGTATTTGTTAAAAATAGATCTGTTAAAAGTTTTAAGATAAATATGAAATATTTACACGAATCTGCATCTCTTGGACACAATGTCCGAGCCATAGTGCATGTTCCGTCTTCCGATGAGGGCTGAGGCAGTTCCCACGATACCACTCCTACAACAATATAATATCTTCAATATTTACAGCAATTAAACACACAAAATTCCGCTGCATTAATCTACTAAAAGAGTCAGTCAACAATGAGTCAGCAATGAGTGCAGGTCGGTTAGCATGAGAACTTTATCAAAATCTCGTCTTTCGCGTAAGAATAACAATTCTTTACTATTATTATTTTAAAACTTGTATTGCATTATGTCCAGTGAAGACATTAGTATGTATGTAAAACTATAGATCTTGAAGGTTTGCTTCCATTGATGCAACCGCATTGATACATTGTAAGTTATCTTTCATGTGAGATTGACAAATCTTTATTACATAAAAGTTTAAAAGAGTGCTAAGAATAGAACAAAATATACCTCTCTGTTGTGTAGCTGTTACGAAAAGAGGAAGTTGAGGATCTACACCGGTGCACTCAATGTAGGCACGACTTGGGAATCTAGTCCAATTGTTATCTTTCTGAAAAATAAAAATACTTTTTCCAATTACTTTAGGTAGAATTTCAGCAACGCCGGGACTAATCGTACATTAGTGTGCGCCACTTCAGGGCTGAAGGGTTGCAGAAATTTCCCAAAATTTGCCAGTCTATTTGAACTTCTAGAGTCATCGCGTGCACTTTGTATTCATGCTCTTCATCTTTACTGAGGAAGGATTTTATAACCTCTTTGTCACTTTCTTTTTTCTTCCAGCCAATACCTCTTTTGTCAGTCTGGGCACCTGTCATTAATTTCTTGAAGAATAGTAGTCTTAGTTCCATCTCTGAGACCAGAGGGTTTTTGGAAGGTGAAATTGTATTACCTGGTTAGAATTTGATACTTGATTTTATGTAGATATTTGTATAATTCAGATGATCTTTTCAGATCCATTCCGAAATTTCTCTGAACTGTGGAGAATGTTTAGGAGTCAGCACCCTGGGCTAATCCAAGCCAAGACTTTAATGTTCTTATGATGTCGGTGCCCAGGCTTGATAGAATGTTTTTAATGAAATCATATACTAGGAAAAGCTAAGTAAGGTGAGATGCTAAGTAGATGTCATATATCCAAGCTTTTTTGACATTGCTTATAGGCTGTTGACTAACCCTATTCATGTTGCCAGTGAATTGTTTTACAACTACTTCTAGGGATGGTTTTTTTCCTTGAAAATTTATCCTTCTGCCAAGAAATTTAAAGGACATGGTTTCATGTACCATGGCTATTCTCTGCCCTGCTATACTCAGTCCAGGATCATAACGTCATGATCGTAGAACAGTGACGGATCTGCTATATTTAAAATTTTCATGGCGGCCATTCAACTGTCATTTCGACTGTTTTTTTGTCACTTTTTAAGTCTCATAATAGGTGCAAACCTTCTAGATTTCATTTTGGAACCCTTTCTAATATTTGCACTATAAATTACAGACCACAAACAATATAAAACTATATATAAATATATATGCAAAATTATGGGTATTTTTTTTAATCCAACACTGTTCTACGATCATGACGATAAGATGTGAATGTAGTGTTATGCCTAGCCAGACATAGAATGAAGCATTTTGATGGTTTCGTTCTCATTCCCTTTGTCCATAAGCAGAAATCATCCACTATTTTAAGCAAGCCCTAGCATTGCTTGGGATTTCTTGTTAGCACTGCACTATAGATATTGATTTGTTTCAATCTATATCCCATTTCTTCTCACAAGAATTAAGTTTGTCTTATTGATTTGAAAATGTTGATAATTATATTAAAAGCTACAGGCGATAAGCAGCAGCCTTAGAATAGGATCAACATTGTATTTTAGAGTGTAAATAATGTTTAGTTAAACTACGGAAACTATAAAAACATAATTTAGAAGATGGGAAGATATAATTGTGGGCCGCCTTAATTTGATCAGATGAAAAGATGTTTTATCCAGCAGTAGCTGTTAACAAAGTTCAGTAAGAAAGCGATAATCAATTATCGTTAAAATGTAAATTCAAAACATAATAACTTTAAGTATATACATTTAAGAATCTGTAAAAACATTTTAAGCTTAAATTTATAAAAACCATTAACTATCTCATCAAGAACTATATATACATTTATGTTCTTTATTAAACCCAGGACAGATAAAATTTACTTTAATTAACTTGTCCAAAAATACCAAAAAATTGCTAGATTGTGCAAAGATTTGTGACGATCAAACTTAAACTTAAACAAACTTATATATATTATTAAGCCTAAACCAAAAAAATATATTAAATTTCAATATTTGTTTAATATTAGCGCGCTTTTCACGAAAATGTAAAATTATTAATTTTTTTTTGTAATGGTATAGTAATGACTATTATTTTGGTTGTATTATGTTTTATTTAATTTATTTTTTGCTGTTATAACTTATTATCTATAAAAAGGATTGTGTCGCTCTATTGTTGTCCCAAAAATATACAAATTGATTAATTTACTACCATTATTTAAAGGGTGTGAAATTATAATTACAAAATAAAGAACAAATCAAATGTTGACATATTTAATTTCAGTAATTATCATACACCTCGTTCCAAATCATGCCCAGAGCGCTTAGAATGAATATAATACCAACAGTTGTTCCGAATTAAACATCACAATTTGGATGCTCAATGAGTAATATCTATTTGAAACAGACTAAATTACATTTTTATTCATACCATAATAGTTTTTTTTTTAATGTATAGAATATAAATTGCAGATTCCACATATTTGTGTATGAATTGAAGTAAATATTGTTACAAGCGGTGTAATTTTTTTTTATATATATCCATGGCAAGCTTACAATATATGTTTTCCTTGAAAGTAAAAATTGCTAATTGACATCATTGCAAATGGCACATACTTTCAACAAGAACAACAAATAGGTGGTAGGTGGGGAAGTATCCAGCGCGTGCAAATAATCCCAGTAAACACATTTAGGGATTAGGCTCTAGTCTGATTTCAGTTGCTAACATTCATGAACGTTGCGCGCCACTTACCATCAGGTCACATGTCAAGCTAGTATAAAAAAATGAATACCAAGAAACACACCTCTCTCCAGTCCAGAGAATAAATACTTTTGTTTTATTTTTGTTGTTTCACTGACACTTATACATATACTAATATTATAAATGTGAAAGAAGCTTTGTTTAAAAATGATTGTTTACCTCAACAAAATCCATTATTTGCTGTGTTGTGGAATTGACTGGTACAGTGTATATCACATCATATTCATACCTGAAAACATACATATCTTTATTTTGTTAATTAAATGGTAGCTATAGTGTCACATGTCAGTGTATTTGACGATCCATTTAGAAACTTTAATGGTAAAATTGCTTGGTGATTATTGCCCTTCAAGCATCAATATAATCTTTAGTTTTGTCAAAATTTATTCCAACAAAAGAATGTGTACCTAGTTGTATTGTAAATATATAGCTGAATCTAGTTATTGGATTACCAATATAATTTAATAGGGATTAAATTTTAATATCATTCCACATAATAAACTTTTTTCATTTTATAAAACTTTTGATCTCTGTAAGCAGAACCAAGAAAAGATATAATATTGTGTTTATCTATCCGCTATGTAATTATCATTCCCTGTAAACGAGTCATATTACTTTATCAGTTTTTGTTTTTCTTAGAGTAATGATCAGCAATATCTTATAGGCTTGTATGTTACTGAAAATAGATACAGTCAGGGATACCACTCCACCTCATAAAGAGTTACAATATATATGTATATATACTGCATCTTTACAACATCACCACATCGGCTCCTAAATCCTCTCCTTGTTTCCTCGCCGAATGATGTGTTCATAACTCTATCGACGATATAGAACTTTAAAAATTAAGTATTTTTAACATACGTGTTATTGTAGACGAAATTGCGGTTCAGATCCAAAAGTCTTCCTCTTGAAGTACCATTTTCTCGAGAACTAACATAACTTAGAAGGCATATAAATATTATGAACATGATAAAACTTATTCACAATCAAGGATGAAGGAACATTACGTAGTATCCTATATAATCTGTGAGGAACATCAACCCTGCGTTCGTTTTATAGTTCACTCTTATTATGTTCCTTGATAGCACCACAGAACACTATTTACCCACTGCTTAGCACTGCTGACATCTCGTAGCAAGTCAATCAAACACAAAACTGACATCTCCGCTATGTTCGAATTGTCGCTTTAAGCCTATGACAAAGCGCTTTTTCCGCTTTGATAGTTTTTCGATTTGGCATTGCTCTATGGTTTTTATACATATCGGCAAAATTCAGTACAAAAAACCTCGATCGCTTTGCTTTGCTCAAGTCAAACATGACACAAATCCTATTTATATTTCAAGCGCAGTTTATTTTCTAAAGGTAGTGGTTCTATGCGACGTCATTCGTGTAATACCTTAAATTAAGGTTATATTTAATAATATTTAGTATTTGTATTAATTGCTTTTTCTTACTAATGTGAATAAGTATGTTTTATTCACGAATTCTTTGAACGAAAATGTTGTTGGTTATAACGTATCGGGTAGCGCTTATTTGGCTCAATTTTTTTTTATAGTCAATGAAGGAAAAAAACCTTTACTGAACAACATAAACACAATACACTGGAATTAAACATATTATTTTAGCAAATACCAGTACAGCAATAACTATATGTGTAAAACTAGAAAAGTACTAGAATCCCTAAACAAATATTTTAGACTTCAAACGCCTCTTTAAGAATTACTCATTATAATGGCATCACTCACAGACTCTATGTTCGATTTGTCGCTGTTAGCGCTTTTTTTACTTTATTTCACTTAAGATTTATGTGAGGAGGATTCCCAGTTAGAATTCCTTTTAGTCGGATACGACACTTCTAGGTTTGTTTAGACTCGATTAGGTCATATCTAGAAATCTTTTAAGTCAGATACGGCACTGTTAGGTTAGGTTGGGTTAGACTCGATGAAGTCATATCCAGAAATCCTTTAAGTCAGATACGACACTGTTAGGTTAGACTCGATTAGGTCATATCCAGAAATCCATTAGTTCAGATCCGACATTGCTAGGTTCGGTTAAAGGTTAAAGAATCTTTTTATTCCTGTTATTTTTAAATATAAATTTTATGCAAGGGAAGGTCAGAGATTTCTTCCGCAAACTCCTCTTTTTATCCGTATCAAACCCAGTAACTAACCCTGTGTTTGACTTGTCGCTTTAAGTGCTTTTTACGCTTTGAATGTCGTTCAAATGCTTTGTTTGATTCGAAAGCAATGCTTGATTTTTTTCTATAATTTTGCTTAAATTGTAAAAAAAAACCATAGAGCAACGCCAAGTCGTCCGACATTAAAATAAAAAAAGCGCTTAAAGTGACAAATGAAATACAGGGTAAAGCGTCCCTAAATTTAGTAACAAAAAGAGGCTTTGCTTACAAGTCGCACATGGATATTCACAATATTTTCTTTAAAAATAGCAATAGGACCGATGGAAAATAATTTTACTCTTTTGTATAAATCGGATCACCTACGGTGTTTATTGACCAATGATCGCTGACCTTGAGCGGATGCCTTAAAAATGGCGTCGTTTAGTACGTCAAATGTGTAGGCTATATTTTACAAAATGTTTTCATAAAAAATAAATTAACTTGTACTAAAAAATACGGTATAATAAATTAAGTTATCAAATATATTAATTTAGATGCTTATACGTGCTAGGAAACTGTCCAGTTTCCAATACAGAAATAATGGTGGCGTCTTTTTTGTTAATCTGTGATATGTATGAAATTATGTTTACATGAGGGCGAAGAGGAACAGCCGGTCATGATGTTGCCGACCGTAGAGGAGAGCCGCGGCTACAACTTCTTGGATCCGGAGAACGCCGACAAATGGCGCGGCCTCTACGTCAATTCGCTCCGAAAGGTACTGCTCCTAATATTCCATAGCAATTCAATTAAGCACTTGATTTACACAAGTGTTCAAAGTAATACAAAACATAAATATTATAGTGTTCAGTTGCAAAGTAAAACAGATGTTATTATATTATAATTGACCAAATTATATATTTTTATTCTGTTATTTCTACAATGTTTAATCCTTTTATCACAGCCCATAGTCTTAGCATGGGCCTTCCAGAACATACTTCTGGAGAATTTGGCCTATACTCCGTCATGATGTCAATTGTTATTCTTTGTTACAATTTATTAACAATGTCATATATTAGTATTAGTGAAACCGCGACAGACAGCTTTGAAGTAATTTCCTCTAGGTAAAGGTGGTGTTGTAATAAGAAGATAAGTTTCTTAGCATTACATGGATTCACTTTGTGGGTGTATGGAAGAAAGAGGAGAATAATGGTGTCTCGGGCTTGCAACCAACTATAGGCTGGTTTAAAAAGGAGGCCACCACTTTTCCCATTCCACCATTCTACCCATGCAAATGTAAACTGTATAATTTCGCTAATGGTCTTTCTTAAAAGCTCCTTCCATAAATATATTGGCGGTAGACCTGCATGAGCCCAATTCTTTAATTAAATGATGCAAAGATTTTGCTGGAACTCCTCTCACTCATCTTTGTATCTGGCTTTATTGTATTGATTTTGTTTGGATTAATTTGAGAATTGATGTTTGTCTCCAATGTTTTTGGTATTGGTAAGTCTTTTTCTTAGCTCCATCTTCTTTCCCCTCAATTTTAGCCTAAAAGTGGTTTCGTTATTGCTGTGAGCAATAGATGTCATTCCATGAGTTCACCATGGAAGAATGTCTTAGAATCTTTTAGACAGTATCTTGGAAGGTACGAATTTGGCTATCAAGATCCTGTTTTGTACCAGGACAATCCAGCATCATAGCCAGATTTTCGTTGTGATTCACAACGTAATTCACATTCCAGGTAGTTTCTTTTGTTGTTGTGATGCTAAGACTCCTGATGTTCACACACTCCTGGTTAAATTCACATGGAGGTGTACAATGGGATATGTAAGGGGAAACTTTATCTGCGGTACTAGTCGAAGGTCTTACCATCTGTGCTCGATCCTTCATGTGTTTTTAAGTGTTTCTTGAACCAAACCTGGACTTAAAGAAAAGGCAAAGTATGGAAACTCAATGCTAGCCTACCGTGATCCTTGGCTCCTCTGCAGACTAGAAATTTCTCATGGATACAATTGAACATCATTATAGGATCCCAGATGAACTAGCTGTATCGACCTATGGGCCAGAGTATAATAGAATTGGGCCTAAGCAGGTGTGTAATCAACATTTACGGAATGAGCTTCCAAGACAGCATTAATGGAATCATACAGTATTTGGGTGGGTAAGGAGTGGAGAAGAGAATGGTGGATGGTGAGTGTCTTGTTGCACACTTAAAAAATGAGACCTTTGTAAACCAGCCTAACGGTTATAGCTAGTTTATCTGGGATCCTATGTTCAAATGTATCTATGAGAATTTTCCAGTCTGATGCAGAGCCAAGGATCGTGGGTGGGCTTGCATTTAGTTTTAAAACACATACATTAAAATAAGGTAGTTACAGTATTTTACTGCAAATAGCTGATTTAAGTACATTTTAGTCTTTCCATCTTTTGCAAAAACAAAAAGCTTTTGGTGGTTTGGTATATGTGAGCATGCCACATAGAGTTGCCCATGGTAAAATATTTTTTTTTAAATGAACATTTCCAACTTTAAGTGCCTGTCCTTGAGCTTTATTTATTGTAATTGCAAATGCAGCTTTGAGGGGAAACTGCACTCTTTTAAACTGAAATGGAAAATCAGTATTATTGAAATATGGGAAATAAAAACATTTTCTTCTTTTGCCATTCCAGTCATGATTATAGCTTTTACAATTTGTCCCAGATGTGCCTTTATGTGATGATTACACAGCCTTAGCGCGTCTAGATATCTCATTAATAGGACTGTTCCAGACTAACTTTCATCCTCAACATATGGGATAATTCTAAGGAGTTAAGAAACTCTATAGGGTACAATGTGACTTGTTCAGTGTTCAAAACATTGTTCACTGAGACGTATTCAACAACATCCCCGTCCATGTCTGACATTATTTGTTTGTTTATATGGTTAACTATCTTAATATTATTAAGCTTGCCACTTGTCATGATTGGCCTATAGTAAAGTTGGCTAAATGTGAATCCGCTTCTTTATTAGCGAAGTTTCTGACCAAGGGAAATGGTTGTGAGAATACTTAACTTTTTAACTCTGTTTATTCAGGCTAGTTCAGGAGCTGAGCACATTTATATCACAATATAAATATACACTTCTTAAGAATTAGCTGTAGCACTTGCATGAAGATACCTCTGTATAGTTATGATGTGGGTAAAACAACTAATGGTTGCAACTGCGCGAATCTGAACTTTAAACATTATGAAAAAAATAACTCTGTCTGTATTACATCATTTTGTACATTTACATTTTGTTCATTTATTTATGCTCTAAAACATTTTAAATATATTTTTTAGATTTTATTTAAAAGAGAAACCTTAAATTATATTAAGGGGAAAATCAATGAAAAAGAGAGAATAAAAATAACAGTTTGTTTTAAAGTTACACAGAACAAACTTCTACTTAGGGATGAGCGGTATTTCTCGATATTGGTGAAATAACAATATTAAAGTAAAAAAAATATATTTTTAATATTAGGTCATATACATACTTACATATGAAATTGATGTTTTATATGAAAAAAGTTAAACAAATAAAATAAAATGAAATCATGTATTTATTCAATCGATGTATGTACCATTATTATCTATGCACATTCAACATTTTATTTGGTAGTTCATTGATTCCATTGCTAAAAAAAATGTGGGAGAGAGAATCTTTAAAATCTTTAAAGGCGGTTTGGACTGCCCATCGGACTTGAATTTATTTTCTTGCAACAAATTGTCCAAATTGCGAAAAAAGTGGTGATCTGATGGAGCAAGGTCTGGTAAGTATGGTCGGTGTCGGAGACATTCCAATCGCAGCTCCTCCGATTTAAAGACCGTCAGTCGTGAAGTGTGAGGTCTAGGGTTGTCCTGAAGCAGCAGTGGGCTAGAGCAATTGACCGACTGGTTGTTAAATAGCGAGCTTTTTTATCATGGTTTGCAATTGTTGACAATACGTCAGTAGATGTAGAAGACATCACATACTTCCCACTTTTACGGCGCGGTGGTGGCTCGGTTGTAAGAACGCGTTCCGTAAATCCAACAAAGGTCGGTTCAAACCCACCCGGCATGTACCAATGAGAAATACACTTTTCTTAAGTACATTTGTCAAAGATTACAACACCATCGATCCTGTGCCTCGGAGAGTACGTTAAGCCGTCGGTCCCGGTTCCACTAATACCAACTTGTGGAATCGTTAATAAATTGTCATTAAACGTTGACATCATATCCTCGCCAAGCCGTCTGGCCAGCGTGGCGAGTGTAGGCCAAATTCTTCAGATATATGTTCTGGAAGGTCCATCTTCAACAGTGGAGGTCTAAGACGCTGTGTTCTAGGCTTTTACGTATTCTAGTAAATAATTAGCTAATGCTATTATCTAAATGTTTTTTACATCACAATTTGATAAAATATTAATATGGTTAAATCTTAAAATCGTTGCTTTAAAGTTTATATCCTATTTAAAGGTAATATAAAATTTTATTGCCATCGGGGCCGGTTTTGCATACGCGTTTCTTATTAAAATGTCTTAAGATCCTGCCAATAACCAAACACAATTTGTTATTCCATAAAATAAAATCAAGTTTTTTCTTTTTTTTAAATCAGATGGCATTCGATTTAAGCTCTCTAAGTGCAAGAAATTTAATCCACCAGGTCGTGAAAAATTGTATGGCTATAATTTGACAAAATTAAAATCTAGTAGTATAGATATGGAGATATGGAAAAAATATATAAATATTAATGTCTCTAATAAAATCATTTATCTTATAATAGGCCTTTATATTTTTTTGTTTATCTACACATAAGCTAGTTAGTTAATTTGGAAGTGTGTTATAAAAATACTAGTTTTACTGAGGCGAAGGAGCGGCAAAGCTTGTACTTATAGCGAATGTTACGAGAATGTAAGTCCATTTCTAGGCTAGTGACAAAGGTCACTTGCTGGACCTTGACTGTCTATTTTTTGAAAAAATAAAATACAGACCAAGGACCAGCTGGAAAACGCAGTAAAGGAAGAAAGGGAAAAAATAAATTGAGCATCTAAGAAAATAAAGAAAGGGGACTATTCAGGGGAGAAAACGGATATTCATTTAATTTAATATTAAATGCTAATTGCTTTAGAAATGTTTGCTCACCATCTAGTCATAATATTTTAGACATGTCTTTTCACTATTGACATCTAATAAACATCCCTTGTGACTCCTACGCTTTTCGGACTTGTTACTCTTGAGCTTCATTGTTTTGTTCCATTACACGAACACAAAAGATGCTTTATATTCCAAAAATAACTGAATTAATTAGTTTGTTCAACCATGCCATGATACATTATCCCTTTCATTGGATTTTGATGCACATGACTTGCCGCCTACACCTATCTTAGCTCTACCTACACCCTCGCATGGATGCTGAATAGATTTTATACGTTTATTCGATAAGGATTTGTTAGTATTTGCTTTTGGATCTTCGCGTAAGCACTGCTATAGTGTCGAATAACATTATTGATAACTATTTCATTATTTATGTTACTCTACGTACGAGGGGCGTTCAAAATATTCTCGGTATTGATACGTTACAACCTCTTTTATATATATATTTGTTACTGGCCGCTAAGATTCATCCATTGACATTAAAAAAAAGTAAAATTGGAACCGAGATGTTCTTTTGTTTTTCAGCAATTGCCGAACAAACATGAACACCATGAGCGAATTAACAATTTTAACGAAATTAGAGCACCGATCCGTCATAAAATTCTTGACAAAACAGGGTAAAAATCAAAAAACCATAAAAGAGGAAATGGATTGTGTTTACCGTGAGTCTGCTCCTTCTTTATCTACTATTCAAAAATGGTCAAGCGAATTTAAGCGTGGAAGGGAGAGTATTGAAGATGACCCTAGACCTGGCCGGCCTGTAGTGGCTACCTCACAAGAAAATATTGATAAAGTGGAAAAACTTATATTGGAAGACGGCCGAGTGAAGGTAAAATCTATAGCTCAAGTAACCAATCTCTCTATTGGTACCGTACATGACATTATACATGACCATCTTAATATGTCAAAAGTAAGTGCAAGATGGGTTCCGCGAATGCTGACGCTTCTTCAAAAGGATATGCGTGTGGCTTGCTGTTCAGATTTTATCGACCTGTGTGGTGAAAATCCCGATGAGGTGCTGCAAAAAATAGTTACTGGAGATGAAACCTGGGTTCATCATTATGACCCAGAGAGCAAACAGGAGTCCATGCAGTGGCACATTAAGGGTTCAGCTCATCCCAAGAAGTTCAAGGTAATCCCGTCAGCTGGCAAGGTCATGGCCACAATATTTTGGGATTGTGAAGGAGTTTTGCTTATCGATTATAAAGAAAAAGGTGTAAATATCACAGGGCAGTACTACGCTAACGTTATACGTCAATTAAGAGATGCGATCAAAGAAAAGAGGCGAGGAAAGTTAACCAAAGGTGTTCTGCTTCTGCATGACAACGCCCCTGTCCATACTGCTCATATTGCCAAGGCAGCTATTGTTGAATGTGGGTTTGAAACTGTTACTCATCCACCCTATAGTCCGGACTTAGCCCCAAGCTACTTCTTTTTGTTTCCCAATCTTAAAAAGGATCTGCGTGGAAATAAATTTTCTGACGATGAAGCGTTGAAGACGGCCGCGGAGGAGCATTTTTACACCAAAGATAAAAAATATTTTTATGAGGGATTAAAAAAAATAATTGATCGATCTTATAAGTGTATGAACATAGGGGGGGAGTATATTGAAAAATAAAAATATCAAACTTTTCGTACTTGTTTGTTTTTATCCACATACCGAGAATATTTTGAACGCCCCTCGTATATTTGCTGTGCATATAATTCAACTTCTTTTTTTTCTTCAACTAATTAATAATTATGGTGGTTGATATTTTGAGTTAAATATATGAGAGGCGGTGGCTCGGTTAATAAAACGCTTTTCTTAAAATCAAAAAGAGGTCACGGTTCGAACTCTGGCAGGTATTAATGAGAAATACACTTTTCTTGCACCTATTGGTCATAGATTTTAAATACCACCGTTCTGGCGCCTCGAAAGATGTCGCGCCGGTCCCGGTGCCACTAATACCAACTTATGGAATAATAAATTTGTCATTGTAATTGACATCAGACCCTCGCGAACCCCTCTATCGAGCGTCGCGAGTGTTGGCCAAATTATATAAAACTATCTTCCGCTTGGCCCATCTCTGACAGTGGAGGTCTAGGACTCATGTTCTAGGGATGATGAAAATGATGTACGAGTATATCATTAATTTATTGCTTGCTTGGCAAATTCAAGTCTTGGACTGTATAACCACTACAAAGTCTAGCGCCTGCTGATGTGAATTATGTCAAAAGATACCCGTACCTGAGAGAATAATTCGAACTCGCACGTCGAGTCGGCTAAAAGAAATGGATTTTTAAATATCCATACTATTTTTATATAAATGTGTGACAAAATCCTAAGTGCTACGTAAATAAATCATGGGCCTGGGCTTTTATAAAGGTCCTGTGTTGGTTTCAACCAATAAATAACAATTTAAATTTATAAGTCTATAAAACTCGATTTTCAGCCCACTGTGTGGTCTGGCCGCTAAACCGACTTTATCTGCCGCCCGCTCGCTTTAAATGTCTGGTCGCGTGTTTTTATTTTAGTATATCTCTGCATAGTCCGCAACTGCGCTCAGCGTCAATGGACAAACACAGTCCACATATTCGCTCCACATTACTCCCTCGAGTACAGGGAAGAGATGACAAATTTCTAAGTATTCACCGTGTGGTTGCCGGTTCTTTTCGTGTGTGAGAAAGAGAGAGTAGAAGAAAAATGTTTCAGGCTTCCGACAGACTATAGGCTGGTTTACAAAGGAGGCCCCCTTTTTTATTGCGCAACATGACGTTATATTCAAGGCTATGGACGTAAATTTGGACCGTAAAGCCAACCGGATGGCGAGAGGTAATCTGTTTTTTAAAGTGATACTTTATATTGCCAATTACTACACGCAGGCCGTGCTAAACACAGTTGAATTAAAAAAAAAAGATGATCTTCCTACGTCCATTCGGGATCGATTTGGTCCGTCCGGAAGGATCAGTATTGCTTCAAGTCGCCTCTTCTGTCCAAGTTTATGTGCCATTGCTTCGACCATATATTTAGATCCTAGTTCTGTAGCTTCATCTATTCAAGTATTATAAGACGCAGAGGCAGATGTGAGATGGCTATAGTATTTTAAATACTGTAGTAACTGCCTCCGTAATCTACAGGTTAAGTCCGTGGATTTAGACGATTTCGCGTAAAGATACTACTGTTTACTTGAATTACACTTAGGTACACTAAACTTAATAAGGTAATAGGAATTAAAAGTAAGCGGTTATATTCGATGCTACCGCTTTATTTTCCTTCGGTGTTACGCGATGATGTTTGAGCAAGGTCTAATCGATCTCGGCATCAGATCTGGCGCTGTGCGCCTTTATTGTGCAAGGATGCGCCTTTATTGTGCATGCATTGGGATATCTCCTAAGACACGGCTGGGTCAGGTTCAAGGTTATTATAAATAATGGCAATAATCAAGAAACTCAGTGTAACAAACATTGCTATCCCAAATTTTAATTTAGCATGCATTTTGAATGAGTTAATAATAAAGTTAAACATCGTATAACATAGGGAAACTTGTATAGGTATCGAATTAATTGCATCAGGTGGTTACACACAGGTTGTAGGGTCCTAGAAATGACTCTATTAAAAATGTTTCTTTTATTTTTAACATACCTACTCGTAGATGACTCCGCTGCATAGTGTACGGTTTGAGTGTCCTTTAATCGACATATCTACCATTTTTTATGGTATCATATCTAAATCGGTTCAGTAGTATAGCCTTAAGGGCTAGGCAAAGTACTGACTAAATATGTAGCAATATTTCATAATTTTGAAATTTCGTATTTTTCGACTGTTTCTTTGGGACTGTTTGTAATCGCTAAACTATCCCTGATACGAGGCAAACAAAACAAAAATAAATATTCTAATCGTTGGTTAAGAGTTTTCTTCTGACCCACACACGGCGATTGCTTTATATATATATATAAATTGGTAACGTTATTTTATGCAGCAGGCAGAGATCTATTTTTATTCCATGAAGACTATGTCAGTTCCACCCGAGGGAGAATCGCGTGTATTAATCAGGCCATCGATTTACTATGCGATATATATTTTAGTCTTAACCTACCCGTGGTAGGCTTAGCATCAAGCCTCCCTTAAAAATATATAGTTAAATAGTTCCCGTGTTGATCTATAACAGGCTCTTGTAAGTTCTTATTTGCACGTTATGTACCTATAACTTTCCAAGCCCGACACACTATTCTTCTCTTCTCTCCCCCACACGCGAGGGATCCTGCACCCGCACGGTGAATCCATAGATTTCTAACAAATTAGTCTTTTAAATTATATTCACTTTAAGTACCTCTAATTTTCCAAGCTCGAGACACCATTCTTCTTTTCTCTCCCCCACATGCGATAGATCCGGCACCATACGATGATAAGGAATTTGTCTTTATAATTATATTATTTTCATTAATTCCTATAGTACAGGGAGAGCTGTGAATTAGTCAACATTAAAGCTAATAATAATTGATTAAAATATTTTAATAACAATATAATTATCACAGCTTTAGCTTTCATCCAAACGAGTACGGAAATTTTCAGCTCTTTGGTATATAGCCTGTCGTAAGATTGTTGACTACTAAAATATTTGATTTTAATTCGAGCAGTGTTTTTGGATTGGACGATGCTTCTGATATTCGCATAAAAATGAATTCTAGGTGGCAACGAAATGTAGCGTCTCTGAGAAATCAGATTTTTCTGGAACACCTCTTTAACGACACATTAGAGGTGTGGTAAGTGGCTCCGTCTTGCTGGAACCACGTGTTTCGATTGTAACAAACAAATCCGCAGCTGTAGAGACAGATACATCCTTAACATTCTCCCATACTCAGTACATTGTTAAACTAAAATGAGCTAGACATATCCTCGCTGTGCGCTCTGTTTTCGTTTACGCGAGAAATTACGAGAATCGTGCTAGCGGCTAGGCAAATCCTCGCGCTCCGCGCCGTTAACATTTACGCGAGGAATTAGGAGAAACGTGCTAGCGGCTAGTCAAATCCTCTCGCTCCGCGTCGTTAACATTTACGCGAGAAATTAGGAGAGACGTGCTAGCGGCTAGGCAAATCCTCGCGCTCCGCGCCGTTAACATTTACGCGAGAAATTACGAGAAACGTGCTAGCGGCTAGTCAAATCCTCGCGCTCCGCGCCGTTAACATTTACGCGAGAAATTACGAGAAACGTGCTAGCGGCTAGGCAAATCTTCGCGCTCCGCGCCGTTAACATTTACGCGAGAAATTACGGGAAACGTGCTAGGGGCTAGGTAAATTCTCGCGCTCTGCCCCGTTTACGTATACGCGAGAAAATACTATAAACGTGCTAGCGGCTAGGCAATTCCTCGCGCTTCGCTCTGTTTACGTTTTCGCGACAAATTACGATAAATGTGCTAGCGGCTAGGCAATTCCTCGCTCTCCGATCTGTTTACGTTTATGCGAGAAATTAAGCGATTTGTGCTAGCGGCTAGACATCTCCTCGCGCTTCGCCCCGCTTGCGTTTCTGCGAGAAATTAAACTTTAATGTAAATCAGTTCATTGCTCACCCAGTGGTAAATACGGGGTAAACAAAGATGTCTTTTAAAATTAAGTACCTAATAATTGCTTTAAATTGATAAATAGTTATGTAATACTGAGACAGCTATTTATTAATTGTTAATTGAGTTTGAGTTTTGAGGATCGTGTTATTACAGGTGCTGGAACAAGTGTGTCCTTCTCTGGTGGCGTCGGACGACGCGCTGGAGTACGTCGAGACCCTGTGCCTACGCCTGCTAGCACTGTTAGTGTCGCCGCCCAGTCCGCTTACCGTGACGGACGTGGAGGAGCGCGTGGCTCGCACCTTCCCCACGCCCGTGGACCGCTGGGCGCTCCGGGAGGCCAGAGACACCGTGGCCCGGCGACGGAAGACGCTCATGCCCGCCGACAAATTACACCAACTGCTGCACAAAGAGGTGCTCCTGTACAAGGTGGACGCGTCCGTGAGCCTCTTCATCACTGGCGTCATCGAGTTTGTGAGCGGGGACATCTTGAAGCTGGCCGGCACGTTCGTCATGAAGATGTCCCACAAGTCGGGCGGCGCGCGGATCTCGAGCGGCGACGTGCGGACCGCCATGTACGCCGACAAGGTGCTGATGGACATGTTCTATCAGGAAGAGGAGGCGGAGACGGCGGCCGGCCCGGCTCCGGCGCGCCGCGGCTCGCTCTCCTACACCGAGCTGGTGCGCGAGCTGCTGGCCGACGAGAGACACTATCTGCGGGACCTGCACCTCATCATCCGCGTCTTCAAGGACGAGATAGAGAAGATCCTCGTCGACGACACCAAGGTATGCCGCGCCCGCCGCGTGCGACATACACTGACACTAACGGCCGACATATGTTGCAGACGCTGGCCACCATCTTCGGCAACATCGTCGACATCTACGAGCTGACTGTGACTCTGCTGGGCAACCTGGAAGACGCTTGCGAGATGTCTCAAGACACCTCCACGCCTCTCATCGGGAGTTGTTTCGAAGGTAGCGTTCTACTCGTGTCTAGGTGTTCTCAGAATTCATTAGCAAGCATTGACTGATCGTTTGGAACTCAAAAATGATCGATGACGGATTGCGCAATGGTTATTCTAATCGACTACTCAGTCTATCTTTTAATTTAGTCGTCATTTTTAGCTTATAGTTATCGTTTTGTTGGTGTTGCGGCTTTTCCAACCTCTTTGGACTGACTTTGACCTGGTTTCTGACTGACAACTTTAGACAACATTATTTTATGATAGAATGAGTTTTAATTTAGAACACAGACGATGACGATCAAGGAACATAATACAAGAAGAAGCGTAACTCCATACGAGAAAAATGTGGCGGTTTTAGTAGCGCTACTACATGTTCCCACCGAACTAGCATTATTGGCGGCAAATTTTAAAATTCTTTTTTTTTACTCTTTGTTAATTAGGGCATCCTTAATAATTTTGAGAGTTAAGTGTGAATAAAACAATAAAAATACAAATTAATCGAACTAAATTTATAGTAGATCAAAATAAACACAAATAATATTTTTTAGATAAATTTTAGCGGTCACCCCAAAGTCTTTCACATATAGTTTATTCTTAAAATTCTTGATTTATTAAAAATAAAACATTTTTTAGATATAAACTCTATCAAAAACCATATTTAAATAGACATTTGGAGCACTTATTGTATATATTCTTTAAATACACATATCACAACTTTATTTTTTCAAAACATAACTTTAATTTTTAATTCCCGTAAACAGACAATAAAATAAATAATAAATCAGCTTCGCAACAGCCAAGACTCCATTTCGTTTCGATTTGGTTTTGACAATTCAGGGTTACCAGTATATTTAAAATAAAAATTACTAACATATATTAGAGTATAAAAATACATAACAATCTTAATAGAAATACCAACAACTAAATTGATTAAATCCGTAAAAATATTATTCGTAACCTTCAAAAAAATAATTAATGGCAATCCTCGATATTTCCCAGTGCCATCACTTGTTCCCAAGTGATCGCGATGAAAAAGAAGACGCAATAAATAAAGATTAAAGACAAAATTTATAATTTTTATATAAAATTAAGGTATTATCTGCCAAGTTCGTAAAATGAGTTGAGGAAGGCAAATTTCGAAGAAGCTCGTCCGTGCTTGTGCTTGTTTTTTAAATCCAGCATCAAATGGCTGGTATTTGTTATCTTTATTTATCAGTTGAAAGTAATTCAAAATGTATCTGTTGTTGAGTGAGAAACCTTTTTAGCATATTCATAAATGTTAATATTAATATATGAGTGGGCTACGTCACAACGATCTTAAAATAACAATCACCTATTTATAGATTGTAATTACAATAATATTCATGATTCCATGTCACCTGCCACATGTCGAATTTCTGAAGGTGACTTATCGAGCTGTATTATCGACAGCTCCTAAATTAGTTTACTTAACAATGTTAAGTGTTTTTTTATGAACTTTGTTTTGATTAATGTTGTGGAAGATGAGAGAGTGTTGCTATCAAGAAAACAAGGCGACGCGCGCGCAAATTGTTGTGCGAACACGAATTGAGTTAAGCAATAAGCTCATAAGCAAAGTCTGTTAGTAACATTGTCAATCGGGTGTCCACGTGTGAGTAAACCTGAAAACATTTTGGTTGATGAGAGCCGCTCGTGTGCAGAGCTGGCGGAGGTGGAGGAGTTCCGCGCGTACGTGCGGTACGCTCACATCATCACGCGGCCCGCGTCCCGCTCGGCGCTGCAGGCCGTGGCGTCGCGGGCGGACGCGGCGGCGCGGCTCGAGACGGCGGGCCACGGGTTCCGACTGGCCGTCCAGTTCTACCTGCCCAAGCTCGTCATGGTGCCCGTGGCGCACGTGTTCCTCTACCACAACTACGTGCTGGCGCTGCTGCAGATCGCGCACGATAAGGAGGACCGGGAGAGCTTCAAACAGGTGCGACCTCGCCCATCCAGCTCTGACACAAAATGTAAACAAACACCAAAAGGATTGTGGAAACAGCAATATTACCCTTGTAATAAAAATGCAAACTGTTTATTGAAGAAATATCACAAATATTATCGTTTGTCTTATGTTTTTTCTGTTTTCTATTTGTTATCTTTGTCTTTAAATAAAATGAGCTATTGTAATTTTTTTTCGTTAGTTAAAGTTTGAGAACCTCTGCCTTTTATTGTTTACATTTTGTCTCAGGGCGGTCCCTAAATTTTATAAATATAATATAAATATTAATGTTATAAAGATTAAAGGTCCCATACAAAACTGTCGAAATCACGAAATATTTATCACAAGCGGGGAGGGGGTGTAGTAAAATATCATGTGTATTTGTTTTATCGTCAAACACGTGATTTCTAAACCAAAAAACGGCGTGTAGTGTAACCTTTACTCGCTGTGATGTGATTGAAATTTGAATGATGACGCCGAGTGGCTTGATGAAACCGATGTTGATCTTTAACAAATCACAGCGCAATGGTTCCATCGGATGCAGCGATGTGAATGGACTCTATTTTAAAAAGATATAACTAAACTAATAACTTACTAGTTTGCTCAGTTTTTCATTTGCTAAGAACTTTTAGTTTGACCCTTAATCCTGTAATCCTTGTCAAGAGTTGTAGTCTCAATAATAACCCAAATTGTATATAATAAATTTAATGTGTTCTCAACTTTAATGAAGGTGTGTTATTGATCGAAGATTGTGCCAATGAAAATTAATAAAATTAGTTGTAACTTCTCGACTTGATTCAATGTCTGTGCAGGTGGAGTGTTACCTGCAGCCCATCACAAAAATATTGTCCAGAGCTTTGGCAAACGGACCCAAGACGTAAGTTAATATTTTAATTCAACTCTGTTCTTATTGATGCGTGGGTTATTATGATCCTAAACTTGTACAGCTGCATGCAGAAAGATTGGTTTGTCATGTTTAACGTATGCCTTAAAGCACGTCATTGGCTGAAATAATCAGAGAGACAATTTTTTTTAGTAAAAGATAATTAATTAATAATTAATTATAATTCAAACTAATAATTAAACTATACTATAAACTGTGGCTCGGTTGTGAGAACGCGTTCCTTAAATCCTACAAAGGTCGGTTCAAACCCACCCGACATGTACCAATGAGAAATTTTCTTATGTACATTTGTCATAGATTTACAACATTACTATTCCCGTGGCTCGAAGAGCACGTTAAGCCGTCGGTCCCGGTTCCACTAATACCAACTTGTGAAATCGGTATTAAATTGTCATTAAAAAATTACATTATATCCTCGCCAAGCCGTCTGGCCAGCGTGGTTAGTGTAGGCCAAATCATATGTTTGAACCAAGGCGTAATGAAACTGCTATTCATCAACTTTATCCAGGAGTGTACCAAGAGGATCTGATAAGAGGAAGCCATGCTTCAGCTTCCTTCTGGGTTAATGCCAACGGACGGGCACAATCATAACTATTGTTAGAAATGTAGAAGCGGCCTACTACTACCAATCACGTGGCGTATATCAAAATGTTGCTCATGGATTATTTTCATCATCCTTTCTGCAACAGGCCGTAAAACTGTCACAGGGTTAAATCTTTAAATACAGACGCAGTTTATTATATATATTTCCTATTTGCTTATCTATTTAGTATTGTTTCATAGTTTCCTATATGTGAAAACATAATAATGGTCTGTAGATAATATAATATGATACGCTTGATTTTGTAATTAGTTATTAAGTACTGTTTGTTTTTCAATAAAATAAAATGAAATATATTTTGTGTGTTAGCGAGGCAGCTCTGCCCATGGCATCTCGGACTCGACGGCAGCTGGCCATAGAGAAGTGCAACGAACTGTCGCGGATCATAGACAACTGGGACACCAAAGACATCGGACAGTGCTGTAACGAATTTATTAGAGGTATATTTTACGCACATATCTAATTTCATCATATACACTGGGTCGTCAAAAGTCCTTATTTTATTATTATAGTTTAGTTTATTTTTATTTTATAATTTAGGTATCTTTGAATATATATTTAATGCTTATTAATTTAGTTCGAATAAAATGTTTATTCATCATCATCATCATCATCATTACAGCCTATAGAACACAGAGTCCTAGATATCCACTGTTGGAAGTTTGCTTAAAAGAATTGGAATCGCAACGGTGTCTAACGCCTTGGCCAGAACTAGAAACTATTCTGTATGTACCACATTTAAAGCAAATAAACGATTTTGAATTTAAATTTGATTTGTTTTATGTATCTTCCATATATTAATTTTGATTGCCTGTCTGTTGCTGTCTTAGTTGTAAGTAAAAATCAATGTATGTTTTGGTACTGTCACTGTTGGCGACCCTAATAAAAAATAAATAAATAAATAATTAGGAAAAATATATATATATATTGTACTAGCTGTGTGACTCGGCTTCGCCCGGATGAAATTTATAACCAATTGTATTTATAGCAATAAACAATCTCAGGACATAATTTGTATTTGGCGCATGTGCTATTTACTATTATGCGACGCGTTTAGTATGAATATAAATATCACTATATAAAAAGTACATAGGAAAATTATTAATTTAATTTATTAAAAACTTACAACTTGAAGCCGCTAGGCATTCTCTGACAACCAAAACTTTAGAAAATTGGGACAGTTTTCATGCTAAATATGTGCAATAATAGTTATAAAATGACAATTTATAAAACAAATACATAAAAATAATACTTTACATTACATAGTTTTTAATTAATTTAATTTACATGTTGTCTTCTGACGATGCCTTTAATCAAGTTAATTTTACACGGTACACAGAAAAAAAAAAATTGACAAATTTATTCTCTCAAATGCGTTACGTTGACATTAGTTTTATAAAATATACAAAGTTTTTATAAAAATTACAACCTAAACACACAGATAGAAAATAGGAGTAATGGTGATTTTTGAAAGATTGGAGTATTAGGCCAAGGAGTGAATGGGAATTGGAAATCGACCCCAACTTTATTCTTTTATTATTATAATTTTCTTTAATTATGACTTTTTTTAAGATGACTTATCAACTCTGTTTGGTTAATGGCAGTACACTTATTGGAATTATAATGTTATTATAGAGGATACACTATCGAAGCTGGGCCCGGGGAAGCGAGTGGCGGAGCGACGAGCCTATCTTTTTGACGGCCTGCTGCTTCTATGTAAACCACAGACATCGCTGGTAACTAACTTAAAAAATATTTTAATTACAAAGTTAATGTTAACATCGGACCTCGGGAACAACACGCAAAGACTTTTGCAGAGTCCTATAAATGAATATTCCACATCTGATTATTCTCATATATTTTGTTAACCTTTTTAAACAAATACCCTATCATGATTACTATTATTTTATAAATTTAAATACATTTAATATATATGCAGACAATCCGGAGGTGCGATAACTGAATAATATTTGGGTTATATAAAGCTAAATTCCATATTCGTGAAAACTAAAAGTATTGTGTTGGCAGGTGGGCACGGGCGTAGTGTCGGGCGTGGGCTCGGGCGCCGGCGGGGCCCAGCTCAAGATGAAGGAGCGTCTCTACGTCAGGAAACTCGACGTCGTCGACAAACCGGACACGGATGGTAATGTCTCGTTTTAATATTGTTTGATACGCGATAGATATGTCGGGGATGTAATATGGTATCGGTGTGCGCAGACAACAAGAACTGTGTGGAGCTGGTGCCGCGCTGCGGGTCCTCGGTGGTGCTCATGTGCGTGTCCGCGGCCGAGAAACGGAACTGGATGTGCGACCTCGTCATGCTCAACACCAAACCCATGCTCGACAGAACCCTGGACAGGTAATCCCGGTTCGTATGTCGGCGCGCTGGCAGTCGGTACATGTGTGCGTCGGTTGCAGCATCCTGCTGGACATGGAGCGACGCCACCCCCTGAAGCTGCCCCCGCCGGAGCTGTACCGGTTCGCGGTGGAGGACAGCCCGCAGAACATCGTGCTGGAGCAGCGGCCCGGCATGCCGCCCGCCATCCGCGGAGCCACGCTCTACAAGCTGGTGGAGCGCCTCACCTACCACATATACGCCGACCTGGTGCTCGTGCGCACTTTCCTCACCACCTACCGCTCCTTTTGCCAGCCCCGGGAACTGCTCGACCTGCTCAAGGAGCGCTTCGACATACCCGACCCCAGCAAGGTGTACGACGTCGCGCCAGGTAACGACGACTCCCTATCACATTCCAAATCTTTATCTTCTTTATTATGTGAATACTTACTAAGACATCAGATATTGTTAGCATAATATTTGTTGTGTGATAATGTAATATTTTATTCCAAGCTGCTCGGATCCGACCCTTAAGGAGAGAAATCAGCCCTAACTCGAATTTTTTGGAGTGGGACTTTGGTAATCTGGTTTATTCTATTATTGAATAATATTTATAAAAGTACTAACATTATACTTCAGGTTCGTGTCTTATTAGTACCGGATTAATTTCCTGGTTTCTAAAACAAAAAATGATCAATTATTTCTCGAGTCTGGTTTAGTAGGGCAGTCATTTGTGATACTTTTTATTATATGTATTCATATAATGTAAGTGGAGTAAATCGGATAGTGAATGTCCACTAAATGGTTTTAACGTCGTTTATAAATGTTTTTTTTGAAAGTGCAATGTCGCTGTTTTTTTGTATTTAATGTAACAATTGCATGTTTAGGAGAGAATATTGAATCCATCGTGTCGAGTGACGCCGAGAAGTTGAACAAGAACACAGCCAGGGAGGACTGGAAACGTTACCGGAAGGAATTTCAACAACCCGTCAAATTCAGGTTACCTAAAAAAAATATTATAATTTTGTGTGTGTCTGTCTTGTTTCCAGTTTATCCACTTGCTCCATAAAATTGCATGAAAATGATTGCACCGCACCTCACTTGATCTCAGGACGACTAAGTTCACCTCTTTTATTCATTTAACATTAGCTGTTGAACCCGGCGATGCCCGTGCAATATGAAGCAAATATTGACTTTATCTTCAAACCTGGCTTCCAAAAAACACCTTTACCACATTTAAATAAAATCGTTTAAGTAGTTTTGGCATGAAAGCATGTTCAGATTTTGACGTCATATAGCCTACGTTCGTTTCAGAATTCCGCCAAATTTCATCAAAATCGGTCCAGTAATATAGACGTAAAGCAAGACAAACGTACTCGTACATACATACAAAGCTTTCATATTTAGAATAAAAGTAGGAAATCAAAATTTAATCGGAGAGTGAAATCGTTCGGTATTAAGGTTTGAACACTGGTCAACACAATAATCTGGCGGAAAGCACACATATTTCACGCCCATATGAGATTTAAAGCAAGGCGACGTCCATCCGCATACAGGCTTTACAACCCTTGTACAGGGACTGTTTAGCTTGTAGCAGTTTGTCATCCACTCCATACTCTGGTAATATGTCCCAAAGTTTCTTTCTTACAACTCTATCAAAAGCCTTCTCCAAATCCACAAAAACACAGAAAACGTTCTGGTTTAAGACCAAAAACTTTTTTGTTGTGTAGAATGTTCAAAAACATTCATGACACTTTAATTGCGTTTTTAAACCTGGAATGCTCAATCAAATATGGCCGAAATGCAATTGGAACGCTTCCATTAGGATACTCACAATATGGAATTCACAATATGGGTACTGCTACTAGGGTTAAAGTTGCATTTTGTAGACTTTACAGAAATCAACGAGTAAATATATTATGTAGAAATGAGTATAAAATTGAATACAACTTGTCTTGTCTCGCAGGGTGATCAACGTGCTGAGGCACTGGGTGGACCAGCACTTTTACGACTTCGAGCGGGACCCCGAGCTGCTGTCCCGGCTGCGCTCGTTCCTGGAGGGCGTTGACGGAAAGCCGATGCGGCGCTGGGTGCAGAGCGTGCTGAAGACGCTGGCCCGGAAGAGTGCGGGCGGCGCGGACGAGGGCGTGGCGCACGTGTTCGACCGCGGGCCGCCGCCACCATTGCGACACCCGCACCCGCCCGAGTCGCACCGCTGGCACCCGCTCGCGCTGCACCCGCTCGAGCTCGCGCGCCAGCTTACTCTGCTGCACTTCCAACTGTACCGCCGCGTGCGACCCAGCGAGCTTGTCGGTGCCGTCTGGACTAAGCGGGACAAAGAGACCGCCTCGCCCAACCTGCTGCGAATGATCAAGCACACCACCAACCTCACGCGCTGGATGGAGAAGTGCATCGTGGAGAGTGACAACCTGGAGGAGCGCGCCGCCGTGCTCACCCGGTTCCTGGAGGCGGCCGTGCTGATGCGGGACCTCAACAACCTGAACGGCGTGCTAGCCGCGGTGGCCGCCACGGGTAGCGCCGCCGTGCACCGTCTGCGCTGCACCCACCAGCTGCTGCCGCCCCGTCTAGCGCGGGCGCTCGACCAGCTGCGCGCTCTCAACTCCGACCACTTCAAGCGCTACCAGGAGCGACTGCGCAGCATCAACCCGCCCTGCGTGCCCTTCCTCGGCATCTACCTCACCAACATTCTGCACATCGAGGAGGGCAACCTCGGTGAGCGCCTCGCATCGTATGCACATCGTCGCCATCGACACAACCACAATAACGATACTTTATCCGGTTTCAGATTATCTTCCTAACACCGAGTTGATCAACTTCTCGAAGCGTCGAATGGTCGCCGAGATCACGGGAGAGATCCAGCAGTACCAAAATCAACCATACTGCCTCACAGTGGAGCCCGCCACTAGAGTGAGTCCACTCCACGTTCGTTACCACTGCGACTGGTCGTGTTTAATGCGTTCCAGTGAAAAATTTACTTTGCTTGCAGGCATTTCTCGAAAACTTGGAGCCGTTCCCCAACATGGACGACAACGAGATCACCAACTATCTGTACAACAAGAGCCTCGAGATTGAGCCGCGGAACAGAGACAAACCGCTACCTAAATTTGTAAGATTTTTTTGTAATTAGATATTTTTGTAATTCTACTATAATGGAGATAAGTTGGATACCTAATACTAACTGCGTTTCATTTCAAAACTAAATAAAAGGGATGGAAAAATTAAAGAACTCTTGGTTATACGCATACTCTAGCATTTTATCGCGTTCTCTTGTTAGCTGTGGTTGGACATTGAAAAAGCATACAATTACTTTGTGCCCTTATTTCATAGCTTTAATCTATCGAGGATTAAGTTAGAGTTGTGTTTCAGCCGCGGCGCTACCCCGAGCTGTCCCTGAAGCCGCTGAAGGTGCGGCGTCAGACCGCCGAGCCCGCCGCAGACGACAGTGAGTCCCACCCACATCCTCAGAGATCACATGTTGTGTTTATTCCATTTACTGGACCTGCACAGGCTTCAACTTCATCTACAAAAATCAAAAGAATCAAACTAGTACTCGCTGTATTTACTCGTATTGCCATGTGTCATTAACGCTCGTCCATCATAATGTATATACATAAATTGTGCACCTATTTTAAACTATACAGAACGCTAAATTTTACTCAAGGTGAAGTCTGAAAACGTGAATAATGATATATCGTTACAGTATCGCATTGTATAGTTCAGAAAATATAGCTGGAGCTCTGTTACATCTGTCATACATTAATTTTATCTAAATATGTAGTATAGTATATATAGTTTATAAATAACTTAGTAGGCTATTATTATTATAAAATATTTTTCGTTCGATTTCCGATTTAATTAAATTGTGATTTTTCTTGAGTTTGTCATGATGGGCCTATAGTAAAGTTGGCTAAATTTGAATTCTGACTACCCCGAAAGGTTGTGATAATACTTAACTTTTTTAACTAGTAGTAGAGTAACTTGATCAACTACAGTAACTTTGTATTCATCTCTAATCAATAACTTATACTGTAATCGCCCTGGGTCGGCAGTCTCGACATTTTATAACGATCGCTATCTTAGCGATTTCGGTCGGTAAGTCAAGAAAATGTTGCCAATTACAAAATAAACTGATTTGGCTGTAATATGAGAACTTATGTCAATAAAAACTCAGGCGGCTCCATATTATCTCATTTAAAATTTAATGTTGTCCTAGTGTGATTTATATTAATGGACAGTAATATTTATTCCGTTGCAATATTAGATACTCAGGAAAACGTATATTGACGTTATAGCCTTGGTTGACGTCTACGTTCATTTAGTTTATTTTGCTTTGCGCCTCCGCCTGTGGCGCAGTAAGCTTCATAATTTTGTTAAAAATGGCGATGCAAACGCTCAATGCGATAATTGATCATCAGTCTGTTAAATGATTAGACGCACGTTTATTCGAATCGTTCGATTAAAACGACGTGCGTTTGGATGTATGGTGGACTTTTAGTTATAAAAATGTCGGAATCGTATCGAATTTATCTGTCAAATTAGCGATTTACGCACACTATTTAGCGACTTAATTTCACAGCCCGCAAAGTTATCGATGCACGAGCTATTTTTTGGCCAAACACAACACTAATGCAGCCATCGTATTCCCCAGACCTGGACTCCTGTGCCTGTTCCCAAATCTGTAGAGACCCACGATTACCTTAATATAGTCTGCATTGAAGGAGGACTAAAAAAATATTTTTGCTGTGCTTCGAGGATTGGAAAATACGTTGACATAAATGTTTGATATCCGAGTAGAATTACTTTAAAGACGACGCAGTAGATATTGATGAAGAAATTTTTTTTAAATATAAATACGATATTCGTGAAACTCTTTGAACAGTCCTCGTACATTTTGTGAAGTTAATATTTACCTAATACACAGTAATTAACGAACTACATTACACTATTATAGAATGACCAAAATATAACATTATACAGAGTAATAAACGTATGATCATAGAGTTAAATATAGTAATTAAGTAGCATACATATCTTCACGCCAGATCCCTTGCGGGGTAGGCAGAGACAATTGAGCGCCATTTGACACGATCACGACATACCTCTTTCGCTTCGTCGACATTCATTAACCTCTTCATACATGCCCTTTGGTTACGAAGAATTTTTAATGCACCTTCAGTCAGTGTTTTATTTATTTGATCGTGATATGTGAGTCTCGGTCTGCCAGGGCCTCTTTTACCCACAACTTTCGCATTATATATCTGGCTCGTCAATCTTTGATCGCTCATCCTTTCAACATGCCCGAACCATCGTAGCATGCTTTTCCTTATTTTTGTCCCTATGCTTTCCTTCATACCAACCCTTTTCCGTATTTCGACGTTACGTATGCGGTCCGCCAAAGTGACGCCACATATCCGCCGCAACGACCGCATTTCTACTGCATTAACCCTACTCTCATGCGTATTCTGACATATCCACGTTTCGCTTCCATACATCAGTGTTGGTACCAACATGGCATTGTGTATGGCGAGCCGAGCTTTGTCACTGACATTTCGACTGCCGATCAGTGACCCCAGGGCACCGTTAACACTATTTCCCGCGTTCGCTCTTCTTTCAACGTCCCTATCGTACTTCCCATCCGCAGTGAAAACACTGCCCAGATATATAATTTAATTTACTTGTTCTAGAGTTTCATCATCAATCTTTATCGTCACGGTTGTCATCCTTCTTCTTTCAAATTCTTGGTTTTTCTCGCATTCAAACGGAGTCCTTTTTCTGCACATCCCTCCTTCATTCTTGTGACTAGTGATTACAGTTGTTGTTCGGACGATGCCAAAAGAACAGCATCATCTGCATAAAGCAGGCAGTTCACCACTAGATCACTCATCTTTATCCCACAGTCACTCTCTCTCACTCTTTTTAGGCATTTGTCGAGATATAGAGTGAATAATCTAGGAGAAAGCACACAACCCTATTTGACGCCCATTTGGGATTCAAAGCAAGGCGACATACCCCCCTCCACCGGCACACAAGCTTTGCAGCCCTTGTACAGGGACTGTATAACTTGTAGCAGTTTGTCATTCACTCCATACTCCGGCAATATGTCCCAAAGCTTCTTTCTTACAACTCTATCAAAAGCCTTTTCCAAATCCACAAAAGCACAGAAAACCTTCTGGTTTAAGGCCAAAAACTTCTCTGTGATATTGCGGAGCGAAAAGACTTGGTCAGTGCATCCTCTTCCAGGTCTAAAGCCTCCTTGTGCCTCCCATAAAAGACCTTCAGTCTTCTCTTGCAAGCGTTTCGTGAGAATCTTGCCATACATCTTGCTCGCCAAACTGATCAAACTAATCGCTCGGTAGTTGGCACAGTCCAATCTAGATCCCTTACCTTTGTATAAAGGAACGATGACTGATTGCCGCCAGTCCTCTGGTACTCTTCCCTCCTGCCAGCAAAGGTTGCACAGTAGGTGGAAAGCGTTCCAGACCGGTATACCTCCGTATTTGATCATTTCAGCGAGCACTCGATCTTTTCCCGCTGCTTTGCCACATTTCAGGCTTCTAATTGCCGATTGCAATTCTTGCACACTTATTTCCTCCTTAAAAGTGGACGTTATAGTTGTGGATAGCTCTGGAGGTAAAGTACCCGTCGTAACGTCGTTAGGAGTACTACTAGCATACATCTCGCTAAAATATTCATTCCATCGCTGCAACACCTCATTTGTGTTTGCAAGTATGTTACCGCTTTTTGATTTCACTCTGTTCATTCGACAAGATGACAAGCTACCTTTGGCCTTCCTAACTTCCCTCCAGAAAAGTTTGGAGTTCTCCTTAAAGTTGCTCGTCATCCTATTTTCACCTATTTCCTTACATCTTTCACGCTTCTCCTTAACCAAAACTTTTGTCTCATTCTTGCAGCGATGGTACAACTCTTTTTTTTCTCTTTTTATACTTTCATTCATATTCAGCGAAGCAACGTAATCTATCCAAGCTTTCTTTTTTCTTAATTAAGTAGCGTAGATTGTTAAGCCCGATGTGGTGTTTCAGGCGTGTCTCAGCTGTCTCCCCCGGGCGCTTGGGACGGCGGCTCGGTGTGCTCCCTGCTGCACGACCGCCAGGAGGTGTGCAGTCCCCGTCTCGAGAGGAACACCTTCAGTCTCTTCGACAAGGGCCGCACGCTGTTCTCCGCCAGACACTCGCCCAGGGACGACCACGACGGACATCTAAGGTAAACAGCCTACTCTGCACGTCATTTGGTTCGCGCGGCGACATGCTATTACATTGTATAGCATACATCAGTCGTAACTAACATCTTATCTATTATACAAAGTTTTATACCGAGTTGGGGATCATAAAATTCCAAGTGTTGCAGAATGTGATGCTTTTCATGGAGTAATTCGCTTCAATAGCGCCCAAACCGTAAACCGCAAAAAATAAACTGCAACTTCTGCAGAGTCAAATTAATCGTTTTCCATAATTATTCACATTGTAGCACATTATTAAACAAAATAATACAATTTTGTGTAACAATATCCATATTAAAGTAATTACAAACCATGAAACTAGGAGTTAACATGTCCGTGACATTCACTCCACATGCCAATACTTAAGCAACTTACAAAATGGCCACCTCAACAGACTAATTTGTAGTTTTCTTCTAACTTTCTGGCAGCAACAAACAATCTATAGTTCATATTAGTTTTGATGTATATAGATAATCACATTTCCCTATGAAAGAAAGTGCTTTCGCCATGCTACTTGAAAGAAATTAAAGTTTACGAGCACAATAATAACACATCAAATACGTTTCTCGCAGTCCGTGACAATTAGATTTTGTTCGTGTTTCAGAAGCAACTCTGTGTGCAGCAACAGCAGCATCAGTCCCGGAGCGGCGCGGGAACTGACGCCGCGCTCCGCCATCGTGGACGCCAGTTCCTTCTACCTGACACGCCATCAGGTAACAGTTGGGTGCCGACCATTCCAAGTACTATGCGGGGTCATTTCGTATGCTCTTACGTGTCATTTATTTTGGCTTCACCATATAGACTGTTAAAATTTAAATTGCCAATTTGTGTGGAGAAGTTGTCACCTCCGACATATGGTTTTTTAGGAAAAGTATACGAGGGGCGTTCAAAATATTCTCGGTATGTGGATAAAAACAAACAAGTACGAAAAGTTTGATATTTTTATTTTTCAATATACTCCCCCCCTATGTTCATACACTTATAAGATCAATCAATTATTTTTTTTAATCCCTCATAAAAATATTTTTTATCTTTGGTGTAAAAATGCTCCTCCACGGCCGTCTTCAACGCTTCATCGTCAGAAAATTTATTTCCACGCAGATCCTTTTTAAGATTGGGAAACAAAAAGAAGTCGCTTGGGGCTAAGTCCGGACTATAGGGTGGATGAGTAACAGTTTCAAACCCACATTCAACAATAGCTGCCTTGGCAATATGAGCAGTATGGACAGGGGCGTTGTCATGCAGAAGCAGAACACCTTTGGTTAACTTTCCTCGCCTCTTTTCTTTGATCGCATCTCTTAATTGACGTATAACGTTAGCGTAGTACTGCCCTGTGATATTTACACCTTTTTCTTTATAATCGATAAGCAAAACTCCTTCACAATCCCAAAATATTGTGGCCATGACCTTGCCAGCTAACGGGATTACCTTGAACTTCTTGGGATGAGCTGAACCCTTAATGTGCCACTGCATGGACTCCTGTTTGCTCTCTGGGTCATAATGATGAACCCAGGTTTCATCTCCAGTAACTATTTTTTGCAGCACCTCATCGGGATTTTCACCACACAGGCCGATAAAATCTGAACAGCAAGCCACACGCATATCCTTTTGAAGAAGCGTCAGCATTCGCGGAACCCATCTTGCACTTACTTTTGACATATTAAGATGGTCATGTATAATGTCATGTACGGTACCAATAGAGAGATTGGTTACTTGAGCTATAGATTTTACCTTCACTCGGCCGTCTTCCAATATAAGTTTTTCCACTTTATCAATATTTTCTTGTGAGGTAGCCACTACAGGCCGGCCAGGTCTAGGGTTATCTTCAATACTCTCCCTTCCACGCTTAAATTCGCTTGACCATTTTTGAATAGTAGATAAAGAAGGAGCAGACTCACGGTAAACACAATCCATTTCCTCTTTTATGGTTTTTTGATTTTTACCCTGTTTTGTCAAGAATTTTATGACGGATCGGTGCTCTAATTTCGTTAAAATTGTTAATTCGCTCATGGTGTTCATGTTTGTTCGGCAATTGCAGAAAAACAAAAGAACATCTCAGTTCCAATTTTACTTTTTTTTAATGTCAATGGATGAATCTTAGCGGCCAGTAACAAATATATATATAAAAGAGGTTGTAACGTATCAATACCGAGAATATTTTGAACGCCCCTCGTATCTTTCATCTATAGAATAACATATTCGTCTCGAGTAAGCACATACGAAATGACGCGATTTAATTAGAAAGCTATTAATGTGTATGCAGGAGCGCGTTCCGTTGCTGGGCCGGAGCAGTACGAGCGGGGAGGCCGAGCCGCGAGCCGAGCCGCCGCCCGAGCTGCCGCCCCGCGCCGCGGACACCAACGGACTTACCTGTAAACATATTAATGTCATTATATTAGGGACTACGACCAAGTCATATTCAGTTAAGCATTCTCGGAATGTTTTCGCATTGCTCAACATATCGGCTGCAAAACGTTCATTATCACTTTAACTGCGATCTATTGGTATATGATTATGTATTTGCATTTAAAAATATAAGTTTGATGATTTCCAGATTTATTATGGCCATTCCAGATGGTGCCTGCCTCAAATATTCATTTCAATTCATTTATTCTGCAAGCAGGCACAGGACAATAAATATAATGTATTCTGCAGTTTTAAATGTCAAAAAATGAATTAATATAACGAAAAGCTTATTTTCTGGGAAATAGCTTGTATTTGGAGCAGCACATTACAACCCAAATAGACATAATACAATATTAATCTTAAAATTAAACCTGCTGTAAATAGGCATTGTCATATTACAAACTAAGACAGACATACACAATTATAAAATAAATACACTAAGCATCATAGCTGCTGTAATGAGGCATTGTCATACTACAAGCTAAGACAAAAACAACTATGAGGATGTCACTAAGACTATAGCTGCTGTAAAGTGGCATTGTCATACTATAAGCTAAAACAATTATTAAAATGGCGCTTAAATTATAGCTGCTGTAAAAAGGCATTGTCTTACTATAATTAAAACAAAAACAATTAAGTATGTCACTTAAATTATAGCTGCTGTAAAAAGGCATTGTCATACTATAGTTCAAATAAAAACAATTTAATATGTCACTTAAATTATAGCTGCTGTAAAGAGGCATTGTCATACTATAAACTAAGACATACACAAATAAAATTTGAAATAAATAAGGACCAAGCACGTTTGTCTTCAAAATACTCGCTGATGGTATAATAACCCTTTAAAATCAGTTTTTCATTAACAAACGATTTAAATAGATTTACTGGTAGGGTTCTGGAATTTTGTTGAAAATACGTATACGATTATTACGCTACAAACGAACGATTCATTTTACTGAGTCTAAATTTTGAAGTAACAATTTTATTTTTACTTTTAGTATTGCAAGGACTTAATTCATGATTTTTGCGAAATCATCATGTGAATATTCTTACGGACAAATATAGAATACTGTAGTGTCAGTGATATCAGCATTGTTTAGTCTTAGTACTTTTTCCTCTGGTTTTACATTTGGCACACAGAACTTTATGCATTTAGTTTTCTTTGCATTTAACAACAGGTTGTTTACTGTAAACCAGTTAAGTGTTTGAGGCAGTATAAAATTTAGGTCGTCATATGTTTAATATGACTTTGAATAACTTTTTTGACATATTATTTTCATTCACAGCATGGAATGTGTCTCCGCATTCGAATCACGATGCTGTCTTCAAGTAAGTGTTTAGAACATCGTTTATTAGAAAACATAATAATTTAATAATATATTGAGTCATATAGTAACTTAACAAAATTATATAATCAGCGGGGTGAGGCGGAGTGCACAATCGTCGGAAAACGTAAAATTGCCTGGGCATTCCGTCTAGCTTTTGACATTTTTGACAGACGTAATCGATCTTAGACGATACGTTTCCGGACGATTGTGCACTCCGCCTCACCCCGCTGAGCATTAATAACTTCGATGATACATTTAGTAAGTGTTAATATAAATAGATAACTAAAGACAGAGACAAAGCAGATACAAGGGTTGTTACACTTGGCTAAATCTTCGTATTCCTCTCGCTTATACTTCAACGTTATCAAAGATTTTAATGTAACTAATCCTTGGAAATAGAATTACGGTCATTTTTACAATTAAATAATCGTTATATTTTTTCCATGTACGGTTGCACGTTTAGTGTGTATCTGTTGTGAACGCGATCGGATCGTTAAACGCGGTATGAAAGCAAATCGTTAGGTTACTGCGACGCGTAGTCGTTTATTACCAAATTGTTATCAGTACGAAATTAAACACTATTATGCTTTGTCAATAAGCTCCTAAGTTCAAGTCGTGTTTCCATCAAAATTATTTAATATAGCCCGATCTGCTATAATTACTATATAAGTTGTTCTTTCTGCACTATTTTAAATGTAAGTGTATTTTTTGCGCTAATAAACGTTATTATTATTATTAAGATTAGCATACTTCAAAATCATTGTATAACCTTAATAAAAGTATTTCAAAAGCATATCTTTCTAACATCCATTTTCAGAAATCCGAAATCATTGTATAACCTTAATAAAGGTGTTTCAAAAGCATATCTTTCTAACAGCCATTTTCAGAAATCCGAAATCATTGTATAACCTTAATAAAGGTATTTCAAAAGCATATCTTTCTAACAGCTATTTTAAAAAATCCGAAATCATTGTATAACCTTAATAAAGGTATTTCAAAAGCACATCTTTCTAACAGCTATTTTCAGAAATCCGAAATCATTGAATAACCTTAATAAAGGTATTTCAAAAGCATAACTTTTGAACGGCCATTTTCGAAATCAAAAATCATTGTATATAACCTTAATAAAAGTATTTCAAAAGCATAACTTTCTAACGGGCATTTTCAGAAAGAAATTCATTCTAATAATATCTGATCAACATTTTGATATACGTCACGTGATTGGTAGTTAGCTTGTTAGTTCAGTTATTTCGGCCAATGCGATGATAAGGTTATATGTTTTATTATTATTATCGGCATTTAAAAGATTTTGGATTCGCCCGTACATTCAAAATAATTTTAGGCGAATTTTTTTTGGTCGCCTTATTCAAGAAAGTTCATAATTAAAATGTTAATGTAAATGTATTCGTTAAATCAGATGGTACAATCAGACTTAAAATCTTTAAAAATGTATAAGTGTTGTAAAACAAGAGTAAGAGGAATGTAAAGCTTTACAACTCTCTTAATGGGATAGAAAATAAGAGAGCGTCTTATTGCGCAATAATAAGAGAAGGCCCCATTTTAAACCAGCACATAGTCGTTCACAAGCCCGGGAAACTGTTCTTGTCCTCTCTTCTCCACTCACAATGGACCATACTGATAGATAGATGAATGCATATGAAGCTAAGATATTTGTGTTCCACCTGCAGGTTGCCGGCGTCTTCACCTAAGAGATCTCCGGCTCCCGCGCTCACCAACTCCGGAAATTCTGAAAGGTAAATACAGTCTTCAAATTTAGTAGATAAACGACTTGGTAACTCAACGACCTATAACACAATCAAATAAACGTATAACTTTAATAAAAATATATATAATAATAGTAGTTTATAAAACTGTTGCATAATAAGGGGTATTATACACGAGTATGTGTTTTAAATAGGATCACACGAGTGTTTTAATACCTAGTTATGTGCAGTTTCATACACTAATTTATCTACTCTCATACATTGGGATTGAACCTACTAAACAAGAGATAAAAGTTAAAAGAGTAAAAAAAATCACACGAAATGATGCTATACAACAAATTGTATTGAGTGGCGCCAATTTTAATTTTTTTTAAATGACCATGGTACAGTATACATAAGTCCTAAACAAGGAAATGGCGCCAAACCTAGCTTATGACCGCGCACCGGCTATAGCGGGCGCTGCCATAGATAAGTAAAAATTGGAATCAAAACTTTTTTGTAATGGAACCTTTGCCTTAAAAAAAATAAGTGTTATATAATATGTATGATTCTATTATTAAAATGAATTATAACATTATTTTTTTAGAGAAAAAGTGTTATAATGTGATTCTATTTAAAAATTTCAGCAGTATGTTTATAAAGTATGTCAATATAAATTCGTTTTGAAGTTTGTAATTCGCATTTTACGATATGAGAGTAGATAAACCAATTTATCGACTTGAGTAACTTCCCCCTATATATATACACTGACAACATTTTCAGTAGATAAGGATCAAAACAAGAGACAATTTTTATTTGTAAAACATTTATTAGGTCCTTACATATGACATTGACGATTTAAAATATAAAACTATATAAATATATTTAACTGCCTCCGTGGTGTAGCGGTTAAGTCCGTGGATTTAGACTCGGAGGTACCGGCTTTGATTTCCTGGTCGGGACACAAAAATATGTATTAATGTAAATAGATACATTTAATTAATATTTAATTTATTTGTGGTATTTCTCGAGCTTGGTACGCTGGAGATATCGACGAGCTTGCCACTCGCATGATCACTTGTCATGATTGGCCTATAGTAAAGTTGGCTAAATGTGAATCCTCTTATAAGCGTGGTTTCTGACCACCCAGAAAGGGAAACGGTCGTGATGATACTTTTATATATTTAATTAATCGAAGTATGTACCGTTATTACCATTAATATATTTACGATGTCAAAGAAAAATCTTATGGCGTGAAAATAATTAAATCACTAACTTCAAAATACAAATCTAAAAGTCTAAACTTTAATTTGGAATTTCTAGTCAAACGCCAGATACTTGAGATCAAAGTGGCCAGTTCGATAAAACGTTAATTTCATATGCAAGGACCTAATATCTTTATCTTTTACTGTATTTTAAAATAAGCTGTCTAAATAATGTTTTTCTTTTTAAACTTTATTGAGTTTTTTTATTTTTTTATTATGCTCAATACTCATCGACTTATGAGTAAAGTGATCTAGCGTAAGTCCGTGAATTTAGACTCGGGAGGTACCGGGTTCGATTCCTGGTCAGGACAATAATTTATTTACATGTGATATTTCTTGAGTTTGATACGCTAGCGATATCGACGAGCTTGTCACTTATCATGATAGGCCTATAGTTAAGTTGGCTAAATGTGAACTCGCTCCTCATACAAGCGTGGTTTCTGACCAGCCAGTAAAGTATGGTCTCATGTGAGTGTAATAAGTTGTGTTATACATCGTTTTGCTACAACGATAACATGATTGTAATGATGAGTTGATATTGTTGGTTGTAGTCGCGACTCGTTCTCCTTCTCTTTCCCCGCGCCCACCGGCGCCCAGTCCACCGCCCAGGCCACAATGGGTAAGTTACATATCATTCTTAAAATATATCCCAAATTAGAAACATTCTACGTGAAATCTAAAACATATTTTTTAAACAGAACATTATCCCTTTCAGCACGAACGATACAAAGCGTGCGTTAAAGCAAAAATAATCTAGCCGTGTCACCAAATTCTGTTTTGCCGCCCTGAAACGACCACGATACGAGTCATTCGTGCACTTATCTATCTACTTAGTAATTTCTCTATTAAATTATTGCGACTAGTAAAGAAAAAAACATACACAGCTGGCGTTTATTACCATTGTTTTACTCAATGCGCTAGAATATTAGAAAACGACAACGCCTGTTTTTGTAGAATTCGCTTTGGGAGGATTTTTTCACTATTTTAATGCGATACAGACCTCAAGGATCTTAATATTATTAATAAACCTTTTAATATCCAAATATTATGTGTTGTGCTGAAAGGCCTAAGTAAGCTTAAAAATTCTTTCTATTCCCACAGTATCTACATTTTATTTTGCTTTTAATAAAATGATGATTATCGCCGCGTACAAGTCATTACCAAAATGTTTAGGTTGGAGTTACATTCCCACGACTGCGCATCTCTGTGGCATTCTCGGATCAAATGGAGCTGTCAGAATTGTTCGATGTCTGATTCCCATGGGAACTTAAACGAAATAGATCTTCAGTTAGAAAAGGGACTGCGTCAATACTAAACCGAAAATTACTTTTTTTTATTATTACTGTTTAGTGTCAAGTTCAAGAGTCGTCCGAGTTCGTTCCCCTTTGTCACATGTCATTCTCGGGATACGACTTCATATTTTTATCCGTGGGTTCCAAAAGAGTAAACAAAGAAATATGCCGGAATTTGGCAGTAAAGTGCACAGGTGATGACGTCATCTCCAGGTTTCAACTAACATCTCTACTAAATTGTATCAAAATCGGTCCAGTACTATAGCGTTAAGGCAAGACAAACATGTGATCCTCTGAATACGACCTCATATATGCTTGCTGCTTTGTACCTCTAGGTATCAAGTAAAATTAAAAATAAAATAACCCTAAAGATGGCTGTAGAGTCAAATGTCTTGCCGAGATGTAATGTCATCCCTGGGTTCCGACTAATATCTATGCCTAGTTTTATCAAAATCGGTTCATCAGTATAGTTGTAATGCCGAGACAATAGACACTCCGACAGGTGGCCGTGGAGTCACATGTCGTGGTCATATAATGATGTCTGCGTTCCAAGTAATATCCGTAACAATTTTCATCAAAACCGGTGAAATCGATACAATTGTCCGCGGTTGTTAAAACGATTTCCTTAAAATCCTACAAAGGTCGGTTCGAACCCCGGCATGTACCAATGACAAACTCACTTTTATTACGCTCTGACGTCATAGATATACTAAACACGGAGAGCACGTTGAGCCGTCGATCCCGGTTGCACTAATACTAACTTGTTGAATTGTTAAAAACAGACCCTCGCCAACCTGTCTGGCCAACGTGGTAGTGTAGTGGCCAAATTCTTCAGAAATTTCCTAAGGCCTAAGACTGCATTTTTTTTGTACATTCTAATTTTCAATAGGAAATTAATATTTTTTTACTCGAAGCCAGTTATGCTGTTGAACACCAAACTTACACTCAAATATTGGGAATATGTGTAAAACTTTGGGTTTAGACATAAATCCTTTTCGCCATTACATTACACTTTAACAGGTGATGTAGCTCTCCTAATATGAGCAATCAAGTAAACATACAAAGAAATGCTTACATTAATTCATACGAGATAATATCTATAAACAAGTCAATTATTGAACTTATTTGAATACATACTTCATGGGGCTTATTTTCGGGGGTATTTGGCCAATTCTCTTTTTTTGAAAATCCTTTATTGTCCTCGTTTTCGATTTGGCTAAATATGAATATATCGACCATTTTCTTGATTACCCATCACCTCTGGGGTTGACTAAAACAAAAAGTAAAACTTAGTAATTGTTAGTTTAATCACTGATCAAGACCTGGGGGTTAGTAGGACAACTTCATATCAAATTGATTACAATAATACGCACATACCTTATCCCCCCTCTCCCACACACAATCAAATCCTAGAGCCAAATTTGATGTTAAGTCCAAGCCCTGAAGAATTCACTCCATATACGACTTATTTGAAAATGTTGCAAAACTAGTAAGATAATAAACAGTGAGGGCTACGAAATAAATTAATAAAGCAATCAAATTTATAGACAATATTGTAGTGCAACGGTTATTAATACACTGTGTCATGTCGTTAAATACATAGTACATTTGAAAGTCGAACGATTAAATCGAGCAAATTAATTAGAACTAGCGATAAGGAATTATTAGTATTGCACATTGTAATTAGAACAGATAAATAAGATTACAACAAAGTAACATCTTGTTTACGTCGCAGGCAATAAACCAGATAACCTGTAACGACCGCCAACGGGCGCGGGTTAGGTTTACTTAAAGACGGCCCGCGCCGACGGCGGCACTGTGGTGACCCGTCGGCCGCTAAGTATGTTTGTGTCAGGAGAAGCCGGCACCCCGCCGCCGCTGCCGCCGCGCAGACGCCGAGACTCCGCGCCGCCCGCCCCGCCCACGCCGGCCCGCGCCGACTGCAGTCCGGCCCGCGCCGACACGGCCGACCGAGCGCCGACCCGCGCCGACACGGCCGACCGCGCGCCGCCGCCGCTGCCGCCACGACCCGCACCCGCGCCCGAGCTGCTGCGCCCGGGCGACTCGGCCATCCTGCAGAGGAGGCATCACAGGTTACTATACATGTATACTTCTAGGAAATAAAATTACGGACATTTTAATGATAAATTAACGAAAGTTATTTTAGTAAAATAAAGAAAAGCCGTTATAGTTGTGTTGTCACTGTTCTTTGTCTAAAATTGGGTATTCAAAAGTGAAAATATGTCCAAAATGTCTTAGAAAGTTGATAGACTAGATTTCTCAAAAGTACACTCAGACTTGAAAAATCTTTTGAAATATTGGATTGTGCGAGCGAGAGGGATGCACATGCGTTAAACCATCTTAAATATTCACGACAAAATCAACCTAATTCATTTATACACAAGTTAAAAATTGCCTCGACAGAAGGTGAGATTTATAATGGTTTGGAAACCAATAACTATGGATACCTAACACTTTTTTCCAAATTTTTTTTTCACAACACGAAGGGTAAAGGCATGGTCTCCTAGGAACGTAGTTGATTCATGCTCAAGACACCTGATTTTGGAGATGCTTCATCCTCGACCACATCTATTAGGAAACGTTGATACTTGTCCATCACGTGGTGAGGAGACGCTGATGATGATGTGGTTGTTGCAGCAGCAGCGGGGCGCCCAGACTGCCGCCCAAGCCGCCCGCGCGCATCTAGGGCAAACCGACAGAGAGAGAACATCTTCATAAGGAAACCAACCCAGTACTCGTGATGTCTGTCGGAAACGGTTTTATGGTCAATATAAATATATATTCAAACAATTGTAACAAAATCTATCTCCACTTACTACACTTTAATTCGGTCATTTACAAAAACTCCATATGTCCACGTAACTTAATTGTTTAAAAGACAAAAATACCTATCTTCTAAAAAAATGTACCAAAAACGAATTTAACATTAAACTAAAATTTTATCAAGTTCTTAATTTGGAATTTAAATAAATTTCTTTAAATATATAAATTTCATGTATTTATGTTTCTTCTAAATTACTAATATTATAAATTTGTATTCGATGTAAATTAAAAGCTACCTAAATAATAAAATTAAGAATAAACTAAACTATAAATAAAAAATGTCTTCTAGAGACGTCCCATCCGAGATAGTCCCAAGGAGACTGGCAACACTTCCCCTCTGTATAGCGAGGCTAATAAACTTGCCAGCCTTCCTGTCTCCAAACCTTTCCGTCAGCCGCATCGACAACTGCTTGGCCAAGCGCCTTACTGACCTCCCGCCTGGATGTGAGATGGAGCTAATGTATCTACTTACGTCGCATCCCACACCAGAGACCTGCCAAGTTTCCACGGCCCAAGTCATTCCGTCGGGTCTCTCCGCACAATCCCAGAGAGTTCTAAGATTGCACCAGTACACCAGCTGAGACAAGAGCCCTTCGGATGATGTCGTTGAGAGCCGCGTGACGAGGAATGCGGCCGCACTTCTAGCACAAGAATGCCCGTGGTGTCCGAGATGATCGACTGGCTCTCCGCATCGACTCTGGTGCGGATGGACAGTCCGGGCTCCGAGACAAAGGCACACCTCCATGGTCAGTGTATTTCAATTACTTACATAAAAATATGTTATTCCTTTATAATACTTATTAAAATTAAATTTTATAATATAAACAAGTAATGTAAATTCAATCTTCGTATTGGACTTGTATAATAAATTGTAGCTAAATAGAAAATTACATATTTAACTCGATTACGTCAAAATGATGACTTATGTTCTTTTGTAAATAACCAATTGATTGTCATGCACAAGTTGAAAACAAACTAGTTACACGATTTAATGTACTATGTGTACTGCACCGTGCACGCCATCTATACTTTATTCAAATATACTAATTGAATTTGGTTGACGGTAATCTAAACGAATACGGATACATCACAACAGCTCCACCAAATTAAACAATAAAATAAATAAAAACGTTACTCAAAAATTAGTAAACAATAATAATATAATTGGGGGAAATATATTTATCGGCCCCTCATGACAATAGGATATTCATAAGTTAAATATAATAGCAAAATCGTGTAGAATAATCGTAGAAATAGTAGTTCTCAATCAAATTCTCTATCAATATGTTTATTCAAATATATAAAGAAAATACATATACGTCAGGTCAAATAATGACGAATTGTCAAATCGATCATGATACTGGAAAGTGTATATTATTTATAGTAGTTTTCACTTAAACGATAGAAAAATATAAGTCTATGTTGACTATTAGAAATTAATTATAACGCCATCCTAATGTGTAACTTGTAAAGGATGCTATTGAACAATTTCATTTAGTAGTTTAATTGATGACTTTGATAGTATTGATGTTTAGTACTACCTGATTGGTGCACCACGATAACTCGCTACATGATTAGCGAATAGGTAACACAGCGCCATACATGCCCAACGATTGTATTCGATCGGTTGGAACCTCACAGCCCGTATATAAAGACATACCAAATTAGTGTAATAATAAGCATTTAGTTGACGCAACTAGATGGCCTCTAATATCAAGCGATAAGTAAATAGTGTACTTTATAATATTAAAGTTTGTAGGCAGTAGGGGTCGTCTACTTGTTTGTATATAGTAGTGGGAAAAGCTTTCCCGGAGGTGTGCATTCCATAGTGTGCCAAGCCGAGGATTTAAGTTATTTGTTACGCAATTATACGTTGCGCAACTTATATATGTAATAAATATGAATAATAATAAATGATCATTTCCATTACCTAAACCAGGTAATAAATGTCCCGTCACTTTTGTTGAAGAGATACTAGTAGCCAACATTGTAATAAATTTTCTGTAAGATTTTATGTATATATATATATATATATAAACTCTATATAACGACACTGAAGGGACTGTGCATTTTATGGCGTTATAGAGAGTTGTTAAATGGAGAGAAGAAAAATCAGAATTGGAAGACAAGTTAAACCAACCAAAGCCAATTGATTTCGACGTCGTTAAATTAAGTGACGTCACATGGAGTTTACACTGTATATATATATATATCATCTTAAGAATATAGATACGATTATTTATTATATTTTATTTTTTTATAAAATAAGTTGCGCGACCGAGTTATAGTCGTAAGATATTCTCCCGCAGTGTGCCACATCACATATTGTTATGTCTACCTCAATGTGTCTTTCCAGTCTATAGTCTATTATACTCTATTATACAAACTTGTAACCCTTCTTATACTTTAATTATTTATATGGAGTGTGCTTTGGTAGTATAACAGATAACTTAAATCCACAAACTCAATATGGAACTCGGCAAACCAAAAAGTCTGTCAAAAACAAAATCGTTACATATAATGTGAATTCGGAAAGGTCGTGTAAACTGTTTGTTTTTTAAAGATATTCGCATACTCGTTTTAAACATTTACCTATGAGATCGGGGCCGGCGTGGAGACACATGTCAAGTTGTACTATTTCTTCACTTCCTAGATAACAATTATTTTCAATCTATTTTAATCGTTTTCTGTTTGCTAATTTTAATTAATTGATAAATATTTTGATTCATTGAAATTTAGATTATGATGTTTTTGAATGTAAAAAGTATCATCACGACCATATCCCTTTCGGGGTGGTAGAAATCACGCTTTATTTAACTTTACCGACGGCACATGGCAAGTGGATTGATTTGCATGCAGGATAAATAAACTTAATTTATATTTTAAAAAATGAACAGTTGTCTACGGCTTCCGTTGGCACCTATAACGATCCACACTATATATAAGTAACAATATCTGTATTTTTAATCAATAACGCTATTGTTATTATTATTATTATTGTAGCAATAACGTAGAATTTTTCTCTAGTAAAGCACCGACTAATACTGCAGAATAGCCAAAGATTAATAAATATACATTATTTGTTGACATGTAAACACAAAAAGTATGTAGGTTTCATCTACTCAAGTGTAAATATTTTATCGCATAATTTAGTATTCACCATAAAAACCTTTAAAATTAATAATACAGATCTTCGCTAATTGTCGTATTCCCGGAAACACCCGAATCATTGAATCATAAGAGCCTAAACCTTGCACTTGCATTTTGCACCTTGTTCGAAAGAAATAGAAGTCAATATCATGTGTACACAATCGAAAACAATTCGGGCAGTGTTTTTTTGTTTTTGTTTTTTGGCGGTGACTGCACGTGTTCTCTCTGTGTGAAATTATATAGAGCTGCTATTACACACACACCCTTCTTGGTTTTGTTTTCAAAGGTGAATTTAATTTCAACTTTAATTATCTTATTTAAATAGTTTATTTGACAATTGCTTGTCTGTCTGACACAGGCAGAGATTTTATATTTAAAGGAGGTCACTACAGTACTATAAAATTTTCGAAGTAAATCAATCCAACAAAGATTGTAGCATATTCTCAATCGTGTGGTTTTTCTCGCTATTTACTTACATGGAATTATCGAATCAAATTTTGTTACTGATAAATCAATATTTATCTCTTTTAGCACAAAACACATAATTCTACTAAATTATGCATGAAGAAAATGCACTTAACCACTCTATATACATATCGTCTTCCGACGTTTGGGGAATACGACCGTTGCCGAACAGTGACGAAGATTTCTATGCGCATTATCACTTTGGGAGAACTGTACACATCACAGATTCTTATCACAATATTGCATTACTATTTAGGTTAATATTATATTTAGCTTTATAAGTACATCACAATACCGCACAAACGGCAGCCGAACTGTATCTGTCGTAGTTAATCACGGATTTATCCAATCTCCCAACGAGGGAGACTGGAGCATACGCGTATACGCACAAATGGGCGCACAGTAAGACACCCCCCAGTGTCTAGTGTTAGTGTTAGAGAAGTGATATTCTGTTATGCCGTCACTGCATTGCAGTTGGCGGAAATCGGTTTGTATTATCACATGTTCCGGTCATTTCTAGTTCAAGATATTGATATAAGTAATGGAGAAAGGTTCAAATTTATTATATATATAGTTAATATGATATTTTGACGAGAGAGAAATATATTATTGATTAAAAATCAACTTCAGCAATTAAATAGTAATAAGAATAGATAAGATAGACCTTCCATGATTTGTTCAATAACAATGTGTTCAATTGTTCAATAATGATGGTCAATAATAGTATTCAATAATAATGTTCTAAGTATACCCATGTTCAATAAAAAAATTCTATGTACCATGGGTATATGTATGGGTTCATTAACATTATTTAATAATAATAGTCAATAATAATATTCAATTAGTCGAAATATATATAAATTTATATATCGTTTTAGCAATGACTAGCTTGCATACTACATCTAGATCTATTTGGTATTTCTAAAGCTGTTGATATTTATCGCTATTACATGTCTTAATTATGTTCGAAAGATGCATTAATTAGGCCAGAACAAAGGCACGCTAGGAAATTAAGTCCAGCGAGGCCACGTGAAGAAATGAATCGTTATCTATATGAGAACAGCGTGCGATATGTCACATCTTTAATATTCGTATCGCCGAAGTGTAAAATACTAGAAATTTTACAATGATATGAAGACATATTTAAGTAGAATTAGGTACATTGTGTTATTAATAATATGTGTAATTATAATCCATGTGACAATTTTATGTAGAATTAGAAGAATGTACACTATTTAATAATAAAATTATTACATACGAGCGTGATCCCAGAAGTACCCAACCTAACAAACAAAACTCAATAATAATAATATATTTATTTCTAGACATAGGTCTCTCTGTAGCTCGATAAGTTTTTTCCAGCATTGTTCAATACTTTCGATATTCTGTTTCTGAGTCCATTGTTTTGTCTGTTGTTTCATCTCAGGTGTACAGAGATGGTTCATCCTTAGTTATGAATTAAGGAAAAAACTGTATTGTCCAGAAACTTTGCCAAACAATCAATTCGTCACGTCGATTTAGTTGTTCCGTTATGAGTAATCGCGGCATCCATCTTGCGCAAAGCTTTCTCATGTCCAAAGTTTTTTTGAAATGCATATTATGCTCTTTTTCAGTCGACAAAATAAACGAAGGTGAAAACTCCCCGAATGTAGATTCTATCTCCGCTTTGATATTGGTTGGACTGAGGCCTATGAAATGAAAGTATTTGATGGCTGCCGAACAAGTACAGATCAAAGTGTGGTAAAATTTTAAACGTAAGCTTTATAATGTATGTACTTTCAACCATAGTTTTTTTTTTTCAAACAACCACGACTTGTACGTACTTTTGGGACTACTCTCGTATATCAATGTTAGTGCTTTGTAAGTGTATGCAAGCCATTGTAGAACCCTTTGTAGTCAAAATTATGATAGGACGTTCTCACATTGCAATAACTATAAGTACTAGAGACATCACACTAAATGTTAAAGTAAGCGTTAACTGTGCGACCTGTATCTTTCTGTAACTTTGAGGCAGCCTCGTAAATTGTTGCTTAGCTTAAATTACAATAGAGTTATACTCTCATTTTTAATTCTTACAGTAATTGTAGGGTTTGTAGGTAAATTATTAAAGTGTTGCGATTATATGATCGAACAGATAATTGAAAATCAATTAAAACATATGGGTTATCACCACATAATCCTTACGAGATATACGGCCAGTTTTAGAAAGAATGTTTAAAATAATCTCTGATCAATATTTTGACATACGCCTAGTTTAGTAGTTAGTTTGTTACTTTGGTTATTTTAGCCAATAACGTGCCTCATAGTGCTGAAATTGAGCATGTCAAAAAAACGAATTATTTGCAACTGGCCGCTAATATTATCATAAACAGTTACAAATCATTTTTTTTTGTTTTAAAAAAAGATAAATTACCAAGAAAAGCCATTTCCAACATATAGTACTTATATAAAACGACAAAGGTATATAAAACTGAAATATTTTCACACATATCTCATAAAGATACTCCTATTCGACAAAACCAGTTTTTATAGTTCTAAAAATAATCAAATTAATATTTCAATTATATTTAATGAGTCATACGTCATTCGAAACATTTTTCATTTGATCTGTCAAACCACTATCTTGAATTAATAATGAAACTATAGCGCTTTTTAACTTGCGTTATCTACTTTAATTAAATTACAAATATTCCAGAAGTATCGCTTGCTCTCGGTTAGCGTTTCAACCCCAAGTGAATCAATGAAGTTATTTTCCATGAATTTTTGTATTAGACATGTTATGAATAGCGAGACGCTATTAGTTCTGTTATTTATTGATGAACGCACAATGCGTTAATGTTATCAATTTGTAATGATATGTACAAAGTTATTGAAAGACATCTATTTAAAGATTTCCCTTTAGCTGTAAGTATTTTAGTTATCATTTTAGCAAACATATTTACTTAATAAATGTATGCATATACAAGGTGGAAATATTAACTATATTATGTTATGAACGTTCCTCATAGTTGAAAAATACGTAGTTTCTTTATAAATAGTGGTCCTACGTTAAGGCGGCTATAGTACAGGTATTCACGTAAAAGAAAACACTTTTTTTTATTTTAGTAAATAATCGAAAAACATTATATTAACGTGACCGTAACTTCCACAAATGACATTATTATTTAAATCTGTTTTTTGTGTTGTACGGGTGAATACTAGCACTACCACATATAAATTTAAAAAAATTAAAATCGCTTTTTACTGTAAACTCCATAGAATAAATAAAAATAAAAATAACTGACATTTTGTTTTTAACAACAAGCAAATTTAGATGTGAGTGGTGTAAAAATAATGAACTACACGGTCAGTACCTATTATCTTAATAAGTTGTCCATTTAGTGCAGTTAAAAAAAAAGATAGATATTACTGTCTTTGAAAAAAACATGCAATATTGCATTTAAACTTCAAAATAGTATAAAATGCAATAATTACATTTATCGCTATTTTTAGTTATTTGAACCCTATTTAAAGTTTGTGTTGAGGTATTAGAATTAGACATGTGTAAAAAGAAAGTTTAAGATAAGATTATTTATTAACTGAAACTTTAAATACTACTACCTACTACTAATATTATACTGATAATATAATAATACGGTTAATTATATAGCAGAAAAACAAAAACAAAAAGTCATATAGGTACAGTTACCATTTCCACCCTGTATAATCGTTGCAGATTAGCTACATCACAAATGTGCACACATTGTCGCGACATGTCATGCCAATAACATGATCAATCCGTGACCCAAACACGATAACCTCTCGACTAACCAGTTCGCCAATTTAATAATAATATTATTTGAATCAATTTCAAATCATTTACAAATCTAAGCAATCTGGATTTAGAATCAGTTTTTATTATACTTGTACATACATCTGTTAACTATTTATTAACTAAATGTTTAAAACCTTATGGAATTGATACAAGTTAGAGTGTGATACATTTAGATAGTAAGTTATATAATAATGACAAATGCTATATGGTTTTAATATTATATTTTTTTATAATGTGTTAATATTATTATAATTGCAGCAAATGCTCCTATCTACGTCCTGTAACAGTGCTAATAGTCCACACCGCACCAAAAAACCACTTGATGAACTTTTATCTTGTTATAAATGAACCATTTACAGCGGCCATACAAAAATACTCCGCTTAGTTGTACAAGTTATCAAGAAGCTGGCCCTCCTTTCTCTTTTCATTAGGAGTTCTGAGGAGTATACCCGTCTCTATGTTTAGGTACTTTGCGATTTATATTAGCTCGTGAAGATCATGTGCTTTATGACTGCTGGCAAGGTTATAGAACCGAACAGTTTACTCTTTAGTTTCCCTCTAATTGTTGGAAATGATTGTGGCTATTGTTGCGGGAAAGAACGCCTGACAGTCTGATGGCGGAGGAGCTGGACTGGTCTTTGGTATTCCGGAATCACCACAATTTATTTTCAAGTAGCCTGCTAACACTTGGTCGCATTTCAATAGGATCTTACTTATATTGTTACCCTGCTCCAAAAATACTCCTAGCAAAAGAGATCGCATTTCGTTTCGCATTTCATACATATAGGGAAAGACCCCCCACCACAGTGGAATTTCCACTGGACTCTCTTCAGCTCCCTTTGGGTTTTCCTTGCCCTTGGCCAAAAACGTCATCGTGACATTTTTATGTCAAACCCACATAAGACGCGGTGCGCGGTGAACGTTAACTTCTTCCACATACTATCCGTTATGTCTAAAGACAGGACCCCGGGCATGCCTGGTGGTCGGGTCCCAATTACAGCAAACAAATCCGATGTTTGTTGCCGGCTAAGGCGAGAGACCTTTCCATTAGATAAAACTAACGGGAACTTACTTTTCTATGTGAAAGAAAAAGCCCAGAAATGTTTTCAGCCGTGCAGTTTTATTGAAAAATATCTATTGGAATCCATAAACCGTGCTGGGACAATGTGTGTGGCGAGGCGTTGTGATATGGCACGCTGATATTGGTTGGAAAATCTTACCATCAGTGCAATAGTATAGTGTGGTTGCAACATAATTATATGTATGCGTTAGACGTAAATTGCTGTATAAATATATGTGTAGCCGTTGACATAAAATATATATTTGAATTGTAAGAACAGTTGTTTTCTTTCAAGTGTCTTTGCCTGGTTACATTGCATAGCCGGCCGCTGAGGGAATGCGTTCCTGACTCCATAATAAACTTAACATAATACTTTACTAATAATTAGTTGGTTAACGAATTTAAAATTATATATAACACACATTTTACATTATTTTTATCCATTAACTTTAAATCAAGGAACGTATTCTCTTAGCGGCCGGACTGTAATGTGCTTTAGTTCAAAATGCTTTATCCTAGTAAAACCTTGTTATATTTTTTTATTATTTTGAGATAAGTTTAATTATATCAAAAATTATAATTATTATAAAAAATATATATATCAGACCCTCGCTAACCCGTCCGGCCAGGCAGCGTGGCGAATGTAGGCCAAATCATACAGAATTCTGCTCATCTCCAACAGTGTAGGTGTAGGACTAGGGGCTGTGATAAGGATGAAGGGCCATTAGTAGGTATCATTAGGTCTATTCTCATTCATCAGATCCCAAACGAGTACAAATATAAGATAGAGCGGGCATCGAGCACGATTTTATACAAAATGTTACATTATTTTACGCCACCTAACGTCCAGTAGCAAAACTGGTCATATGGAATTTAGAAATATAGAAATTTGTGGTAATACTGAAGGAAGACCGCCAATAGACCACAGCGTTAGTATTATGTTCCTTGGACCACAGTATCCAGTATCCTTTGCTTATGATGAATGCTGCTCGAACGCGCGACCGATGACAAAAAAGGACGTTAGTAATCTTTTAAAAAAAACAATGTCACTTTATTTCTATTTGACCATGCAAATCTTTCCTTGATGCAAATAATAAATTACCTATTAGGTGTGTGTAATCTATGGGTCTGTGTAATAATAAATATACTAAGCAAGTGAAAAATTAAATTGTACTTGTCGAAAGTATTTTTTTTTACTATTTACAGATTTGATCATTGTGTTTCGGTGAGTCTCTGTTTATTACTATAAAGTTATTTAGACTGTATGTGTATATCAGGGAATGCTATCAGCAGCAACGATACTAATGCCTGTGTTTTACTAAAGAACGGAACATTTTGATAAACATGGTCTATGCAGGTCAAAGTCAAAATATCGTTATTCACGTAAACCAGGCATTTAGAAACGCGTCATTATTTCAATTATTATCAATGATTATACTACTGCTAGTGGGAGACTAAGCAGCAGTGGTACAAAGAGTATTAGCAGAAGACCAGCAGCTCGGCAGACTCTAGTCACACTGTTAATGTTTAATCTGACAGAAAAGAATCTGCAAGGAAAAGTCATCTATATCGTATTTACAAAATAAAACAAATACAGAATTACACAACAACATTAAATAAATATCCATTCAAATTCTCCTATGAGACTATGAAAATATTATACCTGGTACAGTGGTATCCTCTCAGATATGTCAGAATTAAGATAGGCTTCTTGCTAGTGTGCAACTTAAAGCAAAACCTCCAACATAGATCATCATACTCACAGAAAAAAATTGTTGCCATAATCACTCGTATAAGTAAACATGATTTATTATTCTTGTACTCAGTATACCCAAAAATTATAAATGTTTCCATAAGTCGTATTATTTTAATATTTAAACTTTATGCAATCACTGCTAAGTACTGAAAACTATTATTATTACATCGACGAGCTTGCCACTTGTCATGATTGGCCAATAGTAAAGTTGGCTAAATGTGAATCAGCTTATTTATAAGCGTGGTTTCTGACCACCCCGAAAGGGAAACGGTCGTGATGATACTCTCTCTCTCTAACTCTTGTGACCTCACTTTATACCTTTTATGGCCTTTAAATAAACACCTATTTAAAAAAAGATAAGGTTTACATTTTAAATCATCTAAATGAACATATATTTGGACCCGCTTGGTAGTGCCAAAATCAGGTTTTAGAATATCATCCCAGCCCCTAAAACACAGTCCTAGATCTCCACTGTCGGCGAAGGTCTGATGTCAATTTTTTTATGACAATTTATTAATGATTCCACAACTAATACCAAGAGAAAGAGGGAAGAAGAAGAAGACAAATTTCTAAGTGGATTCACCGTGCGGGTGCCGGGTCAATCGTGTGTGGGTAGGAGATGAAAAGAATGGTGTCTCGAGCTTGCCACCGACAATAGTCTGGTTTAAGAAAAGGAGGCCTCCTTTTTTTTTTTTATTAAAATTCTCTTTGAGGCATACGTAAAAAAAGTGTATTTCCTATTGGACCATGTGTGAATTGAACCAACCTTTGTAGGATTTTTAGGAAAGCATTCTTACAACCGAGCCACTACCGCATGTAATTTTTTAGGATAATATAGAGTATATATAGAGTATATGCCTCATTACAGCAGCTATGATCACCTTACATGATCCCCAAGGTTAGCTGGTGAAAAATGCCTTATGGCATTATAGCTCGCCTATGTACCAAGGTTTTAAGTGCAATAAAGTATTTAAATAAATAAATAAATATAATCCTTGGTGTATTTATTTTATAATTGTGTATGTCTCAGTTTGTAATATGACAATACCTATTTACAGCAGCTATAATTTTAAGATTAAAAAATATGTATATTTGGGTTGTAATGTGCTGCTCCCAGCAAATAAACTTATCGTTATATTAATTAATTTTTTGACATGTAAAAGCGCAGAATACATTATATTTATTGTGCTATGCCTACTTACAGAATAAATAAATTAAAATTATATTATATTAATTTATTGATGAAAGTAAAATAAATTATTATTTGAAGACAAAAGTTTTCCAACAGTGTGTTCTTCAAGTATCCATGTCGTTTGGAGCAGAAATGTGACAAGCAAAAAACTGACAGTGGGGATGGTCCACAAGTTCAAGGTTGCCCAACGAGCTATGGAGAGAGCTATAAGTCAGAAATGTTGAAATCCATCTCTGAAGACACCCACTAGATAGACGGATGACAAAGAAAGGGTGCTGGTTGGGATTTGATGAGGGTGGTAAAAGATTGGGTGAAATGGCGAGCTTTAGTGGAGGCCTATATCCAGCAGTGGAAAGACACATGCTGACTATGCTGATATTTTAAACAAACTTGGAGTCAAGTTCTATTCAAACAAAACAAAAGATTAAAGTCAATATGAGTCAAATAAGGCAGAGGAGATCTGTGGTAATGGACTTTTTATACGCTGCAAAACCACTGTCAAACAACAAATAATATTACACTGCAAGCTAACCATTTTAACCAATCGTAGGTGCGACACATTCTCAGTAACAGGTTAAAGAAAGATGTATTGTTAACATAAGTACAAATAATAATAATAATAATAATCGTTTATTTCCAATAAAATCCTATGTACATGTTTTTCTATTGGAGACCCACACTAGGAAGGCCGGTATTGTGGGGTCTCAATTACACTAAATCTATAATTTAAATAACTTCAAATTAAATTAAAAATTAAATCAAAATTAAAATTAAAAATTAAATTCTAAATACAATAATTCAAAAAATAAAAAACGTTGAAGAAATTAATGAAACGTTAATAAATACACTATATATATCATATATAATATAAAGAATAACTATAGTAAATAAATAAATAATTAGTCCTATAAATTAAATCCCAAGAATGTAAATTATGAAAGACGGTAGGTATGCACTTGATGAAAGATTATACAGGGTTACAGAAAAAGCCGTGCTAGATCCGTTCAGGGCGTGGAGTACCCATCAGTTCTGACTTATTTCTCTATGAAACACCCTACCCTAAATTTAACCCTTTTCGAGATTTTCGACTTTTAATTTTTTGGGCTACTAAAATTAATTTTGTGTATTATGTGTGCCTTATTATTATTATTATTGCATTTTTACATGTGTAATAAGATGCTTTAAGACGTCAATCAATAAAATAGTGCATAAGTTAATTGAATAGGCCGTAGTAGACAAGTGAAAGTTAAGAAATTACAAAAATAATTAGCAAGTTTTTTTTTCTCTAAGGGATATCTAAAAAAAATATTATGGCAGTTGTTCGGCAGATGTATTTTAAAATATCTACGTATCATAAGCTATCTAACGAGGTTTAACAATCTAGAATTTGTATTACATTTCATGGAAAAAAGTAGTTGGGACGCTTCAGGTAGTCATTCTAACGGACCCGCACCTATTGTTTTTCAAGTAAAGACGCACCGTGCGAGCGAGACAAGTGATGATTTATGCAGGTGTAAGTGAAAGAAAAAATGTGTAGAGACTGATTAGGGCTGGGAATACAACACAGGATATTGTTTTGGTTGGTATTCTGCTTTTGTGCTTCGTACATAGTAGATGTGATATCGTTTTGCTCTTTTTATCGACTTGGCTGTGATTCTGGACTATTTCTTCTGATTTGTGACTACTGTGCTTGTTAACCGGACTCTGATTTGTACTTGTGATACGGAAGTGTGAAGATGACGTCCTACACACCTGAGGAATATGCTGATATGCTTATTTGTTATGGATACTGCGATTGTGTGTCTGCGCAAGCTCGCAACGAATACATAATTCGCTACCCTGGTCGTCGAGTGCCGGATGTGGCCGTTTTTGACAGAGTTTATCGAAGACTTCGAGAAACTGGCTTTATTTTGAGAAAAAGTACAGATATGGGAAGACCACGAATTGATGATAACGAAGAACAGGACAATGAGATAGTGCAACGCTTTCGAGCGGATCCGACTACTTCCACTAATATTGTTGCCCGTGATCTGGGACTTTCGCAATGGAGAGTATGGTTTACAGTGCATACTGCTGGCCTATACCCCTACCATTACACGCCGGTACACGTTATTGAAGAAGGAGACCCCGCGAGAAGGTTGGACTTCTGCAGATTCATGCTAAATGCTGACGTAGAAGAACCAGATTTTCTAAGAAATATCTTGTGGACGACATGAATCCAAATTTGATAAAGATGGCATAACTAACTATCACAACGCCCCTTACTGCGCCCCAAAAGAACGAAGGAATCCCAATAAGAAAAGAGTGAAGGGGTCCCAACGAAGATTCAGCGTGAATGTGTGGATGGGCATTATCTCCAATCATTTGATTGGACCTTACTTTCTCCCGGACAATCTAAATGGGGAAAGCTACGAAAACTTTCTCAGAGGAGACTTGAATGATTTGCTGGATGATCTGCCACTCAACTTGATCAGGGACATGTGGTTCCAACAAGATGGCTGCCCTGCCCATTTCAGGAGAAGTTTTAGAGACTGGCTGGACACAAATTATCCAAACAAATGGATAGGACGAGGTGGGCCGTTGCCATGGCCAGCAAGAAGGCCGGACCTAACCCCCATGAATTTTCATGTGCGCATGAAAAGTCTTGTCTACAGCGAGCCAAATCCAGTTTCGTCTGTGGAAGAATTAAGAGAAAGGATTGTGGATGCAGAAAATCAAATGAGGACAACGTTGACAACTGGAGTAGTGAAGACTGGTCTCCGTAGAAGGACGCGACAATGTGTTAGAAACAGAGGCGGCCATGTTGAACATGAACTGTAGAGTAAGAAAAAGTTGTGTGAAAACCTGATTTAATAAATAACACTTCTTGCATACCTATTGTTTTACTTTACTTTTAAGGGCTAAGTATTAACTTTCTTTCCCACTGTCGCCTATCAAACTAAGTTTTTGCCACGAAATGTAATACAAATTCTAGATTGTTATACCTCGTTAGATAGCTTATGATACGTAGATATTTTAAAATATATCTGCCGAACAACTGCCATAATATTTTTTTTAGATATCCCTTAGAGAAAAAAAAACATGCTAATTATTTTTGTAGAAGGACGCGACAATGTGTTAGAAACAGAGGCGGCCATGTTGAACATGAACTGTAGAGTAAGAAAAAGTTGTGTGAAAACCTGATTTAATAAATAACACTTCTTGCCATTACCTTACCATTGGAATGGTTGTAAAAATAGCAAGCTGTATGCTCAAATTTTTGAGATGAAGTCCAGATCTTAGTTAGTTGTATGTATCTGTTTATATTTTGGTATGACTGCATCTTGTTATGAGCATCTAATAATAAATAAATAAATAAATTTCATAATTTTCACTTTTCTACTACGGCCTATTCAATTAACTTATGCACTATTTTAATGACTAACGTCCTAAAGCATCTTATTACACATGTAAAAATACAATAATAATAAGGCACACAAAATAAACAAAATTAATTTTAGTAGCCCAAAAATCGGCAATTTTTAATAAAAAAATTAAAAGTCGAAAATCTCGAAAAAGGTTCAATTTAGGGTAGGGTGTTTCATAGAGAAATAAGTCAGAACTGATGGGTACTCCACGCCCTGAACGGATCTAGCACGACTTTTCCTGTAACCCTGTATAAGTATTAGATTTATTTTGTGATGTCAAATAAATACTCAGTTTCTAAATAATTGTCATTAGGTAACAGTAAAGAATATTTTTAAGTCTTGTTTTTGTAGTTAAGTTTATGTCCAATATTTTATTTAAATGATTATAGATATAAGGTCCTTAAAATAAATATTAGTAGTGATTATATATAATAGTAGTGATTAGTAAATACCTCATAGTATCTTCTTTTGTTACTGTTATCAGTTCTTTTTAGAGTTGATGTGTGTTGTTTAAGTATAAGTTTTTGAATATATAGTTTCCTCACAGAAAGTACCTTGGTATCGGTATATACGTTTACAGTGGGATATCTGTATGGTTTAAAGTACATAACTTTTAGTAATGCTCTCTGGGATTGTTCAACGTTGATTAGGTAAGATTTGTATATTCCACCCCAAGCTAGTGAACTATATGTTAGCAGACTTTGAACCAGTGTATAGTATACATTTTTAATTGTAAGTGAATCTCCAATATGGCGTAGATTTTTAAAGATGTGCATCATTTTCCTTACTCTTCCACATGTCATATTCATGTGTAGATTCCAGGATAGGTTTTGGTCTATGATTAATCCTAAGTATTTAATATGATCAGTGCGTGTGAGATTTGGACAGCTACAACCTGTTATTTTTTTGTTGCATATGTGTAATTTTAACTGTATATTGTGAGTGTCAAGCTTTTTAAGGTTAGTTAAGTTATATAGTATGTATTTAGTTTTCTCTATGTTGATAGTCAAAAGATTTTGGGTTAGCCAGTTGTTTATTTGTTGCATACCAGAATTAGCTGTTTTTGTTACTTCCCCCAAAGTTGGCGCAGCGAAAACGACTGCAGTGTCATCTGCAAATGATACAATTTGGGCTTTGTCTATTTTTGTATTACAGAGGTCATTTATGTATGTCAAAAATAAGGTCGGTCCCAACACACTGCCTTGTGGCACGCCAAATGTGGTGTATTCTTCCTCACTTAGCCCATTTCCTATTCTTACTCTTTGCTTGCGTTTTGTTAGGTAGCTGGTGTTCCGTTTACAAAGAGAGAATGTATCAGACATCTTGTGTTATATTGCATGTCGGAGTTTTTACTTCTTGGGGTGAGAATTGACGAGCATGCCCTCGGCAGCCTCCTTGCTCCGTTTGTCTTACGCTTATTTATTTTTATCAATAGCAACACCTCCGTTTAGTTCTTATGTCACTTCCCAAGTGCCCGACGTAACGCCCGATCTTGTCGGCCGACCCTGACAGTCATCGGAAAAGATTATCACGTGAATATCTCTCAATTGGTCAATTATTCGCTCCAAGCTATGATGGTTTACGATCGAGTGTTCCAAATTTGAATACTTTGTTATGATCGACCCAAACGTCTCGGTCTTGTAGACCGGAACACTAACTACTCATTCCGAATCGCGCTCAGAGCGCTTAGAACGAATATGACACGTCGCTCGTTCCGAATCAAATATCGCGATTTGGATGCTCAGAGCGTGATATCAATTCGGAACGGTCTAAATCACATTTTCATATATAAAATGTTAGTTTTTTTTAATGTATGGAAGATAAATTGCAGATTTCACATCTTTGAGTATAAATACTAACAAATATACATCTCTCGGTTTATTCATCTTTATATGTGTAAAGTTATATATTATTAACTTATTTTGGTAATTTAAAATAACTTGCCGTGTTACAGAATTTTTTTTTCACTTACTACTTAAATATTAATTATAGATTTGTTTAAAAAGTAATATAGAAACAATATTAAACAATTTAAAAGAAAACCTAATATTAAATTAATTTGAAAATAGCGGGACATTATGACAAACAATTGACAGCGCTCAGAGCGATCTACCTCGATATCGTGAGCAGTCTATGTCATTTGTGACGTCACATACCTTTGGCAAAACAGTTTAAGCGCGTCTCGGAACACCTTTAAGCGTGCTTAGGTTACTATTATCGCGTCTCGGATCGAAGCGTAAGTTGTCGTTCAGATATTTTAATATCATTTTTGTATGAAGTTATTTTTAAAACGGAAGTACGACTTGCTTGTTGAAAGACTTTCGTATATTACGCGCGAATTGACTGCTGTATGAATTTAAGCCGGACACTTGTAATTTAAAACGAAAGTGTAATTTAAAATATTAGCGGGTAATCTAGCGCCGACATATATATGTATATACATAATCCATAATATATAACTTATTTATGTACTTGCATATGTATTACAATGTAATTATTAAGTATTATTAGTATATATTTGTTGTTACATACACACATACATATATCTTACAAATTGTCATTTAATAATATTGCACCTACTTACCATTGATGCTGTCTAAATGTCTTAAAGGTTTGGCTGTCAGAGGATGTCTAACTGCATTAAGTCCGCCTTTGTACATTGTGCAATTAAGTTTATAAATAAAAATAGCCCATTTCATAACTGCTTAAGGAAAGAGCCTCCGTGGTCTAGCGGTTAAGTCCGTGAATTTAGACTCGGAGGTACCGGGTTCGATTGCTGGTTGGGACCCAAAAATATTTATTAATGTAAATAAATACATTTAATTAATATTTAATTTATTTGTGTATTTCTCGAGTTTGGTACGCGCTGGAGACATCGACGAGCTTGCCACTCGCCTATAGTAAAGTTGGCTAAATGTGAATCCGCTTATTTATAAGCGTGGTTTCTGACCACCTCGAAAGGGAAACGGTCATGATAATACTTTACTTTTACCAGAAAAATATAATAACAAAAGTATTTTATTGAATATATAATTTTTTTTTCTTGACTTGTTAATTATTGTCATTTTATCGTTTGTTTTTCAATGTTCGCAAAGCCAAATTAATAAACTTAATTGTCATAAATATTCATTATATTTCATTTAATTTAAGACTTTTTTGCATTCCTCTAAATTTGTCCATAAATGTAGGTGCAGTATAATATTCTCTTATACAATTTTATTAAATGGAGATTGGTTGCAAGATGTGTCCTTAGGTTCCTAATAGCTTTTAATCTACGAGTATATTATTACAAGAAAAATGACGAATGTTTTAAAAACTGGCCACTTGTAAACAATATGTTTAAACTTTGAAAATATAACTCTTTGTCAATATTATTGAGTATGTATAATGTAACATTAAATTCTTTTACGATTTTATTAAACATTGTCTGTGTCACGTCAGCATAAATTTAAGCGTCAAAATTTTCGTGAAATAATCTTTATGTCCTTTAAGTCAACAAGAAAGTTATGAAAGACTTCCGATTGGCCTTTCACGATGAAGCCTCATCTCGTGTCACTGTTTATAACTGGTTTAATGAGTTGAGTCGCACTATTCTCACCGATAATAATAATAAAAATGATTTATTACACAAAAAACTAAAATAACTTAGAATTTAGCGCAGGCGAGCTTTATGCCGTGAGGCATTATCCACCAGACAATCTGTGTAAGGAACGGCCTTCTACGGCGATGAATGAAGATAACATCAGTGTTGTGCAGCATATGATAGAGACTGACAAAAGAGTGACCTATCAGCAGATTCGGACAAGTTTAGGCATAGGTATAAGTCAAATGCACAACTTCCTTCATGAACATTTAGTGGTCAGCTTTGTCACTGGTGGATACCTCATAATTTAACCGAGTTGAAATGCTGTGTTCGACATACTTACGGGTGACGAAAGCTGGAGTTAATTTATGATCCGTAAACTAAAAGACAGTCGGCTCAGTGGGCGTTTTCTTCCAATGAGTTGCCAACTAAAATGAAGAGAGGTGCGGGAAAAAATATGGTGGCCTCGTTCTTCGGAAGGACAGGTTCTTACGCGACAATCATTTTAAAGGTTCAATAAACACTTACTGCAGAGTGGCACGCTAACAATTGTTAGCCACTTGTCTTAGAAAAAGTTCGGATAAGGGACGAGTGGGAAAAGTAGTTCGGATGCAGCGAGATATTAATGTCAATGGACTCTATTTTGAAAAGATATAATAAAACTAATAACTTACTAGTTTGCTCAGTTTTCGTTTTTTAAGAACTTTCAGTTTGGCCCTCGTAGGAGCACAGAGACAGAGGAGAGGAGAGAAAGAGAGATAGGGAGAGAGCGATACACACAAGAAAAAGAGATATTATTGCCAGGATAGCTCTAATTCGTGGAAACTTAGGTTATTGATAGTCCTTCGTTAGATAGCGATTCTTCTTTTTCTTATTCTCCTTGGTCGACGCATGTTTTTGGTCTTGTTATAAACTTTTGTTATTTCTAATTGTCTTGGTCATTGATTTCAGTTGTGACACCTATTTGTTTTTGTTCAAAATGTGGATTCATATAGAAATGAAAGAAAAAACTATCATTCAATGTTAAAGGTAACGAAGATTGAAAAAATATCAAAATTAAATCAATTCATGAAACAGACAGAAGGAATTATTTATTAAACATTTCTTGGAATCAACTTCTTCAATAAAAAAAACAAAATTTATAATTGTGATTATCGATATTTTTTTCCGTAATATCGATATTGCATTGATAAATATCGATCATCGTGTACCGACACTCAAATTTAAAGCAGATAAAAAATAAAGGATGGCTATGGGCAGCATAGCTATCCAGCACTCTTTTTATCTGCCGGTACCCTGTACCACTGGACACAAGGTGACGTCAGCGCAGTCGTGTACCCATCGCGGATGGGGTGCGGGCGGTCGGCGCCGGGCGGCGCGCAGTCGCGTTTAGCCGGTCGGGTAGGAGGTTGTTATATGTTACGCTGAGCCGGGCGTCAGACTAGTTTGTATGTCGTTCTAGTCTATAATAAGTGTTGTGTTTTGCTTTTATTCGCGGAATGTTTTTATCATTACTTTACTGTTTATTTTTAAGTTGCTGCCGAGCCGCACTGGCTGGCACGCTTATAAGTTCTTTATGTTGCTAAAATGGAATCTAATTCTCATGGTTATTATTCGAAAAGGTATTTACTTTTTAGTTTTGACAGCTAACACAGTGCGGTCGTTGTTACGAGCTTGTTAATCAAGGAACATTGTTAAAATGTTAATCATTAACTAAAAATACAAACTTTGTATTTATTATTACAATTTTACGAGAAATTTGGTTAGGCAATTGGATAAGAGTACCTACTGCGCGTGCGTGCAATGGTCTTGGAAACCGTACACACTACATATTGAAAAACGGGCTAAAATTTATAGCAGAGTATGTTTGCTTTGGCCGTTTGCCTTATTGTATATACATACTTACAATAAAGTTTTAAATAAATAAACTGGCCGGAACCAATTGAGTGGACCACACTTCCCTTCGCCATTGTCGCGCGATCACTTCTCCATCTCAAATAGTCTCTAACTATTTGAGATGTTATCAAGGTATGTACAGAACACTTAAAGCACATACGTTTATCGGTATTATTCCTTAATTTGTATATTACCATTTGCCATATTGTTGGCTAAATGTTAATCAACTAAATTTTTAATAAAAAGTGTGGTTTCCAACTATTCCGACCATTTTGCAAGGGTAACAGCTGTGATGATACTTTACCGTTTTTACATACTCATGAGTACAAAAGATAATAGTAATATCAAATGTTCTTTTATTTTATGCATGTTTTTTTATTTTTTATTAGATTTTTATATTAAATATAAATATTTTATGCTTTATGTTTGCTATCTTAGTTCCATTAGGTTTATAGAATATATATATTTTTGAAACTGGATATTTAATAAAATAGATAAGGAAGGTAAAAGTGTTTATTAAAATAATAATTTTCTCATTTTACTTATTTTTCTATGTGACTACAAACCTCAGTGTTCGTGTACAATGGTCATATCTAAATTGACTTTTTAATTTGGAGATAGTATGTGATATATAATAATATATGTGCAATAGCCACGGTTTACTCCCCTTAACTCCAGCAACAAAGAAACATTATACCAGTGATGCGGTTTTCCGTTTTCTACACAAAGTTTACTGAACTATGGGAGAACTGGGAATGCACCTAAACAGTCTGAAGCAGCTGGATACCAAACTAAGAAATATGTATTGGTTGTTAGGTAGAAACTCACAACTAAGTAACAATAACGAAAGTCTTTATAAACAAAACCATATGGTATTCAGCTCTGGGGAACAGCTAACAATGGTAATATTGACTTCCTTCCTGAAGCAAGGCCCTCAGGTTTATGCTGACACAATCACGATATACCTCGCTTTGTCGAATACATTAACCTCATCATACATGCCCTTTTGTTACAAAGGCTTGGTAATTCCAGCCAGTGTTTTACTTATTTGATAGTGATATGTGAGTCTCGGTCTGCCAGGGCCTATTTTATTGTCACAATTGTCACCCTTTTTTTTTAAACAAGTAGTACCTTAGTTTTCACGCATTCAAACGGAGTCCTTTTTCTGCACATCCCTCTTTCATTTCTGTGACTAGTGACTGCAGTTGTTGTTTGGACGATGCCATAAGAACAGCATAATCTGCATAAAGCAGGCAGTTTACCACTCATCTTTATTTCACAGTCACTCTCCCTCACTCTTTTTAATAATTTGGTGGAAAGCACACAGCCCTGTTTGACGCCCCTTTTGGGATTCAAAGCGAGACAACATACCTCCCTCCATCCGTACACAAGCTTTACAGCCTTTGTCAGGGACTGTATAGCTTGATAGCAGTTTGTCCTCCACTCCATACTCCGGCAACATGTCCCAAAGCTTCTGTCTTACAACTCTATCCAAATCCACAAAAGAATAGAAAACCTTCTGGTTTAAGGCCAAAAACTTCTCTGTGATACTGCAGAGTGAAAAGACTTGGTGGGTGCATTCTTTTCCAGGTCTAAAGCCTCCTTGTGCCTCCCATAAAAGACCTCCAGTCTTCTCTTGCAGGCGCTTCGCGAGAATCTTGCCATACATCTTGCTCACCAAACTGATCAAACTAAATGCTCGGTAGTTAGCACAGTCCAGTCTAGATCCCTTACCTTTGTAAAAAGGAACAATGCATGATTGCTGCCAGTTCTCCGGTACTTTTCCCTCCTGCCAGCAAAGCTTGCCCAGCAGGTGGAAAGCATTTGATAATTTTAACGAACACTTAATCTTTTCCCGCTGCTTTGCCACATTTTAGGCTTCTAATTGCCGATTGCAATTCTTGCACACTTATTTCCTCCTTAGAAGTGAATATTGTATTTGGTGACTCTGGAGGTAAAGTACCTGTTATAATGTCGTTAGGCACTAGCATACATCTCGCTAAAATATTCACTCCATCGCTGCAAGACCTCATTTCTGTTTGTAAGAATGTTACTGCTCTTTGATTTCACTCTGTTCATTTGACAAGATGACAAGCTACATTTATTTGGCCTTCCTAACTTATGCTAAACATTCCCTTCTATATTAAAAACAAATATATTCACGAGGACTATGGATGAAAACTATAACAGAGGAAATAACATCATACAGCCATACCCAAACATGCTCAATTCAGAGGATCTGGCAGTGTCATACACTGGAGGCTGAAAGGAAAAGAGTGTATCTTAGCTTGACACCACATTCAGCAGAGACTGAGGAAGAAACCAACTGGTTCACTTCAGTACTGACATCAATACAGATAGCAAAATTAAACAAAAGGACTATTACAGATTGCTACAATGCAGTAATCAAACAGAAAATAAATAATAGGAGGAGCTGTGTTCGCCCTTGTTATACTAGTCCCGCAGATAGTACACTTTGATCTTATAGGCAAAAGTCAGAGAAGCATAAAGAAGAATAATAGTGATATTGTTAATAAATTTGTCATCATCATTAACCTTAAAATTATATGTTAGTACTAAGCAAGGCCAAGGTTTACCTCCCTTCACCACTCATCAAACTTCTTTTGTTAAAGAGACTATTGCCTATTAGTTGCCTTTTAAGCTACGGCGAGGTAGTTTTGGCATTGAATTTGTCCCTAATAGTCTAAGAGAAAGCTGTACTTTTGGTAACTTGAAAGATAGCGATCAAGTCTGAAGTATTTAGTGGGTATAAGGCCCTCATCTGGTGACAATGGTGAGGATCTGCTGCATGCGGTTGGCCAAATGACTAGGTATCACTTTCGCTAGGTATTATTTTGTTGAAAAATGAACTCAACTGTATTATTGCACCATCTGATAGAGCCGCCGATAAGAATCAAATATTGCTAAGTAACAGTAAATGGCAAATTAAGCAAAGTGCATTTTTTAAAATAAATTTCAAATCTATTTCGCGTTCAGCTAAAGTGGCTAAATATCCACTGTCGTAGGTCTGTCCATGTTCTCACCTTACTTTATAACATTCTTAATAATCCCAATACTCCCGCATATCTTAAATCCCGCTTCGAATTTCTTTGTAATACGCACAACTGTGCCCTTCGCTCCTCTTACAACAACCAACTTAAGATTCCTTCTCATTCCTCAACCAGATACACTGATTCCTTTACTGTATCTGCGGCTCGCCAGTGGAATAAGCTGCCATTAGACGTGCACCGTCTGTCAGCGTCTTTAAACGTTTAATAACCACATCGTTCCTGGAGAAACAGAATAAAACACTATTTAAATAACCGTGTATTTGTTTAAGTTATAATGTATATGATGTACTTGTATGTATAATTGTATGTATGGTTTATGTATGTTTATGTGTTTAGGTATAATGTGTAGTATATTAGAATTAGTTAGGTAACTTATTAACTGTATCATTAAAATTTCTTATTTTTTTTCATACTGCCTATCACCTTACTCGATCCCCAAGGTTAGCTGGTAAAGAATGCCTACTGGCATTATAGCTCGCCTCTGTACCATTTTTAAGTGCATTAAAGAATTTAAATAAATAAATAAATTTATATATGTTAATTGGATAAAATAAAATAAATATATTTTATTATACCTTAATTGTAACCAGAAATTTTGACTGATGAATGTTAAAGTTACCGTTAGACATGGTTGGATCCAAATGAAATAATAAATTAACAAAGGACCTGAATCTTATATTTTTTATAATTCAGATTCCATTGTTCACAACATTTCCTCATACCTTGCTACATCATACTTTTGTCCATTTATTTTACTTATACAGTGTAAACTCCATGTAACGTCACTTGATTTAACGAAACAGCGTACAGCGTCAAAATCAATTGGCTTTGGTTGATTTAGCTTGTCTTCCAATTCTGTTTTTTCATCTCTCCATTTAACGACAACTCTCTATACCGCCATAAAATGCCGTTACATAGGGTTAACACCATAGATTTAGTATATATATCTATGGTTTACACTGTATTTGTATTTTTTTTACTTTATGCAATATTTTCATTCTTTGACACTTCTGTCTTCGCTGGTTGCTAATGGAACATAGTCAAATATTTATTTTATTTTGCCTATTTACGTCCTTCACTCATTCATTTCAGCAATAATATTTTCTAAAACACACATTTTAAATATTTTTGGAAACTGTAAGCCATTAAACTCCATTATTTCAATTTTACTCTATAAATTTTTTCGAACTCAATAAATATATAAAAGCCTTGCCACTCCACATTTGATTCAATTATTCGGCTGGAGTAGCCAACAGAAAAACTCAACTTAAAGGCCGAATCCCAGGGCCACTACCCCGGAATTCAAGAAAGGCCATCTTCAACTTTGGACTTAAAAAGAAGCTACCAAGTTCGGGACACTTTATGAACTCCTGACTGAAGAATTCATCACTCTAGACTCTGCACCGATCAAGTTTCAGACTCGGAATGTTTTATTATTTACACACACGATGGACCCGGCATCCGCACGGTGAATCCATGGAATGCTTAGAAAATTTTCTCTCTCTCGCCGTCTCTTGACTAAACACCATTATTCTCATCTTTTACCCACACACGATGGACCCGGCACCCGCACGGTGTATCCATGGAATGCTTAGAAAATTGTCTTCTCTCTCTCTCGCCCTCTCTTGAACTCAGTGATTTTTCAGCACTGTAGTGTATAAGGCATACTAAGTCGAATTAAATTTGTCTTCGTCTGAACATTTGGTTTCAATTCACATACCATACACCTACACTTTGGTGGAGACTTGTTCAAAGATAATTTGTGGTGTGGTTTCCTTCAGCAAAAGTTTTTGATGAGGACTTTCAATCTATGTTTTTTTAATTGTAAGTACAGAAATATAAGCCAAGAACAAAGAAGATTGTATGTAGTTGTATTAGGAGCCGTCATTATAGTTATTATGCATTAATAATACATATTCTTAAAGAAGAAAAAAAAGTTCCTACCTTTTTTAAATAAGGATTAATAATAATAAACTTAAAAAATACACTCATCCTATCGTTATCATACGAGCTGTCAAGGCCAAAAAAAGTTACCTACAATAATCACAAAATTATTGTTGAAAGTACAAAATTCTATTATCTGTGCATTTGCAGGTTTGTTGAGGAATCTCCAAGAAAGGACCCCCAGAGTCCTGAAGTCGACCAGAAAGTTGGCGACTCCCAGGAGCGTTCTGGTAGACCGATCGAAGACCGTGGCCTAACTGAGCAGACCATCCCGAATGGCTCACTATCATCCCCGACGGACAAGGGACCTTCTAGGACTCTCACTCAGTTAAAAAACGTGGAAGCCAGTGACAAGGAATACTATCCAAAGCATTTCCTGGTTCTCGAAGGGGGGCTCGACCATGGGAGAGTAAACTCGCAGCCCGCGGACCGAGGCAGCCTGCAGTCCCTGGAGTCACTCGCCGACAGCGCGGCGGAGTACGAGGTCGCGAAGGCGTTGCTGACGCTGGATAGACTGGTGTCCGATACTTACAGTGCCAGAGAAAACAAACCTGATCCTGATCAAAATCAGCAACTTCTCAAAGAACAAGAACCAACGGTAAATGTTAATAGTTAATGGCCAAATAAATAATACCTTATTATGTATCATCATCATCAGCCTGTATCTCTCCACTGTTGGATGTAGGCCTCGCCTAAGGCTCGCCACTTAACGCGATCTTTAGCTACCCTCATCCAACCCCCACCAGCGACCTTCTTTAGGTCATCTGTCCATCTGGCGGGCGGTCGTCCCAATCTGCGTCTTCCCGTACGTGGTCTCCACTCTAGAACCCGTTTGCCCCATCGATCGTCGGTTCTGCGGCAGATGTGTCCGGCCCATTGCCACTTCAGCTTGCTAATTTTAAAACTTAACTTTCGTTCTCTGACGAATATCAACGTTTCGAATTCTATCCATCATAGATACACCAAGCATAGCTCTCTCCATGGCTCGCTGAGCGACCTTGAATTTATGTATATGTTTCTATTATTATAGACCTCAAATGAGCTTCTGTTGAAGATTCAGAACGTTAGATATTTAGGCTTGCAAGGCCAGCCGCTGTTTCAAGACCAACTACTTCTACAGATAATATTTCAATAAATACTACTATTATACATATTTGTTGCTCATTTAATTAATTATTGGTGTTGTGCCTTTCTTCTCAATTCTACAACAATTACCCCTATATATTTCAGGGAGTTAACAAATCGGAGGAACGTGTTAGTTGTGTGGCGTCCACAATGAGTAACGATATTAAACAGGTAACTTTTAAAACACTTTTATACTAATCATTAAACTAATAGGAGATTCTAAGTTAGCAACAACTTTTTTGTTCTACTATTAAGTTTAATAGTCGGGTTCCTGAGGTTTGATAATAAGTGTACTTATTATATTTTGATTTTTTTGTGTTAATTTTTCTGATTTCTTTCACTCTCACAAAGGTTAGTTGGTAGAGAATACCTACACGGTATTATGCTCGCCTACGTGCATGTTTTAATATTTTATATTTTGTGTGCAATAAAGAATTTTATTATTATTATTGTTTTCAATTTCAGATAGTAGTGGAAGGTGGCGCTCAACAGGTGAACATGCTCGACCAGACGAACCTCCCGGCTGCCGCGTCGCCCCCCCAGACGGTTGCGGTGTCGGCGCCGGCGCAGCAGAACGGGAGCACCATGCAACCTCTGCAGACGACCAATACTCAGCACCCGACACAAATAAGGTAACATTATTTGTTTCAAACTTTAGAAATAACTAAATGACGCTTGCTATTTTTTAAACCAACTGTATTTGTAATAATTTGCTTTTACTTTTAACAATGGTGGACATATAAAATATACATTAGCTAATGTAAGCTAATGGATATTATTGACTATATTTTAATAATATTCCACAAATTAGTCTCATATATTCAACTGCACATTTTCTGTATTATAGGATCAGTATTAGTAATGTATGCAAACATTCGAATATTTCAATTTGTGGGCCCAAAACCTTGTTATGTTTAATGGGTCCGGACATCATAGAAGAGCTCGTACTTGTTCAAACAACGACCCACCCTATTAAAGACTTAGTCCATGATAGATTAAACTAGTATTGGCCAGTTGCAGAAAGGATGATTAAAATAATCTCTATTTTGATATAGGCCACGTGATTAGTAATTGGGTTTTCACTTTGGCATTTCAGCATTTCGGCCAATGACATCTGTCATACGTTAAACATGTCGAAAGATAATCAGCCTTTCTGAAACTGGCCGTCTTGATTAATTAACAAATTTTATTTCACACATCGTAAACAAGGTTTCTGCCCATTACCAATTGACGATAAAAGTAGTTTTTTTTTTTCAATAATTAATGTATGTATGGATTATTCTGTGTCTCATCATCGATTCGCAATCAAACAATGTTTGTGTCGGCAGTGCGGAGTGGGGACCAGGGCGCGTTCAGGTGATCCAGCAGCCTCTGCAGAACAGCACATACCTTCAACAGCTGTACAACGCGCAGGGGTCTTTGCTCATGCCGGGAAACATCGCTCTGCATCCTGGAATTAACTCCCAACAGATACAGGTACCGAGTTCATTACAGCCCCTAGAACACAGCGTCCTAGACCTCCACTGCTGGAGATGGGCCTTCCAGAACTGGAGAATTTGGCCTACACTCGCCACGCTGGCCAGACGGCTTACTACCGAGTTACTGATTGTTTAATATTACTAAACCAAGTTTGCGCATACCTGACGGGTGAACGTGTTCCTAGGTTATAACTGCTGGGAAAGCTTTCCAAGGAAACCAGCTCGCACCGCACATGCTGACGGCGCAGGGGAAACAAGTTCTCCAAGGCCAGGCCGGTGAGTCTCCTCGTTACTCTTAACTACCAACCAAATAAAGGAACCACATTAAGCTGGTTTTAAACAATATTAGTTTAAGAAGTTTTTAACACCCTCTGTGTATGTGCATCCCTATAGCTCGTAAATTAGAAAGAGTTTCAAGTGTTAGTATACTTTTGAAATATGCTTTCTAGGAAATAAAATTACTATCATTTCATAGATTTGTTTGAGTAAGGTAGAGGAAAAATGTTATAAATGATATTGCAATTTTTCTCTATTTAGAATTAGCAACCCTATTAAATTATTCATGCAATTAAATAATTTAAAATTAACCTTATAAAAAAAATGATCGGTTGAGCCAATAATAAGGAACAAATATCCTAATAAACTTACATTAAAAGAATATTGTTAGTTATATATATAAAAATATTTATTTTATATATAATATATATATATGTCTCATTTTTAAAGTAGGTATATATATACTGCATAAAAGTTTTTTATAAGAATAATTCCCCGAGACAATTTTAGATGAAATATACTCGTATGACTCGTACCTCCAATATTTAGGTTACTTAACACGGTACGGTTCTTTTTCCACTCTGTAACAGACAGAAGACTTGTAATGTAGAAAAGGAATGACATTTTAGAATTATTTTAATAAATAAAAGCTATGTGTTTATCCACTTTACCTTTAAAGAGTACAAAGAATGATAACATTAAAACACGTATTATCATTTGAGTCTTCAGTAATGTCATTTGCATGAAATTTTAGAAAATAAACTGAAATTTTGTGAAGAATTTTGAGAGTGACCTGCAGTGGAGGTAAGAGAGTCTCGGGGAAGCGTGGGGAGAGGGATGTTGATTTAAACTAGAATCTAAATAACCAGAGCAAGCTAAACTTTGGGGTCATTGCCTAAACATAATATCAGAATTTTCTCCAAGGCATCGATTGGTAATATAGGGAATCCTAAATTTAAAAAATATAATTTACTCCACCATAATGTACAGTATTGTAGTCTACATGTTGTTTAATAAGTTTATGTTAAGTTTTCATACTGAAGTCACTATCCCTCATACATATAAATTTGGAGAGTTGCATCTGGACCAAAACATAGATAATTTATATATTTGATGTTACTGTCAATATAAATAACAACTTTGACGCTATTTTGGTTTTCAGTTAACTTCACAGGTCTCACGACATACCAGGAGCAAGGTTCATGACGTTTTATTACAAACATAAGCCGTAATTTTAAATGTATTGCTCGATTTGTGAATGTGATATAATTTTTATCTATTTTTAACGAATTGTTTTGAAAGATTCGGCTTTAACATGCTTGTTTATGTTGAATTAAATTGGTGTTAGTATACACTTTATTGTTAGCACTTTATTTAAGTGTATTATATTATTCCTCACGGTTCTTGAAATATTGTTCACCTGCATCCAAAACTAAAAAAACTGAAGCCTTTGATCAAAAATACAAATAGATAAAGGGTCTTATACAAAATTACTGTGATTTAAACTAGCCACTCGGACCTCTACCTACATGCTATTTCTTTCACCCATTCATATACGATAAATAGATTTATAATTTTTAAGTTGCCTAACTTTTTGTCACTATAACAATTCAAAGCTATATCAGTCACAAATAATAAAAACTAGTTAAAGATTATTATTTATTATCAAAATTGAGCTAATACAGTTTCATAAGTTATAAATTGCTTCGACAGAAGACCTAACCTACCATTTTTTATATTTCTTAAACACAGGCGCTCGTCGCTGCGTTATTTGTGTTTAAATTCATAATTTAATATATTATTTGACGATAGTAACGATATAATAATTATATTCCATTCGATACGTGGCTGTTTTAGCTATCATACAATTTTTAAAGGCACTCTACTTCTTAACGCATCCTTACGTTGGTTGTGGTGGGAAATAAGCACACTTCTGCGGCTCTATTCTGTTACTAAGTCGAAAACGTTATTAGTGGATTTCGTTACTTACGTCAGAGATTGCGTCATATATACAACTCTATAAGCGTTCGACCTTGACAGCGTCCGTGCAACAATAATTTTAATAGCGTGATATACATATATATAGTTAACGTATTCCATTATATAACGTCTCCGCTTGAGTAACAGAATAGTGCTGCTGGGCCGTTTTCAGAGCCTTAATCTAGCTGTATTGATCGAAGATTAAAGCGATTAGTATTTTCAAACCATTTATATAGTCGTATGTGTCGCATGCCTTTTTGTAGAGTATCGAATTCCGTTAAGTGAAATTTATGTCTAATATTAGTGAAAATGTGGTTTGTATGTGGGTGGCTATAACTAAGCAATGTTTACAGCTCCGTTTCCGGGGTATACGATACCGACTTCACAGAATCAAACCTTCGTGTTTTCACCTTTGAATGTAATAAATACTCAGCCGAGCATCTTGCCTGCGCCGGCGCAAACTCAGGCCGTCGTGTCCACCGGCAGCCAAACCCAGAAGGTAACTATTAGATAGTATCGCGGCTATGAACATTTTATATATATTCTAAATACTTTATTGCATAAGACATCTTAACCTTAAACCTTAATATGTTATTTATAATAAATGGTTTAATGGTAATGTCTCACTGATATTATTTATTTTAAAAACATCACAGCTTAATATATTAATCATATAAACAAAGTAGCGATAGTGGAAGACAAGACAAAGAGATTTTATATTATTTATACAATACTATATAACAGATATAACAGTAAAATATAGTAGTTAGATTTAAATTAATAGTGGCAATTGAACAGTGACTTGCAAAAAAGTAATAATAAATAAGTGTAAACAATAGACTCTTGATTGTTTACATTAAAATCAAAGAAATAAGTGGCAGGATCAACTATTAAATGATATTAACATGCTTAACGAGCATGTTATAGTTCCGAATTGAAAGCTCTGATCAGATGCTCTGAGCATCAAAATCGTGATATTTGATTAGTAACGACTGTCAGTATCATATTTACTCTAAGCGCTCTGAGCATGATTCAGAACGAGCCGAAAGAAAACCTATTATTTATAATAGTTTATTAAACTAAACTTAATCTATGCTTAATCTAACAAAGGGTTGACAACTTTTGATGTGACATACAATGTTAATAGTTATACTAATATAGTCATGCGAAATGCATTTTGTCACTTATAACATATTAATACTCTAGAAAAATGCAGAATATACATTACGTGACAATTGTTTTGTCACATATAACGAGGCTGCGTAGTCAGCGGTTCTTGTGACATAGATGTACTTATGTAACAACATTGTAAACAAGTAACTGATTGATATTTCTATAATTAGGTGATGACCGGAGTGAAAGTGACGTCTACTAAGACAGCCGCCGGTGTCTCTCAGACTCCACAAACACAAATCCTCAGCCCTCTACAGGTAACTCGTGTTTCCTCCAATTCGACTAAACTCTACAATGTCTCGCACCGTTTATCTAAACCCCCAAATTGTCTACATAATTATTGTAAATGTAGCTACTAGCCACTAATACATTGTTTATACTTCAGAACAGTAAAACCTCCTTATCCATGCTGTATCCATGCTGCCTCCGTGGTCTAGCGTTAAGTCCGTGGATTTAGACTCGTAGGTACCGGGTTCGATTACTGGTCGGGACACAAAAATATTAATCAATGTATATAAATACATTTAATTAATATTTAATTTATTTGTGATATTTCTCGAGTTTGGTACGCTGGACACATCGACGACCTTGCCACTTGTCATGATTGGCCTGTACTAAAGTTGGCTAAATGTGAATCCGCTTATTTATAAGCGTGTTTTCTGACCACCCCGAAAGGGAAATGGTCGTGATGATACTTTACTTTTTTTTATTCACGCTTACTTTATTCGTGTTTTCACTATTCGCTGATCTAATCGTTACATATATTACCTACTCGTATGTTAATAAAAATGATTAGGTACCCTTTGTAAACGCGTCGGCAAATGGACTAATTCATGAAAATTTATTTATTTAAATACTTTATTGCACAAAAACTTTAAATTAGTGTAAATAGGCGAGTTTAATGCCAGTTAGGCATTTTCTAACTGACCTGATCCGTCTATGGAAAGGCGTCTTATTTTTAACAGGCAAATTGGTAATGCCACTGCTTAATATCAGTCTGAATTAAAAAAGCTTTTAAAAACTGACAAACCAAAAAAAAAACCTTTTGTCTAAGCTTAACGATAATAATTGATCAATATTATCAAAAAAAAAAAAAATTATTTATACACATATTCCCCTGTAATCCCATATAAATTACCATTCCATATTCACGGTTTCTGTATTAGCGGCATATTTACGGAACATTGTACCCCGCGAATAAAGAGATTTCACTGTACTATATATTCTCCGTCCCGTGCCTCGGAGAGTACGTTAAGCCGTCGGCCCCGGGTCCATTAATATCATACTTGTGGAATCATTAATAGATTGACATCAGACCCTCGTCAACCAAGGCCAGCGTAGCTAGTAAAGGCCAAATTTCTGGAAGGCCCATTTCCTACAGTGAAGGTCTAGGTTCTTGTGGCTGTGGTGATGACCACATATTTTTATTATGATATTTATTGCGTATGAATTTATATCCCGACATAACGAGATTATTATTATTTTTGTTGTTCAACAATCACATTTTGATATTCTTCATTATTAAAATGTTAAATACAAAACAGACGTAATGATTATATTATTTGGGATGTTTATCGTGTTGTTGATACCAGGGCGGGGGCCAGGCGATGCAGTTCGCTCCGTGGCAGCTGTCGGGCGCGCAGGTGTGGGCCGGGGGACCCATCTTCCTCCGAGGGCCTCAATCCGACACCCCCTCCATGTTTATACACCATTCGCCGCAACAGAACAGTGAGTGCTTTTTACCTGACCACCCGACGTAAAGAAGGGTTATGTGTTTATCAGCCTATGTATGTATGTATATTTTGTTCCTTTGTGGCACACTGGAGACCAAATGCGTAGGCCGTTTTTGATGATTCGTCAATCGATTCAACTTAATCACGCGAGTGTCACTGAATGACATTAATCAAATTTCAGTAAGGTGACAACCAGTGTTGTGGAAAAATAAAAGTCGATGAATTATACTGAGTGGGGTATCATCGACTGGGTATTTGAAAATCATGTTGAGGTTTCTCTTATTATTTTTCATTTACAGTGACTATAGGATCTGTAACGATTAAATAATAATAATAATAAATAAATAAATAATAATAAATATTTCCAGACAGGTCACACAGCGCCATCTAGTTTCCGTAGTAAGCTACGAGGCTTGTGTTACGGAAACTAGATGGTTGATAAACTACATATTATACTTTTTTTTTTAATATATACATATTAAAAGTTGGTTAGTAACCATTTCTTCATTGAAATTTTGAAAAAATATGGTCGTTATAATTTTTTTCAAGTTTTTATTTCGCTAATAAACGTTATAATAAAACAATGTTTAAAATTTAACAACTCCGTTATGCGGTTTATCAATTTATTTTATGTCATGTATAAACCAGGATGTAACTGATGGAGGACATAATTTAAAATATTTGTTGTATACAAATATTTATGCTGTAGATATTGAATTTACTAGATTATTGCAATTATAGCGGAATTTTTGTAACACGATCCCTATGACATGTGCCTCATGAAGTGACTGCTTTGTAAATTTATTAACTCTACTTTAAATATTTAGGTAAAAAAAGAATAACCTAATAATATATTACAATCTAATTATGTCATAATATTTGCACATTGAACCTACTAATTGTTGATATTTTATAGCATCTAGCCCAAGGGCTACATACATACATACTGGGAAATATCGAGGGTTGCCATTAATTATTTTTTATTGTTTATATTTATTATTTCATCGATATTATTTAATATTTAGTATCTCTATTTAAATTATTATGTAGATTTATACTCTACGCTTTAATAATCTATTATAATAATATATTTAAATAAAGTTTATAAAAAAATATACTGGTAACCCTACATTGTCAAAACCAAATCAAAACAAAATAGAGTCTGTTGCGAAGTCGATTAGTTATTTTATTTTCTGTTTACGGGAATTGAAAGATGAATTTATGTTTTTAAATTATGCAACGTAAATCAAGAAACGTGTGCGATAGTACGATATACAAAGTGTTTCAATTTTAATATCATTTTTAATAACAGAAATTTTCATTGACTTCACATTTGGACTTTGATTTGAATGTATTTAAATACATTCAGTTTAAATGTCTGTGCCACGCTTGTGAGTATAATGTATTTCAGATGTGACGTGCCAATCTAACTGGAAGCCGCGGCCCCAGCTGTCCGCCATCTTGCCGTCCAGCGCTGTCCGGCCCGCCAGCTCCGTGTCCACGCAGACTGGGTCCGGCCAGGTGAGTCTCTCTCCCTTGGTCTCCCCTCCCCTGGTCTCCCACTCCTCACACACGTCCTGTTGCAGAGTAAACACCGCTCCAAGCCGGGGTCGCCGCGCACCCCGCCCGCCGCCAAGCAGGACGCCGCCAACCAGACCAACAAGCAGGCGAAACAACAGTTCGTATTACATTATCCTTTATTATGTCGTACAATACAATATCAATTTAGGAGGCCATTTCCAAAACTAGTCAAATCCAACACCTCAAATTAAATAAAAACCACATTAATCAGCTTTACAGTCTCACACGTATGGTCCGTGTCTGCTTAATAACTCTTTAAAACTTTTTTCAGACATGCGAATGTATTTTATTTATTTATTTGGAATTTCAACAATATTATTAATGCATAAAGCCATTGGGGTTCACTATTAAGTTAGTTAATAAATTTCTTTATCTTATCTTAATTCTTATATAGAATTCTTATATATATTTTTTAATCTCTCAGTGATTAATCACTGTCAAATTAAAGTTAAGCTAAAACCATTGTGAAGCTTCGATTTGTTTTGTTTAGTTATATGACATCTTTCAGATTGTTGTTGGTGAACACAACCGGCCAGATCTCCGACAAACAACAGCTGACCAAGTCCATACAGCAACAAGTCATCATTCAACAACAGCAAGCCATTCAACAGGTATTTTAGAGATTAGTTTTAGTTGAAAAAGGTTTTCTTGCACGGCAACTAATTCGTTATTTATTGCTTTAAACGATTATTTTAACAAAAATCTAAATAGTTTAGTTATTTAATTTGCTCATAAAATAGTAATTTGAATCAATACAATTCATCGGTTCCCAATTTTTAATGGAGATGGCGCTGAAAATTAAAATTTGGATAATTTTTGCATTGTGACAGTATTGGATGAAGGATGCGATTTAGTGTGTATATAAATATATTATTCTGGTAAACATTCATTATGAAATTTCTAGGAACTGATACAACATATTTTTTGCAGCATCAAATTCAACAACATCAAGTTGTGCAGCAACAAACATCACAACAACAAATTGTGCAACACTACCCACAAGGTTAGTGCATATATACTATTATAATCCTCCCTAGTTCTGAAAGAACAGCTGCGAATTGGTGTAGTTATTGTCCTAAAATTCATTGGAACATCTGTCTTTTTATGTGCCGGGATTGTAAATTTTTGATTGAATTTGTAGTATGGGTGTAGTGTTTTAAATTTAAATAGATGGCTTTATGAGACGTTTTATAAATTGAGGGAACTCAGGGAAGGGATTCTGATAAGTTACGTACCTATCTACTACACGAAAACTGTGTGGTAGGGAAAACGCCATTTTTATTTCCGACGGATATTCAGACCAGTATATTATTACTTGTGTATTCTGAGAGAGTGACAGAACCATAATGTGCACAGCCATGACGAGCTTGCAGCACGCGGCGGCCAACCAGACCATTCCGATGACAGCGATGTCCCAGCTCTCCATGGTGCCGCAGCTGCACCAGGTCAGTCTACCGTTTGTAAATTTACAATTAATAGATCTAGACACTTCGGCAGCCCTATTCTGTTACTTAAGCGCAAACGTTAAATAATGGAATCCGTTAACTATATATGTATATATCACGCTATTAAAGTTAATATTGGCACGGCCGCTCTCAAGGTCGAGCGCTTATAGAGTTGAGAATTAAATAATATTTTGTAATTATGACGCAAGCTCTGACGCAAATAACGAAATCCACTAATAACGTTAGCGACTAAGTGAACAGAATAGGGCTACAGGTCCAAACCAGGTACTGCGTACCGTAAACGACTCGTATTGTTTATTATTTGTGTGATTCAAATCTTTTACAGTCTATTCCGTTTAGTAGGACTCCGCAAATAATAATAATAATAATACAAAAATCATTGACTAAAATACTTAACAACCAACCGTTGTGACGTAAGTCAGGCATACTCGTATGTTGGGTTTTAATGACACAGATCATGTACAAGGAGAAATATCCAAAGATTCTATAAATTTTCAAATACAGTGTAAACTCTATATAACGACACTGCAGGGACTGTGCATTTTATGGCGTTATAGAGAGTTGTCGTTAAATGGAGAGAAGAAAAATCAGAATTGGAAGACAAGTTAAACCAACCAAAGCCAATTTCGACGCTTTAGGAAGTTTGTCGTTAAATCGAGTGACGTTACATGGAGTTTACACTGTAGTAAGCTTTCATAAGTCTACGTAATGTATTGATTGTTAGGATAAACAGAACTATTTTTTATGTTAACAGAGTTTAATGCAAGGAGGGTTGGTGCAGACGACGTCGGGGATCCAGACCTCACAGGCCTTCTCTCACGCCCCCATGCATACGGTAACTATTTTTTTATTATTTTATAATTAAAATAGTAAGTGAAGTAATTTGATAATGAATATATGTTGTCGACCTGCAATCGACCAAAATACCTCGGCGAATAATTCGGCGGCCGTCCGATAATTACATACTACAATGTATGGAGTTCAAATAGGAACAATTTTAATGGACGGAAGGTAAAATACGGCAGCCAAACCATTAATTTAATTGAATGATTGTTAATTTTATTTGATTGTTTAGTTAGAATATAACTTGTTCTCAATATCATAGAGTTCCTATATCATTAGTAGATTGATGTCGGCTCTGTATTAACCGATTGACACGATCAGAAAGTTTACTCAAAATTTTCTTCATATTTAAAAAAAAATGCAAAACAATATACCTATGTAATATAGAATATTTTTGAACGTTAACATGTTTTTCTTAAGAGGGTTTAACACTTTTTCATCTCTCTCGCTCGCACAATCCAATCTTTGATTTTTTTCTAGTCTGAGTGTAGTATTCACTTTGTTATATATTTAGACAGAGAAAAATATGTCGATCTCCAAAATGTCACTACATTTCTCAAAAGTACACTCAGACTTGAAAAATCTTTGAAACATTGGATTGTGCGAGCGAGAGGGGTGAAAAAGCGTTAAACCCTCTTAAGTCACTTTGTTCTTGTTTGTCTGTCTGTCGTTCCGGGTCGTTGCTACTCAATTGTCAAACACCTCCCGATTAGAAGCATTATAATTCCAAATATTTAATCTAAAAAAAAAACTGCTATATCTTGTATGACCATGACCTTATGAACAAATAATTTCTCTTTCTCCCATGCAGGTATGAGTTTTATCCCTGTCTAATTTTAAAATTAAATGTCTGTATTATTTACGTCCATAGGTCTAAAAGAGAAAAAATATGCCTTGAAGAGAAAAAACATTTATTGGAGATATGAAAATAATCGAAATCTAAAACATTATTAGATTGCGCAGACAAGTGCGCAGTGCATATGCCCAAGCAGACAGACAGATACATAAGAAAATAAAAAATAACCAAATATTTAATGTAGATTAAAAATAATCTAAAAACCACGATTTTATATGCGCCTTAAAATTGCGCAGTCTTGATGACCCAAGAGGACATACAAACAAAAACCATACCGCCACCAGAATGTACGAGATGTGGTGTGTGTTTTTTGTTGAGGACATAGTAACAAAAACCATACCGCCACCAGAATGTACGAGATGTGGTGATGGTGTGTTTTTTGTTAAGGACATACTCAAAAACCATCCGCCACCAGAATATACGAGATGTGGTGGTGGTGGTGTCTGTTTTTTGTTAAGGACATACTCAAAAACCATACCGCCACCAGAATATACGACATGTGGTGGTGGTGGTGTGTGTTTTTTGTTGAGGACATACTAACGAAAACCATACCGCCACCAGAAAGTACGAGATGTGGTGATGGTGTGTTTTTTGTTAAGGACATACTCAAAAACCATACCGCCACCAGAATGTACGAGATGTGGTGATGGTGTGTTTTTTGTTAAGGACATACTCAAAAACCATACCGCCACCAGAATATACGAGATGTGGTGGTGGTGGTGTGTGTTTTTTGTTAAGGACATACAAACAAAAACCACACCGCGACCAGAATGTACGAGATGTGGTGATGGTGTGTGTTTTTTGTTGAGGACATACAAACAAAAACCATATTGCCACCAGAATGTACGAGATGTGGTGGTGGTGTGTTTTTTGTTGAGGACATACAAACAAAACCATACCGCTACCAGAATGTACGAGATGTGGTGGTGGTATGTTTTTTGTTGAGGACATACGAACAAAAAAGATACCGCCACCAGAATGTACGAGATGTGGTGGTGGTGTGTGTTTTTATTAGAGGTCATACAAACACAAACCATACCGCCACCAGAATGTACGAGATGTGGTGGTGGTGTGTATTTTATGTTTATATATCCTCTTGGGTCATCAAATTACCCTGAAGGGTTATTTAATCTATTTTAAAAATCTACATTAATTTTAAATATTCGTATAGGTTATCATGTTAAATTATGATGAATATTTTACAAATATACAGTATGATAGGGTTTATCGGTATGCCTCCAGGCGTCGCTGGACGGAACTACTCTGATGAGCAGCCCATTAGTGCAGCTTCTCTCCCAGGAGGTACTAGGAGTAGTCCACATAAAACGCTGAAAACTTACATTTTCTTGTTCCTTAATATTTAAATTCCCAAATACGTAGAAAACCATGGATTTATGATTTGCGGCGCATCACTAGATGAAACAGAGCCATCAAAATTATCTGTCTAAACCGAAGCCATAGTTAAAAATCTTATAAAATCGCCATTTTGTGGTCGTTGCTAGGCGAAACAAAGGCGATTTGTAAGTAATTAACCTTCACTCTTATAATTGACAGGGATCTAGTTAGACTGCAGTAATAACTAATCATAAATCTATGTAAGAAACAGATTAACAATTACGTTTTACAAAATAAGCGTAGTTATTTGTCTCATCGAGTCTACTTATGGACATTTGTATTTAGGTGAAAGCAAAAAAAAGTGTAATTTATATGAGACATATCGCGGATATTCGAGACAATTAAGTTTATATTATTAAAATGTCGAACATCGAAGAAACAAACGATAAAATAACAATAAATAACAATATAAGAATTTTGGTCTTAATGGCTTTTTCATGGCTTAGAATTAGTTTTATTGTGAGCTATAATCAGAACTTAGTGTTGCCATCTCTAGCTCTCGCGAACTGCTTCCAGTTTCATTCACATACCCTAATCGGGTTATCTAAAATCTAGCTAGATTTGAATTCCATTCTTCTTGTAATACGATCTCTTAAATAAGAATTTCCTAACTTGTCTTCCATACATGCTCTATGGGGTATGAGCCAGGCGAACGCGCTGGCCACCCCATAGCATTGATTTCATCGTCTCGACGGTATTTCACAACTACGGCCGCGGTATGGGGTCGTGTATTAAGATGCATCAAACCAAATGTCCTACACAAGGGGCAAATGGCACTACAATTTTTTCCAAAATCTCCCACATACAAATACCATAACTGACCCTCCACCGAATGTTGCAATGAGCGTACCATAGTCTGGCTACTTGAAAAATCTCGACTCATCTGTAAATAGAATTTAACTCCAAGCATTCATTCTTCATTCCAATTTTTGTGATTGCGCGCAAAATTAACTCAAAGATGGCAAGTGGCAAGAACCTCTGGCTATAGTTTTCTTCTCATAGTTTTTGTTTTTACTGTAACCCCTCAAACTACTTGGAACTACGTCCTTACCTCAGAAGTAGTTAAGGTCTGGTTTCTAAGCACAGTTTTACTACTAATGAACCGGTCAACTCTGACCACAGCTGTTTACGTTTGTGTGAAAGAACGTAATTTTAGACTATAATTAAATAATACAAATGGAATTCTTAATAACATTGTAAACTTTCCTATTTAATAATATTTGCTAATGTTTATGGCCATTACGCACTATACCTATAACAGGAGAAATAAATCCCTTTTTGCGTTCCTCTAAATATGTCCATAAGTGAGTTTATTTTGTAATTTGTAATTGAGATGCAACTTCATCACTTATTAAAATATTTTCGAGTTATTTATTAACCAATTTCAGCATTTTATTATAGACATTAATTTATTAAACATGCTAGAACTTAAATATTTTTTATTAATTAATATTATTTTTTATACAATTTATATTTCTTCTGGATGTTACTCGTATTTAAGTTACTTATTGCATCTTTAAATAACTCAATTCTTATTTTTTCCAATTTATTATATGTATTATTATAAAACTTATATGATTTGCCAGTTTTATGCTATAATACGAGGTACACGATGCGGTCGCATGGTTTATTTCTTAATGTGGTAGACTGTTAATATTTAAGCATTTGCACTTTATGATTTGCAGAAAATACTATCTATATATTTTTTAAATGTTAGTAATTAAATAGAAAGTTTATGGATGTGCCTGTTATTTAACTCCCATTAATTTAGTTTTAAGTATATCTCAACCTCGGGTGCGTGCTGGCATTATCTTGAAGAATGTTCCGTTATCTATATTTAATATAGTCATACCAAGTCTGATCAATTTTGACCCGAACTGGTATATTTATAAACGCGCGCAACAGATTCGGTATTTTTTTTCTAGATTGGTACAACCTTTGTTGTTCGTGTGAAGTTTTAACGCCATATGTCAATTAGTGTGTGTTTGGTTGCTATTTGTTTACGACGCAATTATTAAATATTGTGTTTCAATGGAATTACGGCTACGTAATGGGTTGAAAATGTTGCAGAAGTGTTTGTGAGTCTACTTTATTGCGATTCCAAGTATTTCAGTGGCACAAAGCATTCGACGAAGGTCGTGAAGTCGTCGAAAACTTGCTTCACGCGAGTCGTCCATTCACCCCTGTTAACGACGATAACATCGAAAAGGTTGAGGAAATGGTGCCCGAAAATCGTCGTCTGAACATCAGACATCTGTTTGCAGAGGCTCTTAACATCTATTATTGACTCAACACATTTTGGTTAATATTTAAAAAAACTTTGTCGAGTAGAGGTCTCCAAAGATATGCTGATTGATAGCTGAGGACCCTACATTCATCAAACGCATCATTAACAAACAAACTGCTAAACAATCTAGCAAATGGCGCTTCAAAATGAAAAAAAAAACACGTCAAAATGGGTCTAAAATTAAGGTGATCCTCATCGTTTACTCCGATTACCGTGGTGCGGTTTACCATGATATCGTTCCAGAGGGCAAACGGTCAATGAGGAATACTACTTGGCCGTTTTGAGGCGTCTACTAAAGGAATTCGTCGTATACCACCGTATTTGTGGTCAGCCGAGAAGTGTATTTAAAATTTTATTGTTGGAATGAAAAATGCGTTGGCATTCTTGAATTGGCTCAAAAGGAGCGTATTTTGAAAGGAATAATAAAGATTTGTATTTTACTTTAAAATATTGTTTTTTATTTTTGACAGTCCGGGTCAAATTTAATAAGTTATATACGAGAATAAACGTCGCACAGTATGTAATCCTAAAAAAACGAGCACACCCTATTATTTGCTATTCGTAAATAATTTGATATGTGTCAGTTTATCTTGAAGTATACGAGTATATGGATTTTTCAAGTTTGTTTTAATAACTTAAGATGAATGCGTTATTTTTTAAATAGAGAAAACACACGAATGATGATAGCCATACTTGTATATTAATTAAAATAAACCATATTTAAACTTTTTCTTTGTATTTTATTATTTAGCTTATAAGATATAAGCTATCATCAAAATGTTCAATTATAATAGTTCCAAAGTTATGGTGAACGTGAAATCGACGTTTAAAATGATTTTATAGTTAATCTACACGTACGAGTAAGCTAGTTAGTTGATTTGTCAGTGTGTTATAAAAACAAACACCAAATCCAAAAAAACACCTGAACTGATGTATACTCTTCGTTATAACGAACATAATTACTAGATACAACTATTAAAATAAATCAAAAATATTAAAATTATAGATATGTATATATATAAAATATGGACCTAGTTTTGAAAATAAGCTGCTTATGAAATTAAAGTGTTGGTTTATGTATCCAGCTAACCCTGCAAACGGGCGCCGCTATGGGGCTGGTGGCTCCGTCGCTGCAGACCGGGCTGGTGGCGCCAACACTGCAGACCGGGCTAGTGGCGCCAACACTACAGACCGGGCTAGTAGCGCCAACACTACAGACCGGGTTGGTGACACCAACCCTGCAGACCGGGCTGGTGACACCAACACTACAGGCCGGGCTGGTGACGCCAACGCTGCAGACCGGGCTGGTGACGCCAACATTGCAGACTGGGCTGGTGGCGCCAACAATGCAGACCGGGCTGGTGGCGCCTACTACGCAGACCGGGATGATGGCGGCTACAACTCAAACCGGGCTGGTCGCGTCAACGACTCAAACCGGGCTGTTGGTGTCTACATCGCAAACCGGGCTCGCGGCGCCTACAACGCAAACGGGGCTGGTGGCGACTACAACGCAAACCGAGCTCGTGGCGCCTACCACGCAAACCGGGCTGTTGACGCCTACACTGCAGACTGAGCTACTCGGCGCTCAGACATCGCAACCCAAACCCGAAGAAGATAAACTACAAATTGATGGGTCTTCAATGGTAAGCTAATTTGTGTCGCATGTTATGATGAATATAAATTTCCCTTTAGAATGTGACCTAGCATGTAGCTAGGGTTTACTAATGACACTTAGTCAACGTTGGTTTTGAGATTAAAACAATTAAGTATTTTTAATAGAACTTCTTAAAATACTTTTATAAATGTTATTTGAATTACGGCCTATTTAAGTAGATTGATTCCCTGAAGACCATCTCGCGCTTATAGATCGAACACCAGTGCCACGTTTACATTATTCTGTTGCACTCCGTTTCGGGTCACTGATTAGTGTAAACAGGTATCGGTCGCAAACTGTTTATGATTTTTGTGCTGTTAGTAAATGTTAGTAAAAGTTCCAAATTAACGATGATCGCAGAACTTTTCGGATTTCAACCATTAAAGAGTTTACTTTTACTACGGGTTTTACTTATTAATCTTAGGGTTTGCCGTAATTTGAGCCGTTACAGTAACATAACATATACATCTGGTGGGTTGTTGCAGAGCCCGGCCGCGAGTTCCCTCCTGGTGTCGACCTGTGACGCCACTCCTTCTAGCACAGGTACTATAAACTCTATATAAGTATGTACACAAATACACATACTTGTAATACACTCAATTTAGATATACAACAGGTGTAATAATTAACATATTAACTATACATTATTTTATTTATTTATTTCTGTTTACGCGCTATTAATTATAATTAGTGCGTTAGTATAATTAGCCGCTAACTATACGAGTGTTCACTTCCAGTAATCCTAAAAATATTGTTGCTAACTAAAGACTAATCGAAACTGTTTCTGTTTGCTACTATATTAGAGAGGTAGGTCTACACTCAAACATACTTTGCCCTTAAGCATTCCTTTAGTTAGCGATTATAATCGCTACTAATTATCAAATGGCTTTGTCAAGGGTAGATCTACTGTCACAAATATCTTGCTATCAAATATAACTTCAAGCATGGAGGGAGGTGGCCAGGTATTTGTTATTTATACTGTCTATAGCAAAGCATTTGACATAATTGACCATTATATCTTACTAAATAAATTTATCAGCGCTGGTATGAATAGTAACCTGTTTCGATGGTTCAGTTCGTATGCTATTAATAGGTCTCAAGCTGTTGCTACATGTGGTTTCTTGTTTAACTGGTATTCCCCCGTTTTTCTTCAAGCATACTTTTGGCTCCATTTGCGTACCACTTTGTCTTATTTACAATGAATGCATCACTGAAGGTGTTTTTCCTCGCTTATAGAAAGTGGCCAACATTACTTTTACATGATGTTTACCCTATCTTACACAATAATATAGTCCCCGAACAACATGGTTTTCTCAGAAAACGATCCACTATTACAAATCTACACTAGTTTCCTATTTGAAACAAAGCACAAACGGATTCTATTCTTATAGATTTTAAAAAGGCTTTTGACAAGGTGGATCATGCTCTGTTGTTACGTAAAATAGGGTTTAATGGAATTCGCGGTAATCTCCTGCGATGGCTTCGGTCATACATAGAGACTAGGACGCAATAAGTGGTAATAAACGGATACGAGTCTGGTTCCGTATCGGAGTTCCGCAGGGCTCAATTTTTGGACCCATACTGTTCGTCTTGTGTTCATCAATGACATAGGACAATGTTTTCAGATCAGCAATTTTCTGCTATATGCCGATAATCTTAAGGTCTTCAGTAGAATCAATAGTACTGACGATTGCAACAGACTCCAATCAGATATGGATCGCTTGTCAAGATACGTCGTCACAAATAAATTGCAGTTTAATATTCCCAAATATAAATCCATAACATTTACTAAGAACAAAAAAATAACATGATACTACTATTCGCTCTGCGAACTACAATTGGAGTCTGTCGCAGCCGTCAGAGGTCTCGGCGTACTGCTAGATTCCAAATTACACCTAGACTGCCATATAAATCAAATTACTAACAAGGCGTACCAGATGCATGGTTTCCTGGTCAGAGCCTGTGTAAACTTTCGAAAGCCTTCAACCTTTGTTCATCTATACATGTGTCACAATAAATTTGATTGCTCCTTCTTAACCAACAGTATTATATACCGTATCCCTAGCAGCTCAGTTAGGATTACCTCTCATTAGCTGTTTTTGTTGATATTTTTATTTATTTTTTGCTTTTTCTATACTTTAAAAAAAAATCGTTTTTAAATGTTAATTGCATAAAAAAATGTGGATAATGTGGTTGGATATACTGTTGCTTACCTTAATAAGTTAATATTTAGGTAGTAATATTTCTGTATGTCTGTTTTTATCCTAAATAAAATTAAATAAAAATATTATTAAATGCTTTTAGTTTTTTATATTCTTCTTAGTTATTAGTTTAGCTTATCTATTTAAAAGTAACCGTGTTCACCTACTTATGTAATATATTAGCTATCGGTGGCAACTTAGTAATAGCCATACACTACCCATACATACATACTGTTTCTACATTTTATCTATCTAGCTGTAAGTTATCTTTAAATGAATAAAATGAAATGTTATTGCTGAAATAAATGTTGAGTATATGTGTATGTCCTACGTTAGACAGCTGTATGTCGGATGCCCCCGCGCTGGAGCTAGCCGTGCCCGCCACGTCCGCCGACACGCCCACCACTGCGGCCGTCACCACGCCCGACACATCGTGCGTCACCTCGCCCGTCATGTCGCCCGTCGCCTCGCGCGCCACCTCGCCCGACACCTCGCGCGTCTCCTCGCCCGTCACCTCGCGCCTCACTTCGCCCGCCACCTCGCGGGTCAACTCGCGCATCACCTCGCCCGTCTCCTCCAGCGCGCCGGACCCTGTCCCGACGGTACCACTAACAATATTTTATTTCTATAACTATACGTTTATATCGATTTAAGAATATACCTATCTAATTTATTCGTTTCTTTATTGCGCTTTATTTTTTTTATTTTCATGCCATAAAAATAGTTATCATAAAACGCTTTAGTTAGTTAAATGTCACCCTATAAAAATGGGTACTTTTAAACTTCTATTAACATTTAGTTTTAAAATGATAGCGCGGGTTTAGACTTACATATCTCCAGCAGGTGAAGCGTCACGAACCAATCATAAATGTATAGAATTACATTTTATGAAACTGCTTTTTTTATGGGAGGTAATTTAATGCTTGGTCGTTATTACATTTGGTTAGGATAAAAATCAAAAATACAATAGGTCAGCATGATTTTAGAGTTGATAGTTAATATATTGTGTTTTCATAATCTGTAATTAATTTTATTTATTTGACCCTAGCATAACGATAATTGACAAAAACTTTTTACCCTAATAATTACATAGTTTTGATCCCGCCAATCTGAAATCCAGTGTTTTATCTGTAATAAAGTACCTGATCATAATAAATAACCTAATACTATTCGTATAAATAGTGTTTTGTAACTATTTCATACATAAATTTTAACCAATTGACTATTTAATTAAATCATATCTTAACGCTGGGGTAAAAGAGATGTTGTAATTAAATTAAAAAAAACCGCATATAATAGTTATGATTATTGAATTGTATTTTGTTGAGGCACGGTGCAAAATAGTTGGGGCCTGGTTTTGGGCAATCTAAATAATTTAGACCGCTAGACCGCATTTTTTGCTATAACATATTACTATGTGACAATAATTATTTTGTGAATATGGAACGGTTAATAACGGTCTAAAGGATTTTTATTAATTTGGCTTATTGTAGGAGATGATTAAATTGTTTGTGTGTTTGCAGCCGGCCACCCGACATGCCGCACTGTCGCAACTCGTGTCGCAAGGTAACGATCCCTGTTTGTATCATATTGCAATTGAAACGCGTACAATGGACAATGTGAATAGGAGTCAGTATGATTCAAGTAGTTATGATTTTGCAGACATTTATAATTCCCGAAAATATTTCTCTAATTCTCGACGGACCAGGCCTGTTAAAAGTAAAGTTGCCATAACGCAAAAAAAAATGTGTCAAATTTGGTGTATATCGCTATCCCAAGCTCGCTGTATTGTCGTCCAAGCCAAATTGTTTATAATTTCTATGGATAGTTCGTTAAGCATTACTAGTTTTTTTAGTATTAGATATTATTAATAATTAGTTGTTTTACCGGTGGTGGCATAAAGCACATTAATGGCGCTGGACTATATATTTTTGTATTCAATTATTTTAGTATTTTATAACAATATTCATTGGGGTCCAATATCGCCGTGTTAGAATAAAAACCAACTAAGTTAGCCATTTTTGCTCAAAAATATTTAATTACTTTAGTACTAAACTTTTCGACTAAAACCGTTCGTTTTTGCTTGCTTTTAAGACCCTTTTAAGATCTTCATAACTAAGCGTCTCGGTGCTTAGTCGATTTTATCACTGGAAAAACAGAAGTTTGTTTGAAGGTGTAAAAAAGTGAATTTTCAAAAAAAAGTTTGTTGGTTTTCTCTCAACCCAGCGATATGTGTCACGTGGATCTTTATCTAATAATTAAAAAAAACAATGTTGATGAACCTGCAGCCCTATTCTGCTTCTCAAGCGTAAACAGTAATAAGGTTACTAAAAAGATCAATTTATTAGTTGAAACATTTCTGATGTGGATTTGCGATATATTTACAATAGTGTGCTAGGGGCTAATAGTTTGACCGTACTGTACCAGATAAAAGTCTACCGAAAGCGATGATCAAGCCGATACTGACGCACGTGATCGAGGGGTACGTGATCCAGGAGGCGGCCGAGCCCTTCGCCGTCAACCGACCCTTCCGTGACTGGGGCTCGGACAAGGAGACACCCGAACCCGCCCGACCGGATGAACCTCCAAGAAAAAGAGCCTTGCTGGATTCTTCAAGCGATGCGCCGCAAATGCCCTCGGAAGAACGTAAGTGCAAATCCATACTTAATCATTATAATATCACAGCTTTGTCTATACGTATGTCTGTTCATCCGTCTGTTACGCTCAATTTAGTTAGCAGAAACCTTTTAATAGATCCCAGAATCGGACGTACTACATGCGACCATTGTCTTTGACCAACTGTCATTTTTTATTATTATTTTGCCTTCCCATCTTTGTTACTGAATCGATTTTTATGATATTCGGCAGAGATGTTCCTTAGGTCACGTGACCCTAGCGCCATCTGTAGGTGTTTTCACTGGCCACTATTTTATACTTGCACCGCCGTACACTTTTCTAGCGTATTTGATTTCCAACCGGTTTAATTCTAAACTTATGTAGGGAGTTTTCGAATATTTTTAAGCTGTCAGACAAAAAGTATTATTTAGTATTGGTATTATAGCTTTAGCGTAGAGATCACTAATGAACAACTTTACTAATTCATTTTACTTTGATAATACTAAATTTATAGATATACTTATGATTTACTGCCTCCGTGGTCTAGCGGTTAAATTTGTGGATTAAGACTCAGAGGTACCGGGTTCGATTCCTGGTCGGGACACAAAAATATTTATTAAAGTAAATAAGTACATTTATTTAATATTTAATTTATTTGTGATATTTCTCGAGTTTGGTACGCTGGAGACATCGACGAGCTTGCCACTTGTCATGACTGGCCTATAGTAAAGTTGGCTAAATGCGAATCCGCTTATTTATAAACGTGGTTTCTGACCACCTTGAAAGGAAAACATTCGTGATGATACTTTTTTTTCTTTTACATATGTTTTACTACTTAATGAACTGTATCAATAGAATGTACAAATATACAAAACTGTATAAATTTAAAAAAGAATAATGTAACACAATCCATTTCTGTGGTACAGATATTTAATAGCTCAAATTCGTTCGGCTGTGAAAATTCTCTTTTACGAAATAAATAACAAAATTAACTTAATTAGTAAATGGTTAACAAAATCAACCTTATATTTAACATTGAAAAAAAAAACTCAAATAATGCATTTTCACCAAATAAATCATTTTAAAGCTTAGTATGAAAAGCGCATGCAGAATGTCTAATAAAAATCAATAGTTTATTTAGACTTTAAGATCTCTTTGATGTACGTGTATATATATCTAATATAAACACTGCAAAATCCATACATATCCAATACCTTGCGGTTTGGTATACTGTTTTGGGGTAACTCAACAAAACTGAAAGTCGTTTACCAAAATTTAATTTACAATTCACGCAGCTAATGAATTTAACAAACTGGTTGAATTTTCAGAATTAAATCTAACTCAAGTGCAACTACTTTTAAAAATACTCTGTCAAACATTGGTATGACTTACGGCCAGTTGCAGAAAGCATAATTAATATAATCTCTGATCAATATTTTGATTATACGTGGCGTGATTGGTACTTAGCTTGGTTGTTTCGGCCAATGACGTGCCTCATAAGCATACGCTAAACATATCAAAAGATAACCAATCTTTCTGCAACGGGTTGTTAAGCTACTTGCTTTCTTATTGAAAACATATTAATGGTCTGTAAATATATGCTTGATTACCTAATAACATTAAAAAAAAACATTATCCGACATGATAAACATTGTTCTGTAAAGTTCATGCATGTTCTAATGTATCTTATTATCGTTAAATGATGTAAACCTGTAATGCTGTTTGTAGACCCTAATAAAGAAAAATAAAATATAAATATTATTATTGTTCACTTCTAATAAATTTTGACTCTTCTAATATTTGACAATAATCTTTCTCTTCATTTTGATGACAAATCCTCATAATAATGTTTATTCAATACATTGCACTAATAAATTGTGATTGGGGGTCGCTTTCGCAATCACCTCCTTTTCTCATCCTTATATATAATTACTGCAATATATCTGTGAAACCGCCCTTAACCTTAGGTTGTAAAAATTACAAATTTTGAGATGTTGTTCAGATCTTAGTTTATTGTTTGTGTCTGATTGTATTTAGTATGACTGCATCTTGTTTTTATTATCTGTAATTAGATAAAGTCTTAACATTTAAAAATAATGTTGCCGAGTTTAATCATTGTTTATTATTTGTTCCAGCGGAGAGAGCTCACACGCCGGCTGCGCCCGCCGACCCGCGCCCCGACATCCGAGACTGGACCGTCAGTATATACTATCTATATCACACAATTCTCACACAATATACATTTGGTACAGCTCACTCGGAACAATATTAAGATAAAAACAACAAACTATCGGAGCTATTGGGAGATTAATATAATACACTTTTATTACGTACTGACGTTATAGTACAGCACCGTCGTGCCGTGGAGAGCACATTAGACCGTCAGTCCCGGTTCCAGTAATACCAATTTGTGGAATCGTTTAGAAATCATCTGGCTGGCAATCTAAATAATCTTCTGGAAAGCGTATCTCGATCAGTGGGGTTCTAGGTCGTGAGCTAGGTTAATCTTTATGTACTAGACGGTTATGATTAATGCCCAACTGTTTCTTAGGTATTTCAACACACTTCAACGGGCGTAGATGTTTGACTGCACCTTCAGCCATTGTTTTATTTATTTGGCTACGATAGATGAGTCTTGGCTTGTATGGTCCTTGTTACGCTCAACTTTCCATTATACACCCGATTATTCAATATTTGTTTCATTTATCTTTTCAACGTACCGAAACCATAAAAGTCATGAGTTATGAATCGGTTTGGAATTTTTCTTTTGTCACACGTCTAAGACATATATAGGATATTTTATTTTCGATTTAATTCTAACTCGCCAAAGCGTTATCTTTTAAAATATGTATATTAATTTAGTATCTCTTTCTTCTTTTTTATCGGGTATTTCTTAATTTGGCATTCACTTATAGAGATTGGACACCACTAATCATACTAATCCATCCCGCTGAAGGACTATCGTGGTCTTCCAAGATGTAGTGTTTATTTCTTTTCATTATCTAAACGAACGTAAACAAGTGCTTTTTACTTAGAGTACTTCCCACCCGGTACTGGAGCTACCTTATATAGGTTAGCAAAAACCACATCTTTGGACTTTCATATATATATATATATATATATATATATATATATATATATTTATTTTATTTAAAAACTTAATTGCACTTTGTACAAAGGCGGACTTAATGCCGTTAGACATTCTCTGACAGCCAAACCTTTAGGACATTTAGACAGTATCAATGATAAGTAGGTGCAATATTATTAAATGACAATTTGTAAGATATACGAGTATGTAGACATAACAAAAAATACATACTAATAATACTTAATAATTACATTCTAATACATATACAAGTACATATATAAATTATTCATTATGGATCATATATATACATATATAATATAATAACAATACACAAAATAAAACCAGTCATGTGAAGAAGTGGCGAAACAATGTATAAATAAATATTTCCAGACAGGTCACACAGCCCCATCTAATTTCCGTGGTAAGCTACGAGGCTTGTGTTACGGAAACTAGATGGTTGATAAACTACATATTATACATATAAACACCCAGACCGAGACAAATTATACAATGTACAATTTGCCCCCGGTGGGAATCGAACACACGACCTCCCGAGTTCACGGCGACGTTTGTTACCACTAGACCACGGAGGCGGTCAATATGTATGGCAATATGTAAATTGTAAACATCCTCGTCCATGTGTCCTATACGTTGTATGTTTTGTCCTCGAGATGACGGAGGTGAGCTCGTTCGTGCGCACCATCCCGGGCGGCGCGGAGTACGCGGCCGAGTTCCTGGCGCAGGAGGTGGACGGGCCGGCGCTGCTGCTGGTGCGGCCCGAGCATCTCGTCATGGCGCTCTCCATGAAGCTGGGGCCCGCGCTCAAGGTGGTGGCCAGCGTCGACGCCATCCGCCCCGCCGAGGACGACGACCGCGACCACTCGACTCGCACGTCTCATTAAACGTGACAGCCTTCATCCCACAAATTGTGCAATATTTCTATTCCACTATTGAATTAGACGATCGACTTGTTGACACATGTATCAATATTTCTAACTTAAAATCGATCAAGAATCGGCATAGAAATAGTCAACCATACATATTAAAAGTTATTTGTTGTGCAATTAGCATATAATCTGGTCCCTACATACATAAGAAATATCATTCACCTGCTTACCACGCGGCGGGGGCAAAGTCCCGCGCCCCCTTCTAGTTGTGTGTGGAGACATACAGATGTCTCTATAATCGTGATATATGCTTTCCTATCCCGAGTTTTATATAATGTTGTACATATCTAGTACCAACTCTTCGTAGGTGTAAATAAACGTTGTCATTACTAATGACATATATTATTATATAGTGTATTGTATTAGTGTAATACTTATATTATTTTTATTAGATTTATATTACTATTATTACGGTTATATTGTATCGGTCATCAATTCAATTTAATTCATGGGTATTCTGGACATGGGCCTACATAATATAATGATACCCTTATAAGTATAAACCCTTCTGGCCATCGTGGCCTGAGAGAAGGCCAAATCCTCCAGGAATATGTAATGTAACCGTTACTGATGACTAAAACATGATTCTATCCTAAAATTTCTCTGTAAAAGCGGACCTAATTAATTTGAATAACTAAAAAAATATACTGTATTATTGGTTGATAATATAAACTTGTTTTGTCCTTTTTGGTTGTTGAAACAGTTTGTGTTCAACACGGACTGATTTTAGTTTCGTTTAGATAATCGAATAACTGGTGCTGTTCGCACTCGATTATCGTTTAGTGTTTGTGTCGTGTCATTGGTAACACGACAATGTATACCTTTATATTAAGTTACTTTATAGGAATGTAGCGGTTGTTTCATTCAGGGTGGAAACGTTAAGTCATCTTGCTTGATATTTTGTTAAAGAAAACTACGTTTATAAAAGGATCACATACATTTTAAAATTCTGGTGTAGATAATTTATATTTTTAAATATCGAATATGTAATTTTCAACATAAAATATGTTGACTACTTTATTACATTGCTCTCATAACTTCCGAAATTGAATTCGGTATGCCATAGTTAATGTAGAGATTTAATTTTCAAATAGATTTGAATGTTGATATACTTATGAAATGAAATGAAATGAAATGAAATATTTTATTTGCTAAAAAACACGTGGTTACAGATTCGAGTATGGTCTCAGTTTTATAGACAACTCACATGTTTCGCCAGTGCGGCATGCAAAACTTTATACAACTATTATAAAAATTAAATTACAAAATTAGAAACATTGGCACAGTCTTATAAATCATAAATAATAATTATTGGTCCAATAGGTTTCAATGTCAAATATAATTCATTAAATAATTATTCTAGATGTCAATTGTATTGCGTTATTAATAGTCAGGTACATAATTTTCTTTTCTACCATTTAGGAAGTCATTTACGGAGTAATAACACCGTTCATTTAACCACTTTCGGAGTATTTTTTTAAACCGTCGAATTGGTAGCTGTTTAATATTTTCCGGAATGTGTTTCCTTATATACTCGTATATCGCCAGGAGCGAAAACCAACTATTAAATTCACTTTTTTTAAGAAAGAAAATACTTTATTTATCGCAACAATTACAGTGGTTACAAAAAAAAAATATGTAAGGAATAAATAAATGTATAAATGTAAGCCTATTCTATATACCGAAATATACATACAGATGTGGCGATAAATAGGTGGTCAGCTCAGCATATGCTACAGCCGAGGCTGCAGCGCTGATTTTAATGTTATGTTGGGTGAGTCACGGGAGAGATGTACAGTACCATTTACTAAATCTAGAGGAACACTAAATGTACAGTTCACATATATGTTTAACAAATGAGAATAGAATAAATAAATAATATTATGATAATTATTATTTACATCAATCGTTTAAAAAAACTTCTGCTTTTTCCAGTGATAAAATCGACTAAGCACTGTGGCGCTTAGTTTCAAACAAAGTGGGTCTTAAACGAACACTTTAGCCGAAAACTCAAATTATATAGTAATTAAATGTGCATAATATTTTTTGTGCAAAAATGGCTACCTTAGTTGGTTTTTGTTCCAACACGGCGATATACAGTTGTGTCGCATTTTAACTTTAGGAAATATCGAGTGATATCACTTTACGTAATAAAAATGTGTAGTTTCATAAAAATTCCAAAGATGTATCCAACTTCATAATCACTAAGATGAGATAACAAGTACATACATCGTAACTACACGATGAGATGTACGAGTTAGTGACGTCACTTTTGTAAATACTACAATATAAGTTAAACAAGGTTAGTTGCGGATTGTGGATCGTATAAACTATTAAATATTAAGGCCCGGATTATAAATCTCATTTTAGTGTGACAGTTTTGTAATATAGAAAAACTGACATTTGGAAGCACGACATTAGATCAGACTTAATCCGGGCCTTACATCTGTAGTCTTAGACGTTTCCTCAACGACTTTCTTCTTCTTCTTCTTTATTCTTCTTCCTTCACTCAAATATTTCTCTCAGCAACCCTATTCTGTTACTTAAGAGCAAACGTTATATAATGTAATACGTTAACTATATATATATCACGCTATTAAAGTTAATAGTTGCATGGCGAGCGCTTATAGAGTTGCAAATTGAATAATATTTTGTAATTATGACGCAAGCTTTGACGTAAATAACGAAATCCACTAGTAACGTTTGCGACTCAGTAACAGAACAGGTCTGCAGCTGTCAAACGGAAAGACGCCTTAGCTCGTCACTACGCTCGAGGAATGGAAGTGTCAAACTCAAGGTACATCGCGACTTACCTTGAAACCTTCTCGAAGCGTGTTCATGTAATTTTTAAACTTGTATTTCTTATCAATATATTAGTTGAATTTTAGTTAAGACACATTGTTAACATTTGAAAATAAATTGTCAATCAATTTTCATGTCAAATCAGATTTTGTTTCAAAATTATAAATAATTTTCACGGCACATGAATATTCATATAATGAAAGAGACAGACTTATGGATGTCAAATGTGCGTGTACGTAAATGTAGTAATTCTGACAACATTAATATTTAAAATACTGGAACGCATATCAAATGTTGCCAAAAAAAAAACTTAAAATACAAAAGAATACATTTACAACTAAGATTTTCGAGGATTATTTGACAGTTAAGGAAACGTCTTATTGTTTTGTAGTTCTTGGCGCTTCCTTTGAGTCCCGCCGTCTTTATACACTGCTACAGTTCGGATTGTCTGTAGTAGTATTCTTGCAGGTAGTACTGTACTGTGTAAGTTCTGGGACGTGCAACAGGTATCTGGTAGTTATACTGCCAAGTCCAACATGTGTTTCTTTATCGGTGACTATATAACGAGCATCCCGACTCTACTATTATATCAAATGTTTGGTTATATCAAAACTAAGAACTTAAGTATCGTGCGAAAATTTACAAATTGTTAAAGGTAATTTTGCAACAGTTGGGATATTAAAATACTTACATTATATGTTAGAAATATAATTGTTCGATATATAATTATGCACACCGACATATGTATGAACACCTATTATTTTGTTTTATGGAAATAAAGTAGTTGAAATAATTTGTTTTTTATTTACGTAAGTACCTTATCAAACCGGGATCAGACATATGTGTTGGTCGCGTAAGTTCGGGATTGAGATTTTACAGCTTGTCTGGCGCTGAAACTTACGGCCGGTTGCAGAACGGATAAATAATTTAATGGTCATAATTATGATATATGCCACGTGATTCAATGCCAATGACGTGTTTCATACGTTAAACATGTAAAAAGATAATCCAGCCTTTCTGCAACCGGCCGTTAAAATTACACATTATATCGAAGGATTTAACAACAAGGTAGTATATATAATAACATTATTATTATTTATTATTATTAACTTATTTTGGTAATTTAAAATAACTTGCTGTGTTACAGACATTTTTTTTTTACTTCCCACTTAAATACCAATTATAGATTTGTTTAATAAGTAATATACAAACAGTATAAACGAATTACAATATTAAATAATTTAAAAGAAAACCTAATATTAAATTAACTTGAAAATGGCGCGGGACATTATGACAAAAAACTGACAGCGCTCAGAGCGATCTACCTCGCTATCGTGAGCAATCTAAGCGCGAGAAATGATGCCATTTGTGACGTCACATAGCTTTGGCAAAACAGTTTAAGCGCGTTTCAGAACACCTTAAGCGTGCTTAGGTTACTTTTATCGCCTCTCGGAACGATGGGAATATATACTATCTTTTTAATTATTATTTTTCGCTATATAACAATATTTCGTTATATAAAGATATAGGATCTATAAATAGGTATTTAAATTTTTTGGAAGTATTTATTTGGTGAGAAATTAAAAAAATTGCACGATGTTTCTAACCTGGCAATACTTTATATATTAACCCTGTGTTGACGTACTGAGCAAAGCGCGTTTTTTATTACCGAATTTTGCTTTAAAGGGGATGATCAAACAAACGCTACTTGAACGCCTGTCAAAGCGAAATTCAGTAAAAAAATAGCGTGCTTAGAGCACCAAGTTATGTTTCGATATTCAAATTAAAGGTATATCACCTAGGATCTATAAATATTTACATATTTTGAAATAATTTATTTGGTTAATATTGATTTTGGAACTCAGCCTAAACACTAGGACGAATTGGTTGCTTAAATATACCATGGAACTATGGTATATACATACGAGTAGTGAGTAGTTAAACGTCGAGTAAGTATGCATCTGTATCGAGGATGTGGTCGTATCTGTAGTGGTGCGCCGGCCTGGAGATGTGCTGCTCCTCCTGGAACACAACTCCACTCTTAAGTTTAACTCTTACCAAATCTTTAAGTGAAAACGCTTGCGGCAAGCGATCTATATCGCAAATTTTTTTTTCCTAGCTACAAAACTTGCATTGGCTGTTGAACATTAGTTAGCGCCATCCATTTAAATCACGGAAAAAGTCGATACTTTTTCTTGCCATATCATCAGTGATAGATAGACTAGGATATATCCCTCAAGGCTCGCCACTACACACGATCTCCTGCCAACCTCATCCAGCCTCCACGAGCGACCTTTGTCAGGTCATCCATCCATCTAGCGAGGGCTCGTCCCACTCTACGTCTTCCCGTACTTTACTACAGAATCTGTCTACTCCATCGTCCATAGGTTCTACAGACATGTTCTGTCCATTAAAACTTCAACTTACAAATTTTGAAGGCTATATAATATAAACTGCCTCCGTGGTCTAGCGGTTAAGTCCGTGGATACCGTGGAGACTCGGAGGTACCGGGTTCGATTCCTGGTCGGGACACAAAAATATTTGTTAACGTAAATACATACATTAAATAATATTTCCACTTTTAGGCTCTATCCATCAGAAAAATACCGACCATAGATCTCACCATAGCCCGCTGGGCGACCCTAAGACCCTCTGTTAGTGTTCTCGTTTAAGCCAATTAGCATTTCGCAAAGATCTTTTTATTAAATCAATAATGAGTAGGTGTTTGATTGGACACCTAAGTAGATTGTCATTAAACGAGGTTCGCGTGATTTTACCGTTAAAATTAATTATAAGGCTGGCAATTATTTCTGACAAAGTACCTACTTCATAGCCATGGGAAAATTATTTAATATTATAGGTACATAACTTTTGCGGTCTGTAATGACTGCGATTCTGGCAGGGATGATGACCTATAACGTAGATCCAGGCCATCACAGCGGCTGGGCGGTCAGCAGCACAGCCATTGAGGACCAAGGATTAGACCACTATGGTCAACTCAAACAATGGGAATTAAAATAAAATGAAACTAATAAGTAAAAAATAAAACTAAAAGAAAAGAAATAAGTAGGTGTATAGTAATGTTCTTGACACTTTCAAATTATAAACACAACGATAAAGGATTTTTAAAGAATATTGATGGTGCGTAAAACTCGACTTTAAAATTGGTGGCGCCTATTCGAGTAACGCGTAAAATTCGAATCTTTAAGCAATTGTTATTACTTGCAAATTTCACTTACTATTTTCAAAAACCTAATTGAAAAGCTAACCTGGGCTCCACTATATCTCTAGATTGTCCATCAGTCATTACCGAAAGCTCGGTCACAGTATATCACATAACGTATCGCGTCATCGTATTATCAGCGTAGAGAGTACCTACATTAGCAATCATGATCGTAAATTATAGACATTTGGAACCAGCTAATTATGCATAACTACGTTTTGGTGCAACTACACAATATCGTTGTTTGGTTCTGCATGGGGAAGAAGTAGGAACCTATTAATACAGCCTACAGCATCAAAGGGCATCGGGGAATTATATTACCTTATTGTCGGCACCGCTGGGTCGACTTGGTGGAAGCGGTCGGATTAACATTCTGCTCCTGGTCAATAAAGCAGTGTCCCTGTATGTCACCCAGTACATGGATTTGGCTTTCGTAGAACCCTTGGCGTGCATCATGTACTTCCCGTTGAGGTTACTAGAAAATAAATATAAACCAGAGAGCGGTAGTGCACTCTACACTGGGGTATTCCGAAATATTTTTGATTTATACTCGTATATCTATCACAATAAATAATGTTCTTTACTAGTTTATTTTCTGTGTAAAATGGATTTATTATTAAAATGACTTTTTATCGTATGCTATAGGTACTGTACTTTATCTATCAGTTAAACGTTAAAAAAAACTGAATAGGTAGTAACTTACAATGAAAAAAGCATGCTGTAATAAACGTGTTGCTACACTAAACTTTGAACTCGGGATAATAGTACAACATCAACTTAATTTGTTTTTAATAAATATATAAAAAAATAGTCACTTAAGAAACTTCCTGAAAAAGTTCGATATTTTGTAAGTGATTCGTAATACCTCTTGTCACATTCTTTGTACCACCAGGCGCCGCTGTGTTCCACGGCACACGCACCCATGTCCCATTCATCGTTATCCACATCATAGGTGGAAAACTTTTGGCCTGCGTGATATGACAACGCATCGCCTGAAAGTATAGTGATCTCTTAGTCTAACCACTGCGGAGGACTATGCGGGGTTCAAAGCAGAGATGGGCCACAAATGCCAGTTACTAAACAGCTATTCTACCTAAGTATCATCACGTCGATGTCTCTAGCGTACCAAACTCGAGAAATATCACAAATAAATTAAATATACATGGTTGTTTATTTCAAACAGAACCTTGAATTAAATAAACTTTTTTACAACAAAATTTAAATTTAAGTTAAAAAAAATAGCTCCTCCAAATCGCTGTCCTGTGGCATGGTGCCCAATACACTAGCAGGATTTCCCCTCTGAATTAAGATACTTAATTTATGATGGAAAAAGCGACCCGCACTTTTGGAACACAGCCCGTGATGACCAAGCTCATCGACAAATTAATATTAATTAGATTTATTTATTTAAATTAATAAATATTATTGTGTCCCGACCAGGAATCGAACCCGGTATCTCCGAGTCTATCTATCTATAGTTAACTATATTGTCGTATTAGTTATTAAATAATTAGCTGTTATTTAAGTAAGGAAGTACCTGCGGTGCCGTAATAGTTTCCCAGAGTGCTGATTCTATATCCCTCGAGCTCCGAGCCGACCCCGAACACGGAGTAGCCTGCGAGTCCCCTATGTCCGTCCGCAGTCTCCAGCTCCACCCGCAACTCGTACAGTTTCTGGCCCGTCAGCTGGTGGAGCTTCTCCAACCCCATCCAAAACTCACCGGCCAAGTTACCAAAACCATATTTGTATTCGTACCAAGGTTTGTAAAAATTTTGAGATCCATCATATCGATTTTGAAAAACCTAAACACAATAACTTTTACGATTTCTGTTTAAGTGGATCCGTCCATGTCTAGGGCGAAACATTATTGGTATATACTCACTGTCCACCTGCCACCAGCCGTGTCCAAGTCGCAGAGCACGTTAAAACTGTCACAATTATCTGGCATGATTTTATATATTCCAGTAACATTGAAGCCTTGCATTTGTATCTCGCTGCAGTCAGTCGGATATCGCTCGGACCTGCCTACAGGCCCACTTCTGAAACAAATTAATTTCATAAACGTACGACTTTCCATAACTGTTATCTATATAAACGAAACATACCTGCATTCACATTTCTTATAGTTTTGTTCGAGCATACTTTTGCGTAGTTCGACCATAAATGATTGTATATCACTTTCATTACATGTATAGCTCATTCTGCAAAAAATGCAATTAATTGTATCTAGTAAATTTAAATTCATAATTTTTTAAATATAAAAAGAAGGCAAGACTAACTTTTCACGGGATCTGAATATTTTTTGATTATGATCCTCCGATATAGTGGAAGATATAGTTTCGAAACCTTCTACTAAAGATTTCAAACTATCTTCTATGGACCGCATTCTATTGTTTAAATTCGATTCTGACTTCTCAATGTCGTTGGCATCTACTGTGAACATGAAAATATTAAGTTTTTAAGTAGAATTGGGTTTGGACAGAAACTTGCATAGCATAGGTACTAGGTAACTGACGAACTTTTTTCTTTTATTATTTGGTTTAATTAGCTAATAGCTTTTAATTTGACCGTTGTAAGTTTAGGCAAAGTCTAATGCAATTAAACATATTTCTAGATTTTAGCTGTAGGATTGTAGAGAAACTAATGATAAGTATTTGTTATTTATTTTCATATTACCCTCGTTATATTTTCTTAAATCACAGTTTTTTAACTTTGTAACATCTTTTTTTATAATTGATATATTATTTTCAAGTTTATTCGCCAGAGTCGTACTTTTTAAATTGTTTAAAATTTCTTTTAAATAGTTTAATATTTTGTCCGTTTTGTCGTGAACTTCCATGTCTAGCCTGTTTAGTCTAAAATCGATTCCTTGAATGTTTTCCAGTTTGACGTGACTATCTTCGATAGATTGTACAAATTTGTCCAACACATCAGGCTGCCGGGACTGCACCACCGCACTTGACAATTCGTTTTCGAACTCTCTCCTCCAGGCCAACTGTTCCGGTTCCGGTAGCTCTTTCCTCGACTTTAATTTTTTTTTCTTTAAATTGATTTCTTCGGTTGATAATATTAAAGTCATCGTTAAAAGTAAAACCAAATGGATTGTCCCATTCATCTCTCGCGATTGCTCCTACACTAGTAATAGAAACAGATATATACTCGTCTAACTAACAATGCATATTATTAGTTTTTGTTTGCACTGTTTATAATGAGCAAATATAAATAACACTGAATAGTTTATTTTAATATACTGTGGACAGATTTGAAATATGAAAACATTAGTTTTATAGGAGTGTATCCTAATGTGTAACTAATATAATCTCTTATATATTTATTAAATAAAATAAGATGATATATTTTTGTTATTTTTTCGATGTTTATTAGAATAATTAATCGCTTTATAGGTTTACTTAAATAGTACCAAGTAGGGGTTGTTGGTGTGATTAGTTCTTAGTGTGCCCAAAACTTGATCTCGTATAACTCCTATACCCAAAACGTTCGATGACTTTGCGCTATAATTATAAGGCAAGTAGTTAGCAAGTACTTTCACTGTCTTATCAGTGAAGTCTTGGAACTCCACAATAAATTCAATATTTATAAATCATATTATTTAAAATTACCACAACGCGATAAACTGCGCATGAATCTGTTCCTTCGTTTTGGAGGTATGTTTGATACTACAGCTTCAATCATATTAATAACCCTCCTGTTTTTGATCGCAGATAACAGATATGTTATTTGTGAAAATTATAGTAGTGTCGAATAATTGGATCGCGTTCAGGACGAAACCTTTTGAAAAAAAAGACAAGCGATTTTTAAATTTAAGTAAGTTACTGTGACAAGGTTCGTATCGCGCGCTCATTATTATTATTAGTGTATTATTTACTTATAACAATAACATAACGTCGTCTAGTGAATATTATAAAGCGAACTCAGGAAAGTGTTGTCGGTAACTTTAGATTAAGATAACTGAAAATATTTCAAAGCACTCACCCTTAAGCCGACACATTGAGTGTGATTTCCCCACAGTAAGCTCTTTAAAGTAATCCAAATAAGTTTTCAAACTGTTCAAATCGAATTCGAGTTCCTTATAGGATTTAGTTTTAAAATTCCTCGTAAATTCGTTTAGATGTTTCAACACAGTGTTGAATTGATCGTGAACTGTCACAGTTAGATGAGTCAGTTTGTTATCTACTGAAGTAAGATATTTTTGTGCGGACATTAAGCTTTCGACAAACTTCTCGATGACAGCTTCGTTGCTAACTTTGTTTAGGTCTATATCAACATGCGTCACGTTCCTGCTCAATAAATAGCCGTCATTTGTATCATCATCGTCTCCATTTTCTGCTGATGTGTCGTCTTCTCTCCCCCAACCGTAACGTAAAATTATTAGCAATAGCAAGAAAATTAAATTCATTTTAATTTTATAAACCGTTTGGTACTTGACAGCGGTGGTGTATGTAAATCCAATTGTTGTGGGAGAAAGACAAAGATCGTTTGCTTGCAATATACGAACTAAAAACATCTTAGTTTTAAAAATAATATTTAGAAAATGTTTAAATCTGTTTTATAGCTGCATGTTCGTGTTATTAAACAAAATGTCCTTGTTTACAAGTATCGGGTGTGGTCACGCCGAGCTCGAAGTTGCTGGCGTACCTGACTCTCATTTCACTCGAAAGATATTCAACGACGAATGAATTTTACAACCTTTTGTTGGATTATAGTGGGTGATTTTCTTACATATAAATAATGGATAATATAATTTATCAGGTTTTGTAGAAAAAAAATAAAAGTGAATAAAAAATTAATGATACTTATATTTTATTTATAAAAATAGAAATATTAACAATAAACATAACATTTTTAAAAGATCCTTGATATTCCAAAAATTCGAGCGCCGACTATTTGCAAATTCGATAGAGATTTCAGAATTAGCACAATATACTCGTATAAGCCATTGGGCCTTTTCAGGACTGCATTCTTAAACACCCATCGAGCCTGATTGTCTCTCCATTTAACATCGGGTTGTCTATGATGGCCTGGACAAGTAAGGCGAACTCCCGTGGACTGCCGAGGCGCGAGGGGAACGGCACGGTCGCCTCCAGAGCTCGGATGGCCTTCTCCGGCAATTGCTCTATCATCGGGGTCCGGAACAAACCTGAGAAAATAAAAACGAACTTTATCTCTCCGTCAGACTCGCCTTCGCCACACTTCGTAAAGACGACAGTCGATGCACACCTGGAGCTATAGTGACTACTCGTATTCCCTGCTTGCTAAGATCCCTGGCGATGGGCAGCGTCATGCCGACCACTCCGGCCTTGGAGGCCGAGTATGCCGCCTGTCCAGTTTGGCCGTCGAATGCCGCCACACTGGCTGTATTTATTATAACACCGCGTTGGCCGTCACCGTTCGGACTATTTTTTCCTATCATTCCGGCCGTCAGCCGAATCACATTGAAGGTTCCTATCAGGTTTACCTGAAAATAACAAAAGATCAGCCCAGACTCGCGTGGTCGCGCTTTGTAAAGATAGAGTTTGGTTACCTCAATAGTTTTGCGGAAGTCGTGCAAGTCGAATGGTTCGTCTCTCTTGAAGTTATAGGTCCTAGCGGCGGTGGCCACCCCAGCGCAGTTCACGGTCACGTCCAACCGACCGAACTTATCCTGCACTTCTTGAAGAGCTGCTTTCACGTCTCTCTCCGATGTCACCTACAAAGTGCAAGCTATCGCATCATAACGACAAACTCGTCGATGTCTCCGATGTATCGGACTCGACAATCTGATAATAATATACCTAAGTGTAGAATATGCAGGCCTCAAATATACCTACAAACCGACTAGGCATACACAAACTTTTATACTTATTAAATACATTTTTATTGTACTCGTAATCTCTTTAAAGTCATGCAATGAGTGCTTTCCAACACGCAGGGAAGTGACCAGTGCGAAGGATCCCATTGCAGACCATGGTAACCATGGCTTGTTAGCGAGAGTTCATTAGACAAATATTTGTTACCCCAATCTAAATATCTCTAGGCCTAAAAATAATTTTAAAAGATGGCTTTATAGAGCTCGAGAGTAAACACAGAAAAACAAATTAGCAAGCATAGTGTGGCGGCACATAGAACGGTATCTTCACCACAAGGGTCACGGGTTCGATGACGATGTGGTGGGGGTACCATACGGGACCGACCCACTATTGTGTGGGCTAAGTTCGACGACCTGGGAAGTAGTGGGGATACCACACTGATCTGACCTACTACTTCCCAATCCTAGTTTCTGGCTATAATTATGTTTGTTTGACATTAAATATTTATCAACTACCGAATAAGCAGTTTTACTCTCGAGAACTCCCAAAATAGCTATATTATTTTACTATTCTGCTTTTTAGTAGGATTTATTAGCTAGCCATATAAATGAAGTCACCACAAATACCGTAATAATATCATAGTTTAAAAGCTTAATATTATAAATAAACTTAATATGAAACTTACATCAACAGGGACATACGCAGCATTTGGCCCGAGGTCTTTGGCAACTTTTGGGCCAAAACTGTTTGGTAGGTCACATAATACCACCCTGCCTCCTAAATTGACGAGGTGCTCTGCTGTGGCTCGACCTAACCCCGACGCTCCACCCGTCACCAAACCAACTAATCCCTGGCAACAAATTAAACTAATAAGTAGCGAAATTTTGTACAGTCGGTAACAAATTACTCTCTATTTGATAGGACTATATAGATATAGGAGGATTATATAGATTTCAAATTCCAATTTTAAAAGTATCTAGGTATGTGACTGTCGCGTTGCGTTTGGTATAAGATGAGAGGTTAATTAACCTTATTTCTTGTATTATTACGAGTATATACAGTTTGTAATAATAATAATGGTAACCTTGAACACCTTATAGTAGAGCTAATGTTATTATATACCAAATGGCACGTAAAATAATTACAGCATTTTATAAAATAAAATAAAAAATGTACGATTTTGACAATTGTCAATTTTTTGTAAGGTTTTTAAGGTCCGCACAAAGTTGGTCAGCGGTGCCATTTGGTGACGTTTGTTGTAGACTAGTTCAGAAGGTAGGTAAGAAGTTATTTACATACCTTAAACATTTCTATAGGGTAATTTACGGATTTAATTAAACACAGACTTGTTAATAGTACTAACTAATCAAATGATACATTTACGTAATATTGAAATAGGTAACATGCAATACGCCTGATATAAACAGTGGTCGCTGCTTACTGATATCATTATCTATTCATATCAATATAATAAATGTTAAAGAAGCTTTGTATGTCTGTATGTATGTTTGTTTATCTCGTATTCATGTCTATTTAGATGTTCCCTGGAAGCCAGGGACGAGCATAGGTAATATGACGTCATTTTCTGACCACCGCATGTGACACCACGGTCGAGGCCTTGTCAAGACAGACTATACAATTTGTTTACAATAATATTTAAGTGGAAACTTTGCTGGATTGTGTAACTTTTAGAATAAATTAAATAAACTATATTACAACAAAATCTAAATTTAACCGAAATAAAATAATAATACCTACATAGAAAATAAAAATTAAATACTTACAAAAAGAATAGTTCCTCCAAATCACTGTCTTGTGGCATGGTGCCCAATACACTAGCAGCATTTCCCTTTAATAATATATATACTTTTTTTTATATAGTGGCACATGTGACGTTGCACCCACCTGATGGTAAATTGTAAGGTGAGTGAACTGGGCCTCACCATCGACGGTGAATTAATTAATTATTTAATATTATATTTATTTTATACTGTTTGTATATTACTTTGAATACTTATTAAATAATTATATAATACTAAATATAAGTTATCTTTTGATAATGTATTTTATTTTACAGTTAGTAGTAGTAATATTTTTAATGTAACAGTTAGGTACTATTATGTATTTATTATTTTTAACTTTATTAACTAACTGAGATTTCCTTTGTTAACAGAATTGCACAGCGACATGTGGGTACCTAAGATATATTTGTTATATTGATGTCTCTGTGCGCCTCGAAGGTTATTGTCAGTGATCAAGTTCTCATGTTGTGGGGTGTCCGGTGGTCGTCCCTTAGGAGGTCATGCAATGAAATTGAATTTGCTAAGCTGCTAGTCTTTTGCTAACTGCTTATTTTTTGGACCACTTCGCTGCTTAGTCTTTCACTAACAGTAGTAGAATCATTCAACATAATTAAAATAATGACGTGTCAGGCTTACGTTATAAAAGATATTTTGATTTTGACTTTGATCCCTAATTCCTGCCATATCACCAAACGATAAATAATCAATATTGACTAATAAAAAAAACATGGAAAAACACGAATAATCAATTATGTCAATTGAAAGTTAAATTTCTGATTTTATATTGTGCAAAGTAAATCGAGAAACGCTTGTAATTAAGTGACTCAATGAACAGAATATAAAAGAAGCTCCAAATGTTTATTTAAATGGAGTTTATGTGTGAAAAGTTTTCAATTTTAATAATCATGACTTTAATTAACCCTAATAGCAATATTTAGACTTTTTTATATCATTGCTAAATCAGCCTAAATAAGGATTTATAATTATTACTACAAGGTCGAAGCCGGTTCAAACAGCTTGTATTAAAACAAGTGGAAGTTTTCACACGTGGTCTACATTTTTATTATAATAGGTTATTACGTGTGTAAGAAAGAGATATCAATATAACGTTTAGTACCGTAGTGGCGGGTTATATTAGCCGGACGAGTGATTAGCAACTTAAACCCTGTGTTTAACTTGACGATTAAAGCGCTTTTTTTCGCTTTATTTCGCTTTGGAAATCGTTCGACTTGGCGTTGCTCTATGGTTACCATACATTTTAAGCAAAATTTGTTAAAAAAGCGTTGAACGCTTTGCTTTGCTTTCAAGTCAAGGCAAGAATAGCAAAAGAAAGACGTTCATTTACTTATAATTAAATAATATAACGTAATTTGGCTATATTGTGCATCAATTTGTGTATTATAAAACGTTTCTTTTTTTGTAAAATCAATTTAATAATATAGTCATTTTTGTAAGAGTTGACTCGAGAATAGTAAAAAAAAAGAAATATTTTGTGTTTGCGGTCAGGAATCAAACCCAGCACTTCCGAGTTTCAATCTAACCACGTATAACCACGAATGCAGTTCAAACTAAGGCAGTTCTGTCTACTTAGCAACTACTTGAAAAGATCAAAGGGGATAACAATAATACATTTTAGTACATACATACATACATACATATCTTCACGCCAGATCCCTTGCGGGGTAGGCAGAGACAATTGAGCGCCATTTGACACGATCACGACATACCTCTTTCGCTTCGTCGACATTCATTAACCTCTTCATACATGCCCTTTGGTTACGAAGACTTTTTAATGCACCTTCAGTCAGTGTTTTATTTATTTGATCGTGATATGTGAGTCTCGGTCTGCCAGGGCCTCTTTTACCCACAACTTTCGCATTATATATCTGGTTCGTCAATCTTTCATCGCTTATCCTTTCAACATGCCCGAACCATCGTAGCATGCTTTTCCTTATTTTTGTCCCTATGCTTTCCTTCATACCAACCCTTTTCCGTATTTCGACGTTACGTATGCGGTCCGCCAAAGTTTAGTACATAGTTTAAAGTTTTTAGTAGTATTTATTAGGTATGTACTTATTAATAAAGACTATAGATATACTTTAAATAGGTGCAATACCAATATACTTACTTACTTTATAAAATAAAGCTGTGTTATACACAAGTCCAACACTAATAACGACTGTGCTTAAAGTAATGAAATACGGCTGCTGGTTACTAATAGGTTACATAGCTGTAGTTTTTACCCTATGGTCTCATAACACATTTTCATGATACTTATTTGAATTAAAAATAACCCTTATAGCATTAGGTGTGAATCCCAATATGTACTTCTTAACTTAGTTGGGTATATAGAAAAAATATATTTGCTTCTCTTTTACACACGATGTAAAAGAGCAAGTTAAATAAAACCTTTGCTTTGAATAAAACTAATACTGACAGATCGTTCTTATTTATTTTGTTTGTGCTACTTCGGTAACAAAGTATTGCTGCAAATAAACTTCTAAACTATAGAGGAAAAGTCATAACAAACCCATCTCAATCCCTGGCGCCGCATAAGACTACATAATTACCTGGATAGGTACATATGAACATTATTAGAGGATTCCAGATGAACTAGTTGTATCAGCCTTGTAGGCCAGACATCTCAGTGTTTTCTCAGAACTATAAGATAGTTATTCTTATTAACCTTACCGTTCCAAGGAAATCAAGTATTCCAAAAGACTATAACATGAAGTAAAACAAATATCAGGAACAGGTCCAAGAGGTGGAAGTTAGTGCAAGAGAAATTCCATCAAAATCTTTGCACCTAAGGAATTGAGCCTAAGCAGGTCTGCGGTCAATACATTTATGGAACAAGCTTTTAAGACAGCATTAACTGAATCATATAGTATTAGTTTAGGTAGGGAGAGGGCAGAATGGTGAATGTAATGATCTATTTGTGCTATAAAAAGAGCAGGCCTTCATTGTAAACTAAAGTCAGTTCCAAGTCCGAGAAACCATTCTTGTCCTATCTCTTTCCCACACCCAGTGGAACCGGCACCCACATGGTGGACCCCTGGAATGCAAATGTCTTCTTCTATTTGTTATATTGTTAAGTAAAAGTCAATACTATTTGGTGGGTTAGGTTTTTAATCACATTTTCAAGGTACTAGGCTATGACAAACAAAGTTTGTTCGAGTATATCAAATTGGTTGCGTAAATAAAGAATTATTATGATAAGCTTGTTTTCCTAAATGCCCTTCAGTAACCAATTAATATATTGTTGCTAGTGGTAAAGATACCAACTTAAAGGTGTCAGTATCAAACCCTGGCAGTTACCAATAAGTAATACCTGGATGGGTCTCACCACCATTCCTATGCCTCGGACAGGATATTATGCCATTGATTCTGGTTCCCCTGATACCAACATGTGGATTTGCTAGGAAAATGATGTCAAGGCCCAGTTTCTTGAAAGTCACAAGTTAGATATTACCCATAAGTTTTAATTGATCAAATTGTATTGATCTTGTAGTTGTAACTTGTGATGTTGTAAAAACAGGAATTGTTAGAATGGCAATAAAAATAAATATATTCTGGAGTATATGATCAGCAGTGGAGGTCTTGGAACCTGGTTTGTATTTTAAGTGATACAGGTAAATTATAATTAAAAAATATAGGTAGTAAAAATACTAATATTATATCAGAAACAAAAACTATCCATATTAGTGGGTATGTATAAGGTAAATCCTAATGTTTCCATCAGGGAAAAATATTGGTAAGGTTTCCCGTGAACCATAAAAGATGGCGAAACAATGGTTAAACGAAATTGGCGCAGAACAAAACTTTTTTATTTTTTTCATAAATTGCTAATGAACCTACAGGGGCTAACCGAGCGAAGCGTGGGTCGTGGCGAGTGTGCGACTTTTATAAAGAACTGAGTTTACTGAGTAACCTGCAATTAAGTCATTGATATAATTTAAGTAGTCATTCTGATGTAGGGCTAAAACTAATGTTGCAGAGATCCCTGGGAGACGAGGTGATGTAAACTTTTTATCCTAATTTTTAAATATTTTTATTAATACAAAAATTACACATGTAAATTAAATTTTGATAGGGGTTTTTTTAAAGTACAACGAACATAAAGCAGACCACACCCACGCCAACCTCCACGGTCCACTGGTATGCCGATACAACTATTATACTATTACACGTTTTAAATAGTGTCTTTATACAAAAAAAGAAGTGCCAAGTACCTACTTGAAAATAATGAAGATGGGAATCATGTGATATGATAGGTTTTTTTTGTTAATTGTAAACAAGGTAAGTACCTAGGTTTATTGCTTTGGTGATGATGAATACATCCCCATACGCTATTATATATTCATAAACTTAATAAAAGTGTAACCTTAACATTATGAAGGCATGACTATGGTATTGACACTGGTCAGTGTTTACTTTGTATGTTTGTCTGTCTGTCTGTTTGTTTACCGTACAAACACAGAACATACAATATTAAACTTATACATTTTTAACCTAATGCCTAAGTTAGCCTTCAAATTAACTTCCACATTTATGAGAAACATAATTACGAGAACAGTAATATAATCATTGGCTGTACCATTGCATGTAAATACCATAGTTATTACCTAATAGTTTTTGATATTGATACTACTTAAGTCTTTGTAATATTGTCCTAATAGTATATAACCTTACTGATGCGATAGACGCATTGGTATAGCTTGAAGCCACTTGACTGACCGTCAAGGAGATATGGAACAACCCCGCAGAACATCCGATTTGGATCGCACGCGTCTCATCACGTAAGGTCACACACTTACGTAACACACATTAAGGCACGTAGTAGATATATAAAGTTTTAACGTTAACATCTTATGGTGAGATGCACAGAAACTAAATTTGAGTGGCAGTAATTATAGTATAGCTGTAATTGTGGTATACCACAATCCTATAGGGTTTAAAGGCCAACTCTGAACGCACGAAGTACTGTAACGGGTACATATAGTACATATATACAAATACTTCTTCTTAGTCGCTACACTCTTGGCAGAGTGGTCGTGGTCGCCATTGCAGTGCTAGTGGCACGCTTAACAAGCCGTCGCCACTCCTCTCGGACCCCGGCCTTCCTAGTGCACTCATGTGGGGGATGATCTATTGCAACCTTCACCTGATCGGTCCATCTCATCGGAGACCTACCACGCATCCTCTTGCCATCGACTTTCCCCACTTTCACTACCAAGCGCTCGATGGATGTTTCTCCACGCCGCCCGTGACACGTGTCCGAAGAAAGTGAGAATGCGTAATTGTACAGTCGAGGAAAGAGCGCTGTCTGATCCCCAGTTCCTCCAGTATGGATTTGTTTTTTCGGAACTCCGTCCATGATATGCCCAGCATTCTTTGTCAACACCACATCTCTAGAGCATTAATTCGTTTTTTTTTCTGTTTCGCGTAGGGTCCACGTCTCCGCAGCATACAGAAAAATAGGGAACACAAGAGCTCTAACCAGCCGGATTTTAGTGGCTTTGATAACGTTTCGGTTCCTCCATATCTTCTTCAGCTTGTCCATAGCAGATCTTGTAACTGCCATTCGACGCTTGATTTCATCTTCGCATTCACCTTTATTAGATATTAGTGCTCCCAGATAAATGTAAGATCGGACCACATCACACTTTGCTATCCTTGTAATTTCTGGCCAGTTATTGTTGGCTTGGTCTACGATCATCACTTTCTTTCTTTTATACAAATACTACAGAGTAATATTTGATTTTTAATGGAGAATAGTATTGTCATTGATATGACGATGACATAATCGAAAGATTTTGTTTTGTAAAAAAGAGAGAGAACCGGGAGCTCGGAACGAGGGGTCGACAAAGACAGTTTTTATAAAAAATAGGATTAAAATAATATTTCGGTTAAAGTGAATAGCGTAATAGTGTCCCGTGTAGGAGAGTGTTTAGTTTTTGTACATTTGTAATTATACTTTTTAAACTTTCGCGCATATTCATAATAGTTTTTTTAAATAATTTTAACGGGTCTTTACGCGATTTACCTTAGAGACATATTTCTCCCGACGTTTCAGCCAAGTTGCATTGGCCGTGGTCACGGGTCGACAGTCGACCCGTGACCACGGCCAATGCAACTTGGCTGAAACGTCGGGAGAAATATGTCTCTAAGGTAAATCGCGTAAAGACCCGTTAAAATTATTTAAAAAAACTATTTGTAATTATATCGAAAATATAAAAAATCTATGCATTTTTAATACAAAGGAGTTCAGTAGAATCCTTTCCGTACCAAATAAAAGCAACTACATCCAACGCCTGCGTTGGATAATCCTGTGACCGCAAAGGCAGGTTACAGTACCTACAAACATGTAGCTGGACAAGTGTCTGTGGAAAACTTTTAACGTAGTTTTTAGCAAACATACACTTTTTCATCACCGTGTCATAATAAAAAGTAATATAAAGACAAGCATCAGCTGTGATGGCTCGGTTGTAAAAACGCTTTTCTTAAAATCCAAAAGCGGTCGCTGTTTGTACCCCGGCATGTACCAATGAGAAGCAAATTTTTACATACATTTGTCATAAATTTAAAACACCACCGTTCCTGTGCTTCGGAGATCACGTTAAGCCGTCGAGATGGTCCACTACTGGGGAATAGTTCACCAGCCTTGGCGAGTGTAGGTCAAATTCTCCAGAAATATGTTCTGGAAGGCTCATCTACAGCACTGAGCACTGAGAATCTACAGCAAGACAAACTGACAAAATATCTAGGAAAATTCATAACGAAATTTTGTTCTTTGGGTTTTTCTTTTATTTTTGCTAAACCATCCTTAATTCTCGGCGAATAAAACAAAAAAAATATTATAAATAATCGATCGAAAATAGCACATTTTCGAGTATAAGCGAGATTCACACAGGGTAATTGATTTTTATATATAGGTACGTGTAGATCGTTGGAATTTGAAGGTAGACACCCGCCACAATCGCGTCATCTAGCTCTCACTCGGAATGGTGCCTTTGTATAAACAGAATTGTTTAAGTATGACGGATGCGTACAGATTGCAATACGAATTACGCACTAAGTGGTTTGTAGTAGGTACATACGATGGCGTAAGAGCTAGATCTAGTACCCGGGACTCTTCTACGTAGCTTCGTTAATACACGACTGTATCAATATACTCGTACCAAAAAGGAAACTTCGGCACGTGCCGGAAGTCGCGCAACTTGCACGGCAATTTTCGTACATTTTGACCGTCCCAGCACGTATGCCCTTGGAACCCAGGGTTTGGATATGACCGTAACATGTGACCCTGCGGCTACCCGAAGGTATTTTCGCTGACATTATTTATTTATTTATTTATAAGTTCTCCAACAAAATCAACAATATTTCAATTTTTGAGTACATGCATACATAATTAACAGAGTAAATGTGATTTTAATTAAAGGAGAAGACGGCCTGCTCATAATTACCATTGAGTATAAATTTAAAACTAGGCATGCAATAGATATTATACATTACATAAACAAATTATTTACCTACCTAACAGTTAAATCCAATAAATTAAATTATAATTAATGAAACTAATACCTACCTAATTACCTAAATAAATAAATGTTTTATTATTTTAGTTATGAATAACTCTGTTAATCTTGTACTCGTATAATTTGAATAATGTTATTTAATAAATACAAAACAAAACGGCTCGATTTTATTATTAATATTTAAGTAGCATTGTTATGGATTAGTCCTTTATTACTATATACATATATAGTTAAAAAGGCACTATTTATTTATTTATTTTAATCATTATTGCACAAAGTACAAAGGCTGACTTAATGCAGTTAGGCAGTTAAACCTTCGGGACAATAAACGAAATCAAACAATAAAAGGTAGGTGCAATTACATTAATTAGATAATATCATGACATATATAAATTAATATTAGGTACCTAAATAAATAATATTTATATATCTACATACTAATACTATATAAAATACACGTATAAACAATAAGAATATACATACATCTAAATTAATGTAATACTACCCATAACCATATCAAATACAAGTATTATTATCAACAACGCCAGAAACAAACTCCAAGTATATGATATGCCTTTAAGGGGAACAATTCATTAAAGTTCACATACTTAAATTATTCTGTTTCACCTTTCTTCAGTGCCGGGTACGATTGAAGCAGATGGCCTTTTTTCTAACACTGGCGTTTTAAGACATACAATATTATAAATGTGAAATAAGATTTGTCTGTGTCTGTGTATATTTGTTTAGCATTCACGTATATACTAATGAATCGAACATTTGATGTTCGGAAGATATGTTGCTTGGCAATCTGAGAGAGACGAATATGAGCTATATGATACTATGATATGACCACGAAATGTTTGCAATTATTTAAATAATTTCATTTGAGATGTGGTGCTGGCGTCGTTTGCTTAATATTCATTGGACCGCACGACGCACTAACGTTTCTGTGCTCGAAGAGCTCAAACTTGCTAAGGTACAGAGACTTTCTGCCGTCTGCTTTACCCGAATTCTGCAATATTTTAGCCACATTGCTAGAAGAGGCGCCGACAATCTGAAAAAACTCTTAGTAACGGGAAAGGTAGACGGTAAAAGAACAAGAGGAAGAAGCCCCAAACGATGGTCCAGTCAGGTGACTGACCACCTAAACATCCCAGTACACCAAGCCATCCACTGCGCCGAGGACCGCAACCACTGGAAACGGCTAGTGGATGGACTGCGACGGAGTCACGATCCCCAACAGTGGGGTACCGACTAAGGAGGAGGAGGAAATAATTTTAATTTAAAATTTTACGGAAAAGTATCTAATTCCAATTTGTTCGGATTGCTGGCCGGTAGCCCAACTCTATCAAAACTAGCCGCGTCTATACTAACGACCGGCTGCACAAATTAAAATATTCCATTATCAACATTTAGATATGTAACGCTTGTCACTTTGGTTATTTCAGCCAATGACGTGTCTCATACGTAAAACATGTCAAACGATAATAAGTAATATAAAAATTTTGCTCAGCAGTTATGTATAGAAATACGATAGGTTAACGATGAAGTTAAATAGCCTGTACTTGCACGAAGACGACTTCACGACTTTTAACTTCTACAATAAATATTGACACGTCAATGATGTTAAAGATCTGCGAATTTAACGTCTTGACGTAGATAATTTATTTGAACTTAGCACTACAGAGTGAAGTGAGACTTTATTCAACTGTTTTGTCAATATTGTTTTGGGGTATATTTATCTATTTACCTTCTTTACTTTGCTCGTCTACTACAGGATCTCGTCAAGCCGGTATAGTGGGAGGGACAGCAAACTTCACTTTATAGAGTGGAACCTTGTCGATGTCTTAGGTCTTCCAGACACACATAAAATAAATTATGGTATTTTTGACCAGAAATCGAACGATGTATCTTAAAGCTAAGGAGAGAAACTTGCCAAATTTATTTCTAGACTAATTAATTAATAGATTAATTAAAAATTATGTTATGTTTAAATACAGCCTTGCTTTTGCAGTCTTTTTTTTTAAATATCGTTTATTATTTATGCTGTAACAAATATATCCAAACGGAAGCACCCTTATTGTGTGAAGAAGTGTCTTATAAGAATGCCTTGACCAACATTTTGATTATTTATTTCATCAATAAATACTTTTTAGCCATATTTATATTTTAAAGTACTTTTGAGCTTATTACCATACGTATTATTATTACCTTTAATTCTTGATAGTGGCCAGCAGTTAGCGAGTAGCAAATCAAATCATGATTATATACCAATGTAAGTTGCACCCATTCCTGGCCCTCGCATGTTGTTTACCACCAGGTAGAGAGCAAGGCGACATGTCGTGAAGTCGTATGTCTGTTCCACGGGCCCCATTTTAAGAGTACTTACGTAAATTACGATTTAATTGATTCGGATAAGTTATGTGACTTATTTCATGTTTGGGTGAATTTAAACAAGTCGTTTATTTCTTTCATTTCAGTTAAATTTATAATAATTAAGTATTTTTCAATTTAAACTGTTTCATTATAGTTCTTGATTGATATTGTAGGTGCTCATAATTAATGTCATCAAATTATCTTAATAATCTTAAATTAATATATTTTTAAAAAATATTTATATTATTTTGATGGAACCGAAATTAAATAACTTCCCTATGAAATTCAAATCCATCGAAAACAAATATACCTAGACAATATTATTTACTACCGAGCAAAGAAAGAAAGAAGGTAGCTCAACCACCCACCTCGCCTAAAGTACTGCTGTCTTAGGAAGTATAAAAGGTCGGCATCCTGTCAAGTCTAAGTAACACTATTAACCCAGTTTGTAAATTTAAGGTATTTTACCACCTACCAGTTTTTTCATCATCATTACAGCCCCTAGAACACAGCGTCCTACACCTCCACTGCTGGAGATGGGCCTTCCAGAACATTTATCTGGAGAATTTGGCCTACAGTCGCCACGCTGGCCAGACGGCTTGGCGAGGATATTATGTCAATTTATAATGGCAATTTATTAACGATTCCACAAGTTGGTATTAGTGGAACCGGGACCGACGGCTTAACGTGCTCTCCGAGGCACGGGAACGGTGGTGTTGTAAATCTATGACAAATGTACGTAAGAAAAGTGCATTTCTCATTGGTACATGTCGGGTGGGTTTGAACCGACCTTTGTAGGATTTAAGGAACGCGTTCTTACAACCGAGCCACCACCGCGCTAACCTAACCTACCAGTACTACACTAAAATTAAACGATTAATGGAGTAAAGTAAAATAATACTAAGTAAAAAAGGAGGTAGTATATTTAACCTGTTAGAACTCGCGACCTTAAAAGTTGCTCGCGCACTCACAATGTTTAGGTAGTGTGAGACCTTAAACCTCCAGTCCAAGTATTATGTACCTAATAAATCAATAATATTATATGAATATAAAAAAATAATAATAACAATCATAGGAACTTTTTGATATTATTTTAGATAGTCTGAGAAATAAAAAGCTAAAAGCCAAATAGAATGTAATATTTTAACAATTTAACCAAAATCAATTAATCTTCTTTAGATACACTAGAATTGCATATATCACATCATGTAACTGCATGTTCAGTACACAACATGTGAGGAGGACGAGGGATGGATAAAATTCAGCTACTGTGTGAACGAGCCTTACTCATAACATCACAGTTTTTTTATTTTTTTGTGAGAAATATTTCATACAGCAGTTGATAAAACATATAACTATAATATTACTTACTAAAACTAGTCACACACATGTTGGTTAATAAATGTTTTCATTCGACAAAATAATACCTAGACACTAAGCTTGACAAAGTCATGTGACTAAAAAATATTTGTATGCTAGAAATAGCGAAGCATGTCATATAATTACATATAACAATTAACATCCCTATACCTACCATGTTACAGACAAAAATTTCCAATTTTTACATAGATTCTGAAGCTTGTGGGATCACTGAACTGCTCTGAATTATTAAATATTCCCTTTGCCTTTCTAGAAAACTCTTCTCGTAAGACAAAATCACTTTTAATTTGTTGTATTATTTTCTGTTCGTATAGTGTTTTTCCTTTCTCACATCTTCGATTACACACAGTCTTGGCTGATCTTGTCATCCTAAATATTTTTTCTCAATGAGAGAAGATAGATCGATCGCCTTTAAACTTTGAATTCACCTGGTACGAGTATATATTTATTCATATGTTTATACTTAGTTTAATTCCCTAAATATCGAAAAAATACGGGTACTTAGAAAATGTATTTAAAGTTTTCGAAATATTCCTGGATAGCCTGGATTTACATCGAAATTATATTATAAACAACCGAAATAATAAAATTATATATTGCACACAAAATGTACAATATAAAGTGTTGTACATAGGGGAGAATAATACCATGAAGTTATTCTCTACCAGCTAACCTTTGGGAGAGTGAGAGTAGAATATTATGGGTGCAGAGTGAGAAAATGGAAATAATATAGTAAAAACCAGAGTTAGAATAGGTAAATAAATACAATATATACATTTATAATACCTAACAGAAAAAATACATAATAATAAGATAAATACATACTAATAATATGTCAAGTGATTAGGATTCGTTTTGCTTTTTAAGGAAGTAAGAAGGAAAATGTTTTTGAAATATGTTTAAAGAAATGATATAACAATTCATCGAAATGAGTTGTACGAATACACGAAAATGAAAATAAATTTCGATGACACCAATATAAGATATTTGCGTATTTTTTACCTTTAGGTCACCGCAATTAAAGGACTACTATGATAAAATTACTTTGTAGTAATACTATCACTATTCACGAATTAAATAAAAAATAACCATTGACCTAAAAAACCAATAGTTTTTGTTATACGAAGGAAATTACACTGAAAACTGTAGTGACACTTGACACTGCTAATCAAATAAAAAAAATCGGGGCTTAAGCCTCTGAAAGTCCTCTAATTAATTAATTCGCGAATGTTCACGAAAAGATGACGATTAAGGGAAGTCGCAGCACATTTTAGTGTTGTAATATTGAGTTTATTATCCAAGGTTGGTACGCTTTAAGGCATACAGCCGTTTTGTCATTGCGGGGGCACGTATGGTGCGGTTAGTACGCTATATTTTTAACTGAACAAAAATATATATAAAAAATATATGAATTAATAATTGATATTTACGTGTTGTGTTTTTTTTTAATTTTAACTTCAAGCAAGTTCGAGCGGTATATACATAAATTTATTGTGAGTATTATTATTTAAATATTGGCTATATTATCGCTGTGCTTATTTAATTAAGTTGTGCTGAAGCATGTTCTATTAAACCCGTATCTAAAAAAAATATTATAATCACGACCGCATCCTTTGAGAGGTGGTTAGAACCAAGCTTTTTTTTTAACGAAGTGGATGCACATTTAGCCAACTTTACTTTACTTTTATAGGCTTATCATGACAAGTAGTAAGCTCGTCGATGTCTCTACTAAATATGCTAAACTAGCATACTAAACTCGACAAATATCACAAATAATAACATATAATAAATTATTGTGTCCCGATCGGAAATCGAACCAGGTACCTCTGCGTCTAAATCCACAAACTTAACCGCTAGATCGCGGAGGCAGCCTTTTTTTGTTTAGTTGAAATAATTATAGAAAAAAAAATGTCTAGTTTTTATTTAGAAATAAATTTCGTGAAAAGTATATATTAAATATAAAATAAAATAAATATTAATACTAGGGATAGGAATATAAGTCCCGTCCGCGTGGAAGTTTGGCAAGCAGGCTGGCTGCAATTCCCCGCTGAATTTCCTCGCGGCGAAGAAAGAGCCAGCCCTCTTGTCACCGGAGGAGACGGACGACAAGAGGCGGTGTTTGTCTTTTATAAACTTTTTCTTTTTATCATTGCTGCGTACAATTAGTAGGTAATTAGAATAGGTGGTGCAATATGGTGCTGTCTTTCACATAAACCTAAAGCTAAGCCGTTGACGTCTACTTAGGGTAGGTAGTTAAGGCCCGACGGTAACTCATCACTACCTTAGGGATTTCGTTTACTTAAATATAAATTTCTATAACCACGTTCGCCACTTATATGAATATGATATTAATGTTTTATTTTATTTTTTATAAACTAAATGAAAATTCAAAGCCATTAATTTTATTAAAATATAAACTTACATATTAAACTATATATTAATTATATATATAAAAAAAAAAAACTATGTATTAAACTTAATTTAAATATACATAGTATACGCGCGACTTGGTGGTAAGAACGCTGGTCGCATTTCTTTGCTGAATCGCTATGCTGATTCTCTGGGCGAGGAAATAACCAGACCTCTTGTCCCCAGAGCAGACAATTAGACAAGGAGTGATGTTTTTTAAAAATGTTTTACCGCTTGGACCCCACGGGCCTAAAGTCTCTACAGCAAACGGCACAAACACGTAGTCTTTGATTATAGATACGTATTTGCGTCCATTGCCAGACTCTGCGCTTTCGGCTGCGGCTCCCGCTTATAGCGCTGTTCCCCTAAGTGATTAATAAAATCATGGCGTGATGTTAATTATATTTTACTTAAATAATATAAATACAAAAGTAAACCTAATAAAATAATGTTTAGTATTTCCATTATCCAAGCAATGTTCACACTTAGTCAACATTACCGGAACATGTAAGTACCTATTGATATTGGCTCTGTTGTATTAGCGTGAAGTTGGAGTTTGCAATGTTCAGTTAAAATTATAGCTATTAAGGGTATGTGTGAAGTGCGTAATTAAATACATATCCGGGTCTTCCGTTTGCCAAACACTGCCAATGGAAATCGAGTGTACAGACATGATGGATCGCAATTTTAACAATCATACTTCAATGATCTTGAACTTGCGGAATAAACGATAATTGAGTTGCTAACCATTTGAATACGTATTTTGTTTGGTAATAATTTTTCATTTAGTCATTGGATTTTCAATGTAAATATGTCTTTTATCAGTACCTAGGTTCTTGAAACTAGTAGTACTCGTATACTATAGGACATAGTTACTGTATAATAAACTAGGTGATTTTATTTTGTGTCTGGACTAGCGTACAATAGTCGATTGACAATTTTTCAATATTTATTTTACATAAAAGTAGTATGAGCCAATGTGGAATTGTTTCACTGTACCTACCCACTCCAATAAATTTGTGTTTCAGTAAATAATGGCGGCACGACAATTATCTATAGAAGGCCACAGCGATATTGCAGACTTCTATAATGGGCGCAGTGTCTTCATCACTGGAGCTACAGGCTTTATGGGAAAAGTAAGTTATAATCCAATATCATAATCATTTGATTATTAATCAATACCAAATGTAATTCAATGCAGTAAATTTAGTATTTTACGAATATACCTACAACTCTGTGTGCAGACCTGTTCCCTGTGATATATACTATGCAATATTATATGTTAATGAATAAATAAATAAATTATGAATTGACTGTCTTTAACTGTACCTGTTTTGTTAGGTATTAGTAGAACGGTTGCTGTCTGCATGTCCAGGAGTGGACAAACTGTACTTGTTGCTTCGTTCCAAGAAAGACACAGCACCACAAAAGCGACTGTTACAACTTAAAGAATCCCAGGTAAAGTTGCAAGCGTGCGCCGTGACCACGACAGGAGATCGAGACGCGAGACAGCAAGACTGTCTCCGCCCAATGAAAATGTGATGCTCGCATGTGTCTCATGTCTCGGTCGCAGCGCGAACCGCCGCCTTAACCTGTCCAGCAGCCCTATTCTGTTACTTAAGCGCAAATGTTATATAATGGAATCAGTTAACTATATATATATATATCACGCTATTAAAGTTCATATTAGCACGGACGCTGCCAATGTCGAGCGCTTATAGAGTTGAGAATTGTTTAATATTTTCTAATAATGACGCAAGCTCTGACGTAAATAACGAAATCCGCTAATAACATTTGCGACTAAGTAACAGAATAGGGCTGCAGGATATTTTGTCCTACTTATGAACAATAGAACTGTTAAAGACAATATAAATACATATATGAACCTAAAAAAAAAGTTCATCAGTTGAGGAAAAAATTGCATTGAAGCAAAACTAGTGCCTTTAGTACATGCCCACTTATTTGAATAGGTTAATAGTACCTATTTGTATTCATGAAGATGTATTTTTGATTTGATTTCCGTTATTCGTGCACAGGTTTTTGACAATATTCGGCGAACAAATCCGTCTCAACTGTCAAAGCTCGAGGTGGTTGAAGGGGACATCACGAAGCCGGCCCTCGGCCTGCCCCCTGCGACCGTGGCCAGGCTCAAGGACGTATCGGTGGTGTTCCACACTGCGGCCACCGTCAAGTTTGACGAGGAACTCAACCTGTCTGTCGTCATGAACGTGCTGGCACCGCTCCGGGTCATCGAGGTCGCCAACCAGTTGCCAGCTGTCGAGGTATAGCGATTTCTCTACACTTTTATAACATTGTTCCCTCGCGCCCACGGGTTGGTAAGCGAAAGCGGAGTTCCAAGAATAGTTATTATAAGTTGGGTTGTCATGAGAGTTTTGCTAATCATGGCTAGGTGGAGCAAACGTTACCATTAGTATTGATGTCTATTTTTAGGCTCTGGTTCACGTTTCGACGGCATATTGCAACTGCGACCGACGACTGGTGGAAGAGAAGCTGTATCCGCCGCCTGCGGATCTCGACAAATTGCTGGCGCTGTGTGACGCTCTGCCGACAGACTTGCTAGCCGATATTACACAAAAGTTTGTCTGTTTTAAACCCTTATCTTATATAAATTAATTTCCTTGAAACTGTGGTAAAGTTCGTCAGACTATTCTGTAGCTCTAGCACACACAAACTTCGTCGATCGAGAACATCAAGTTGATGTGTACATACAAGTTCATGATGTAACGGAACTACAAATTGACAGCTTGGAAGTAAAACGTAACGTAACAGAGTTTTTAGTGCTTGAGTTACGGTAATGTTCATTGAATAGGTAAATGAGTAGCAAATTTGTAGTTTCGTTATACTCGTATGTCGCGTTGACCCGCACCCCATGGCGATGTCAAAAGTACTATACTTTATATTCTCGATTCAATATTTAAATTTCGTATTTAAAAGTTTACAATAATCTAAACCAGGATCAAAGTAGGTATTATTATTCCCAATGTCAGTTTGATATTGTCGGAAGAGATGATATTAATAACCTAGCCTTGGATATTATTAACAAACAATGGCTTTATACATATTGTTATGCATTTTATTAAGTTTTACATTCAACTTGACTGAAAAGTCTGGAGTAATACATATGTCTCTAAGGTCAATCGCCTCACATTATAAATATAATTTTGTTAGAACTGTTTTTAGTACAAAACATGCAATTATTATTCACCCGAAAAGTTTATAGGTACGAGATTACTATATATGTATATATATAATTATGATAAATATATAGTACTGTTTTTAGGTATATCGGTGATCGGCCGAATACTTACACATTTACCAAGGCTATGGGCGAGCATGCCGTGGTCAAGAATTCCGGCAAGTACCCAGTAGCAATCTTCAGACCCACCATAGGTGAGTTCAGTCTGATAATGTTGTATGTTTTATTACCTATTTTTCATTCATTACTTTTTTGGAGTTTATTTATTGTTAAGTTAAAATGTATATATTAATCTATAAAACAAGTAAGTTTTAAAATAGGTCGGTTAAACTATAGACTGTATTTATTATTTAACTTAATTTCACTATTTTAAACAAATTTAAAAAACTATTTTCAGTGACAGCTGCGCTGTCTCGTCCGTTTCCTGGATGGGTAGACACCTTCACTGGCCCTACGGGTCTCCTTGTCGGAGCCGGCAAAGGTAACGTATACCACTTTTTCCTGTAATAGTTGCAGAGCCCACAACTAATGTATAACTCGATTCGTCACTTAGACTCAAATGCATTGTTTTTTTATTTAGAAGCGTGCCGAGCCCATCTTATTGTCTCGTAGTGATTACATATGAACCCGTCTGTGTTAAGGAAACATCAATTAAGTATCAAGTAGAAACTTCAAGTTTGCTTACACTCAACTCAAACTATAAATCAACAATAATAGTCTAGGTCCAAGAGGAAGTCCAACCCTTTATCGCAATATCTATAATACTCTTATCATTTGAGAATTCAATTAACGCCTTTTATATATAATTGAAGTAAATTATTTGATAAAATATTTAAATAAAAAACAAATACTGTTTCATTCTTCCGCGTTAATTGCATTACATTTGCCTGGTGGTAATTGGCATTCAAGCTAAGCCATTATTTATATTAAATAATAAAATAAATAATAAAAAAAAACGAAGAGTTCAAGATTACATTTTATAAATGAAGTATAAGAAATATACTGTTATATTAAGGATATCTAATGTAAAGTAGAAACATATACATATATTGTTATATTACGTATATCTAATGTAAATTAGAAAGAAATGTATTGTTGGTCTAACAGGTAAATTCGCTATAAAAATAAAGTATTTGTATATAAATGACAGAAAATTGTTTAATGTTCGTTTGCTGCAATTATATCACTGGAATATATTTTCCTAGCTCTTTATGATCTATATTTTATTTGGCAAAACCACAGCTTCTTAAAGTTCTGTCCCTATAGTATTGACTTAGAAAAAAGTTAACTCAGGGAATTTGATTTAGATAGAAAGAAAAATATTGCTGAGGGCGAGTATTAGGTTAGTTCAGTTATAATTTTAAGGGAATCTTATTGTTAAATAACGTGCAAATAAATCATGACCGTAAGGTTTTTTGGTCGACTATACCTATTTTATTATCTATATATTTAACTCTTCAACGTATATTGAGAGATAGTGGCTATACTATATGAGAGTACATCTGTATATATATTTACGTGATTGTTTTTAGGTGTGGTCCGCACTCTTCACTGTCGCAAGGAGTTGGTGACGGATTTATTGCCGGTGGACATCGCCATCGACACGCTCATCGCGGTGGGCTGGCAGACAGCCATCGAAAGGTTTAACTTTTTTAAATAATTTACACTGCAGTCATTGAATCGAGAACATAAAGTATAGGATAGACAGCGCCATGATATGCGACGTAACGAAACTGCAATTTGGGAGCTCGGAAGCAAAACTTAACGTAACGGAGTTTTTGCTTGCTAGAGCTACAGGTTCATATTTCAGTTTCGCAGTATTGTATACACTAGAACTACCCTAGAACACAGCGTCCTAGACCTCCACTGTTGGAGATGGGCCTTCCAGAACATATACCATCTGAAGAACTTCGCCTACACCGCCACGCCTGGCTAGACGGTTTGGCGAGGATAATATCTAGGCTTATTTATAAATATAGTATAATGTTAAAAGTATTTTTTTACTTATACTTGAGACATGATCATAAATGATATGCTCGTCGAGCGTTTTGTTGTTGTTGGACGATGTGATTGAGAGTTTGATTCAGCGAAATACGTGTCTTATAATAAATAAGTTGAACCTTCATTTGTTAATCGATTTGTTCTAGTTATCCACAGTTAGGTACATTATATCGCTTTTAGGAACACATTCATTCAGCGGCAAGTCTATAGATTTGAACATTGAGTACCTATATACTTGGGTATTCTGATGCTGTGTTATATTAATACCAACGTTTGTGTTTCAGGTGTTTGGATGTCAAAGTTTATAACTGCGGCACAAGCGACTTAAATCCGATTACCTGGAGGCAGGTTCGAATAATCCATACTATATAAATGTAAAACAAGCTTTGTCTGTATGTATCTTTGTTCATATTTCATACCTATATTACTGGACCGATTTCGATTAAATTTGGAGGTACAGATATAGGCTATTCGACGTCATTATCTGATCACTATATGTGACGTCGCAGCAATGTGACTGTGATACTGAACCAACTTCAGTAGTAGTGTACTAGAGGATATTACACACTTATTATACACAAGTACGAGTATATAAAATAAATTGTGACTTGCATTCTCGTAATCACGCAATAATGGCAAGCTCGTCGATGTCTCTAGCGTACCAAGCTCGAGAAATATCGAATATAATAATATAAATAGATTAAATATTATTCATTTTTAAATAAAATAAATATATTTTGTGCCCCGACCAGGAATCGATCCGGTACTTCGCGAGTCTAAATCCACGGACTTAACCGCAAGACCACGGAGCCAGTTAAAATCATTATGTTTTAAGATAAGATGTTGCCTGAATTAATAAAATAATAAATAAGCGCTGGCGCTTGTGTTTGGCGTTTGTGTTCTGTTAAAAGTTATTCTAATCTTAAACTGCTTGCTTTAGTATGAGGAGTATATTCGAGAGTTCCTTCGACACCACCCGTTTGACAACTGCCTCTGGTACCCGGGAGGAGCAATGCAAAATAACAAGTGAGTTTAGTTATTTTCAAAAAAGATATAAAACATTTTAGTACCAAGATCCGTAATATATATTTTCTTATATAATAAAATACACTAACAAAAGCGGCAGTGATAGGTTATTTAACAAATAATATGTTCAAGCCTCCAAGCCAAGCCGTCTGGCCAGCGTGGCGAGCGTAGGCCAAATTCTCCAGTTCTGGAAGGCCCATCTCCAGCAGTGGAGGTCTAGGACGCTGCGTTCTAGGGGCTGTAATGAAATGAAATGAAATGAATGTTCAAGGATATACAAGTTGAATTTTTCAAGTAGGCGTGGATGGGTACCTACTGTATAAACTACGAGAAATATCGTAAAATGCTGAAAGGATTTTGTAAAGAATTTTAGCCGGGATTCGGACTCGAGTTTTTTTTACAAAAGGGAAGAATCCTGCAGGTTCCTTAAGTTTGGCATTACTTTCAAAAAAATATATTAACACGATAGTATTAAGTGTATTAAAGTGGATTTTTATTTATTTTTATATGCACTTAAGTCAGTGATATACCAGTTAGATAATCTATGCCGAACATATTGTTTTAAATCAGGTGATTTGTATTTTTTTTAGTAGATAGTTGTTTTGTTAGTTGAGCTAATGAAGGATCCTATAAAGATAGGCTCTAACTAATATAAAAACGTTCCCACTAGTACTTAGTAAGCAATCAAATAAATACCACACTCATAATATTCCGTATTTATCCAAAATACGTATAATTCTATATATTTCCACTTTTAATAAAGAGCAATGCCCCCAAATTCGACCCCCCCCCCCAAATTTTGCAATTTAGCTTTTAAAAATGTGATACTCTATTCATAAATATTTTACAAAAATAAGTGCAATTGAGTGAGTAAAGCTGGGACTGTCGCGCCTTTAGACCACATATTCACGATTTGTTAATGGACGAAAAGACGTTCATCCTACGGTCGTCGAAATAGATTCCTAATATTATAATTACAAATTTAATCTTTTTAGATAATTGCTCGAGTAAAAAATTTAATTCATAATGTTGGTACTTGGCAAGTGCCACGTTTTTAGTGTGCATTTTGTATTGAATAGGTTGTTCGAATTAAATTTATCATCAACATCATTACAGCCCCTAGATCACGGCGTCCTAGACCTCCACTGCTGGAGATGGGCCTTCCAGAACATATATCTGGAGAATTTGGCCTACACTCGTCACGCTGGCCAGACGATTTGGCGAGGATATGATGTCAATTTTTGTATGACAATTTATTAACTATTCCACAAGTTGGTATTAGTGGAACCGGGACCGACGGCTTAACGTGCAGGCACGGCACGGGAGTGTTATAAATCTAAGTACGTAAGAAAAGAGTATTTCTCATTGGTACATGCCGGGGGGATTTGAACCGACCTTTGTAGGATTTAAGGAACGCGTTCTTCGGCGCCGAAGTAAATTAATATACATTAAATATACCTAATATATAGTTTGTGTTATCTTTGATCCCGATGGATGATAAATGAGGGGAAAGGGAAGGCATAGGCCCATACAGCCAATTCTGACTAATATATCTTTCTTTCTTACGAGTTAATGACGTTTTTATCAAATGTTGCAGAATTTGATGCTTTTCTTGAAGTTATAGCCCAAACACGTCGGGTATAATACCCGATAATAATATAGGAGTTAACAGCGCGGGAAAAATAAAAAATAAACTGAACATGTGCCCTATATATAAAGTCAATTTATCGTTTTCCATAATTATTCACATTATTAAATAAAATAACACCACTTTTGACTAACAGTATCCACAGAAAAATGGCGCAAATAACTTCTATTGAATAGGTTTATCTACTCGTATATACATCGATGGTTTTAACATCGTTTTGAGAAGCACCAAAATAATATGCAGGTATATTCAGCGTAATTCACTTTAAGGATAAGTTTCTTGAGTCGCCTGCTCTCGCAGCTGTGCTTTGTTAGATGATTACTTCGCTAACCTTCCATTATTAAAAGAGTTTCTCTCACGAACAATTTAATTTAATACCTAGCCATAAGTTTTAATGATTGCTGTGAAATTTTCAGGTACGTAGACCGCGTATACCAAATTATATTCCAAACGATTCCTGCTTACCTGGTAGACTACTCCGCTTGGCTTCTTGGGTTTCACAATACGTGAGTTTATTTTATTTTAATTTACTAAATTTATAAAATACATATAACAAGTGTTGCCCAATCTTGGTCTTGATCTGCTTCTTTCTTGCCAGACCAAGACCATCGATATGTTAGTAAAACCAATACCAATACTAACCCTAGTCCTAATTTTGATAAACAAATATATTCATTTTTTGCTATACGTATTTTTTTTAAAATTGTAAATGGGTACTGTATGTCTTTTAAAATATCTCTTAAATTGGTTTGACATGATATTAACTTTTTTTTTTCTCTGTCAAATTTGTTCGTATATGTGAATATAAATAAATTAGGCATACAAGCTTTGTATACATTTTAAAATAAATTTTGGTCAACAAGATCCTGATAAGATCTAGATAGTTCTTATAGATAGTAGATAGCGGACAAAACAAAAAGTCTAACAAGGTACAATTAGAAACAATTTTTTGAGCCATTGCAAGAGTATTGCAATACAGAGACCAACTGTTCTGATGCGAGACCAAGATCAAGACTGGACAACACTACAAGTGGGTTTGCACCACTAAATGCCTCTTTGTACTTGGACTATTTTTTTTAAAGGAGGTAAATCTCTAATATAGTCATTTGGTGGGCAATTTATTTATTTATTGAAAAACAAAGGACAGAAGAAGACAACATGAGAACAAGAATAAAGCAATAAAATTATATCCGCCATCAGAATATATCTCTGTGAGCAATGCAATAATACCTCGACTATAAAACCTTCCACTTTGATGTTTCCAGACTTAGTTTAGTGAAGCTAAACAAACGCATGTCTGCGGCATTGTCGGCTATCGGGTTCTTCACTGTCCACGAGTGGCACTTCAAGACAGACAACACGCAGAAACTTTGCGCCAGGTTGTCCTCGGGAGACTCCAAGTTGTTCAACCTGGACCCCAATAGCATTGAGTAAGTTTAGCTCAAAGCATAACTATAGGTATGCGCAGGATAATACAGTTATACGAGTACAACTAAATTCCTTCTCACCATTCCGGAAACAAACCGCACGATTCGGAGGTTTACTGCTAACTCACTAAATACTAAAGTAAGGGATTATTATTATTATTTTATATACCTACTATGAGTATCTTTAGATGTATCTAACATAGGCCTTACTACCTATGCCTTTTCTTGCTGAGTATCGTACGAGTCGGTTTTATCGTGAGTGTTCTATAGAGCTTCACGCACAGGCCAAAATATGTACCCACATACCGTAGCCATTATTCCACGCGTACATATAAATTTGCAAGATACATCTGTCGCACGCTAAAGATGTGGAATGCTCTCCCAGCCAGTATGTTTTCCTATTCCTATAACCTGGAGTCCTTCAAATCACGTGTGAAACAGCATCTTAAAGGGCCGGCATAGTGGTAGAGACTGATGTCGGTCGCCTGAGGCTGTCGTCAATTGTTCCCATTCTTGGACTTCGCGTACCGCTTACTATCATGTGGGCGCGATGTCACATGTCGTACTTAGTATATTATTTAATAAAAAAACAACTAGTTCATAAGTATAGGTGTATGAGTTGTAGCTGTTAATACAAGTAGATTCAGATAGATAGATAATATGTTCTGAATTGCATTTAGTAATAAATGCAACATGGGAAATGGTGCCGTAGTTTTGTTCCCGTATATATCAGTTCGTAGGTACAGAGTTCGAATCTTCCAAATTGCAGAGTAGACACCCAACGTAAGCAGAAATGACGGTCCAATAACTACTATTTATACAACTAATAATCAACCTATATTTAATTCTAGGATTTAATATTTTGGTTGTAGATAAAGTATTGAACAAATTGTTTATTATTCCAAATAAATTAAATATTAATGTACTATTATTTTGACAGTTGGCGACAATATATGTATCACTATGTGAAGGGCACACGAAAATACGCACTAAAAGAAAAGGACCAAGATATAGAAAAAGCTAAAACTAGAATGCGGAAGTAAGTTGTATGATTTTGCAATATGTATTATTTATTATATCGCACACCTAAATATAAACTGCACTAACTAAAAAAGCTTTTTTAAAGCTTTACTGTATCCTATGTACTATGCTTTTATTTTATCTCCAATTTTCTTACGCACGTAGACTTCCCTTATAATACTGATTGCTACTTATATATAATGTTTTATTTAGATTGTAAGGTGACACGGCCATTTTAGAGCCACGAATATTAATTAATATTAATGCTATTAGAATATAAGTTGACACGGCCCATTTACAGCTATGAATTTATGTTTAATTGACATATCATTATTATTATTTAGATTATAAGATGACGTATTTTTTTTTATTATTTTTGTTTTTTTTTTTGTTTTATACATGTATAAATTATCTGACATATGTATATAATTTCTATACATCATAATTATTAAGTATTTAGAATATAAACTGACACGGCCTCTTTACAGCCACGATCTTATTTAAGTAGTTTCTAAGTTACTTAGTTTTACTTGCTTGTAGCAATAATGTTGTGCATAACATACATAAATATAGATTATTACCTGTTTACGGTCCAACCATTATTACCACTTTGATTAGTACATATGTTTTGAAAATTGTATTGATATAATTAGTTCTGACTGTATCCTAGTTGTTTTGAGAGAACCAATGGAAATAAATTATTTTGATTTGATTTGATTGATTAGTGGGTAAGTAGTGAGATGAGGAATTCGATGGTATGCATAACTCAAAAATGATGTTTTTAGAGTTAACTCCTTTTAGATCTAGGTGTGCGATATAGTATCTTAATAAATATGTAAGTAACAAATATCGTTTATTTCAGATTTTGGTACCTGCATTACGGACTACAAGCAATTACGTTAATTCTATTTCTCAGATATATTCTTAAAAACTCAGAAACAACCAGAAACATTGTATTCGGAACCACAAAAATGTTATTGTCTCTCTTCACAAACAGTTACGCACCCTTCGTTAAATCTGGTCAGTGAAAAATTACGATTTCACTTAGCCCGGTATATAGGAAGGTTTCAGCTAACATTGATTGCAGCATAATATATTTTTTTTTCAAGAATGTTTGGTTTCCTGTGGGATGCCAAATCTAAGTTCTAACCTCGAAAGACAGAAGACAAATTTTTAAACATTTAATAAATAAAATAAATAATAAATAAATGTTTCCAGACAGGTCACACAGCGCCATCTAATTTCCGTGGTAAGCTACGAGGCTTGTGTTACGGAAACTAGATGGTTGATAAACTACATATTATACTTTTTTCTTTTTTTTTTAATATATATATATATATTATACATATAAACACCCAGACCGAGACAAATTATACAATGTACAACTTGCCCCCGGTGGGAATCGAACCCACGACCTCCCGAGTTCACGGCAACGTTTGTTACCACTAGACCACGGAGGCGGACATTTACGAGTATACATGATAGATTTACTGTGCGGGTTTAAATTAAAGAGTCAAATAAATGCTGATTAATAAATGTTTTATTTGACTAATGAATACCGAGGCACTGAGTTAGACAAAGTCGTGTGACTAAAAAAATATTTGTATGCTAGAAATAGCGAAGCATGTACATACACAATTTAGGTACATACCTGTACCTACCTACCTAGCTACCATGTTTCTGATATATAAATTATTTCATTTCTTTTTTCGCAATTAATGTAAGCTGAACCACTTTTTTGAATAAGGCTGGAACTAAAGTAGGTACTTATTGTTAAAGTGATACAAACAATTGTTACCATTTCTTCCGAGGTCATTAAGGACGGCTAAATTTGACAAATCACAGGTGTTAAGCCAAATTGTCGACTTTTAAAATACTCGGTGAAAAATTTTCAAAGAATCTATGTAGCATAAAATACGTCTAAGAGCGACCAATGCATTTGAAAGGAAATATGCTAATGCGGTGGTGATGGGTTGTTTAACAAAATAAGTTCAAGGCTATACAGGTTGAATTTACCTAAACTACGAGAAGAATCGAAAAATACTGAAAAGAAAATCAATTTATCAACTAACTAGGAATCGGAAAAAAATACTAAAGGGTTTTTTTATTTTTTATTTAATGTTTAAAATTCCCAGTTTCCTTAAGTTTGACATTACTTCCCAAAATGTGATACTTACTATTAATTACGCTCACGACACAATTAAATAATACAGCGGGATAAGGCGGAGTGAACAATCGTCCGAAAACGAATCGTCTAATATCGATTACGTCAAACTTGGGCATAAGGCCTAGCTTTTGACTGTTCTGACAGACGTAATCGATATTAGACGATTCGTTTTCAGACGATTGTGCACACCGCCTCACCGCGCTGGTGTTTTGTATTATCAAAATAATAAAAAATAAACTTGTAATAATTTAATTAAATATATAAAAATAACTAAATAAATTCATTTAATTAATATTTAATTTATTTGTGATACTTCTCGAGTTTGGTACGCTGAGCTTGTCATAATTGGCCTATAGTAAAGTTGACTAAACATGATTCCGCTTATTTATAAGCGTGGTTTCTGACCACCCCGAAAGGGAAACCGTCGTGATGATACTGTAACAATATCGTTAGGCAACTTATCACCGTTGTATTTAAGTTAAGTGGAATTCATTAGGATATGAAACCGGTGAAGGTAGCTCATAGACTATTAGGGGTATTAATGGTTACGTGGTGGTTATATTTTAATGTTAACTACTGTTTATGTGAAACGAGTGAGTACTGAACCGATTTAGACATATAAATGTAAACAAATATGATAACTAGTATTAAATAAATATTTATTAGCAGAATTCTAAAACCAAATTATTTGTTATGTAAATCTCATTTCTTATCCCAATCTATTTCTAGTAATAAAAACTAATATGTGTGTTCTCGGGGCTGTAATGATGATGATAATGATCAAAATGAGTATGTAAGAGGTATTCGTAATTCTTTATATATCTGGTGCATTTATAATTTGAAATATAAACATAACTTTAAGGTGTACTGTTTATTTATTTAACATCTTTTTATGTGCTACCTATTTGACCGAAAACTGGACCGTTCCACCGAATTGCATCTAAATTCCTATAGATCAAGATCATGTTCTCGATTCCATAACTAAGTTTGTTTGTGCTAAACCCACAGCAGTATACAAAATTTAATTGAAAATATTTGTTTTGGTATTGTGCCAGAAACAATGAATATTAAATACGATTAATTACCAATTCCATTATCATAAAAAATATGTTTACCGCTGTTTGGTTGCTTTACTTTAATGAGTTTTTCTTTGGTTTAAATAAAACAAATATTTATAATTCATCCATTATACAATAATTATATTATATATTTGTAATATATCTATCAGGGTTTATAATTAGTATTATTTATAACAATAGTGCCTGAATTAAATGTTATACGAAACTAAAATGAGTACAGAGAGTTGCCGAATCCAAAATGATTTACGGCGAGTAATAATAATCAATAATTGCTTGAAATGTGTATTTTGTACCTTTCTAACGGTAAATGTAATCGTCCTGTCGCGTCACAGGTAATCTTATTTCAACTCGCAGTGGGTGAGTTATGTCAGTGGTTTATGTATCTCGATGTGTTCGCATGTGCCTCTTTAACGTTCCTTTTAATGAAAAACATGCATTACAAATAAGGCACGGGAATGGCTTTTCTCCAGTATGTGTGCGGACATGCTCCACCAGCTTGCGTCTTTCAGAGAAATGAGAACCACAAATGTCACAGGCGTAAGGTTTCTCGCCTGTGTGAGTCCGAATATGTCTGGTCAGGTGGCTCACTTCTTTAAAAGCATTCTGACATATTTGGCACACATATGGTCTTTCACCTGTATGTATGCGCAAGTGTTTCTTTAAGCTTCCTCTCTCTGAGAAACTGCTTTGACACTCGTGACAGGTGTAGGGCTTCTCTCCCGTGTGGACTCGGAGGTGCTTCTTGAGAGTGCTCTTCTGGGAGAACTGCGAGTTGCAGAGCTGACAGAGGAAGGGTCGCTCCCCGGTATGCACGCGCAGGTGGCTCTTCAGGTGACCGCTATTGGTAAAGGTGGAGGAGCAAACCTCGCATGAGAACGGCTTCTCTCCACTGTGCACGCGCATGTGACCCTTCATTGAGGAGTATCTCGTCAACTTGATGTCACAAATGTTGCAGGCGAACTCTTTATTCGCCTCCGCGTGACTTTTTTCATGTCTCTTTAAATTATTTTTATTTGTAAACAGCGACTGACATGTTTTGCATTCATATCTTTGTTTATGTATTGAACTATGATTCTTTAACAGTTCTTTACTGGGAAACAAATCAAGACACTTTTTGCACTCATGTTTTCTTAAGTTTTCTACTGCAGCTTTAATGTAGTCACTCACATGTTCATAGTCATGTGTCAAATCTTTGCTTCTAGTTCCGGCGATTTCTGAAATCCAACATAATTTTTTTAGTGTCTAAGAATACAATTTAAGTACCTATTTAATTTGATTATTTGTATTTTACAATTGTACTAAAATTATTGTTGTATGTTGTCTACAAACTTACTTATTTCTTCACAAGTTGTTGTTGTGGTGTTATTCCTAAAAAAAGAAGAGCAATGCATCACAACTTAGTTGTCAGAGTCAGAACCTACAAAACAAAAACATTTAGACAAATTTATTTTCATCACCGTCTAGGGAGACCACTGTTAAGCCAGTATTTAAAAAAAAATATATATATATAATATTTGTTCTAAAAAATATGTTTTAATGAAAATATTATGGTAGGCTTAATTAATATCTTTCCCAATTGGCCAGGTTAGTATTTAATTTTTAAATATGTATATTAAAAGTAGTTATAGTATAATTAATTGTTTATCAAGGTTACGTTTTGATAAGGCTGTCATGCTCACAATGGGTAAAAGCTCGTAATAAAAAAAGGACTAATATCTTAACTTTCCACTCTATATTATTTCAACAATGATTGTAAATAACTTACACATTAGCAGCAGTACATGTCAGTAAGTAAGGTCCAATATCACAATCCACCTCAATCTTCACCAGTGGTGGAGTCAATATATTAACCTCAGAGCCTGAAAAAAAAATACAACTTGAAAGGAATTATATTAATTTTTTATTAATTTGCTTATATGAAGGCTAGATTAACACATTAAAAAAAGTCTAAGCAACATGTATCATGATACAAATTACATTAATAAAATATCTATCCTTTCTTATAAAAGGTATGTAACCTTTTGTGTTTCAGATAACATACTGGCTGGTTTTGATTACAAGAATCTAATGTATTTTCCCAAAATTAAAAGCGAATGCATTTGTTCGATTTTTTTCTGTGTTAAATGAAAATTGGAATTTTAGGTTAATTTTATCAATAATTTAAATAGAGTTTTCAACAACATTGAATTATAGAAATACATTGTTTACTTCATGGAGCAACGTGATTTGAATGCAGACGAAATGCAAGAACTGTAGAGATGTTGCAAGCAGTAAGGAATCAATCAGGGGTATCTTGGCATTTTGGTGTCTTAAGAAGCATATATCTGTGGTGTCAAGGAAAAGATGAGTCAAAAAATTAAAAAAATAGATTTTTGCACATATTGGTTCAAAACATTCATATGCGTCTACGCAATAAGGAGATGAGTCTATAAACTGTACAGTTTATTTTACACCCCTATGTACATAAAGCGGCTAGTCGTAACATTAAAATGTATAAATAAGTAAAAAGAGTTTAATCGAGTTATTTCAGTATCGCGCTTTTACCGCCAATAATTCAGTTATGCATAGTAAGATGAGTGGACTCGTACCTAAAGTATACGACTAATGAAATTGAACATTACGTAAAATACAATTTTGTAATTATAAAAATGAGTTGTTTTCTTAATTTGCCTCTAGTGAAAAGTTCAAGTTTTTTACTTTTCCCCTTTTTCCTTGACACCACAGATATATTGTATGCCATCTTTGGCAGCGTTACACTAACACAGGAGATCCCTCTCAGCAAGACTCAGGACGGAGTACAAACGGCAAGACCAATACATAAAACTAACTGCAAGATGTTACCCAATGTTAACCGCCCGACAGAGGTTACAAGAAGAGGCTACAAAATTCAAGTGGCGTTGTTGTTGGCCCCCAAACCGTGCAAAATTGGCTGTATGAGTACGGCCTATGATCACGACACCCAATCAGATGCCCACCTAATTGGACCCAGAAAACACATAATATTGACCCAAGAGCAATGGCATAAAATTTTGTTTTCTGAATTCTGGTTTAGGCCTGATACAAAAAGGGCAATTACTGTCGTTCTGGAAATAGTGAAAGGCTGTGGTTCATTCAGGAAGTTCATCCATACAGCGTCTCAACAGTGTTCTTTTTGTTTCTTAACTAGCACATCATGTGTCCATGAATGTTAACAACTGGAATCAGACACTCATGACTGACATCAGTCCCCTAACACCATGCCGGCTTGATTGGGCATGACGGCAATTCGAGCCTGATTCCGAAACATGTGGATACACTTTACTGGGCTTATTGGCACAAACAGTGGATACTTCCTCGCCCCAGTAGACTGGGCAAATTACCTCCATCAGTCCGCCTACCACCTATTTACAGTTATGGTGTGGTATTATGAAGAACCATTTTTAACATTTGGTTACCATTTTTTTCAGTTTTTATTAAGTTTGGTTACTTCAGGATCTTAGTTTGTACTATGTATGATACAGTACAAATAATATTGTTAATTTATGTTAATAAAAGAACAATAAAAACAAAAACAGTTGTTTATAAGAAACTAAAATAATAATTTAAATAATAAAATACTAATGTTATAATATTCCATTCTCAACTTAAAATTAGTACATGTTGTTTAAGCTTTTTTGATGAGTGTATATCGCATAAAAAACCATTAAAAAAAATTACAGCTTATACTGGTAAATATAGTAAGCTGGTAAAAATTTACAAACTTCAAATACAAGAGTTTAATGTCCTTCAAAACCATATTTTTTTATTGTGAAAATTGTGTTGAAAGAATAAAAAATGTGCAAGTTAAGTATAGAAGATAATATATTTTACTACCTGACAATTTGATCAGGCAGAAAGGAAGAAATATTTCTAGCAATTACAGGATTCAACATCATTTGCATCGTCCTATCTTTTGCTCCTCTTCCTACCCAATCCAATGCTGTATAATTCTGCCAAAGATGGCAACTTCATATTTAGAGACATACCTAACATGTGTGCATGTTGAAGTTTATTTTTATACTAACCTTGATTTTGGCTTATATCTATAGTTGAATGGTCTACATTGATGGATGTTTCTAAATGTTCATCACTCCGGAAATCTATGTTATTTGCCATTGTGCTAAAACAAAATAGTTCAAAATACAATCAACAATAAAACAAAACTGATTTTTTTTTCATAACAAATATCTAAGTTACAAAAGTAGTTTATTAAAATAGATGTATTGTATTTTATGAACCACTGCTTTCTTGGATTTGTCTGGCAAAAGCATTTGGCTATAGGTATACATTATCAAATTTAAATTATATTATAAGTATATTTCTTGTTGATAATAATCTTGTTTGTCTTATATTAATGAAAATATATTCATAAACTAAACCAGATTAGGACTTATTACCTACCATTTCTAAAAGATGCTGAAAGTAAAGGCCAGTTTTAGGCTAGGAAATAGGCTCACTTAACATTAAAAAAACTATTAGAATTAATTATGATTTACATTACATTGTTTTACTTTAGATTAAACACAATCAAATTAAAAATTAAGGTGGATTCACAGACTATAGTGGATATAACAGTAACTACTTTTTGATTACAATAATATTTATCATCCGCAAAAATGTAATCGGATACTATCAAAAAGGTGTATTAACGTCCCTTGGATGCTAAAATATAACTTTTTGAATTCTGCACGTTAGAATGTTTTATTATAACGCTGTGTTTTCCATTTATTAAATAATAAGTTACTGTATTTATTATGTATTTATATTATATGATATTGGTTATAGGTCTCCTGTAATAATTTTAAAAAGATAATGGATCACCATGAGACGATAAAATAAAATTAAAAAAATACTGTCAGTATAACTTCGGCGTGGGTGTTACAAACAAGAAAAAAGGATAAATAATAGGTAATTGTTTTATTTTTGCTGTTCTTTACAATTATATAAAGGAAGCACATATAAATGATGAAGGAAAGGAGGAGGAAATGATAAAGTATTGTTTGCTGTTCGCCCGCTAAATATCTACACCATTTTTTTTTTATATTGTAAAATTTAATTGACTATGTTTAAGACTAATCGAAAGATCTGTAGTTCCCATAGATATAGGACGACGCGACGATCCTATGTCTATGGTAGTTCCTTAAAAGTAGCTAGGCTGATTTCATCTTACGGTAAAGAGAAACATTTTCAGGAAAGTTAATAATAATATTATTGCATAAATACGACAATAGCAAGTGTTACTTTTAAATACTTTCATTTCTCAATCTATAAAAGATTTTGACCCCAATATCTCTATCTCGAGCGGTGGTGACTTGGTTGAAAGATCGCTTTTCTAATTTACATTTGTCATAGATTTACATCACAAACGTTCCCGTGCCTCGGAGAGCACGTTAAGCCGTCGGTCCCGGTTCTACTAATACCAACTTGTGGAATCATTAATAAATTGTCTTTAAAAATTTACATCAGATCCTCGCCAACTCGTCTGGCCAGCGTGGCGAGTGTAGTCTAAATTCTCCAGATATATGTTCTAGAAGGCCCATCTCCAACAGTGGAGGTCTAATACGCTGTGTTCCTACGGGCTGTAATATTGAATCTCTTTATTGTCTCTATAAACTACATACTATAAACGAAATAATCCCTTTATTAACATTATATAAGTACGTAACATATTCACCATCCGTCTTGCTATACAAAAGGCATGATGAACCGACCGATAGGATTGACGTACGTCAATTATTATTATTTACTTACTGACCTTGTACGATCCAATTTTAATACATCGAAGGCCCTTGCTAAATGCGTATGTTACGTCCAGCACAGCGGCCTTGGCAGTCTCTTCAGCAAGATGGATGGTGAATAAGGTTAAAAATATGGGTTGAACAATCATTCAATCGTTGACAATGATAAGTTATCTAAATAAACTGTGGTGATTAATATCTATAAAGTGGTTTTCATTTAAATAATAAATCATTTGGTTATAGATTATTATTGAAAGAAAATTTATTAATTAAATTAATATTTTAGTCATTTTCGACCAATATCAATTCTTCCCTTTCTATCTAAAGTACTAGAACGTGTAGTTCATCGCCAGTTTGCTACATTTCTTTCCCACAATAAACTTTTAAATTCTTTTCAATCTGGCTTTCGACCTTCACATAGCACAACTACTGCTCTCACAAAAATTACTGATGACATCAGATTTTCTATTGACAATAAAAAGCTCACACTCCTTACGTTGTTAGACTTCAGTAACGCTTTTAATTGTGTAGATCACGATATTCTCACGGCCTTATTGCGTTCTCTTAACATTTCACAGAATGTGGCATTATGGTTCGACTCTTATCTTCGCGGGCGCCAGCAACGCATCCGGTTAGATGATACGTACTCGGACTGGTGTCCGGTTACTGCTGGTGTCCCGCAAGGTGGCGTGTTATCTCCCTTGCTCTTCTCTGTTTTTATAAACATGATCACTCAGGTAATACATTTCAGTTCCTACCATCTGTACGCCGACGATGTCCAACTTTCGCTTCACTTCAAGATGGACGATATACAAAATGCTATTCTCAAAATGAATAAGGATCTTGAAGCTATTAAAATACAGTCACAAAATTTAGGTCTACTGGTAAACCCTTCGAAGACGCAGGTGATGATCGCTGGCTCGAGGCAAATGCTGTGCAAACTGGACCATATACCTTTTACCCCATTAATGTTTGACAATGTGTCACTTCCTTTTTGTCAGCATGTGAAAAACCTAGGACTTCACATAAGCAGTGATCTCTCCTGGAATCACCACGTCTCCGAAATTTGTAAGAAAGTTCATGGCAGCATGCATTCGTTGAAACGCTTACAATATTTTATTCCTTTTAAGGCAAAGTTAATGCTAGTCAGTTCGCTGCTTCTTCCCATAATAGACTATGCAGATATCTGCTATCCCGACGTCACTAAAGAGCTACTGAACAAACTCGATCGTCTGCTCAATTTATGCATCCGCTATGTATACGGCTTGCGTAAATATGATCATATCTCTCATTTTCGTAATCAGTTGAAATGGCTCAATATCCGCTTTCGAAGATCTACCCATCTCCTCGTGTCTCTGTATGGTATCCTGAACAACCCTCATGCGCCTGCATATCTTAAATCCCGTTTTGAATACATGTGTGATACTCACAACCTTCCACTTCGCTCTTTACATAACAACCAACTTAAAATCCCATCCCACTCCTCTAGCAGATATTCAGATTCGTATACTGTGTCTGCAGCCCGCCAGTGGAACGGGCTACCTCTCGCTATTAGACACGCACCGTCTGTCCACGTTTTTAAGCGCTTGGTCACTGCTTTATTTCTAGACAAACAGGAGTCGTCATCAGGCTAAAAATATATATTTGGCATAATATATATGTGTATATACGTTTATTTATAGGTATATGTGTAATTTATGTAACAGTGTAAGTATCTATTAGTATGTAATGTGTGTAGTATATTCTATATTGTTAAACTTGATATCAGCACTACCCTTAATCTCACACTCTCCCAAAGGTTAGATGTTAGAAAATGCCTTGTAGGCATTAATCTTCGCCTTTGTACACTTATTTTGTGCAATAAAGAATTTAATAATAATAATAATAAAATTTTAGGGAAAATACTTGCAGTAGGGTATTCTCTGACAACACTGACAATCCACCCAACCCACCCACTTTGCTTTACCGTTGCAGTTTTGTCCCCCGCGCAGTAAGTTCTTCATCGCTGTGGGGGCTGGTCGCTTCGCTTGTGTTACTATCTCGATACTTTTACGTATTTTCTTATCCGTTGAAAAACCGGTTTGCATCCGTTCGAAAGAGACTTGAATGTGGCGTGGGCCCAAAAGAGACTAAAAATTATTTAATATTGTGGTTTAAAAGCGAGAAGAACTTATCGTGTATGAGAAACATTTTTAAAACTTTTGAAAGTGTGGTCGTGAATTCTTGGGGCTGCCTGGCTGCTGCTGCTGGCGAAACACCTGAACAGTCTTCAAATTGGTAAGATTTTTACACACTAATTAAGAACTCTTATTTATAAAGGTGATCGGAAACAACAACTACCACATTAAAGTTCGTAAAACAAATTGTAAAAAAGTTAGAAAAAGAAAAATCAACAAAGGAAATTCTAGGAAATACCTAGACTAGTAGTTACAAGTACCTATCAATTTTAGAAAGTTTTATTATTACCTTTTTGACGCTACACGACATGAATTAATATTTTAGAAGCTGGTTGAAGGTAAAACACAGGTTTTAGAAGTTGCCAATTAACTCTTCCGTGCAAGAGGTAGCCGTATGCCAATTGTAAACCATATTATATAAAATACTGTAACGAAGTTCTAAAGCAGGTTCGTGACAAATCTTGACTAAAGAAAATCTGCAGAAGCCTACGGAAACGAACGCGCTGGATACAATACATGTATTACTGTACCAAACTGGTTTGGGCAAGCGTCCACCAGCCCGGCGAGTTAAGTCGCTACGGAACGAGAGATATTCGGTGACCGCTCATTATCTATACATATAGGTATTGATTTTCTAAACACGGCGAAAAAAAAAACAATTTATAAAATTTTAACTATAAGACGTTATAGGGATTTTTTACGTCATCTTTTTATGTACCTTCCCAGGAGCCAAGTCAAAACCAGAAATTTGAACACCGAAAATAAAATGTACATATAAAATAAATTCAATAATGATTCTATGGATAAGTGAGATCTTGAAGATTATATTAATGAGAAGTTTCAGGATTGTAAAATCAGGTTTTTCTGAAATTGTAAAAGTAAGATTCCGTGAAATTGAATTAGCGAGATCTTGCAGGATTGTATAATTGAGAACCTCTGTAATTATACTAGTGAGATCCCGTAAGATTATATTAGCGAGAGCTTTCACGATTGTTTAATTGAGAACCTCTGAAATCGTACATAGAGATCACGTAAAATTAAATTAGCGAGATCTTTCATAATTGCATAATTGAGAACCTCTAAAATTATACAAGTAAGATCCCGTGGGATTGTATTAGCGAGATATTGCAGGATTGTATAATTGGAAACCTCAGAAATTATACAAGTGAGATCCCGTGAGATTATATGAGCGAGATCTTGCAGGATTGTATAATTAAGAACCTCTAAAATTATACAAGTGAGATCCCATGAGATTATATTAGCGAGATCTTGCAGGATTGTATAATTGATAACCTCTGAAATTATACAAGTGAGATTATATTAGCGAGATCTTGCAGGATTGTATAACTGAGAACCTCTGAAATTATACAAGTGAGATCCCGTGAGATTATATCAGCGAGATCTTGCAGGATTGTATAATTGAGAACCTCTGAAATTATACAAGTGAGATCCCGTGAGATTATATCAGCGAGATCTTGCAGGATTGTATAATTGAGAACCTCTGAAGTTATACAAGTGAGATTATATGAGCGAGATCTTGCAGGATTGTATAATTGAGAACCTCTGAAATTATACAAGTGAGATCCCGTGAGATTATATTAGCGAGATCTTGCAGGATTGTATAAAAAGGATGCTCTAAAATTACATAAGTGAGATCCCGCGATATTATATTAGCGAGAACTTGCAGAATTGTATAAATAAGAACCTCTGAAATTATACAAGTGGGATCCCGTGAGATTATATTAGCGAGATCTTGCAGGATTGTATAAAAAGGATGCTCTAAAATTACATAAGTGAGATCCCGCGATATTATATTAGCGAGAACTTGCAGAATTGTATAAATGAGAACCTCTGAAATTATACAAGTGGGATCCCGTGAGATTATATTAGCGAGATCTTGCAGGATTGTATAAAAAGGATGCTCTAAAATTACATAAGTGAGATCCCGCGATATTATATTAGCGAGAACTTGCAGAATTGTATAAATGAGAACCTCTGAAATTATACAAGTGAGAATCCGTGAGATTATATTAGCGAGATCTTGCAGGATTGTATAAAAAGGATACTCTAAAATTACATAAGTGAGATTCCGCGATATTATATATATTAGCGAGAACTTGCAGAATTGTATAAATGAGAACCTCTGAAATTATACAAGTGAGATCCCGTGAGATTATATTAGCGAGATCTTGCAGGATTGTATAAAAAGGATACTCTAAAATTACATAAGTGAGATTCCGCGATATTATATATATTAGCGAGAACTTGCAGAATTGTATAAATGAGAACCTCTGAAATTATACAAGTGAGATCCCGTGAGATTATATTAGCGAGATCTTGCAGGATTGTATAAAAAGGATACTCTAAAATTACATAAGTGAGATTCTGCGATATTATATATATTAGCGAGAACTTGCAGAATTGTATAAATGAGAACCTCTGAAATTATACAAGTGAGATCCCGTGAGATTATATTAGCGAGATCTTGCAGGATTGTATAAAAAGGATACTCTAAAATTACATAAGTGAGATTCCGCGATATTATATATATTAGCGAGAACTTGCAGAATTGTATAAATGAGAACCTCTGAAATTATACAAGTGGGATCCCGTGAGATTATATTAGCGAGATCTTGCAGGATTGTATAAAAAGGATGCTCTAAAATTACATAAGTGAGATCCCGCGATATTATATTAGCGAGATCTTGCAGGGTTGTATAATTGGGATCCTCTAAACTAAAGTTATATACTCGTAAGTAAGATCCGCTATACGTACTTTTCATCCAGTTACGGTTCGTTTTTCCACTTTTTTAATTTATTATCCACAGGATAATAAAAACGAATTCACCAATACAACCGGACCTATAAAAATATTGTTATATATTTAAAACGTATTTTACGACATGTGACTTCGCGTCGAACTGGTTGTAAGATACTATCGGTAAATAATTATCATAGATTATACTATGAAACTTATGTTAATTTTATATCACCTACGCTCTCGCAACATCGGCTATCTGTATATAAACTGATTCTGTAAAGCGATTTTAATTGGGAGCTGTTCCTTGCCCTACTGTAGTACGAGTAATATGTGACGTCATCTGATTAAAAGTACATTATTCCAACGGTTTACTATTATATATATATATTTTAATTTTTCCAATAATGAACACATTACAAGATTTCTGATTTCGCGGCTCAAAAGTATATTACGTATGTAAATGTAAATGTCAAATTGTTTTGATTAGGTAGATCCATTTTTTACTGCTAGCAAATAAAGTCTGGTAACGACAAGAAGACTAGTTTAAGTGTAACCATGAGTTTACATCTAGTCCAAGGAAATCAAATAAAAATGGTGACTCGCTCAGTCTGTCGGAACCAATTAACTGTCACCCACCGTCCGTAGTCAAATGTTTAAACTCTTTATTAGTGCGATGCCCGGATTTATTCCAAGTCACGTTAAGTCGAGTGCACACAAAAAGTTACTCTCAATATAAATTCAATTAAAGGCTATTTTAATTCCGTTTTAAAGGCCAAATCCGATTTCAATCCAAACCTGGTTCAAGTCTAATCCAAAAAAGTTTTATTTTTTTTAAATCTTGCCCCAGTATATAGTCTAGCCAGAGTATAGTCCAAACAATTGTAATTACAAATCACTAAAATAAAATAAAATTACTATACTCTAAACCTAATTAAAAAAATAATTATAAAAAATATCCTCAAGATATATCCTCGGAGAAAGTCGCAAAAAGATTGGGAACGAATCCCCTCTGTATAGTAAGGCTAATACGTTGGCAGAAATAATTGCCAGCCTCCCTATTGCCAGATTTCTCCGTCAGCCGTTTGTACAACTCCTTGGCCAGACGCTTGGCTAAGGGTCCCCATGGTCCCCTCGTCTCGACCCCAAATGGCGCAAACTCGTAACCTGTACTGAGGTTGGCGTATTTGCGCAGCTTGAGGTTCTCAGTAGAAACTGCCGCACTTCTGGACGAGGTTGCCTGAATGTGAGATGGGGCTAATGTGTCTACACATGTCACATCCCACACCAAGCGGCATGCAAAATTGGGTTCACGTAAAGTAAAAACTAATAAAATTTCTCTCCGGTCCAGTCCAGTCCAAAACTGTTTTATGTTCGAATTCTGCTCCTAATCTAGTCGAAGTCTAAATTTAATATAAAAATCTAATCTGAATTAAGGTATAACCCAGTGCATTATATACGAGTATACTTACTCGACCCTTATTCAATCCAAAAACGATACCGGTAAATTAGAAAGAAAAAGAAAGAAAGAAAAACATTTATTTATCAGAAAACAGCTTGGTCATAACAATTACAAAAAAAAAGTAATAGTAAAAAATAATAATATTAATATAAACTTGGTAAAAAGAGAAAAGAAAATGAGCTGCTATGACAAATAGGTGTTCAGGTCAGCATAGGCTGCAACAGTAGATGCTGCAGCGCTGATTTTCACTGAACCCTTTAATAAAACCAATAAATAAAAATAAAATAAAAATTCAATAAGTGTAACTCTCAGTATATATAGAAAGTAGTATAATAAAGAAACATGAAACCAAAATAAATAAATTGAAATATATAATGCATAAATAAAAAAATAGTTTTAACTATTCGTGACTTCAGTAAACATTATTGAAATCGCCAAGGTTATAATAATCTTAAAAGGTAACACTTTTTTGACATTCTTAATGCTTTTCTTAAATATTATTTTTAATAATTCGTTTTCTTGTGCGGGTATGTCTGTCCGGGTGTATTTTTATAATTGATTTAAAACTCACTTCCCGATGAGCTAGAGTTCGTTCTAAAAGATAACACGATACTGAATGTTTTTTTTTAAATGCTACCATCATCAAATAGCTGAGAGAGAGTGTCCTCTCTGTTCCGTTATGACGTTATAATAGTGCGGTTTATATCATCTCGGAACTACGAGTAAGTGACTGAGAATAATGACACTTTCATAAAAGATAAACTCCTTTAAACATGACAAATCGTTGAAAGAACGAAATTAAACACTCGCCATATAATGTAAATGGTATTTCTCTGAAGGATAGAGCCCGAAACGTAGACATCCGTTAAAGAACCAAAGCTACCGGCGGCATATCTTTGTTGCTCTCTTATAGTTATAGTTGTGTGATTGTGATTACGCTAGCTTTTACGCACTTCTCTCTATTGGACCATTGTGACTTTTACACCTTCAGCGAAGCCATCCGATCTCCTCCAGGTAAGCCGGGAGACCCGTCACGTTCCTGCAGACCTCCGGAAGAGTCTGGAGGAACTAAGTGCAGCCACACTGTCGCATTCCAAGAATACCTGCGCGGCCGTCTCCTCCTCCGCCATGCATCCTCTACACAATGGGCTATCCTTGGTCCTGTGTCTATCGGTGTTGTGGATCCCCTTCTGGCCAGTTTGTCAGCCGCATCATTACAGTTGTAGATTAAATAGTTATAGTTATAGTTATAGTCATAGTCATAGTCATAGTCATAGTCATAGTCATAGTCATAGTCATAGTCATAGTCATAGTCATAGTCATAGTCATAGTCATAGTCATAGTCATAGTCATAGTCATAGTCATAGTCATAGTAATAGTAATAGCCATAGTCGTAGTCGTAGTCGTAGCCGTAGTCGCAGTCGTAGTCGTAGTCGTAGTCGTAGTTGTAGTTGTAGTTGTAGTTATAGTTTATTTAAGTTATATTTATAAATATAGTTTAAGTATAGTTTAACTTATACTAAAGAATATTTAGTTTTACTTTCGTAAATGTATAACAAATTGTTAAATCATCCTATCCGAAAATAGAAGTTACGAATACAACTTTTTTCTTTTAATAAAATGCGACAAAAGGGACGGAAAATATAGTATAAAATTATATACATTGTAGTAGGTAAACTTACTCAAACTATTAGATATTTGATTTTTAATACAAGTTTTATTTACTTTGGTTAAGTAAATAAAATGTGTTATTAACACCTTGTCAATCTTAGAATACATCTTCTTGCATTATATTCGGCTATTATGAAAGGTCTGCTATGGACAAGCTGAAGAGGATATGGAGGAACCGAAACGTTACCTAAGCCACTTAAAAATCCGGCTGGTTAGAGCTCTTGTATTTCCTATTTTTCTGTATGCTGCAGAGACATGGACCCTACGCGAAACAGAAAAAAATATGCTTTAGAGATGTGGTCAGAAAATATTCCAAACCAACAAATCCATAGTAGAGGAACTAAGGTTCAGACTAAAGCAAGAGGATGCGTGGTAGGTCTCCGATGAGATGTACGAACCAGGCTGCAATGGATTAACCCCTACATGAGTGCACTAGAAAAGCTGCGGACCGAGAGGAGTGGCGACGCGACGGCTTGTTAAGCATATTACTAGTTACACTCAAATGACGACCACGATCACTCTGCCAATAATGTAGCAATAAATCTGCCAATATAACATTTATACATTAAACCTTTAACTATCTATTTATTTTTCAGCATTTAACAATTCTATAATACACATTATTATTCTACTTCACACAACAGATTTTTCAGATATGTATAATTTAGTTTTAGTAACCAGCTGTTTACCGCCCCTTGTTACTTATTATAGAAGTATCATCACTACCGTTTCCCTTTCAGGGTAGTCAGAAACCATTTCACATTTAGCCAACTTTACTATAGGCGAATCATGACAAGTGGCAAGCCCGTCGATGTCTCCAGCGACCAAACTCGAGAAATATCAGAAATAAATTAAATTTGACCGCCTCCGTGGTCCAGTGGTAACAAACGTTGCCGTGAACTCGGGAGGTCGTGGGTTCGATTCCCACCGGGGGCAAGTTGTACATTGTATAATTTGTCTCGGTCTGGGTGGTTATATGTATAATATGTATATATATACAAAAAAAAAAGTATAATATGTAGTTTATCAACCATCTAGTTTCCGTAACACAAGCTTCGCAGCTTACCACGGAAACTAGATGGCGCTGTGTGACCTGTCTGGAAATATTTATTTATTTATATAAAAAAAAAAATGTATTTATTTGCATAAATAAATATTTTTATGTCCCGACCAGGAATCGAACCCGGTACCTCCGAGTCTAAAACCACCGACTTAACCGCTAGACCACTGAGGTAGTTACTTATTACGGAGGTACTTACTCGTATTATGATGTTGAAAAAATAATCATGAACCTTTGTACATCAGTTACCTTTGACAAAAACGGAAGAATGAAGTAGACAGAAATTGGTCGAAAATGGTTAAGCGACGAAGGCTATCTCAGGTAACGGGGTGACCAATGCTTTAATTTAATAAGTTAGTTAAATACACCAAGCTTGGAATAACAGCTTCTTAAGTTAGTAAAATCATCTTTTGTCATAATTTGTCACAGACATAGGTATTCATTTGACTAAATCGTTGTCAATATTTCTATAATGCATTTTTAAGAGACTGGGGAGAAATTTAAAACATTGAATTTGGTAGTGTTGCCCAATCTTGGTCTGGGTCTTGCAGTCTTGGTCTTGCTTTTTTACAATAATAAGACCAAGCGCATGTTTTCGCAGACTTTTTTTCTAAATTTGTTTAAAAATTTTTTTTTTAACTGCGTCTTGTACTCAGTATGTCTTTTGAAATATCTCCAAATAAACGGTTTTTTACTACTTAAGTTGTTCGTATTGATGAATGTCGTTATGTTGAACGTTATAGGAGTATACTCGTATAAGGTTTTTGTAACAACCGTTGTATACATTTTTTTAAATAAATTATTGGGCATAAAGATGTATAACGATTTAAATTTTCAAGTAAATCAGACCAGTGGTTCTTAAAATAGTAGTTTAAACTAGAGCTTCACAAGGTATAATTACATACATATCTTCACGCCAAATCCCTTGCGGGTTAGGCAGAGACAATTGAGCGCCACTTGTCACGGTCACGACATACCTCTTTCGCTTCTTCGACATTCATCAACCTCTTTATGCATGCCCTTTTGTTTCGATGGCTTTTCAACGCACCTTCAGCTATTGTTTTATTTATTTGGTCGTAATATGTGAGTCTTGGTCTGCCAGGGCCTCTTTTACCCACAACTTTCGCATTATATATCTGGTTCGTCAATCTCTCTTCACTCATCCTTTCAACATGCCCAAACCATCGGAGCATGCCTTTCCTTATTTTTGTCCCTATGCTTTCTTTCATACCTACCCTTTTGCGTATTTCGTCATTACGTATGCGGTCCGTCAAAGTGACGCCGCATATCCGACGCAACAATCTCTTTTCTACTGCATTAACTCTACTCTCATGCGTATTCTGACAAATCCACGTCTCGCTTTCATACATAAGTGTTGGTACCAGCATGGCATTGTATATGGCGAGTCGAGCTTTGTCACTGACATTTCGACTGGCGATCAGTGACCCCAGGGCACCGTTGACACTATTTCCTGCGTTCACTCTTCTTTCAACATCCCTATCATACTTCCCATCCGCAGTGAAAACACTGCCCAGATATATAATTTCATTTACTTGTTCTAGAGTTTCATCATCTTTATCGTCACGGTTGTCATCCTTCTTCTATCACTGTGGACCTTGGTTTTTCTCACATTCAAACGGAATCCTTTTTCTGCACATCCCTCTTTCATTTCTTTGACTGGTGATTACAGTTGTTGTTCGGACGATACCATGAGAGCATCATCTGCATAAAGCAGGCAGTTCACCACTAAATCACTCATCTTTATCCCGCAGGAAGGTATAATTAGAAACAAATATACATATATTTTGAACAGAGTATGAATTCTCGTATTCAGGATATTAATTTTATCATAGATTTCAATTTGAGACATTTCAATATTAGCAGAATCTACACTGCATTAGTCTGGTTTCACAATTAAATTACATCGTCGAAAATCTAGGTGCCATAAACTGGCTATGACAAGAAACGGACTTATTACCGGATGTTAGAATTGAGTCGAGCCAGGAATCCTAAATATTGGCTAAGACATTTTGCCGCATTTTGTAAGAAGATCTACACTGATCATCATAATAATATGATGTTTGTAATCAGATCCTAGAGCCTCGAATAAAGCCTTCAACTCAGATAATAAGTTGATGGTTGGAGACAACTTCCATTACTCTTTCTCTACTTCACAAAAAAGCAGCGCTGTAATTCGGGATATTCTAATACGGGAGTAAATCTATAATGTAAACAAATTTAAAGTGAATTTTACGATCAAATTTTAAACTGACGCGCTGCGGAAGGCGAAAAATACAAAGTATACCGCCGCGCCACTGCTCCTTGAGTCGCTTAAGTTAGCGTAAAACTAATATGTATAACTGTGTGCATCCTATAATGTATTAAATACCCTATCTGCGGATAACGGTATACATTATCTGTCATATGTAATACATGTATTTCACGCAAAACGGTCAAAATGAGACCAATTGCGGAAAATATTCAGCTTATTCTAATCTATGTATTTCGCGATGTTAACTCCAAAAAATAAAACAGCCGGCCTCTGGGGTCAAAAAAAAAGAATTAAAAAAATATATATCGAATAGAAAATTTAAAAGCTGGACTTTTAAGTCCCAAAACCGGATGCAAAAAAATAATAATTATTAAAAAAAATAAAAGCACTACATATTAACATTTTCTTTGCAATGGACGGTAAAAAATATTTAGAATAGAAATTATGTTGAATATCAGCAAGCGAACTAACCACATGAAAGATGGTCTCGGTTAGATAAATTTGTGATGTGGCAACACTAATGGCAGTTAGGAAACAGTTACTACAAGGCTGGCTATCGCGCTTTTATTATTATGTAACTTTAACGGTTTTTCACAACCTAGGTAACCTCTAATCTTACCCTGAAACTTTGTGTTTAAACGTGTTGTCTTATATATAGTCTAAGATCTTCAAGAGCGAACTTCACCGAGCGCGTATTCGAATGAAACCCCCTTTTTTACATACCGATCCTAAAATTCAATTTTAAAAATTACACAATCTAGCAATGTTTGTACTGAAAAATTAAACATAGATTTTGCATAAAAATATAGGAATAAAAACAAACATAAAAACGATACCTACCTGTATAATATATAGATTTTCAATTAAACTAGCTGATAGTATTGGTTTATTATAAGGATAAACATTGAGAAGTATGTATAGCTTAATAATCGAGTCATTGAGAGGAGGCTAGTTATTGTATAATGTACAACAACTTTCATTTTAGAGATGTGTTTTTTTTTTCAAATTGTTACTGCGTCCTGTTTGTCTAATGACATACTCGTATCTCAAAAACTTTTTTATGTAGAATAAACGTTTATTTTCGCTCTGAGAGTTGTTTGTGTTGATTAATAAAAGCAATCCTGTAAAGCAATATACTAGTATATAGGGGTTTTGTTACAATATTTGTATACATCTTTGGATAGATAAAAGTATTATAGATCTTAAGATGGTAGTTTACACTAGAGTCTCACAAAATACAATTAAAAACAAATATATATTTTGAGTCTCGTCGAAACTCTTACGAGTACGCAAGACGAATATCAAGACCGAGATTAAGAGTGCAAGACCAAGACCGAGACCAGCTGTTCTGATGCAAGACCAAGCCTTGGTCTTCCTTTGGATAAAACTAAATCTATAACTATACAATTTACGAATATAAACTTTAATAGTAGTTGACTGTTGCCGTTTGTCCACCGCCGCCGTAACTGGGACATCAACGAGAACGAGATGACGTACATACAATTACTACGGCCAACTATCCATTGCACGCTTGATACCCGAGCGCCGCCCGCCGCGACAAACGGCCTATAACTGTATCTGTTCGTTAAAGGAATTATTTATGCGAGATCTCGTCAAACCTGCATAGTGAATTAGTGATGTCACTGGGAACTGATGTCAATTACATGCTCAATATCACATGCAAATACATAAAGATATAAAACTTTCCGTATAAATGAAATAACTAACGGTATCGACAGTTACGTGATATGAATAATTCATATTTTTTAGTCTGACCTATTATATAAATAATTATCTGTTTATTCCTCGTACGCAAAAGACATTGCCACTTGTCATTTTGGGCCGGCAGTTGGCTGAAAGTTAACTCGCTCCTTACAAAAGCGTTGTTTCTGACTACCCCGCAAGGGACACACAGTCGTGATAGTACTGTTTTTTCTGAAGAGAAGAAGACAAATTTCTAAGCATTCCATGGATATACCGTGCGGGTGCCGGGTCCATCGTGTGTGGGTAAGAGATGAGAAGAATTTTGAGAGAGATGAAGTTATTGCGCACTAATACGCTCACCATCCACCATTCTACTCCTCTCCCTACCCAACCAAATACTGTATGATTCCGTTAATGCCGTCTTGGAAGCTCGTTCCATAAATCTATTGACGCCAGACCTGCTTAGGCCCAATTCTTTCAGTAAGTGATGCAAAGATTTTGCTGGAACTCCTCTCGCACCAACTTCCACTGCGTAAAGCTGAGTCTTGAACCCGTTCCTGATCATTTCTTCTGTGAGATCATAATATTTATTCGACTTCATGTTGTGATCTTTTGGAATATTTGATTCCCACTGAACTAAGTCCAATAAGGATATCAAAATCAGTAGCGTTAGATGTTTTTTAAATACGAGTATTTCAAACATAAGTTTTAAATTCAATTTTATATTTTATAATTAGTTAGGCAACTATGTAATTAAATAAATTGATACATCTTTGTACATTTTACAGCAAATAAACTCCGCAAAGTGTCTCCAATTTTATTGAGGAGAAACCGACTAAGAATTGTGGGGTTGAAGTCTTTACAGTTATGTTCCATTAGCGAATGCTCATGCAACTATCCACCCGCGACAACTTTACCGCTTCCTATTTCTTTAATCGTATCCTTACAAACCAAACAAATTCGAAAGCTCTTCGTCGGCAAGAACTGCAGCGAAGGTTTATTTTTCGTACAATTCGTCTGTTTCGGTGAACATAGAAAGAACGTTTCTTCCAATGAACATTCGCTCGTATAGGATTTCTGCTTTGAACCAAGAATAACCTATAATGTTAAAATTACAATGTTGCTTAACATTTCCCACACAAGAAAAATGCTATAAAAGTGAAAGTGATTGTTTTCTTACACATGGTGATTGTTGTTAAATATAAATTACATTATTCCACTTAACTATTTTTTATTAGATTACTCTTAATTTGAATTTATAAGAAAATATACAGACAGTTTAAAGATGTTTTTGCGTGTGTAGTATACAGTCAACAAATAAAGAAATAAACAAAACTTTTATTTTATTTTGAGGGTGAATCTTATTATTGAGATTAATCGTATTATTTTAATTCTGTATTTTATTAACTGCAGATATTTTGTAACCATCTTCATCCTTGCTTTTATCCGATGAATCATTTAGGTTAATTGTAATTATTTCTGATATTATATTAAATAAACACAATGCAAAATAACCACAAATAATAACACAAAATAACAAATAATTTCAATTTTAATATCAATTTTCAGGCATTTATACGCAATAAATTTACATTTTAAGATCATTTAAAATCTCTACACTGACGCACCCAACATATTTTTTTATCCAATGACATGAATATTTTTGTTAAGTTTCGTAGAATACATCAGTTTTCATGGAGTAATTCGCTTCAATAGCGCCTAAACACGTCGGGTAGATAAATGAGAGTTAACAGCGCGGGAAAACCGCAAAAAATTAACTACAACTTCAGCCCCATTAAATAAAAGTCAAATTTATCGTTTTACATAATTATTCAGATTACTAAACAGCACATTATTAAACAAAATAACACCACTTTTGACTAATAATATCCACAGTAAACTAATTTATAAAACAAAAAACTTGGACTTAAATCTCCCAAGATATCCGTGCAAAAGGCGATAACAAGAACAAGAAATAAAATTAATTAACTAATTGGAAGAAAAAGAACAAGAATGCGACTAATACCTAATGCCTTAGGATTCACAAGCATTTACAGATAAATCAGCTTGGAGACGTTTTTATGTTTGTAGTAGTGTAATACAGATGATGCCTAGCACTACCAGACACAGATACAGGTAGTTAATGCAAACTGGTTTATTTCATTTGTTGAGTATTGTTCAAAATATGTGGCAACTGGCAACACGATATCTAAGCATTGCTGTGCAAAATCTATGTTCTTGACTACTGGTGGGGGTGCTTCAGCTGTTTGATAGGGCTTTTTCTCGGTGTAATTAACACTTATAAACTGTAGCTCTAGCATGCAAAAACTCCGTTATGTGAGATGTCAACTGACAATATTCATACATCTGTGCTGCCAATTTATGATTCCGTTATGCGACGTAATATGGCGCTGTCTAAAATATTTATGTGCTCGATTCGATAACGGAGTTTGTACATGGTAAAGCTAATACGTAAAAAGATAATTGTATATTTTTGATAAACTTGTTAAGTATAAATATCCTTATTTTGTTGGTGGACGGCTATTTTATTTAAAAATACCAGGTTCGTTATTAAAATGTCACTCGCTTTTATCATGTCAGTCAGTAACTGATGTCATTCTCTCCTATTTTTTGAACTCGCGTCCCAATTATAAACAGTTCACGATCGTTGGTGGGTTGGTACTTTTGTCTACCTTGTTATAATAACAGACCCAACTAGTTTGAACTAAAATTGGAAGCTTAACCGAATTTTGCATTATCGCTTATTCCTCAGCGAATTTTATAAAAATCAACATCGCTTGCAAAGCTTCATAATACTTTAATTAAAAGTACGTGACAACAAACTGTTTACTCTATGGGTGTAGTACTCTAGTACACATGCTGTACTCACCATAGAGACCTTTAAATATATACTTGTATTATATATATACTATATTAGACATTTTGGATAAGTGTATTACAATGCAAATGCTAGACAACGTTCTAAATGCATATAAATAGAATGCAAGAGAAACAACTCTGGAAAAGTATTTCTGTCTGGAGATACCGCTAACCACTAATCCCATCACTAAATATTGCAGCGCTACTCTTTAGCTGTTTGCGATGTCTCTACATGTTTAATTACATCTTAATGCTGTTACAATTTATAGTGACTATTTATATTATTAGCTAAGCGTATTTACCACCAGTTTTATATCCTAAACCACTCCCTTAGGTTCTTGCGTCTTCTCCTGGGGCTTCTGAAGCCTTAGTTCTTTCTTTGCACGACGAGTAATAACAAACTATGCTAAATAATTACACATAACAACAGTAATTTTGTCGCTTAAAGCAAAAAAAAACTATACTTATTCGTAAGTTTAATTTTAGAAACGAGTCTATATTTAAATCATAATATCAATGAATCCTTAAATTAGTAAAAAAAAGGACGCAGGTAGTCTGCTGAGCGTTAAAAGGAACAAGATTCAAACAGGTGCGTTGTCCCTTATATCGCTGGCTCTAATGTTACCGAATAACAACTTTGGAATGTGCCTACATGTCGTATCATCTAGGCTCTAAACCACTAATATATTTTATATGGTAGCATTTGCACAATTATTAGCCCAACCGACTATAATCTATATTTGATTTTACCTAACTAAAAATAACCGGAATATGAACCTATAAACCAACTTGTACTGAGTTTAAACTTTAACGTTGTAACAATTATGAATTAAATAAATCCAATCAACTTACATTAATATACAGGTAATACGAAACTTACGAGCAATTTAAATTAGACGGATTATATTTTAGCGATATAAAGCTTGTGGTGCATAGACTATAAAATTGGACAAGAAATCTAGGGTTTAATCGAGGTGGATGGCCATCACACATGTAGATACGTGGATTGCTTTGGGGTGAGTCCTGTTTTCCATATGAGAAGGTCATTAACTCTTAAACCATCTGATTCTGTGGTCTTCATTTATTTCCTAAATTTATTTTATTATTTTTCTATAAGTTTTAGCACAATTATCGATAATATCAGCGTAGGCCCTCGCGCAGGTCTGACCACATACTATACTTATAATCTTACAACTTTTTTATTTGTCAATAAAAATATTAAAATATACATATACTCGTATATTATTTTCTTAAATAATAAAAATAAATAAAACATTAAACTGCTTAAAAATAATAATACTTTTATAAATACTAATATTTTTATCTGCTAGTGCGAAAATTCACAGTATCGATTATAATAAAGACTGGTTTACACCAAGCCAGTTCGCTAGCGCCAGTTCTACAGTCTAAACCTTACTTTAAAGCAAATTAGTTTTGTACAATGTTTGACAGTTGTGACACAAAATAAATCAATGATGGTTCGTTTTCCGCCGGTTTAATAACTTCCCTGATTTCCATATAGTTTAACTGTCGATAAATTTACTAGACGATTGAATAGTTATCTCAAAGGCAAAATCCGAATTGCAAATCGCTTGCATTTGCATCGATCGGCCGCCCACTCTACGGCTAATTGCCTAAATATACATTATAGATACAATGAAACTCCTTCTTGGGAAAATTAGTTTTATTCAAATATTAAACGAAGAATTTTTACGTAACAAGTAAATGGACGAAGCTTTCAGTTTTCAACTGGTTAAATAAGTTTAAGAGTAAATACAGTCTTGCTTATTGCGCTTCGCCCGAAGCGTCTCGTGTAAGGCTCTCGGAGATTTGCGCCACTTGTCCTGCACTTTGCAATCTTTACTTTTTCTTTATTGAATATTCTTGTTCTCGCCTCGATAACTATTTTACTCGAGAGCTCTCATACGAGAGTTATTTTTTAAATTATGACACGTCGTTATAGTAGTGTAATTATATGTGTTATACTCTTACGAGTACATCATCATCATATCCCTCATCCATTCATTGCTGGAGATGGGCCCTCAAGAACATATTTTTAGAAAATTGGATCTAAACTCGCCACGCTATCGCCATAAGGGTTGGCTAGGGTGTGATGTCAATTTTAATGACAATGCGACGCACGGGACATGGGAACGGTGGTGTTGTTAATGTATGACAATTGTACGTAAGATAAGATATTTCTCATAGGTTGATGTAGATGTTCGAACCATTTTTTTAAAATCTGATGTCTATTTTACCACGGCTAAAATCTGAGTAGTACCTCTTCGAGCCACGTGTCCAATCTGTAGCCACCATTCCTGCTTGTGTAAATCAAAGTTACCTTTTCCTAATTGGTCTGAATACGAATGTACAGTATTAATTAAATCTTGTTTAGTCTCATGTTTTCATAAACTTAAAAGTGGCTATAAAACAGTAATAAAATTACGATCATGTGGGAGGGACATTTCACTATATCTTGTCCCCCTAGCGTAGACATCGTAAATTTTGATACCATCCGACCATCCGACCGACACGCAAGACACTCTATATCCTTGGCGAATTGCTACCAATATTGTTTTTATTAACTAAAAGACATTGTTCTGAATTAAGGTATAAGGTAGGGTAAGTATTTACAACACCAAGCCAGCGGCTTGTTATATTTATTCATTTAATTGCACTTATTGCACAAAGACAAAGGCAGGATGCCGCAAAAGAGTTTAAACACTTCTTTGAAAAGAAGATGCATAAATTATGATAACTAAATTATAAACTATATTTTTATGTATACAAATAAATCCATGTGTGATGTTAATGTACAATCTATATAATAATTTAAAAACAAAATGTACATATTTAAATAAATATTTGAATAAGTTTAACATAAGTACAAAATCAACAGTTGCTGGAAAACTGAACGGCGACGTTATGTAAGCACCAAAAACGTTCCTGTATACTTAAATCAAGTCATATTGATACAGAGCGTCTGAAGTTTATTGGTATTTCTCTCTAACTAGCATCGGAATTTTGAAAAATGTCTTTTCATCGGGAGGCGGCATTGTACCGTAAAAAGTAAATTCCCTAGCTCAGGAGTTTAGACGCTGACATGTCACAAGGTACGAATTCGTCTTTTATGGATGAGTATTAGGGTACTTCTGGGAGTCGATTTGAGTCAGTTGCATTGCAAATACGATTCGAGGCAAGGAAGTTTACGCGACATGAAAGAAGATGTATAGGAGAACCAATTCCCTAACGTTTACTCGGTTTTACGAAGTTTCTTCGACTGCGTTCAATCTTGACCACATCATGAAGTTCAACTTCAATTTAAATAACAATTTGGTTTCCTTTCAAGTAAAATACATTCATGTTTAGAGATATCGTATAGTCGATAAACTGATAAAGAGTCGGTTGTGATAAATTATTGCTATCGCTTTTATTTTGTTACAATCAGAAAGGGATATAGTTAATGGATGTGTTAATTATTACTTGACATGTAAATAATATTCGATCAACTCTCTAATAAATATGAATTATCTAAAACAAGTATTTTTCTAAATACTATAAATGCCAACATACGTGTAGCCTTTAATAATATATTTGAAGTAATATTATAGATATCTTATCTTATTTAGATAAAACGTAAATTATACAGCGTGGCACACCGATTCTATTGCGCTTCTTTGGATTCACTCAACTCCCGAACAACAACTGCAATCACTAGTCACAGAAATGAAATGAAATGGAATGGAATGGAATGGAATGGAATATTGCGCTTCTTTGGATTCACTCAACTCCCGAACAACAACTGCAATCACTAGTCACAGAAATGAAATAAAATGAAATGGAATGGAATGGAATGGAATGAAATGAAATGGAATGGAATGAAATGGAATGGAATGGAATGGAATGGAATGAAATGGAATGAAATGAAATGAAATGAAATGAAATGAAATGAAATGAAATGAAATGAAATGAAATGAAATGAAATGAAATGAAATGAAATGAAATGAAATGAAATGAAATGAAATGAAATGAAATGAAATGAAATGAAATGAAATGAAATGAAATGAAATGAAATGAAATGAAATGAAATGAAATGAAATGAAATGAAATGAAATGAAATGAAATGAAATGAAATGAAATGAAATGAAATGAAATGAAATGAAATGTAATGTAATGAAATGTAATGAAATGTAATGAAATGTAATGAAATGTAATGAAATGTAATGAAATGTAATGAAATGTAATGAAATGTAATGAAATGTAATGAAATGTAATGAAATGTAATGAAATGTAATGAAATGTAATGAAATGTAATGAAATGTAATGAAATGTAATGAAATGTAATGAAATGTAATGAAATGTAATGAAATGTAATGAAATGTAATGAAATGTAATGACATGTAATGACATGTAATGAAATGAAATGAAATGAAGATGAATGAGTGCCTAGCTAGCCTAACTCATCTCATATACTTATATTATGTAGATATTCTTTATGTTCACTTGGCCGATTTGGATTGGCTATATAATTAAGAAGATAAAAGTAAAAAATAGTAGTGGAATCAAAAAGTTTATTACTGAAAATGCTATCAACAGTAATAGGAAAGAGAAGGTCAGGTAACCAACTTAAAAAGTATAGTTTTGTTTGCACAATACATAATTGTCATGGATGAAAATAATTTTGTCCACGCGTAGTGGACTTAGTTGCGATCTTTTAGCAGTGACGGTTAGCCCTGCTATAGAAAAAACGCGCTCACTTGGCGTGCTAGTGGCAGGAATTGCCAACATAGCCCTTGCGAGTTCGCTTAAAAGAGGAAAGGTTTTTTTCTTTGCCCGCCAATACTGTATGTAGAACGTCGTCATCAATAACGCCATTAGCATTAGCAGATGCCAAGTACTTCCAGCACTCTTGATCGGCTTCATCAAACGCTTGCTCGATTGGGTTACTTTCGCTCGCGCCCGCGCTTCGGCGCGCCGAGCTTACTCTACGGCGGCGCGCGGCGCGGCGCGGACATAGGGCGGCGCGGCTCAGCAGCGCCGGCACGGCGCGCATGTCTACATGAGATGAGATGAGATGCGATGAGATGAGATGAGATGAGATGAGATGAGATGAGATGAGGTGAGGTGAGGTGAAATGAAAATATTAATTTGTATGAAATATGGTATCAAAATACAGCTCTCAAATTATTTATCTAGGCAGTGTTTTCACTGCGGATGGGAAGTAAGATGGGGATGTTGAAAGAAGAGTGAACGCGGGAAATAGTTTTGACGATGCCCTGGGGTCACCGATCGGCAGTCGTGTGTGTGACAGTGACAAAGCTCGGCCATGTTGGCACCAACACTGATGTATGGAAGCGAGACGTGGAGATGCTTTATTCTTTATTCATGAGAGTAGGGTGGGTTAATGTAGTAGAAATGAGATCGTTACTTCGGATATGTGGCCTCGGCGAAATACGGAAAAGGGAAGGCATAGGAACAAAATTAAGGAAAGACATGCTGCGATGGTTCGGGCATGTTGAAAGGATGAGCGAAGAAATAATGACGAATCAGGTATAATATAGAAAAGTTGTTGTTAAAGGAGGCCCTGGCAAATAACTAAAACACTACACTTCGTAACGAAAGGGCATGTATGAAGAGGTTGATGAATGTCGACGATACGAAAGAGGTATATAATTGTCTCTGTCTACCTCGCAAGGGATCGAGCGTGAAGATATCTACTATGTATGTTCTTTAAATTACGTATACCTACTCTCTTACCATGTAAACTTTGATCTGGTTTGTTAAAATTAAATTTCTTCGGGAAACTAAACTTTAATGGTAGTAAAAATTCATAAAATTAATTGAAGTAATACCGAGAATATGGTCTTTTATAGCTTGCGGCCAGGACTACCGGTAGCACATTTGTAATTGCATAGCGTTTGCATAAGATATTATTTATACATACTCCACAATTTTCACTTAGTCGATAATTGTCCTATAAAATACTCGTAGACCTTACAACGATTTCTTTGACCATATAATGCCTGGGGTTTAAATTTTGTATGCTGATGTTAATTAATACAGCTCGAGCGGAAAAAGAACGGTTTTGAATTATAGTAATAAATGTCTGCTCGACGAAATTGCCTTCCTGCACATCTCGGAGAAGGTACCGTACTACTCGGAATATACAATTTGAATAAAACCGCAACAGAGACAATTTTATGATAGACGGTAGTGATTAAATGTAGGTAATCCCCTCATTCCGAATCACGCTTAGAACGAATATGACACTGACCGTCGTTCCGAATTAAATATTGCGATTTGGATGCTCAGAGCGTGATATCAATCGGAACGGTCAAATCACATTTTCATTTATTAAATGTTAGTTTTTTTTTAAATGTATGGAAGATAAATTGCGGACTCCACATCTTTTAAAATGAATACTAACAAATATACATCTCTCGGTTTATTCATCTTTATATGTGTAAAGTTTAATATTATTAACTTATTTTGGTAATTTAAAATAACTTGCCGTGTTACAGATATTTTTTTTTCACTTCCTACTTAAATATAAATTATAGATTTGTTTAGAAGTAATATAGAAACAGTATAAACGAATTACAATATTAAATAATTTAAAAGAAAACCTAATATTAAATTAACTTGAAAATGTCGCGGGACGTTATGACAAAAAACAGCGCTCAGAGCGATCTACCTCAATGATGTCATTTGTGACGTCACATAGCTTTGGCAAAACAGTTTAAGCGCGTCTCGGAACACCTTTAAGCGTGCTTAGGTTACTATTATCGCGTATCGGAACGTTGTTAGTTTCCGATTCACATACTTTTTTAAATTCTTTTAGGTAAATCACATAGCAGAATTAAATGCAATGTGAATATTATTTGTAGTTTCTTATTTAAAATTTATATTCATTTATGTTATAAAATAAAGCTTATAACTAAATTAACTACAGATATAAAATTTGTTTAATTTATAAATACAAACGGATCACAATCATTTTAATTCAATTTTTTTACATCGACGTTGTTCTAGATTGTAATTCAAAAGGAATATTTGGCCTACCCTCGCCACGCTCTGACTAGGCGGCGATATCTTTTTTTTTTTTAATAACACCTAACCTTTTAACATGTAGTAGGTATTAATGGCTTAACGTGCTCTCCGAAGCACGGGAACGGTGGTTTTGTAAATCAATTACAAATGTAAATGCCAACCTTTTTAGGACTTTTAAAAGTGGCGTTCTTACGAGTACACGCTCTTCATCAGGTCGCCATGTCAAAATAAAATAAGTACCTTCGCCGATGGACGGGCCACTGGGTGTTCGGCATCGCTTCAAGACCCAGATTACCACTTGCCATCCGATTGCCTATTCGTGCCATTGTTTTACTTCTAATACATAAACCACAGCTCGCTGCGCACTTTGTAAAGTGGACGATGGGACACACACACACACACACACTCACGCCATATCATTGTATTATAATAATGGTCTCGATTATCATCTAGTGTGGACGTGGAGATGAGTTCCCATTGCAGATGTCAGTATCACGCTCGGACCCCATACCTCGCCTCGAGAACAATGCGATCTAATTTAACTTGATCGAAAACCATAGGAACCAAATTATTTAAGTAAACCTTTACATACCTATTTATTCCATACTAGATACCGGTGAACAGAGTGCCGACAAAATATCTGGGAAAATTTTCAGTGTAATACAAAATTACCAATTTTTAGTTTAAGTATAAGATTTGATATTGTTGTGATGATTTGGAGAGGGGCCTTCCAGAACATATATCTGGAGAATTTGGCCTACACTCGCAACGCTGGCCAGATGGCTTGGCGAGGATATGATTTCATTTTTTATGACAATTTATTAACGATTTCACGAGTTGGTATTTGTGAAACCAGGACCGACGGCTTAACGTGCTATTCAAGGCACAGGAAAAGAGGTATTGTAAATCAATGACAAATGTACGTAAAAAATATGTATTTCTCATCTGTACATGCCGAACCGACGACTTTTGTAGGATTTTAAGTAAAGCGGTCACAATATATCACAATGATGATCATAATTTTAATCATACTTACTAAATGCGTGTGTTAAAAAAAATGTTAAATAAATCATCCTTTTGTATTGAAACGACTTACAACAATTTGGGCGCAAGCGGAGCGCCGCTAAAGCCAATTTTCCAACTTGATTTAGAAATAATACAATTAGTTCGTAAGATATAACTCTGTGACAGATATCAAAGCAACATGCCTAGGGCTGGACAATCGAATTATTAAACACGAGGAATACGAGTATGAGTTTACATGTTTTTATTTAATTAAAGTACATCATAAATCAATTTGAAGATCAAAATAGGATTCAGAGTCGCTGGAGCAGTCCTGCTTCTTGTATTATTCGTTATTATGTTTCGTATTCGTATTGGAAGATAGGTAGTTTGTAGTTTGTGGTTACGTTAGTTTGTTGTACATCAATATTCGTGCAAAAGGTATGAAATTTTGCAGGTTAAAATTGGTATAGATAGGAAGAATTTCTAAGCATTCCATGGATTCACCGTGCAGGTGCCGGGTGCATCGTGTGTGGGTAAAAGATAAGAAGAATGGTGTCTCGGCCTTGCGACCGCAAATAGGCTGGTTTAAAAAGCAGGCCTCCCTTTTTTATTTTATTGCGCGATTATACGCTCACCATCCACCATTCTACTCCTCTCCCTACCCAAATACTGTATGATTCTGTTAATGCCGTTTTGGAAGCTCTTTTCATAAATGTATTGACGGCAGACCTACTTAGCCCCAATTCTTTCAGTAAGATGTGCAAAGATTCCGCTGGAACTCCTCTCGCACCAACTTTCCATGCGTAAAGATGAGTCTTGAACCCTGATCATTTCTTCTGTGAGATCATAATATTTATTCGACTTCGAGTTGTCTTTTGGAATATTTGATTCCCATGGAACGGTAAGGTCAATAAGGATAACTTATTTCAAGTTCCGAGAAAACACTAAGATGTCTGGCCTATAGGCTGATATAGCTAGTTCATCTGGGATCCTATAATGATGTTCAAATATATCCATAAGAATTTTCCAGTATGATGCGGCGCCAAGGATCGAGGTGGGCTTGCATTTAGTTTTCGTGCTTTATTATTAATATTTATTATTAATATTGTGCTATTTCTGTAAATAACTAGTTTAGAATAAATATATTTCGTTACTTGTTTGATTAAAGTAAAAATAAAGTAAAGTATCACCACGACCGTTTCCCTTTCAGGGCTGTCAGAAATCACGTTTATAAATAAGCGGATTCACATTTAGCCAACTTTACTATAGGCCAATTATGACAAGTGGCAAGCTCGTCGATGTCTCCAGCGTACCATGCTCGAGAAATATCAAAAGTAAATTAAATATTATATATGTAAAGAAAGTTTATTTCTTTGATTTAAATTGAGTCGCGTTCGCATTGTTGGAATTTTGAACGCGGTCAAGTGTCGGTGACAGAACTGTCAGAGAGACGTCAAGTTAGGAGTGTGTTATTATCTACTCGTATTAAAGTTAAGCTAATAAATGTTTAGATTAAAGAAGGCATTGACATAATAAAGAATAAACTTTAAATGTCGTTTCTTTGTTTACAGGTGAGTCTTTTTAAATAGTAGTGTAATTTGGTTTCTAATGATAAATACTTGTAATTGATAAAATAAAACTTTGTTTACAGAGCAACACAACGTGGTTTCATTCTCTTGTCAATCCTTTTTAATGAGAAACCTTTATAACTATTATATATAATGTATTTATTTACATCAATAAATATTTTTGTGTCCCGACCAGGAATCGAACGCGGTACCTTCGAGTCTAAATCCGCGGACTTAACCGTTAGAGGCAGTTTAGTTAGTTAGTGTGATTAAAGTAAATAATTGGATTTTGTAATAAATGTGTGATATACCTACACCTGTAATTTCAGATTTAAAAATAAAATCTCAAACGAATAGGTCGCCAAAAATAAAAACTCGATTAACTGGTGACATGATGTGAAAATTCAAAGCTTTGCGTTCAAATGATCCCAACGATTAGAAATTTCACCGGAAACGTACAACGTGACATAAAACTAGGAGCGCTTTAAATAGTCGCTATTCTGAGAACTGATGAAAATTTATAAAAAAATGTGGGTTTTTTAATGCAATATTGATCTTTATCTATCATAACAAAAAAATCATTACATTACACAGCGTCCTAGACTGATGGAGATGGGCCGTCCAGAACATATATATATCTGGAGAATTTGGTCTACACTCGCCACACTGGCCAGACGGGTTGACGAGGGGATGACATTTTTTTAACGATTCCATAGTTGGTATTAGTGGAACCAGGACCGACGGCTTAACGTGCTTTTCAAGGCACAGGAACAGAGGTGTTGTAAATCAATGACAAATGTACGTAAAAGAATATGTATTTCTCATCGGTACATGCCGGGGGGGGTTTTGAACCGACGACCTTTGTAGGATTTTAAGGAAAGCGTTCTTACAACCGAGCTACTCTGTTTTAACATATAAGTATATGTAAATACGAGTAAATCTATCCCTGAAGGGTCGTCTCTAGAGGACGTTTTTTACGTATAGTTTATTTTTTATTAGGTTATATTTAATTTAATTTTTACTTTTAAGTAATTTTAATTATTTATACTTTTTAGACCAATATAAGATTTATAAATACGAGTTATATTAAATAAAAGGTATGTCTAAAAACCTTTTTGTTGAAACAAGTTTCATTTACGAGTATTACGTGCAACGAACATTGTTTACTAAATCTGTCGTACAATTTGCGAAGAAGTGTGAGATCCACCACAAAGTTCGATTTAAACCGCTTTGTTTACATTTCACGTAAAGATTACAGAGTAGTCTTTATACGTTTTGATAGTGTTTTCCTAAAACGACTACGACGATTTATTAGTAAAACCAGAGTATTTGCATATTTTGTTCAGAAAAATCTTTGCCAGATTAGTTAGGATGAAATAGAAAAATCTTTAATGATTCTATAGTTATATTGTCTAAATCAGATAAAATCTATGATAATCAGGAGTTTTATAAGATTTCTAGTTCCGTATTGTTCTGAATTAATAACAGAATAATACTTAGTAACTTAGAAATTATTAAAAACAGATTTTTTAAATTAACTTTTATTTTAATTTTTATGTTTTTAGATATTGCTTTCTGTTATATTTTGAATTTATTGAGTAGGTACATACCTTACTTTATTTATTTCTCTTTTAAGCGGAATTTGTATTATAGGTATGTAAGTATTTGTCGTTAACTTAAAACCGTCTGTAATCTCCTATCTTAAATATTATCGCTAACTGATATCATCCCTTGATGGCCTCGGAAATTCGCGGTTAACGCCAAATGGCGTAGAATTTACTGCACGATATTCACCACCTTACCAAATCAAATGATAGTAAAAAGTAAAGCATCACTAGAGATGCACTTGTATTTATAGAAAAGAATAAACCCATAAAAAATAAAAGATGTTAACTTAAAATACAATTGGATAGTTCTGTAATAGATCTATACATCAATATTCGAGCTCGAGTTTAATTGCCCCGGGGAAGCCTTCGTTGTCGGTCCGAAATGCCAATCGAATAACCCTGGGTTTCTCAGTATTCCAATAAGATTCTATTGATTGCATAAATTTATGTATAGCACAAACCCGGTCTCTCTGTGTTTCTGATTACGCATCGAACTGACAATGAAACCAATGACTAGTTATTTACTCTGCCGATAGATGGGTCTGTTCAATATATCGGGTCTAAAATTATTAATCAATATATGTATGTATGTCTTGGTTAGACAACGCTTTTAGTTTATATATTATTAAAGTTTGTAATTTATTTTAAATTATTAGATTATTTTAAAATAATTTCTTCTACGCTACTCTGTGTAGGGATTGCAATCTCGTATCTATTTTAATCCCGCAGGATTGATGTGCTGGATTGCTCAATCGAGCACGGATCCCGCGGGATCTTTCACTCGTAATATAATTTCAGAATCATATTATAGTGATTAATTTTTAATGCATCTCTTGGAAAGTATAAAAACAACTCTTAGAATCTTGTTCCACCCTTACATGTTTTTATTGTGTTATGTACGTTTTAATGAAATTATTTTATCCGTTCTTGTCTGCACCATACGCCATTACTGGAATAACTTCTAACTACTATAATCGTAATTGTTATCATTTTCCGCTATGACTATATATGAATTCAACCTATGGTGCTATCTTTTAAAAGTGATTGGTGATATTTCGCGGTTTATATTCGCCTTGTACATTACTTTTAACTTTTTTGTGCAATAAAGAGTTTATTAATAAATAATATTTTTCAAAGTTGCAAGATCCGCGGGTCCACTTTTAGAGGTGCGGCAAATAGATTTAGCGGGATTCAGAGAGCCCCCTTTGCGAGACTGCAATTACTCTGTGGTCGCAAGTGTTATACGGTGCAAGCTACTGGCCTGACAGCAGACAACGACTTGCATTGTGTACTCGCATGATAATAGTTTGACTAGCTTTTGCTGTTTACACGATGCGTGTAACCCTCCAGTCTCATTGGTGTCTTGCAATACCTAGTTTATTATAAATTTATTCGAGGCTACTCGCTAGCCCAACTCGCACCATGTAAAAAGGCATGGTTAAATAAATTCACAGAAAACCAAACTTCGAATAAAGTTATAGAACCGACAAACGGCAGATCGAGTTTAATGTTTTATGAGAAGCCGCTAAAGTGGTACATACAGACGTCGTCATGTGCACTTCATTTTTTAAAACTTTAAATTATATTTATATAAGTACTACATGTCATATTCGTATGAAAAAAAAAGATAATAATTTTTATTATAAATACACTGGACACAACATTTCACATAGAAAAACGATTTGTTTTAAAAGTATCATCACGACCGGTTCTCTTCCGGGGTGGTCAGAAACCACGCTTATAAAGAAGCGGATTCACATTTAGCCAACTTTACTATATAGACTAATCATGACAAGTGGTAAGCGATAAGTCGATGTCTCTAGCGTCCCAAACTCGAGAAATAACACAAATAAATTAAATAATAAATAAAATTATTTATTTAAATTAGTTAATATTATTGTGTCCCGACCAGGAATCGAATCCAGTACCTCTGAGTCTAAATCCACGGACTTAACCGCTGGAATGCGGAGGCAGTTATTCGTTTTATTTATTGTTATAAAGCATAACAAAAATACAAAATTTTAATAAAAGTAAAATATCATATAACAAACTGTTTTGAAACTTTTTACATATGAAAAGTTTCTAAACAGTTTGTATGACACCCAACATCACATTTGCTTCACATTTTGTGGTGTGTTTATGGCATTCTGCGCAGCGAATTTATGTTGCACTTGATACAATCAAATGCACACATCATCGTGGACTCTCCGATTCTTTATAACCGCGCACCGGTTTCAATTGGCTTCTGGGTATTAAATTATCAACGCCGGATAAAAAATTCAACCTACTACCTACCACCAGAGCAGGTGTCATAATACATCTTGTTATTAGTTTAAACACAATATCCACTCAATATCAATATTCCAAATTTTAAGCGAGCTCTTATTTTTAATATTAATTGTGTATTTTCATAACAATCGTATACCTACTTTAACGTATAAAGAAATAGTTTAATTACTTCAGTGTCGTAGAATAATTGAAACCATTTTATAGGCGATCTATTTGTATCCAAGAAATCAGACCGTGTCTCCATCGATGACTATTATATTCAGAATATTTTTCATTTTTCCAGTACCTTTTTTATTGTAGCCTCTTGTTTTTTTCGCTGAGATTAATGAATGAAAGATAAAACATAATATGATGATAAGGTACCTCATCGGACGAGTCACTGGGTAGTCCAATTATTTCCGATCGCAAACCGTTGACTGATTGATAATCACACCGAAGCTGTCCTACAGCTCTAAGTTGATTACCTGACATTAAAATTGAATCCCCTACAACCTAATCATCATCATCATCACTGCCTTTCTTACTCATCAAATAAGTTTAAAGGACAGGGCATAATGTATAACATTTTGGCTAGGTACCTACCATCAATTTAATATAATTATATGGGGCGTCACATAAACTCCAAATAAAACTTGCATTTCTGTAGTAGGAATTAATATACAAATTTAATTAATTAATTTATTTAATATCCCCTGCATCCTCGAACCACCGGGGATAGTTAGGTCTGACGGTAAGCTTCCGGATGGGATTTATTTGTTATATTGTAAGTATCTAAATCGATAAAATACAACATAGTAAATAGCTTGATAATAGTAGTAAATACAAAACTATTTTAATGAACCATGTTTTTATAACGGACTAAAAGTATAAAATAATTTATCTAATGCGATAAAATAAAAAAATAATAATAATAATTACAAAATTGCAGCCGGACAGACAAACAAGAAAGCGAGTTAAAAACATTCTTATAAAATACTTATTTTTTGTTCGCCGACTGACATCTTGTGACATCAACTCATTAAAAATTATTAATATTTTAAACAGCTAAAATGGCGCGAAATATTAGTAGTATTGCGTTCAAAAATATAGGTGTCAATTCATACTAAAATATATCATTATAAAATTATAAAATAATCAGTTATATTATTATTAATAATAAAAGTTTTAAAATGAGGCGTTAAGCGCATGCTGATTGTCAACGACAGTTCCTTTCATTTTTGAACTTCTCAGGATAATGTCACATATCGTACATACTAAAACAAAGACGCCAAACATGAAGTGCGTTTATTTTATCCTTTTTATGATTTACTCGTAATTCATTAGCATCGTACTAGTCCATCATTTGTGTGGATTTTTTTGTGTCGTACTCTAATGGCACAGATTGTGCGCGTTTTAGTCGCATCGGTCGTCATCATAACGGTGCAACCCGTTAGTGGCGAGGTTAAAGACCGCCATTTTAAAACGTCGCCGATAACTTGGCATTGTTTATCATGAACAGTCTTTGAACCTAAATTTGTTTTTTTTTGACATACGGACACCTTGTTATGCATGGCACCACCCTGGAACACACGTGAAAACAAAAACCGCATTTGTCAATATGACTCGGCGACTCGAATGTATGAGTTCAATATAAAAACCCGTTTTTTTATACGGACAATATTCCTGACTCGAAAACCAGCCGAGTATACTGAATTTAAATTGGAATAAACTAAACGCCTGCGCCGAGCTCACGGAATCCCGGATCTGAATTTCTGATCTAAAAACTCATTCCGTAATCGATAGTTTGGCCGATTTTGAATTGCTTAGCAGTGGGGATGTTATTGGATGATAATATCAAAATTAGTAGGTAAGCTGAAGTGGCAACGGCTTTTGTTTTTTTTTAATACTAGATCGGCATGTGATTGGTCTGCGCAAGGTCCATAAATGTTATCAACTGGAATCAGACACTCATGACTGACATCAGTCCCCAACACTATGCTGGCTTGACTGGGCATGTCGGCAATTTGAGCCTGATCCCGAAACGTGTCAATACACTTTAATGGATTTATCGGCACGGATGGTGACTGGACAAATTATCAGTCCGCCTACCACCTATTTGTTCTTCTCGTTGAAAGTTTGTGATATTTGCAATGATGTCAAATGCCAAAGTCTACGTTTATAGAGAACTAATATTCTAAGCTTGTGATATTAGTTGACGGGTTCTGGATTGGAGGCATGATGATGAGACAGACTTATTTATGCCATTTTTCTTATTGTCTGACTTAATAATAATACGAATATTTCCAACGTTACTACCAACTGAATTAACCTATGAAAACATTTTATATAAATAAACAATTGAAATTCAAACATAACATTTTGTATGTGACAAGAGGGCTGGCAGTTTTTTTTGCGCAGCAAAGCAGCATAGCTGTGCAGCGGCAGAATGCTGGAAGTGTTCTTGGCACGCTGCCACATGATCAAGTCGTGAGTGAATTTTATATAGTTTAGTTTAATTATTAATTTAGAGTACTCGTATATATTTTATTAACTTATTTTTTTATTTATTTTAATCTTTGTAAATTACTTTGAATACATAGAATACCATAAAATCAAATTTTAAAAATAAGTTAAACACAATTTATTACTTTGCAACACTAGAAGGAAATACCAAAATGTCAGCTGGCTGCTGTCACACGGTAAAACTCTATCGATATTATTCGATAACTTTGCGGGCTGCGTAAGTAATTGACACATTAATTCGATAGGATTCCGTCATTTTTATGACTCACCATACGAGTACATCCAAACGGACGCCGTTTTAATTAAATTATTTGTTGGGATATGTAGTAATATGTAGTTGGATGAAAAAAAACCACTTTGGAACTTTTGGTATAAATTTAAAGTATATTGAGATACGATACTATCAAACGAACAAGGTTGACAACTGACACATGATGAAACGCCTGTTTTCTACAAGCGGCAAAGGCAGTGTTGTATATATTACATAGTATATTAAAAATGAAGGCGTAAACGCGTAAACATTATTTGAATATACGAGCGTCAAATTATTTAGCAGACTGTTGATGATTATCGAATTCAGCGTTCGCGACGCCGTTTTCAAGAAGATTATGATGCTGACGTCATCATGTCACTGGTGGCGGCACAATGCAAAATAAGTTAAATGGACGTAAACGTAATTAAAGGCAAAATGTTACGTTGTTTAAAAAATAATATACGTTTTCGGATCTTTACAATTACGTTACGACTCCGATTAGTATGCGTTTCAGTAGGGAGTTTCATACAAAGAATATTGAATGGCCCGAGTTATACGGTGACGATCCCTTTCTGAGATGATATGCGTACTTTAAGTGTGTTTTTTATAATACATGTAACATATTTCCACCCTGTAAACTACAATTGAGGGCCTGTAATAACAAGAGAATATTTAAAAAGCCAGAAATTATTAGTTATGTTATCAATTATTAGGTGATCAGCAGCCCTATTCTGGTACTTACTCGCAAACGTTAGATTGTCATAATAGAGAATTCTGTTATTTACTACCACTTTTAGCCCGAGTTTGTCCGATCTAGCTGACCTTACGTCAAAATAGCGTTTTCCACTATTTCAAAGGTCACTCATGGGGTTGCAACTTCAAAATCATTGGAAAAACGTGAATTAAATATTTAAATTGTCCGCCCGCGAATCTATATAATAAATAAATATTTCCAGACAGGTCACACAGCGCCATCTAGTTTCCGTTGTAAGTTACGAGGCTTGTGTTACGGAAACTAGATGGTTGAGAAACTACATATTATACTTTTTTTTTGTAAAAATATACATATATATACATATAAACACCCAGATCGAGACAAATTATACAATGTACAACTTGCCCCCGGTGGGAATCGAACCCATGACCTCCCGAGTTCACGGCAACTTTTGTTACCACTAGACCACGGAGGCGGTATAGTAAAGTTAACAACATTTATATTAATTAAACTAAGATTATATATTTACATTAAACATAGTTTTATAACACACATTATATAATAAATAAAAAATATGGCAAATACTAAAATAAATATATAATAGTTCTTTTCGAAATGAACGCATCGTCACGTTATTTTGCTGTCATCTGGAACTTTTTGAACTTTTGCTGGAACCCTTTATAAGAGAATACCAATTTTAACAGCGTTTTACACTGACAGTTCCGTTATTTAAGGGATTCCACTATAAATAATAAATAAAATAAAAATAACTTTATTCGAAGTCAAAGAGTTCAAGTTTACATTTTATAAGTAAGTAGGTATGAATGACCATTTTTTTTTTTAGTTTAATTGCTTTATTGAAGTAATATACAAACAGTATAAAATAATTACAATATAAATTAAAACTACTTAAAAGTAAAAATTAAAATAAACATAAACTAAACCTAATAAAAAATAAACTATAAGTAAAAAATGTCCTCTAGAGACGACCCTTCAGTGATAGTCCCCAGAAGACTGGCAACATTTCCCCTCTGTATAGCTAAGCTAATACGTTGGCAGAAATAATTGCCAGCCTTCCTGTCTCCAGACTTTTCCGTTAGCCGTTTGGACAACTCCTTGGCCAGACGCTTGGCTGAGTGTCCCCATGGGCCCATCGTCTCGACCCCAAACGGCGCAAATTGAAAGTAGGTATGAAACAAATATTTAACGTTAACTATGTAACGTTGGCGCTTAAGTAACAGAATAGGGCTACTGGTATGATATTGATGAAAAATTATTTGTAGATTTAGAACAAAGACGATATCGAGGCGGTGCAACAACTGTAAATAATGAAATTTTGTAACAGTGGAAATGTTCAAAAGAAACTCGTTGGAGCAAATTCACTATTGTCCGAACATTATTTGGATTGTTGGAGTGTAAATGTACCTTCGATGAAATGCGAACTGAATGCATACTGCATGAGTAGGTAGGCTGATCATATGAAGAGGTTATTAAATTTCACAGGCATTCCTTTGCAATCGCATTGTCAACTGCCAGGCTTATTAATTAATTGTCAACCAGCACTACATTCCTGCATTGTTCGATTACCTAGAGAGGTCTACGAGTATGTAATGTTATGTAATTGAATTATAATATTTGATTCATAATTAAGTATCTTGTTGCGACAAATTATTAAGTTTAGCCGTTACATTAATCAAAAAAAACTAAAAAATATTAAAATGTTATTTTCACTTTCATAAACATATTTTTACCTAAAGATTATTGGCACTTAACACGCTCCAGGTACGAGTCCAGGCATGCATGTATTAATTACTTGCTACATGAAGTTTAAATTACAACGTAGGAGTACGACACGTTAATTTATTTAGCCCATCTAAAGCAATTTCTGTTCGTATTCCAACACATACTGGTCATCAATAATGTCGCCGCTTCCATTTTCAATCTGGCCACCACGAGACTACCTATTCAGATACTAATAGCAATCTCCAGCTTTATAATCAGTAGGTAACGTTAGTCTATAAACAATATTTGTGATATAGATTTATGATTGATTCGTGTGAATGTACGTCAAAACTGACGTCATCGTTTGAAAATAAATGTTGTCAGATGTTAAAATTAACTCTATTTATAGCATAATTAAAATTCACTTGAACAGAAATATATTTTACTTAAAATGCTTCATCATATACGAGTATAGCCTATATTATAGTAACTTTAAAACTGGTTTTATATGTAAAAAAAAACAACTATTTTTTAATTACCTATATATATATATATATTTAATTACCTTCACACTTGATACTCTAAGCAGGAAATAATGTCAATGTGTTAAAATTATTTATAAAGGGATGCAAATAAAAAAAATATTTAATTATTCGTTAAATATAGACTTTTTAATCCATACGACATTACGAATAAGTAAACGAAGCCACTGTCGTCGTCATCATCACAGCCCTTTTCAGAAGTTTCGTAGTTATAAGTTTTGTATTGTTTCTATTATATACTTTTTATATACTGCTTCCGTGGTCTAGCGGTTAAGTCCGTGGATTTAGACCTGGAGGTTACGGGGTTCGGTTCCTGGTCGGGACACAATATTATTTATTAATTTCAATAAATTAATTTAATTAATATTTAATTTATTCGTGTTATTTCCCGAGTTTGGTACGCTAGAGACATGTCGACGAGCTTGCCACTTGTCATGATTGGCCTATAGTGAAGTTAGCTAAATGTGAGTCCGCTTCTTTATAAGCGTGGTTTCTGACCACCCCAAAAGGGATTCGGTCGTGATGTTACTTTACTTTACTATATATATATATATATATATATATATTTATTATTATCTTTCCTTTTTTTTGGACTAATTATCATGATTTGTGCCTTTATATTATTGTATGTTATATATATGGTTATATTTAGCTTTGTTATTTTCACAAACTAGTTAATATATATTTGTTTCTTTCTGCATGTTTCCAAAATATTATGTTCCTCTGGAAGCTAACGATTGCTGTCACACAGTGTCCCATAGACATTGGCACAGCAAGATTTACTTATAAGTTAATGTAAAAACAAAATAATTTAATAAACTATTTGTTGTTTTTTTAATAGAGTTGTCCACTGTTGGGCCTTCTAGAAATATCTGGAGAATTTGGCCTATACTCGACACGCTGGCCAGCGTAGCGAGGGTCTGATGTCTGATAATTTCTTAAAATAATAGTATTTGAAACTATTAACTGAAGCGAAAACTCAATTTAAAAGTGAAGAAACTGGATCCGAGATCTTTTGCATTGTTTCTGGCTCAAGATTAAATTAATAAGAACTTTAAAAAATATTTTCTTTCACACTGGATCTTTATAGCTGCTTTATTGAAAAGGTTTGCCTGAACTCAGATTGCATAGTCAATGAGGAGCATAAACTTTTATGAACTTTCTATCGTCTCGATGAGAAATTCAATCATACTTGACAATGTGACGCCATTGTTGTTATGCCGTTGCTTGGTAACCAATAGTAGTACATTGATCCTTCTTCTGTAGGGTGAGTGTGACCCTTTTGGTTTATACTGTTTGACAAGACTACGCCCGTGTAGTAGTCGGAAAAAGTTATGAAGGCAAATATTGGCAGACACATATATGGTCGTGTGATCACATTGTGGTCAGATGATGACGTCGTATTCCAAAATGTTATTAATACCCGCTCTGTCAGTAAAATAGTCGAGAAATACGGACAGACATAAAATTATTATATATATTCAGACATTATAATCTTCCATGTTTATTAATATTGGTACGGATTTACAATTAGTATACGATGTTAAGAAACTATTTGAGGTAGAATTTTAATATTAGGTTTAATGGGTAATAAAATTAAAACAAAAACGTGAAACGTGACAAATGAAACATACATTGTTATAAATACTTAAACATGAGAATACGTGCAACGATTTACTGACTGGCACAGTCAAGCTTATGTCTTAGGTGATAAGATTCTACTAAAACGCATAATATTGTAACCGCGTTTAGCAAAAGTTATGAATTAAATTATTAAGTTTTAGATGCAGTTTCTGAAAATTTATTAATTATGTGTTAAACTATTTATTTTTCTTTTTTCATGTCGCACATAGGCATTGCACATCTTTAATGTTAACGTTAGTCCAAAAAAGAAACACTTCTTTTCAGCTAATACGAGAAGAATTAGGTCTGAGGTAATAGTTGCATTGTACTATGCAGATAAGGAAATGAGTTTAATTTTATTGCTGGCTTCGTGTGATTACGTGACCTGGTTTCAGCTCGCTTTCTTATGATTGCTTGAGTCAGCTCTCTAGTGTACTGCGAGTACCCAGCATTCTTGAACGTACTTAATTTTAATACTGTCTATGCCATCCGTCCTTGCTGTTTTAAAAAGCTAAACATTTCTACTGATTACCAAGTGCAGCTAATGACGTAATCGTTTTGTTTTAAATTATAACCAGTTTTTATCTCTTAAGTTTTTATTTTATTAATTTAATAACTTTTTTATAATAAGTATATATATATATACTTATTATATATATATTCGCTGGATGCTGGGTGATTCAGGACTTAAAACTATATTTCTCTAATCATTTTTTCATTACAGCCCCTAGAACACAGCGTCATATACCTCCACTGTTGGAGATGGGCCTTCCGGAACATATATCTGGAGAATTTTGCCTACACTCGCCACGCTGGCCAGACGGCTTGGCGAGGATATGATGTTAATTTTTAATGACAATTTATTAACGATTCCACAAATTAGTATTAGTGGAACCGGGACCGACGGCTTAACGTGCTCTCCGAGGCACGGGAACGATGGTGTTGTAAATCTATGACAAATGTACCTAAGAAAAGTGTATTTCTCATTGGTACATGCCGGGTGGGTTTGAACCGACCTTTGTAGGATTTAAGGTACGCGTTCTTACAACCGAGCCACCACCGCGCTCCATATAATATTGCATTGCAATAATTTTAGGTACGTACATAATATGCATAGTATGTATCTCGAAATGTAAGTAGACATCTTATGGTTGGATCCAAACAAATGCGTATGCATGTTGTTTAGAGACACTTTATGTATATTTATATCCGTCTACCAGTTTTTGTTTGTTTATTTCTTTCACTGCGTTCACACGATGTGAGTAACGTCGGCAAAACCAAACTAAAATGGCATTCAATTTAGTTTTGGATTTTCATACTAAAACTTTTAATGCTCATGTTAGTTTTTAAACTATTTGAATAATACCTAGGTGTTGTTACCGGGGCTCAGAAAAACCCTCAGGTATCCATATGTCATGTTCAGGTTCCAGGGAACATATTCACTAAATTTTATTAAAATCATTCGAATTTAGGCATGGAGGCGAACCAAACAGGCAGACAGATATATGGCCATGGAAATATAGTGGTCAGATGACATAATCATATGTTGTGCATTTAATACAATGTACTGTCTCCGTGGTCTAGCGGTTAATTCCGTGGATTTAGACTCGGAGGTACCGGGTTTGATTCCTGGTCGGGACACAAAAATATTTATTTTTAATGTAAATAAATACATTTAATTAATATTTAATTTATTTGGGATATTTCTCGAGTTTGGTACTCTGGAGACATCGACGAGCTTGCCACTTGTTATGATTGGCCTATAGTAAAGTTGGCTAAATGTGAATCCGCTTATTTATAAGCGTGGTTTCTGACTACCCCGAAAAGGGAAACGGCCGTGATGATACTTTACTTTTTTTACTTTAATACAATGTACAGTGGACGTACTCGTTTGTATTTAACCAAACGGTATCTGGTAATTTTTTATCATAATTAATCCTTTCACCACATTTTGTTGACCGTACTCGGATTCATTGTCGTATACTGAAGAACATCATGTTGCGGGATATCTTAAAATAACCTCAACTTTTTCATACAAACCCTAAATATGTTACAATTTACATTACTGTTTTAATTAGTACTTTATACCCGTAAATATAAATTGTTTTTGTAAACTCAACTTTTATAACATAACTAGTTTCATCACGACCGATTCCCTTTCGGGGTGATCAGAACCAACGCTTTTTAAATAAGCGGATTGACATTTAGCCAACTTTACTATAGGCAAATCATGACAAGAGGCAAGCTCGTCGATGTCTCCAGTACCAAACTCGAAAAATATCACAAATAACGGTTTTTTACGTTTAATTTGCTTCACTATCGCGACCAATTTCTATAGAATAAAAGTAGTGTGGTGACCACCACCTTGGTAGGTATATCTAGGTATAAAATGAAAGTACGATAATGAATTAATAAAAAATTAAAAAATCGTAGCGATCGTTCGCTTCTGATGCGCTTCAGATGGACACCAACCAACAGATAGGCAGTAGGGTCGTCCAGAGGGGTGAGGCCGAGCTCAATCGTCCAAGAACGAATCGTCTAAGAGCGATTACGTCTGTCAGAAATGTCAAAAGCTAGGCGGAATGCCTAAGAACGGTCATTCGCTTTGTCTCGACGAATATTAGGATATACTAGGAAGCACTTTTAGAAGTATTTCCATCACTACTGACAGTTGAACGAAGCGTGGACGAATGTGCTCAACCTAGCTTTTAAAACGAATCGTCAGTTGTCAACGGACGAACGTTAGTCAATACGATTGTGAAAACGATTGTGCTCCGCCTCACTCCGCAGGACCGGATGGCTAATCGCCCTGAATTCGGGATAGGGACGTTCACCCATTTTTCCCAGCAGGATCTTAGCGGACAACCAGCCGCCGGTAATTCAAGTTCATTTGGTGCTGGGTATTTCGTTACTGGTGTACTAGCTTCCAAGTGGCTCACAATCCCAGGGGTTCTAGGTTGGACTACTTCTCTACAGAAGCACTTCTCGAGGAAGTGGTCTCCTTTTAAGGGGCCGTGAGCAAGACGGAACGATGTCCTGGAGTTGACAACCAACTTTTAAATAGTAGGTATCTCCAGATATCGAGCTATGACAGAATTACGCATGAACGATTATTGTTTGGCGCTCAAGAGACTATTCTGAGCGATATGTTCTGCTGATTGGCCTATAGTAAAGTTGGCTAAATGTGAATCCGCTTATTTATAAGCGTGGTTTCTGACGACCCCGAAAGGGAAACGGTCGTGATGATACTTTACTTTTACTTTTTATGTTCTGCTAACATCCCCCCTGTCCTTACCGTCCTCCTCCAGGACATTAAATAACTCTTTTTGGATAAAATATCAGATCTCACAGGATAACGCGCACAACTGACCTTGATGACTATGAAACCGTGGAAGATTTCCTTTACCTCGGCTCTACTGTCAGCAATAAGGGAGGTTGCGAAAGCGAGATTCGTCGACGAATTGGAATGTCTAAAACAGCAATGACCCAGCTCGACAAAATATGGAGAGATACCAACATATCCAGGAAGACAAAAATCCACATTCGAAGAGCTCAAACTTGCTAAGGTACAGAGACTTTCTGCCGTCTGCTTTACCCGAATTCTGCAATATTTTGGCCACATTGCTAGAAGAGGCGCCGACAATCTGGAAAAACTCTTAGTAACGGGAAAGGTAGACGGTAAAAGAACAAGAGGAAGAAGTCCCAAACGATGGTCCAGTCAGGTGACTGACCACCTAAACATCCCAGTACACCAAGCCATCCACTGCGCCGAGGACCGCAACCACTGGAAACGGCTAGTGGATGGACTGCGACGGAGTCACGATCCCCAACAGTGGGGTACCGACTAAGGAGGAGGAGGATAAAATATCTTTAAGCTTTTTATTTCTTTTATAAATATTTTAGTAATACAGGTAAAAGATTCCAAACATCTTTTAACATTTTAAGTTTAAATGATTTAATTACATTACCTGTTTTATGTACTGTGTACTTTTTTAAAGTTTGCAGCGTTTACCATACTGCACATGCTTGCAAATTTTAACGAATTGCAAACTTTTATATTAACTTTACCCTGGCATTTTTTGAAATATTGGTAAAGGTGTACTCGTATTGAACTCGTTTGCGATTTTATCATTTTCCTTTAGTCGTAATTGGTTTTCTGTAACTACGAGCAATTAATTTTTGATGTCTATGGAAAATTATGTGCCTGTTTCTTCTTTATTTTAATTTTACTTTTTCAATTTAGAAACAAACTTACAATATACAAACTATATTGAATGTTTTACTATAGGTACTCTTGTGTATTTTATCGTTATTATTTATTTATTTTATTTATTTAAAAACTTTATTGCACAATAGTACAAAAGGCGAAGCTTAATGCCGTTAAACATTCTCTGACAGTCGACCTTTGGGACAAGAGAGAGATCAAAAAATAATCTAGGAGTAGGTGCAAAAATAATTACATAAAGAGAATAAGTTAACTTGACGTAACCTAATATATAATACATATATGAAATACATATTATAAATATATATATATACTGATAAACATACACATTATTACATACATAATATGATAAATATATAAATAAATAAATATTACTCGTTTAAATGTATATTTATAAAAAATCGTATAAGTAGAAGAGTTTTGATTTAGATATAATAATACTTTAACCTTTTTTTTTCGTTGTATAGTATTTTTTATAGTTATACTCATAGTAGTTTTAATGAGCAATTGATAATTGATTTAATTAATAAAATAATCTGAAAATATTGGTTAAGTATATTTTTTTATAATGATTTACTAGTACAATTTATTGGAGTCTCTAGTCAGATTTTGTACCCAACTATATACAGTTAATTTTCGTTTTGTTGACTGGTGGAATGCACGTAACCTATTAACTATACATATGTACAATATTTACTAAGTCTTGAACATTTTGATTTGGAGTTTGCCATTTTTGGGAACTAAATTAGGAATAATTGAAACTAGACTAAACTATTATATAAACGTACTGCATTTGACCTGAATGAACGTAAAATGGTAGGTATTTCTTTTATAATTACATAGGTTCAGCTGTGCTACTATACAAATAGTACAGTTAAGACTATAATATTCAAGAAATAGTTACTGTAAAGGAGTCAATTCATATTTTTTTACTTTATTGTAGTATTTTAAAATAAATATAATATTATTTTTAAAAATCCTTACAGATCTAGAATACAAATCGGATAAAAAGAAAAATACCTACCAAAGTATATAAGCCGTCCACAAGTTGTACGCCGCGAGTGGTTGCCGCGAGCGCGCGGCGGCAGTTTGTTTATTTCAGTGCAATCGTTACATTGGAAAAATAGTGGATTACTTTATTTACTGTGAGTTTTAACGCGAGTTCAGCCGAGCTTACGTCAAAATAATAGACGCTGTGATAAAAAAGTCTATGATAAAAAAGGCAATACCATGTATTAGTTCTAGCAATATTATAAATATGATTGTACCTTTTTAAGTATATATGGTAATGGGTTTCTTCATACAACGTTTCATCATCATCATCACAGCCCCTAGAACAGAGTCCTGGACCTCCACTGTTGGAGATGGGCCTTCCAGAATACGTTTCTGGAGAATTTGGTCTACACTCGCCACGCTCACGCTAGCTAGACGGGTTGGCAAGGGTCTAATGTTAATTTATGATGTCAATTTATTAACGACCACACCTCCTCCTTGCGTCCTTTCCTCAATGCTGAGGGTCGTGACCCTCTTCTCGGACCACTTTGTCCCGGACGATGTTGCGCTATCCAGGCCTGCTCACGGCGGCGTGCAGGGCCTCGTGGATTTGAGTGTAAAGTGTGGTGCCAGTGAAGTGACCAGCCTGTCGGGCTCCGGTAACGGGGTCTCTTTGCTTCAATTAACGCCTTGTTGAACTTTGAATGGTTTGGAGATTGCCTGGCCGATCTTAGCAACACCTTGACTTTCACCATACAATGCCTCATGAAGCGCGACTAGGTGCCTGGGGACCCCTAGTTCAGTCAGGATTGGTCATAGTTGCTTCTGGCTCACGCAGTCGATTGCCTTGCTATAGTTAACGAAACATATAATAAAAGGTGCGTCATACTCATAGGATTTTTCGATGAGCTGTCTTACATTGAGTAGGTGTTCTCGATTGCCCCTGCCCTTTACAAAACCTGCCTGCTCTTCGCGTATCTGCCAGTCAAGAAAGTGTTTGAGGCGGTTATTGGTAATGTGCAGCATGATCTTGCTGACATGTGATATCGACTACTCAAGTTGCTATTAGTGGAGGCGGGACCGACAACTTAACGTACTCTTCCTTCTCACGGGAACGGTGGTGTTGTAAATCTATGACAAATGTACCAATGAGAAAAGTGTTTTTCTCATTAATAGTAGGGGTTTTAACCGACTTGTTGCGTATATAACGTTTGCGGCAAAAGGACCAGAATTCACCAGTAGGCAATATAGGAGAGTGCAACGTTCCTGGTAATACGACAATTTTACTATCAAGGTCAAACTCATTTTCGTCTCGTCACATTAATTTGATTGCAAACTGCAGTTGTGTGAAGAACAGCAGGACGTGACAATCTTATAGAAATATCTTCCACAACCTGGAAGTTTCAGAGTCACGTTTCTCGAACACTTGTCTTCGTTCTAATATAAAATAATCATTAAAAGACGATAGGTTATTGTGACACATAAATGTGTCATCGTCCGTTCTACACGTTTACGTTTGGTATGTTAACTAGTAACTAGTATTTCCGGCGTACTAAATAATATGTTTTCATTAAACTAAATATATATCCTCTAATATTTACCAAGTGTCAAAGATTTAGCTACTTATATATTATTATACTTACTCGTATATATTATTATATTATTTAGGATTAAAAAAATATGAAACTGATAATCTCTTCTCAATTGCACAATAGTCAATTATATATTTCAATGACATACACATAAACTCACACACACACACACTGCCCTGCATACCTACACGCACCATCAAGCTCACTTACATACACACAACGCCATAATAATGTTTGATTTTTATTGTTTTTTTTGTAAGTTATGTACCTTCTTTTATTTTATATATATAAATAATTTTATTATTATTATCTGCTAAACTATAAATTAAATTGAATGAAGAAACTGGCTCCTAAACGCTCCCTGCAGGGTGAGGCGGACTCCACAATCGCATTAAAACGTATCGTTTAACATCGATTACGTCTGTCAGAAATATCAAAATCTAGGCGGAATGCCCAAACTTTTGTCATTTTTGACAGAAACGCCTCTCCCCGCTGTAAACGATCAAACATGTTTCAAACACTTCACGTTTTCATCAAACAATAGTATTAAAGGATCAAACTAACCATCAAACAAACACTTCAAACAAGGTCGCACACTATCAATCTGTTTGATCGTTTACTGCCTTAAGATACTACTGACATGCCGCCTTAAGGAGCCAGTCTACAGTGTATTTAAAGTATATTTTTAATGAAGTTTTTATTAATTTATTTAATAATTAATTTAATTTAATAATTTATTAAAATAACCTTAAAAATATTTTATTAACTGAACATAATATTAAATAATCAAAAGTCGGGAGAACTATATATACGTATATCTCTTAAGTTAAATCGCGTAAAGACCCGTTAAGTTATTTAAATAAATATTTCCAAATAAATAAATAAATATTTCCAGACAGGTCACACAGCGCCGTCTAGTTTCCGTGGTAAGCTTGTAAGGCTTGTGTTACGGAAACTTGATGGTTGATAAACTACATATTATACTTAATTTTTTTGTAAATATATACTATACATATAAACACCCAGACCGAGACAAATTATACAATGTCTACAAAGGTCGGTTCAAACCCACGACATGTACCAATGAGAAATACACTTTTCTTAAGTACATTTGCCAAAGATTTACAACATCACCATTCCCGTGCCTCGTAGAGCACGTTAAGCTGTCGGTCCCGGTTCCACTAATACCAACTTGTGGAATCGTTAATAAATTGTCATAAAAATTTACATCAAATCCTGGCCAAGCCTTCTGGCCAGCGTGGCGAGTGTAGGCCAAATTCTCCAGATATATGTTCTGGAAGGCCCATCTCCAGCAGTGGAGGTCTGTGTTTTAGGGGCTGTAATAATGATGATGAAATTATTAATTTGTATAATTAACATATATTTTGTATAAAAACGTTTTAGACTCATCCTCATATTAACATAACTAAACAGTAGCTCTAGCACGAAAAAACTCCGTGACGTGAAGTTTTATTTCCGAGCTGTCAGACTGCAAATGTTCCGAGCTGCCGATTTCTACTCGTAATTCCGTGACGTGGCACCTCATGGCGATCGCGCTGTCCTTAATCCTATATTCATGTTCTCGTTCAACCTCGATTTATAATGGACGGTGTGTGCGTGCCAGAGCTACGAAAACATTTAATCCTAAACACCTTTACTATAATACCGATTAAAAACTATACTTTTATAAAACAAAAGTTTTTTTTGTTTCAGACGAGAAAGAGTTATTCGTCATCTCGCCGTGCAAGAGCGTGACGGGTGTACCATATCCAGTGACCATCCAAAACCGGTCCAGTAAAAGGAGCTAAAGAAAAAGTGACCGAGTAGCAGGCGTTGGCTACAATAGATCGTGACAATGAGGGTTTTAACAATTTGTACGTTTCTGCTGCTGCTGGTAGCGATATGCGAGTTCGCCAAGACATCAAGTAAGACTTAGAAATATGCTTTATTATAAAAATTCTACATTAAAATTTGTATTTCTTATTTTCTTAATTTTGTTTTACATTTCTTTTAATAACTACTTAAAAAGTAAAAATTAAATTAAATATAAACTAAACCTAATAAACAATAAATAAAAAATGTCCTCTAGAGGCGACCCTTGAGGGATAGACCCAAGGAGAAGGCAACATTTGCTCTCTGCATATAGGCTGGGGTTGAATCTGGAATAAGTAAAGTTAAATTTGTTTAATTGTTCCTGAACGTAAATTTGGATCGATTCATTTGGGATTGGTGATCGTAGAAGTATATGATACAATAATTTAAACAAAACTTAATTATTAATTAAACGAAATACGAAACTTTTAAAACATATAAATTACTAATAATTAAAAAAAACTACTTATAATTAAAAATACAACTACAACTTTACATACAATTATAAATTTTTGACAGTTGCCGAGAACTGTATCCTCATTTCTTCCAATCGTGCCATCATCAAGATAACATATGTTGAATCTTAAATTTAGACTGCTTATTATCTCATAATTGTCAAACTGAAGACAGCAGCACCGAGCGGATTACCCTGTTGGCAACAGACTGCCGCAAGTAAGGTGTTGTTTTTGTAAATTTATTTTGAAGCGGTACTATATAGATTTACCAAAGGTAACGTAAAATATCTGGGGTGTGTCGTTTGATTTGTTCCAACATAGCACCTCTTAAAGACTACAAAGCAATATTTTGGTATCATTGAGCTGATCTGATGATGGAGCCGGAAGAAGGCCACATGAACATTGTAATAAAACCATGCAAACCTATCGAGTTTGGGCTCGTTTGAATTGTCTTGACAAGTACTCTGATCATAGATGTTGGTCCACGGTCTGAAGACGGAGCCGAAAGGTGGACACAGGAACTTTCTAATAAAACAATGCAACCTCATCGAGTTTGGGCTCGTTTGAATTGTCTTGACAAGTACTCTGATCATAGATGTTGGTCCACGGTCTGAAGACGGAGCCGAAAGGTGGACACAGGAACTTTCTAATAAAACAATGCAACCTCATCGAGTTTGTGCTAGTTTGATTTCTCTTACTCTAATCGTAATTTGCATACACGTTAGTTTGAATGACAAGGAATTTAAAAATATGGGTATCAAATGAAAGACTTTGCCTAATACGAAATAAAAAAAATGAACTTTACTCTAAATCCAATATGGCGAACAGCCCAAGATGGCGGACTAGTTAGGTTTTTCTACACTTACGTGATATGGGTATCAAATGAAAGGGTTTGCTGAATAAGGGATACGAACATAAAATTACTTCACTCTGAATCTAATATGACGGACTCCTATGGTGGACTATATATAACAAATGAAGGGGAAGTTCAAAGGAAAATATATGAATGACTTGTTAAATTTGGCGAAATAGACGCAATAACAGAATAATAATTTTATATTATAAAATTAGCCGAGTTTTCCTTGCGGATATTTTTTTCAGTCAAATTAAACATTCACAAATCATTGGAGTCTGATAAGCAGCTGGTCTTCTGCTAATATTCTTTCAATAGCAGAAGTAAAATCATTCAAAATAATAAAAATAATAATGTGTCACAAATGCCTGTAAGGTTAACGTACTCGTAAATCAACATATGACTTTGACTTCGAAAATAATTGCAGCATAAAGGATCAATGTAGGTAGGTCAATACACTCGTGCTAGAGATAAAGAGATTTGACGTTAATTTATAAATTTGTGTCCTAAAAAAAAATTGCTGTATATATATATATATATATGTATACGTGGTGACTTAATATTTTCTTACGTTAGACTAATATGTATTGTTGAAAACTTTTACTAAGAAACAATATATGTCGGTAAAGATAAAAAAAATATGTCATTTCCGACTATTTCTTTTAGGCTTCTGTTGTCATTGGTGGGACCTCTATTTGAAAAAAAAAGACTTATTTTTTAAAGATAACAAACTGGTAATTTTTAAATTGCTAATTTGTATGGAAAAGCCAAGAGAAATTGTCATTTCCAGACATGTAAATAGTTTCAGTTTGTTTCTGTCGATAGAATCACATATTAGTCAGACGTTAGTTCATACAAAGTCACCCCGTATATAATACTCGTAATTGTATTGCATAAGTACAATAGTTTCAAGATAAGTTAGTACAAGTCCTTTAGGCTATTTGTTAGTTAGTACAAAGATCGTATTACTAAGGACAGCAAATTTTATAACCTTTAAATTCCATTACAATTACTAACAAAACCAGTAATGAAACCATTTTGTAAAGTAATAAATACGTACTATTAACATACATAATTTATTCAAATAATTGATTAATATTTCAATCAAAATGCATATACGTGAAAAACTGTTTTTTTACTTCTTTGTATGAAACAAAGGAATTCGAGTGATTCGTGTGTAGCGTGTCTTGCAGAGGACGTTGGCTCGTATATTTTCATACAAAGCGAAGCTAACACCCGTATTCTAAGACATTTACTCAAAAGCTCCTCCACTCAACATTTCCTTCCAGCTGTCAAACGAAAATTAAGTCTCTGTAATTGAGGTGATTAAAATTTAAAATGGCGTCTAATGTACTGTTATGGCTGACCTTCAAAATAAAACTGTCGGATCGGCTCTGTTATTAACTTTAATCGTAACTATTATAGAAACTTATTTATCGTTTGACAGCTGGAAGGAAATGTTGACTGGAGGAGCTTTTGAGTAAATGTCTTAGAATACGGGTGTAAGTTAACGTGCGTCGCGTATCCGTAGCAATGGAATAGCGCCTTCATAAAACTATTTCTGTTAACAGGTTTTAAAGCGTTAGCATCCCTCTCGCTCGCACATTCCAATATTTTTCAAGTATGAGTGTAGTTTTTAGATATTTAGTTTATTAACTTTCAAGGAAATACGGTCATTTTTATATAGGGTAGACCTAATTTTAGAAAGAGAAAAATAGCACAATCTATTATAACGACTTACTCTATTTCACTAAAACCAAACCTGTGCGGTGTCCGCTTTTAGCCAACAAGCTATTTAAGTTTATTTTCTTCTTTTCAAAGCATTGATTTAAATGCTTGTTTTTATAAATGTTTACTATTTATTACTTAAGCGCAAACATTATAAAATGTAATCCGTTAAAAGAACTACGTATTTTATATTTTAATTATTCGGTAATAAAATCTTAAGTTACGGTGCAGAGAGAGTTTTTCTAAAAATATCGCCACACATCATCTTTATAGTCTGTGCCACTCACACAGAGACTAATCAATTAGGAGCGAGACAACGACGATCGCCTTTAGGTATTATCATGATGAATATAGCATTTTTTAGACGTGGCCTTATTCACCATGCTATTATTATATACTATTATTTATTTAAAAAAAAAAGTTTTTTTTTCAAATAGAGGTCCCACCATTGGCACATTAAGTCCTAAAAAAAATTTGCTCTTTTGACCATTACACGCGGTATATAGATATCATATATACTGGGTGACTTAGTATGGTCTTACGTTAGACTAATAATTTATTTTATTGATAAAAACAAACAACATTTCCTAAGAAACAGAAATAACAAAAAAAAAAAATTTTGCCATTCGGACATATATTTTTTTTAGGCTTCAGGTGTCATTGGTGGACCTCTATTTGAAATAAAAAGTGTTGTGTGTAGTTTGTGGTGTATTTTTGACATATTTAGTTTATTACCTTTCTAGGAAATAAAATCACGGACATTTTTATTTTTATATAGGGTAGATACCTAATTTTAGACAGAGAAAAATAGCACAAACTGTTATAACGACTTCCTCTATTTCACTTTAACAAATCTATAAGTAATATATCTCTAAAATGTCCATAGTGTAATTACCTAGATTTGAAAATATTGGATTGTGCTAGCGAAAGGGATGCACAATCGTTAAACCCTCCCTGTTAACAAAAATATTGTTACTTTGTATGTGTTCACGTAGGAGTGACAACGGCTATCACAAACGTGATCACCTGTCACGAGATATCAACCAATTCGCCCACTCTATTTCGTGAACGGAACTTGTATTTAATTGCTTGTTTAGATTCTTGGCATATCGTCGAAAATTTTATTTGTGAACCAACATCCCCGTGATGAGAAATCCTGTGCGAGTGAGATAGAAAACTGATGGCTTGACACGCTCTAGTACCTTTGGATGGTGTGGTAGCTCGATCGAGTGTGGGTCGACGACCTCTTACAATTGTTACATGGCCACCAGTTTGTTCCCTGCAGCCGACATGCCATGGATCAATTAAATTGGTTTTCAAAAAAGTTATTTATTTTTGAATATAATTATTTATATATTAAAAAAAATACTAGTAGCTTGACTTGACCCGGCAATGTTCGTGTTCAAATGGTGACTTCAAACTCAATGATGATCCCTGGGTTTCGAGAAACTGCTCTCCAAATTTTATCAAAATCGGTTAAAATATGGGTGTGAAGGGGATACCCAGACAAAATTTATTTCACATTTATATTATTAGTATAGATACAATGCCTATATAAATCGGTTCAGTAGTATAGACATAAAGGCTTGATAGCCTTACATACGAAGTTCCTATTTCATTTATTATATGGTTTCGATCCTTACATATTCTCACTAGGTACACACTAGAATGTCAATAAAACAAAAAAAAGAGTTTTAGAAATCTTAAAATACTATAGATAGACAAAGTAGGTAAGCCGTGTTGTACTTTCACCACATTGCAACACAGACACAATACAATTATACAACGCAGACCATATTATACCATCATAGCCATACAATTGTATGGGAGGTTTTTTTTTTACATGATGTACGTAATGATCGACTGTGTGAAGGTAACAGTCAACATTATTTGTAAAGTTGGATTGATACTATACAAGATATCGAGTTATTGTATATATATTGTGTTCACAAGTATTGAAAACTAGCTTATACCCGACGACGTTGCCCGTATAATCAGCATAAGTAAGCGATAAAGGTGGCCGTTAGCCATGCTGAAATGTTGACATATTATCCGTCCTTGGGTTCCAAGGAACATCTCTGCCAAATTTCATTAAAATCGGTTCAGTAATTTAGGCGTGAAGGGAAGGCAAACATACATACGGACAAAATTTCATTCACAATTATAATATTAATATGGATATGATGCCTAATTATAATTTAATTTAGTCTAGGTAAATTATATTCGGTAGCTTTCTTTAGTTTACCTTCGGTGTAAGAGAGATAGATGTATTAAATATATTAGCTTTTGTCAAACTCATAATAGAAGACTCGTAAAACTATTATAGTAGTTGTAAACTTTGACACAACCACTCGCTCGAAAAGCCCTGACATAAAATCTCTGATAATCCTTTATTGTGTTTGCCTGTGGGAAAATTTGTATGTAGGTACTATTGATGTGTATTTTTTATTTAAATATAATCGTAGAATAGTCAAAGTATGTCTTTGAATGCTTTATACAGGAGGATACCTTTAACCATAAAACACTCCAAATATTTACTATTAACTGCAGAAGAATTTTCACAAACCAGCGGTTCTCAATATTATTTCTTATCCACAAAAAACAATTGCGAGATATTACCGGATAAAATTTCAAGCGACTTAAAAAGTGATTTTAAAATAATATTATTTTGTAAATCGGGTAGATTTTTTATAATATTATTAGAAGCTCAATGGAAAATTCCGAATATTCGCCGCAAAGTTTCTGTCATATTCGTTTAAATACCAAAGTGTAGTTTTGTCACTGTATTAAATAGAGACGGGACCACCACTTTAGTTCTACGACTAAAACTGGATCTAGACCGCTGTCTTGTAGTTATTGAGTAGTGAAAAAAAATAGGTTTACAAGGATATTTATTTTTGCCCAAATTAAGTATATATTCGCATATATATACAATTTGTAGTACAAAAACACTAGTTTTATATTTGGCGTTGTACGTAAGGCGTTATTCGTGACTTCCATTACGATGCATTGCATTAAAAACAATAATCGTGTATGTAACTCCCATATTACATATTTATTTTTTATAATACCACGTTTTTTTTAAATTAAGTGTTTGCCGTAAGTGGCATAGTATGCAGTTTGAGAATCACTGTTCAGACTTTCGTAACTACCTCCTCGTATAAAGGAATTTGTGGAAAGATGAGATTAATAAATATCAGGAGTTGCTGGTTTAAATAGCATAGTTGCTAAATAAATAAAACCTGTAATATAATACATAAATAAAATTGTAATAGTAACATCTGAAACACTAAAAACATAAATTGTTACTAACGAGCCAACAAAACTTAATGGTTTTGCGAGATATAATGATTTAAAAATATGTATTAATAAATAGAGAAAAAATCTGCATAATATACATTTATATGTAGTCTCCACAAAAGCTATACATAACATCACGTCGATATATTTATTCGTATTCTTGATGATCCTCCTCCATGAAAGAAAGGTCCTCCTTGCGTCGTGTTTCCTCATTGATGAGGGTCGTGACCTCCCGATGAATTGGTGTGCGTCTTGATGATAGCACGCCACCCGTTCCTGTCTTCGGCGGCATGCACAGCATCATGGACGCTAGTGTTGGTGGTGGAGCGGATTTGGTCGGACCAGCGTATCGGACTACGGCCTCTCGGTCTCTTTCCTTCCACCTTGCCAGTAACAAAAAGTTTCTCCAGGTTATCCCCTCCTTTTCTGGCAATGTGTCCGAAGTACTGGAGCATCCGACGTAGCCTAGTCGATATGGCTAGTTGGTTTAAAATCGATACGTTAGTACGATGCTCAGTCCACGAGATCCTCAGCATTTTTCTTCAACACCACATCTCAAAAGCATCGATACGCTTTCGGTCAGCGCATTTTATAGTCCATGTCTCAGCACCATATAGGAATATGGAGAAAACCAGTGATCTAACTAGCCTGGATTTCGTTTTTATGGAGATCGTCCTGTCCGTCCATATTTTGTTTAGCTGAGACATGGCGTTCTTGGCCATTCCGATGCGTAGTCGAATTTCAGCCTCGCACGATCCAGTGTTGCTGATGCTAGAACCCAGGTAAGTGAAGCTCTCTACAGTTTCCAGATTCAATGCACCGGTGAGTTCTAGCGTGTTGGACCGGTCTACCACTAGAAGTTTTGTTTTGCTTCTATTGATAGAGAGGCCGAGCTCTTGACTGATGCGTTCCATCTTCTCGAAAAATGACAGCATTTCGGTTTCCGTAGAAGCCAGCAGAGTAGTGTCATCAGCATATCGCAGGTTTGAGACTTTTACACCTCCGATTGAAACTCCCCCACGCCATCCTTCGCACGTGCGCCTCATAATGTATTCACCGTAGATGTTAAATAAGATGGGTGAAAGTATGCAACCCTGTCTTACTCCCTTTTCAAAAGAAAACGGTCCTGAGAGTTCCGATTCAATCCGTACAGCTCCTTTGCTAGTTAAGTACAGATTTCTTACGAGGGCAATTAGATGCGCAGGGACTCCGAGTTCAGCCAGCACTTCCCATAGATAATTCCACCTAACACAGTCAAAGGCCTTGCTGTAGTCTACAAAACACATTAAGACAGGGGTGTTAAACTCGTAGGACTTCTCGATGAGTTACCTTATGTTCAGTATTTGTTCACGCGTTTGCAGATTTTGTGTAAAAAATCAATGCCTAGCTCACCCAACGACTTTAAAACCTCGCTTGTAATTTGATCTGGGCCTGGGGCTTTCTTCTCTTTTAACGAACGTAAGGCCGCTAAAACTTCCGATCGCAGAATTGGAGGCTCCTTTTCAAACTCTGTCCATTCGGCATTCACTGAATTTGGCTCATCTTTGTAGAGGTGTTCACAGTAAGTGCGCCATCTTTCCACAATGTCGTCCAGTTGATGTAAAACGAGACCGTCAGCATTTTCTATAACCCACGTTTTGAAAGAAAGGTAATGAGGATTTAATGTATGGGTTATATTATATATTATATATATATTATATATTATGTATTATATGTAAGGGTTAGGTGGTAGAAAAAGCGAAATGGCTTCAAGTTTGCCTTTGTTCATATCTTTAAGTAAAGTGCAATAGGGATTTTAATAATAATGTGACCCTAGCTAGAGGCTAAAATAATATTATATGTATGTTCACGACCTATTTATTACCAGCTAACATATTTATACGAGTATAATTATATATTTTTATGATTTAACACGGGGTTTTATTTTACAAGAGAGAAGACGTTTATTCGGTAAATAAAATTAAATGAGAAATAGATTGCACCGAGAAGATTAAATTAGATGTTTGTTGTTGCTCTCAGAACGGAATTAAATCTACTAGAAGCTTAATTGCGAAGATTTAAATGGTTAAACCTTGACAGATAGCTATCTTAGCAATTTCGGCCGGTAAGGCAAAAAAAAAAATGTTGCCAGTTACAAAATCAAAAAGTTGATTTGATCAATATCATAAGTTTCAAGGAACGGTAATATTGTAATATAATAATTTATGCCTGAACAGCTCCATATTAACAATTGTTTATATGTGTATTATATCGATGAACAATAATATTTATTCCTTTGCAACACTAGAAGCAAATGCCAAAATGTCTGCTGGCTGCACACGGTAAAAATGTATCGATGACGTTTCGGGCTATCAGATTTTGTCGCTAAATAGTTTGCGAAAATAGCTAATTTGACAGATAACTTCGATACGATTCCGACATTTTTATGACTAGAAGTACTTACTAAACATCCAACTGCACACGGTAAAAATGTATCGATGACGTTTCGGGCTATCAGATTTTGTCGCTAAATAGTTTGCGAAAATAGCTAATTTGACAGATAACTTCGATACGATTCCGACATTTTTATGACTAGAAGTACTTACTAAACATCCAACTGCACACGGTAAAAATGTATCGATGACGTTTCGGGCTATCAGATTTTGTCGCTAAATAGTTTGCGAAAATAGCTAATTTGACAGATAACTTCGATACGATTCCGACATTTTTATGACTAGAAGTACTTACTAAACATCCAACTGCACACGGTAAAAATGTATCGATGACGTTTCGGGCTATCAGATTTTGTCGCTAAATAGTTTGCGAAAATAGCTAATTTGACAGATAACTTCGATACGATTCCGACATTTTTATGACTAGAAGTACTTACTAAACATCCAACTGCACACGGTAAAAATGTATCGATGACGTTTCGGGCTATCAGATTTTGTCGCTAAATAGTTTGCGAAAATAGCTAATTTGACAGATAACTTCGATACGATTCCGACATTTTTATGACTAGAAGTACTTACTAAACATCCAACTGCACACGGTAAAAATGTATCGATGACGTTTCGGGCTATCAGATTTTGTCGCTAAATAGTTTGCGAAAATAGCTAATTTGACAGATAACTTCGATACGATTCCGACATTTTTATGACTAGAAGTACTTACTAAACATCCAACTGCACACGGTAAAAATGTATCGATGACGTTTCGGGCTATCAGATTTTGTCGCTAAATAGTTTGCGAAAATAGCTAATTTGACAGATAACTTCGATACGATTCCGACATTTTTATGACTAGAAGTACTTACTAAACATCCAACTGCACACGGTAAAAATGTATCGATGACGTTTCGGGCTATCAGATTTTGTCGCTAAATAGTTTGCGAAAATAGCTAATTTGACAGATAACTTCGATACGATTCCGACATTTTTATGACTAGAAGTACTTACTAAACATCCAAACGGACGCCGTTTTAATTAAACTATTCGAGTAGACATACGTGCAATTATTTAGCAGATTGTTGATCGTTTATCGCATTTAGCGTTCGCGATGCCATTTTCAACAAGATTATGAAGCTGGACGTGTCGTCGTGACTGGCGGCAGCACAACGCAAAATAAACCCAATGGACGTAGGCGTAATCCAATGCTGTGACGTCGTTTAAAAAATAATATACGTTTTCGATAGTTGTGAACAATATACATTTTCGATGAACTTGCTATACTTTTTAATATCGTACTCGTACGTGCAGATACATCATTAGCAAGTAATATTAATTAAGAGTTAACATGCATAGGTTACATAGGTACGAGTTCGGGTACAACAAAGCTTAAGCCCAAATTTCCAAATATTTAGCTAACCAAATATAATAGGCTTGTTTCCAATTAGGTATTATCTTTTCATTGAAGTTCGAGGTATTAATAGTAAATCTTCTTAAACGGATCTTCGCCAAATAATTACGCATATATCTTAAAATAATAGTGGTTGATTAAGTGATTAGTTTGGTTTTACGGTCTAGTCTGATACTAAGCTCGTCGTCTCCCACACACGATATACCTGGCATGTTATTTATAAAGGTGTCTCGGCCATGGACCAAGGCGTGAACTGTGACTCAGGTGGAACATTACATTCCGCCACTACTTCGAGAGGATGCAATATTGGATTATAGAAATTTCCAGAAATAACTTTCGTTCTATTTCCGGAGTTTCCGAAAATGAAAAATTTTCTCAACTGTGATGCCTCAATATCTGCCCATCTACTACCATCTGAATCACCTCGTGCACCTCCTTACGCAAACCCCAATTTGAGTTCTTGTGCGGTACGCACCTTTTCAATCTTTTTTTAAAACGAACTCAAAATCCCACTCTTCTAACATATATTCAGCTTCAGTGTCTGCAGCCTGCCAGTGGAACAAGCTACCGCTGCCCATACGGACACCGTTGTCAACATCTTGAAACAATAAGTTACCAACTTGTTTTTAGATAAGTTGGAGCACACTGCATCTAGGACACATTAAATATTAGGCACACAATATATTTTTGTATGTTTATTTATACACCGTGTGAATTTGTATGGTCTTATATTAGACTAATATGTTATTCTATTGATAGAAACCAATAACTTTTCCTAAGAAACTATATGTCGGAAATAACAAAAAAAAAATGGCTTCTTCATACAAAATACCCAATTTGTATGGAGAATCCAAAAAAAAAGTCTATTCCGACATATGGTTTCTTAGAAAAAGTTGTTTGTTTCTATCAATAGAATCACATACTAGTCTTACGTAGGGCCATACAAAGTCACCCTTATACTTATAAAGTTACCTCATATACTTTATAATACTTGCATGTAGTGTATTTATAATTAAGACTATTAGATCGATGCACCCAGTCCATAATCTCTCGCCATCCCAAAGGCTCGGCTACGTACATAATTGGCAGGTTTTGGTGCAATAAAGAATTTAAAATAAAATAAATGCCTAACACAAAATATGGACTGGTCGTTATTTCGTCACGATCGGAACCAACTGTTAGGCTAGGTTTAGTAGGCGGGCCGCGTGCTTTGGTTTTGTTTTAATCTCACAAGGTTTTAGTACTTTGAAACTAACACAAATAAAAATAAAGTAAAGTAAAGCCCCATGCTCCACACAATCTATTCGGTCCGATTCGAACAAATATCTAAATACCTAGAATAAATGTTGAAATGTCGGTCCATGGATAGGCATTTACGTATTTAGAGCAGGTCATCATTTCCCATTCTGCACTCTAAGCTATTCATTATAACATGTATTTATTAATAAACCAAAAACAAGGCAAACAGATGAGTGGCAAACTGTGTACAAGCACAACAAAGATTAATAGAGAGAAAACCTATTCAATATATTTTAAAGTAGTTACGGGCCGTGGTGCACTTGTACACAAAGGAGTTCTGAGTCAACTGAGATTGCTACAATATTAGCTGTCCTCGACACGCGTCACACTTTCAAATCTTCAAGTTGCTGACTTTAGTTAAGAATATTGCGCTGCCACTAACAAGTTGAGCGCACAACATTTTGAAGTGCTTAATTCCGACACAATAGTCTGCGATGCAAATTTACCAAGACACGAGTGAAATCAAAATAGCTTGTTGTCTTAAATTAAATTAATGTGTCTTACTTCTCATATAATGCATATTTCAATATTAATTATTATACAAGATGAATTATTTTAGCGAGCACTGACTGAGATTACTTAGAATATTCTGCTATTGTTATTTTAGAAACCGCTAGTACACCGTAGCTAAACCGTAGTTTGGTTTCCCGGAACTGACTCGTTGTTCTTCCGTTTGCATACCCAGAGTATTCCAAATATAAATATAGACAGTAACAGTTTTAGCTAAAGGTTTTAAGATAGAACTGTGAGCGTGAATAAGGATTTAAATAAATCTATTCCTAATTTGCTCACTACAAGTTGCAGTCGACGCTTGATATTATTATAAATTTATATACTGTTACAATTCTGGTCCACAGCTCAAAATGTGAGCACACGGCAAACAATAATTCGAGTATATTAGATTATCCGATTACTATGATTATAAAATGATAAATAATGTAAAGCAAAAACATGCAAAAAGCTAAAAGTAATAATAAAACCATCTAAATAATAATTTTCTCAATTCATTTAAACTATCAACTAATAGAATCAAATTAAATTTAAATTGATACTATATACAAATATGCCTCCGTGGGCTAGCCGTTAAGTCCGTGGTTTTAGATTCGGAGGTACCGGGTTCGATTCCTGGTCGGGACACAAACATATATATTAATATAAATAAATACTAAGCTGGAGACATCGACGAGCTTGCCACTTGTCATGATTGGACTATGGTAAAGTTGGCAAATGTGAATCCGCTTCTTTATAAGCGTGGTTTCTGACCACCCCGAAAGGGGATAAAAACCTCTATTATAAATCTTATGTTGACCACTTTTAATATGATTAATAATTTCAGTTACACATCACAATAAAATTACCTAAATAACTGTATGAATTCGTCACAATGTAAAACAATGGTTATTTTTTTCGTGACAATAGTGTAGTGGTCGACAACGGAATGTTATAGAGGGTTCACTGAACACAAGTCCAATGTCACTGCGATTTATTTGTTGCATCTTTTTTGATTCTCGAGTATATGAGCAATGATACAGCTACTAAAATCTTATGAATTTATAAAACATCTTTATGTTACATTATATATATACGAGTATATACTGCCTCCGTGGTCTAGCGGTTAAGTCCGTGGATTTAGACTTGGAGGTACCGGGTTCGATTCCTGGTCGGGACACAAAAATATTTATTAATGTAAATAAAAATACATTTAATTATAGTTTTTAATTTATTTGTGATATTTCTCAAGTTTGGTACGCTGGAGACATCGACGAGCTTGCCACTTGTCATGATTGGCCTATTGTAAAGTTGGCTAAATGTGAATCCGCTTATTCATAAGCGTGGTTTCTGACCGCCCCGAAAGGTCGTGATGATAATACGAGTATATACTCAAATTTATTAAAGAATTCCAATAATGGCAGGGATATTTAGCTGGGTAATGGAAAATAGAGTATTATAGTTAAATTAGTTTTAGTTATACAGATTTAATTTTATATAATTAAAACCACTTAAAATTTCATTTACAATATATAAATTATAACATATAAAAATTACAATAATATAAACTAAACCTAATAAGAAAATAACTATAACTAAAAATGTCCTCTAGAGACTCTTCAGGGATAGTCCCAAGAAAACTGGCTACCAAAGAACATAATACATACAAGAAGAAGCGTAACTCCATACACGAAAAGTGTTCCAGTTTTAGTATTCCAGGTTCCCACCGAACTAGAATTGGCGGCAAATTTTAAAATTCTATATATTGTTTTTTTTTGTACTTTTTGTTAGTTAAAGCATCCTTAATAGTTGATCAATTTATTACTTTTGATAATTACTATAAAAAAAAAAACAATAAAAGTAATAATAATAATTTGTTGAAGAAAATTTTAATAGTAGATCAATTATATTATATTATATGTAACTAAAAAAACAATAAAGTTAAAAAAAGGATAACCAGTATATTTAAAAAATAACTTTACTAAATTATATTATTATAATAAATTATTATTATATAATAGTATTAAACTACATAACAACCTTAATAATTTAAATAGAGATACTAAATATTAAATAATATCGAGAAAATAATAAATATGAAGAACAAAACTAATTGAATACGCAGAAATATTATTCGTAACCTTTAAAACAAGAAATTAATGGCTACCCTCGATATTTTTCAATGCGGAAACCAGTGCAATGTATGAAAGTCAATAGCCCTTGCTGGCAACATTCCCTATCTGTATAGCATTTTTTTTTTTTTTTTTATACTAAAGTACTTTTGAAGGGTTTTTTATTTTTATTTTAGTCCTCCATCAACGAAAACATCGTTCCGCGACGACAAAATCGCGTCTAAAAGCAAATTTAAATTTCATAAGTTTAAAAGTACAAATTTTAAAACTTTTACGTAACTATTACATTATTTCCCTTTAGTTGAGAAGTTATAAGTATGAACTAACATTAAAGCTTTTAATGGATTTTAAACTAGCTGTTTGCTCTAACGCCATTCTTCATGTCAAACCTTGGATTACTCATGATTTATGACGTCTGCTATTGAAAAGAGATTTAATTTTGAACTTCGGAATTTGTTGGAGACACGAGAAGAGCGTTTGTCTACTTAAAACGACGTTATTTTATTGGAATGTTTGAGATGAATAAAGTTGAATGTCTTACCGGTATTTTATGTTACTTGCATTTTGAGGCACATCTTCAAAATAATACGTTTGCTTATAATGTTATTTCCTTATCGCATTTAAATAGAAAATAATATCTACGGATCTTCATTTTAAATGTTTACTTAATTTTGAATAACTTTTTATATACTTTAAATAAAGACAAACATTTTCTCACTAATGTAGAAGAGACAGAGACAAAGTGTTGCGTGTGTCTGACATGACGTCTCGTGTGATTGCGGTGCCGCAACCGACTTCTATCTCATCTAATCCCATATAACAACACCATACACAAACATAATGCGACTAATCCTGTCTTCTTATTATAAATATATTTTTAAAGTGACTGTTGACACTTAATGAGTCAAGTTGAATGCCACAAGTGTTTACGGAATTGGAAATGTGCCAATATGAAGACAGTGTCAGTGACCCAAATCGTTTCCAATGCATTTAGACGAAATTATATGACGTTATTATTATTATATTTTTTTTCATAAAATATCTGCGTGGTATTATTGGGTTTGCGTGGTCATTGTCATTGAGACTGAAGATTGTGAGGTCAGACTGGGCCAAACGCTGACCCATTTATAAAGTGGTAAGGTCCGACAATATATGTTTATGTCTGCCGTTATTGACTTTCATTCTCAGACTTATCTCCAGGCTGACGCCGAAGTGCCTAAATTAACTTAAATACTTTTATGTAACATATATTTTATAAATGTATTAATGACCAATAATAAAAATAAACCTAATTAATAAATAAAAATACAACTAAAAACTAAAATGAAGAAATAACAAAAAAAAAAACTTGCTTCAAATCGCTGCCAATGGGCAAAGTACCAAGGATACTGGCAGCATTGCCACGTTGAATGGCCCAAATATTGCCCAGCCCTTTTGTCTCCCGAGGTGTTGACAACGCCTTGAAAATTTCATGTGCATTTGGTCCCCACGGCCCAAGAGTTTCAACTCCAAACGGCGCAAAAACACATCTCTCAATAAGCTGAGTGTATTTCCGCCGCTTGAGGTTCTCTGCTTGTAATGCAGATGCTTAGAGGTCAAGGACAAGTGGGAAGGCGCCAGGGTGTCCACACAGGTGGCATCCCACACTAAAGGCAAACCTATCCTCCATGGAACCAACGTCATTCCATCGGGCCGCTTGCCATCGTCCCGTGCCATGCCACTGGGTTCTAATATGGCTGGCGAACCCACAGACACAAGGGCCCGACGAATGACGTCATTGAGGCAGGCGTGCCTTGGGATGCGACCTGTGCTCTTGCTACAGGAAAGGCCGTGGTAGCCGAGTGCCCCGACGTTGTCTCCACATTGGCAGCGATGTGGAAAAGTGCAAGGAAATATATTACAATTAAAGTGTGTATAACATTGGTTTACTATTTTCAACGGAATACAATCTTAGATACGAATTCATTTTAAACATGTGCAGGTGAATTTTGAGCATTAATGTGCAATTATTTTCATGCATGATAAAAATATGTTTAACAGTAAACGTACGAGTATAAAGTTTCGTAGCAAACACAATTTCTATATTATGTGAAAGGAGCGATGTCGGAAATTGCTTAAAATATTTGTAGGGAGGAATTGTGGTCACGAAAACATTTTAGGCTCACTACACATTTAAACTTCTTCGCATTAAAGGGAAATTTAAATAATTTCATTTCCTATAAAACATTACATGAATTCTACTCGTATGTATAATGAAATGTTTATTCGTAAGAATGAGGTCAGTTGGATGGTAAAAAAAACTAAGTAAAGCCTGGTTGTCACGTAACTAGCTGTGGGCCCAGTAGTCAGCAACTTTAACTGATGCTGCCGCTGCCCATTTGTTAACCTATTGCGTTTTCAGAAGGCCAGCACAGTAGTCAGGCGAGCGAAATGGCTGATCAGCGCATTTTTAATTCGAGAAAATATATGACGGCTTTAGTCTTTGGTGAACATTTGATAAAGAGTATGGAAAATCCGGCAGCGAAATAAAAATATGTGGACAAGCTTCCAATATCCGTTTGCGCTGTCTAGTTGCGTTTGTGTCGGATTACCTTGTGGGAGCAAAGAAGGTCAGTGGACAGCGGAATGAAAAAAAAATTAACATTAACGGTAGAAGCTGGTATGAGTTTGTTTTCACGAACCCAGTAGCTGTCGAAAAGTAAATGTCCTTCACTGTCCCCCAGAAGGAGGATACGCGAAAACCAGACAGAGAAGTATTTTAAAAACATTTTAAATCAGTAGTAGCGTAGATTGTTTATAACATAAAACAAAAGTATCATCACGACCGTTTCCCTTCGGGGTGGTCAGAAACCCCGGTTATAAATAAGCGGATACACATTTAGTCAACTTTACTATAGGCCAATCATGACAAGTGGCAAGCTCGTCGATGTCTCCAGCGTACCAAAGTCGAGATATACTCGTATCACAAATAAATTAAATATTAATTAAATGTATTTATTTTATTTAAAAAAAAGCAAATATTATTTTAATAAAAAAAAACTAAAATAAAAACCTACTTAATATATAAAAACTTACTAAAATGTTTTAGCGCTTGCACCCCACGGGCCTAAAGTCTCTACAGCAAACGGCACAAACACGTAGTCTTTGATTATAGATACGTATTATATATTGTATAAAACTGCACTAAATGGACAACTTTGTACAACCGTGTAGACAGTGTAGACGCCACACCCTGTATATAGGTTATTACTTCTTATTATAGACTATATGTATATTTTCTTTAATGGTAGATTCATTTGTGGATCATCTGGTGCATATAATCCAATATGGTATATCATCATATACTTATATAATCTTTCATCAAGTGCATACCTACCGTCTTTCATAATTTACATTCTTGAGATTTCATTTATATGTCTAATTATTTATTTATTTACTATATTTATTCTTTATATTATATATAGTGTATTTATTAACCTTTCATGAATATCTTCAATATTTTATATATATATATATATTTTTAATTTTTTATTATTGTATTTAGAATTTAATTTTTAATTTAATTTTGATTTAATTTTTGATTTAATTTGAAGTTATATAAATTATAGATTTAGTGCAATTGAGACCCCACAATACCGGCCTTCCTAGTGTGGGTCTCCAATAGAAAACATGTACATAGGATTTTATTGGAAATAAACGATTTATTATTATTATTATTATTATCATGTATTATAGTACAGTTAAAAAGATAAAGATTAAAGATATCAGCCGAACTAACCCTATATAGGTCTGTCCGTCGTCGGCAGTCAACGCTTAAGTTGTCTACTGCGTTGCAACTGAAGTTCAATTCATTTCAATTCGTTTATTTTGCAAGTAGGCATAAGACAAAAAGATATGTATTCTGCACTTTTACACGTTCTTTTTTACAATATTGATATAAAACGATATAATTTTATAGTACATATTGGTGAATCTGGAGCAGCACATGATAACCATCATCTGGAAAGAGAAACAATAAAATAATAAAATAAAAATATAAATACAGAATAACGCTTAACATTATAGCTGCTGTAGATAGGCATTGTCACACTATAAGCTAAGACAGACACAATTATAAGATAATAAATGTCAATGTCAGTTAAGATAATAGCTGCTGTATATAGGCATTGTCATACTATAAGCTAAGACAGACACAATTATAAAAATAAAAATATAAATGTAAATGTCAGTTTAGATAATAGCTGCTGTAAAGAGGCATTGTCATACTAGAACAATTATAAAAAAAATAAATCTAGCGTATACGCGAGCTTCGTTTACAAGTGGTATTGTGATAAATTATCACTCATAATTATCAGCCAATAAGTAGGTAGTTGTTAGTAAGATGGTTTTGATTGATTAATAACGCAACTATTACTTTTGTTCAAACTTTGTAGTCCGTTCAAAATAGACGAAATAATTGTGCAAGGTTTGCAATAATTCACATAGAGCTGGAAGTTGGGAATATTATTACAAATAAAATAGGTAAAACAGGTAACCGGGAAATAACATCATAAATATACAAACAGCCAGTTTCTCGAACGTATTTTTAATACTTAATTAATATTACTTAAGTAAAAATTAACAGGTTTTGAAAAAAAATCTTTTCACAAACATATCTTAAGAAGATTTTTCTCACGAAAACGAAATATAATAAATCTTAAGTAAAATATTAACTTGACTTGTCTTAAGAAAAACTTAAAAATAATGTCTCTATAGCTAGGAAATAATTAATTAGAATTATTGAATTAAAGAATTGGATTGAATAAAGGTTTTTAATACTGCTGAAAAATAAAATTCATTCCAAATTGAGTACACTGTCTGGTTTTGAGTGAGCGGCGCCGAGTGGTTTCGGATCATCGATGCGGTTGTTCGTTTTTAATACTATAATCTGTATTCGGAATTTATAGTATTTTATTTCAAACCTCTGTTTTACTGACATTCTACTCTTTTTACTATAAATAGCATAGCACTTTTCCATTTTAAGCAATTTATTTTAACTTTACCAGGATTACGTTTCTAGTGTTTAGACTGGTAGTAATTGTCAATCAACTCGTGTTGGCAACTGAGGAATTATAAAGTAGTATGTGGTATTCATTATACAATATCAGATAGTATCTCACAAACATAAAGTAGACCTACATACATACTAACAACAATTAGATAATCAACCTCAAAATGTTTCATATTACGATATCGTTATTGTGTTTAAAGATATGCTAAGATTTGGTATTCGTTCTATTTCTCTGTCATGGTAAAATATCCAATATTTTCTTTGTTGATTTCTTCTGCAATGAGTAAGTTGTATGATACAAAAAAATATAGTATAATAATTAAATAAGTTTATATCTAGAAAATTCACATGAAATAAAATAAAATTGTAACAAAATAAAAATATTGAACCAAAATGAATATTACATTTAAGTTACGTTACGTACATGGTGTGAAAGTTATTTAGCCAGTTTCTCGAACGTATTTTTGGTACTTAATTATTACTTAAGTAAAAATAAACCTGTTATTTTTTACTTAAGTAATAATTAAGTACCAAAAATACGTACGAGAAACTTGCTGATTGTCATCTACGAGTGCATTAATAATATTTCTGTATATATCTTTATATTTATTAATTTATAACAAATAATGCTTGCAACAACTGCAAGCTAACGAATAATAAAGTAGGTTGTTAGACACAGCGCAACGTTCAAAATACAGAGTCACGCGTGGCTACACTCAGAACGGTTCCACGCTTCCGCCTACATCAAGGGGTCGACAAAGGAGCGACCGTTACTATCGTATTATTTCCGGCGGTAAAAACACAATATTAATAAACAATATTGTAGTACAACAAGTCTAAGTTTCAAACCAAACAATTTGTTTAAGTCTGGATAAATTCTCTTTGAATAAAGTTTACAACACAATTAAGTTTTTGTTCGCTCCGCCCGACAACACCCAATTAATTTCCAACGATTCCTCCCACTAATATCTTCAAACTGTTCATTGATCCAACTTTAAATGTGAGGACACAAGTTATCTTGGTTAGGAGTCAGGGACCATCTTAAAAATGCCTATCCTTGTGGTTTTCATACAATCAAAAATTATATATTATAATGTAAAGTTCAAGAAATATTTTATTACTGTTTACTCAACTTTGTATATAGGTAAAATAAGAAACAATATAATTATTATTTTAATTAAAATTTTACTCAATAAACGTTATTATTCGTGTGGCAGCCTATTAGGTACGCACCGTCAGTCCACGTCTTCAAAAGCTTGGTTACTGCATTATTTTTAGACAAATAAGCATCGGGCTCACAATAAATATTTGACAAATATATTCATACTTTTATAATATGTATTTATTAGGATTTAGTGTATGTATTTATTAGTATGTAGTATATGCATGTCTTAGTATGTAGTATAATATTGTTAATTATCTTATTATTTTATATCAGCACTACCCTTCATCTCATACTCTCCCAAAGGTTAGATGTTAGAAAATGTTTTTTTCGTGCAATAAAGAATTTAATAATAATAATTATTATTATTATACTCGTACATAAAAGCTTTCTTGTATATTCAGTTTAGTTTACAGACATACTTGTATAGCCGAACAATCTCTATTGTATTAGTTAGTCTCATCCCGGAAATCGATACGGTACCAAATCAAGCACTGGTCAACTTTGCGATTCAGGTTTTTATCCAGATTTACCTTGATCGAATCGAGAACATGAAGTATGGCATTTTAGACAGCAGCGCCATGAAATGCGACGTAACGGAATTGGCAGCTCAACTGTATGAACATTTGCAGTTTGACAGCTCGGAAGTAAAACTTTCGTAACAGGACATTTTGCGTGATAGAGCTACTGGAAAATGCCATTTCGAACTACAAATATTATAGTTCGATTAAGTTTAATAACTCAACTTCAGTTCGACTTAACACAACTACCGTTTTAGGTGAAATGTGTATTCGTAATATAAATTAAATATTTATTGAATATTAATTTAAGTAGATATTTTATAATATACGAGTATGTGAAGGTTGATAAGAACGCGAATGCCCGAATAGCGGCAGCTTGGAGTTAATAAGTTTCATAAGGAATGGGGCGGACGGCCGCAGACACAATTTCTTATAATAACGTCACGCAATGCATCGACAAAATAGTCTAATTATGATTTAGCTTTTTCGAATCTGGTAATAGTCTGCTTTCATTTAAAAAAAACTTTTCCTTTCGCCTAGAATACTCGTACTTCGCTGTTATATATGTATATCTGATGTTGTACAAGGTATTTCTCCGATATTGATATTTGGCAAGGAATAAACCTATTTAAGCTTATGAAAAAACTTACGAGTAAGTAATAATTGAAAAGAGCCTTAATGTTCCGGTAAGTTTGTCCGATGGTCTCGGCTCGATAATGCTATTATGTAGATTTAAAAACTTATGAAATATTGAAGAAATTTAAACTTCAGTTCAGAAAATTTAAAACTAGTCCCTAAAGTTCTAATAAGTAAGTCTAAAGTAAGAAGCTTAAGAAAACGAATAGAATTTTTATACCCGTATACAACACAACCATTAAAGTACCGGCTGCTTACTATATTTGTAACATTAAACACTTTCTGTAATCATAAATATTTTTAAAAATAATAGAATAATATTACAATAAAAGTTTTTCGTAAGTGAGATGAAGTTCAGAACGCAGGTCTAACGTCGCGTCGCATAACGCTCGGCTAGATTATATAAATTGGCGACACCTTACACGCCTCGCTTGCTTCCTTTCAAATTAAATAAAAATTCCAGCTCTAAATCTTTCAAATCAGTCAAGTGTATTTCTTACCTTTACAATTCTATAAGTCTAAAATACCGATTCACCGATCGAGCATCCGAATTAAATCTATTATTTATAACCGTAACCGCTAGACCTCGGAGGCATTAGGTATAGGTAGAATTTAGGTATACTAAAATAAAATTATTTGCAAACGAGCTCTCCCAAGTTCCAAATACCGTTTAGGAACTAATATTAGGTAATAATGTTTTGGAACAATAAAATATTAAAAATTACAGACACGACGCAATTAAAATTTATTGAAATTAAACACCTAATCCCAAAAAAAGTAAACACAAACAAGACCAAGACCAAGATTGGGCAACACTAACCATAACCATTATTTTTCTCATAATATCATATTCACATTTCCAGCGACACTAAATATCTTGAGAAGTTAAATGTAAAAGTTGTAGGTAATAAAAATGTATATTTATAATGCACACAATTTTATTTAATACCTTTAAAAATTATATCATACCTCTAAAGAAAGCTATTTTCCATACAATTGCTATTAATGAATACATCCAAAAACGGTACATCCCTATTACGCCATCTCTGGTATTGTTTAAAATTAATTTTGTGACGACCAAGTCCTAAACCGTATTTGGCGGAAGATAGTGCCTTCCATAATAATTACCCTGCGCTCTGCCAAACATGTGGTACTAACCCCAATCACTTTGCCTCACAACTCGTCGCTAACTATAAAGATATGTTAAAATAGATTCGTCACAGAATTATATCTAATTAAAGCAGCAAATATAAGAACACGAAAGAAAAGGTGCTATCAACTGTCTTTAAAATATATTTTTTTAAATTTGTACATTATTAAATTATTTTATTTTCTAAATAGATTAAGTTCGATATAAGTATAGTATAAGTAGTAGTTAAGAAGATAAAGTATAAAAATACCTGACAGTGTTTAAACGAACTTTAATTAAAAAGTTAAATAAAAAAGCTAAAACGAAAAAAACAAGCCCATGGGTTCCGTCGCCAAAAATATTTATATATTTTAGCTTTTATATTTTTTTTTACATAGTGGCTTTATCAGTCGGAACCATACTAAAAAACCAAGACCGGCTCAAATCTTCCCAATAATATAGTTTATTTATTTATTTATTTAATTAAGCAAGTCAACAACATGTTTACAAAATCTTATACAATATACAATCTAGAAGGTGTCTTATTAGTTTAGTAAACATTTTACTTACAGACCAGCATTGCATTCAACAGGTAGGTAACATTGTTTACTAAAACACAAAACTACTAAGTAGTACAATTTAAATAAATACATGACAAAAACAATAAACTACAGAAAATAACACAAATGAATATCGCAAGTACTTACAGATGCAAACAGTATAATCTAAACAAAAATAATTGAATTAAATGAACAAATCAACGCAGCGACACCACAGTCAACAGCAGTGCACAATAACAACAAAAAAAATCTTAGACCGAGAGTCGGCGACCCAAAATCACATTACGCGCAAGCTCTCAGCCAAAGCTGCATCACCAAGCGACAACTATCAATCCTTAGCCTCACTAACTTAGCTCCTAAACACCGCCCGACTTCAATTTTTTATTTTCCAAAATGTGGCGTGTGGTAAAATCATCAAAATAGGACCACGTGTTTGGTCCCCGGTGTGCTACAATGGAACGAACATACATACATATATACATAGGCTAATAAATACATAATCCTTATTTGCGTCGCGCAGTCGGGTAAAAAAAGGCCAATTTCATAGGACCCAATATTTAAGGACCATGAGATGCTATTAGACTTTTATGGCGAGTGTAGGCCAAATTCTCCAGATATATGTTCTGGAAGACTCAAATCCAACATTTGGGGGTCTAGGACGCTGTGTTCTAGGGGCTGTTATGATAATGATGAATCTATTATTGGAAAGTAACATATTTAAAATATGATAGTACTTCTGCAAGCTCGTAGATTCCAGAATAAATTAATAAATTACGCTAGAACAACATTTTTTAGTAAAAATGTAGGGGTTTTAACAGAAAAAGTAAATAGAATAGTGAGACTAATTGAAGAGAATTGTAAACAAGGGGCCGGGTGGCGTCTGTCAACACAAATAAAATGTTCAATAAAAGTACGAGTTACCGTTTTACAAGCACGTCTAACGGATTATTCCCGAGTCCTTTAAAATAATAATACCTATATGCAGACTGAAAATATAGATGTAAACGCTTGTTCCACGAGTTAATTAAAACTTTTAACAGCTTCACCTTTTTGTTTAAAACTTGTCTTGCTTTACTCATAGGTCCCATCGCGGTGTTAGAAATTACTTAAATTTCGGATATTCTGAACTTTTATTTTTGTTTCGAAATCTGTCCCAAGTTAGTCCTCGTTCAGTTTACCGACGACGAGATGTCTGTTTAGTTGCAAAGTGGCGAGCCTCGCATTCTACAACATCTTACCTTACATAAAATAATATTTTATAGACAGAATCAAAGGTCAATTCAAAAATGAATGACAAGTTAGTTGGATTTCATATTTTCAATATTATGATTGATTGATATGAAAAAAATGTACACTTTCACGCCGAGAGAGAGTTGAGAGCCTTTTTAAAGTGAACGTAATCTGTATTGCGGCGCGCTACAGCTGAACTGTGTGTATGGCGCATGTCGACAATGTCAATATTTTTTTAATTTTTAAATTAAAATATTTTATTACATTTCACAAAGTATTTTACAAAATAGTACAATTACATATATGACACCTCGTAGGGTATATACAAATAATAGTATTATAATAAATTAACTATATAACAATTTTAAACTATTAACACCTCAAACTATATTACAACATTTATTTTAAGTAAAAGAAAAGATAAACAACAGGACTTCGGTGAAGGATCGAAAATAATACCTACTGCATGTACTTCGTATGTACGTTAGAGTTTATTTTGTATAAATTCATTTTATGTGTAGTAACATTTTTTTAGTAATATATCTTTTAAATTGTTTACAAAAATATTATGGGCAGCTTCTTGTTTAATAGATTCTGGTAATTTATTGCATATACTTGCAGATATAGCATAGGGACCTATGCCGTGTATTTATAAATTTGATTTTTCTAAGGAGTAACCTATTTTTGATACAAGTTTCATACCGACGTTGTCTGAACATTTAGTATTCTATAGTGCTTCTACAAAAGGCATAAATAATATAGACGATATAACGTGATTGATGTGATGTTTAGGTGCAATACACCGTTCTTTACTTTCTAATAAATTAATATAAAATTTTTCGGAGTTGCATCACTATTCAAGTCAAAGTACAACATCTGGTTCACACGGATCGTGACTCAACAGTCGCGAATGTTAACGTCAGCGACGATGTTACAATACTATAACCAAATGACCTTATTCACCGTACCATGGACTAATTTAAGTAATAAGGAACTGACAAGAGCTTTTAAAACATAACCAAAACACAACTTGTGAAGATTTGGATTAATGACGTACAGCGGACGACAGGACGTCCAGGATAAAAGGAAGTAAGATATAAATCACAACAATCCCAATTCCTTTGTGAGAATCCACGCCGCCAGTTAGACAGAATCCCAAGGCCAAATGTCAAATCAAGAAAAAATAAACGAGACAACTTGATATCGATCTTGATATCTATTCATTAATAAGGATCTAAATCATCTACCTATAAAATAACTTTAACTACTTTTTCAAAAGTCGGCCCATGTAGGTACAGTATTCCCAAATTAATAATGCACATACAGATCTTCGCTAATTGTCGTATTCCCGGAAACACCCGAATCATTGAATCGTAAGAGCCCTAAACAATGCACTTGCATTTTGCACCTTGTGCGAAAGAAATAGAAGTCAATATCATGAGTACACAATCGAAAACAATTCGGGCAGTGTTTTTTTGTTTTTGTTTTTTTGGCGGTGACTGCACGTGTTCTCTCTGTGTGGAATTATATAGAGCTGCTATTACACACACACCCTTCTTGGTTTTGTTTTCAAAGGTGAATTTAATTTCAACTTTAATTATCTTTTTTTTTTTTTTTTTTTTTTTTTTTTTTATTTGTATATGGCATTAGTAACAATTTGCCAGTGTCAAAGTTTGGGAAAGAAGGGTTAAATAAATAGGATTCGAATTACGAATAGGATCAGAGGAGTATAGGTATAAGGAGCAAAAATAAAGTTAATATCAAAATACATATTAGGTATATACAAAAATATAAAAACAAAATCTAAATATTTACATTTATATTTTAATCTTATTATCTATTATAAAAGAAGCGATGATATTATATATAAATTTACTACGTTTATTATATATAAGTAAACTTTGAATATTGATAGGGAACGGAACTCGAATGGATATTAGGGAGGAGATCAGTAAAGTGCGATTATATAAAGGACAAGAAAAAAAGATATGGTTCAGATCCTCGACGTCTAATCCACATTCACAAATGTCGCTGTTAACAATCTGGAGCCTAGCGAGATGGGATGCAGTACACACGTGACCGATACGCATGCGTATTATAATACTACTTACCATCTTGCTAAGCCTCAGCTTAAAGAACCAAGGCTTTAAAGGAATTTTAGGTTGAATTTTTGAATAGACTTTGCCCTTAGAGAGACATCCTTTAGCCCACAGATCTTTCCATGCAATGCGAAGGTCTATACGGGATAAGTCAAGCAAATCGTGGCAATAGTTTATATACGGAAATATGTCTCCACACTCAACAGCTTCATTGGCTAGACGATCAGCTTTTTCATTACCAGTGATACCACAATGACTGGGTATCCAGGCAAATGTTATAGTAAAATTATTCTCTAAACACTTATTTAGTATGTGCTTTAAATTTAAGACAACAGGATAACATGAATTGGTTTTAGTGTAAAAGGGAAAACGGTTCATGGCTTGTAAAGCGCTTAAAGCATCTGTAAAAATTATGGTCTTTGGTAGTTTCATTAGAAGTACATATTCTACCGCCTTTAAGAGGCCAAAACATTCTCCAGTAAAATTTGATGTTTCTGGTGGTAATTTGATTTTTTGAACTATATTGTATTGTGAATGAAATACTCCAATACCGACACAATCTAATGCATGTTTAGATGCATCCGTAAAGATATGATGTGCATCCTTCCATTTATTATTAATGATACTTGTAAAAAGTGTATTAGGTTCAATGTCATTTTTATTAATACCAATATTGTATAAAATGTTAGGTGAGGTAGTTAATGATTCATAATTAACACTAAATAGTGGGTGATGGATAGAGCTATGTACCGGTGCTTTAATAGACGTGAATTTACGAAAACTTTTTATCAAAGGGGGAGATTGTTTGTGAGCCCAATAAGAGGAAGATGCTATTAGTTCTGTAAGTTGCTTAAGAATATTATTTAAAGGATGATTAGAAAATTGGAGAGAACGGTAAAGGAATTTATCACATAGAAATTGTCTTCTTAGATATAAAGGAGGTTCTGCACATTCTATCTGCAGGGCATTAATCGGACTAGATCTCATTGCTCCAGTTATTATTCTTAAGGCTTTTGACTGTATTTGGTCTAGTTTCTTAAATCCTATTACTGAGCCTGGTTCCATAAGAAATGTGCCATAATCAAGTACACTCCTTATGATGGCGTTATATATTAACTTTAGAGAAAATGGGTGGGCCCCCCACCAGACTCCTGAAAGACACCTTATTATATTTAAATTACGTTCGCATTTGTCTACTACATAATCGCAGTGCATAAGACCTGTTAGCTTTGAGTCTAACACTACGCCTAAAAAATTAATATTATTATAAACTGGAATAGGTATATTATTAAATAAAACATTAACAGGAGGTGGCTTTCTTGTTCTTGTAAATATGACTATTGAGCTTTTTCCTATAGATAATTCCAGTCCGTTGCGGTCAAGCCAACTTTTAAATGTTTTTAATGAATTTGTTAATAAAGAGGCTGCTGTATCTATTGATTTATTATTTACATAAAGCAGCAAATCATCTGCATACTGTAATATCTTTATATTATTATTGACTTGTAAATCATATGTATAAATATTATACAAAAGCGGACTAAGTACTGATCCTTGTGGTAGTCCTTTCCAAGCAACTCTGGATATATTCGTGTGATCGTCTATGTGTAAATTTATATATCTTTCTGTTAACATTTTTATAATAAAATTTGTAAGCATTATTGGTACTTTTAATTTGTAAAGTTTATGTAGTAACACTGATATATCAACATTATCATATGCTGAACTTATATCTAAAAATGAGGCAACAACAGATTCATTGTGGGAAAACGCTACACGTACTTCAGAGATAAAGATGCTAATATTATCTAAGGTACTTTTACCTTTTCTAAAACCAAATTGAGTATCGGAAAGAAGTCCACTGCTTTCAAGATACCACTCAAGTCGAATTTTTACTAGTTGTTCCGCTGTTTTAGCCAATGTAGAAGAAAGTACAATGGGTCGGTAGGATAAAGGATCACTTGGAGGTTTTTTAGGTTTTAATATAGGCACTATGGTTTGGGATTTCCAGGAAGAAGGGATATTGCCTGAAACCATAATGTTATTAATAAGATCTAAGTAGTAGGACAGGGAAAGATTATTAAGGTTAGTAAGGAATGAATATGGAATGCCATCTTCACCTGGCGCTGAATCTTTAACATGCGTGAAAACGCCCTTTATTTCTGTGAGTGAAAATGGAGAATTAAGACCTGTTGTATCAACTATAGGGTATGGTAAAAGATATGATGTGTTCTGAAATACGTAAGGGGGAGCAAGACGATCCATGAATTGACTGGCTGTAAAAAAATTAATATTTGTTAGAGTGTCGTTAAATGCTGATCTAAATCTTTTAATATTTTTCCAAACTAATGTGGAGGGAGTATCAGGAGAAAGAGATTCACAGAATCTCTTCCAACCATCACTTTTCTTTTCTTTTAATAATTTTCGTGTATCATTAGCTATTGTTGTATATATGTCAAAATTTTCTGTGGTCATATCTTGGCAGTATTTTTTCTCAGCATGTTTTCTACATTTAATAGCTTCTGTACAATCTTTGTCCCACCATGGTGGAGAAGCTATTTTATTTATGGCACTGTTTTTTAATGGAAATGTTGAGTCAGCAGATGTAGTAATAAGTTTCGTAAAGTTTTCGGCACATATTATTTCATTGCCTTGTGTTATATGAGGAAGAGTGGATATTTTATTTTCTATGAGAGTTGTAAAAATCTGAAAATTGTCATCTGAAAGTTTATATTTCATGCGAGGTTTACGTATAGGTGTCATCTTTTTACGGAAAGGAAATGAGAGAAGAAGAGGAAAATGGTCACTGCCAAATGTTGATAAAAGTGGACGCCAAGTAATGGCAGAAGCGAGGTCAGGAGTGCAAATTGATAAGTCTACAACACTAATATTATCATTCGGATTTGTTAGTCTTGTTGGACTGCCTGTATTAAGAATGCATAGATTGTGTCGGTCTATAATTTCAACAATGTCTTCACCATGGGTATTCGTGGTAGAGCTACCCCACGACTGATGATGTGAATTAAAGTCTCCCATAAGTACGAATGGTTTGGGAAGAATTGATAACATATCATTTAATTTATTAAATATTTCTACTGACGGGCGGGGAATATATAAAGATACATAACAAATATTTTTTATACTTACAGCTATAATTGAAAAATATTCATTATGAGACGGAAGGGTTATCAATGAAAAATTAAAAGTTTTTTTTATTAAGATGGCAACACCACCATAACCATCTGATCTGTCATCTCGAACACAGGCATATCCAGGAACCCTAAAAGAGTGTCCTGGAATAAGCCAGGTCTCCGAGATGGCAAAAACGAATGGCTCATAGTGGTTTAGGATAAAATACAAATCTGAGCGTTTACTTATTATGCTGCGGCAATTCCATTGTATCACTTTGGCGTATGGATCCATTTCTGATGATATTTGAAAATATTTCAATGTATGAAGCTACGTTGGACGGTAATGAGTTTGATTGTGACAAAAGTGTAGTGATGAGAGAAATAATAATTTCTGTAATAGATTGTGTTGAAGATTGGGACCCAGTGTTCGAATTTATAAGTGCACAGCCATCTCTTGGGGCTGTCATGTCATAGTCCTTAATAAGATTGTTGTGAGTGGTACGGTCATATCCATATGATGGTTGAGGAGGAGAACGTGGTTTCAATAAAACTGTTTTCTTGTATGAAGTGCTAGCAGGAGGTTGAGTATGATGTATGGGTGTTAGGTTGTGTGTAGGAGTAGATTGATGATTTTGTGTGTTATGTATTGCTGAAACAACATCAGAGTATGGTTTTGAGGTAGGAGGGTGTAATTTTGAAGCTTCAGAGTATGAAATGCAGTTGTTTGCCATGGAAGATTTAATGTTTTTTTGTCTATTTAATTCAGGGCAACTTTTATTTATTGCAAAATGTGTACCTGAGCACATACAGCAATATGCATAATCATTATCAATAGGGCAAGATTCACCGGTGTGCTCATGCCCACACTTGTAGCAGCGTGGCTTAGACCTACATGAAACTTTTGTATGACCATATCTACAACAGTTGTAACACTGTATTGTTGGGTATGTATATAAGTCTACGGTAAGGGCGGTATAACACATGAAGACTCTTTTTGGTAATATCTGTCCATCAAAAGTTAATACTACAGTTTGTGATGGTTTCCAAACTGGAGAGCCTTCTACTGTAACTTTAAAGTTTAAGCGTCGTATTTTAATTATATTCCCGCATCCTATTGGAACTGTAATGTTTTCTTTTACTTCCTCGAGTGACCATTCAGATGGCACACCTCGGACTAAACCCATTCTGGTTATATGAAATGATGGGATAAAGGCTTTAAATTTGTTTTTTTCTAAACCATCATGTGTGAGAAATAAGTTGGCATCTTGGTATTTTGAAAATGCCAGTGATAGTTTATTACGTCCTATTCTTTTTAAGCTGCCGTTAATGATATTATTAAAAAGGTGTTTTTTTAGAAAATGGCCAAAGATGACAGGATGAAGGATTGTCCCATCATTAGGTTCTGATGTAATTTTTTGGATGTGAACAATGTATGGAGCGCAATCACTTTGTTCATATAACATCCTGCTTACCTGAAGTGGAGGACGTGGAGGATCTGGAATGTCTTTAGAGTTGTTAATATTTGATAAAATTGTGTCATCTGTACATCCACAAGCAAATGTGTTGGTGTTCTTATCTTTTTTTGTGCGTTTATTGCACTTTTTACAAATTTTTAGAAGCCTGCTACGCTTACGGGATATGGATCGAACAGAATGGTCCGTATCCATACTGGAATCATTCAGAATATTTGATTCTGATGGAGTTATGCCTCCACCAGGGTCAGGTGGTTCCCTATCCATATTAAAATTTAGATAAAACTTACAATATTAATATATTACATAAAACTTACCAAATATAACACTAAACTAGGCTAATCTACACTAAACTACTTATAAATATAATACAAATCTGATCCAAAAAGGCTTTTTTAATAATTGAGCCAAAAAATACGACCGCCAATTTTAAGCTTTTCCGCCCTTTTTCTTTAATTATCTTATTTAAATAGTTTATTTGACAATTGCTTGTTTGTCTGACACAGGCAGAGATTTTATATTTAAAGGAGGTCACTACAGTACTATAAAATTTTCGAAGTAAATCAATCCAACAAAGATTGTAGCATATTCGTGTGGTTTTCCTCGCTATTTACTTACATGGAATTATCGAATCAAATTTTGTTACTGATAAATCAATATTTATCTCTTTTACCACAAAACACATAATTCTACTAAATTATGCATAAAGAAAATGCACTTAACCACTCTATATACATATCGTCTTCCGACGCTCGGGGAATACGACCGTTGCCGAACAGTGACGAAGATTTCTATGCGCATTATCACTTTGGGAGAACTGTATTTATCTATATACGAGTAAGTAGAGAGTTTAGTAAGTAAACATCATTTCTAAGATTTTATGAAAAAATGTGACGATTATGCACATTGTGTTATGTGTGAAATAATGATTCCTTAGGGTAAGGATAAGATAAATTAAGGGTTAAAATATATTGGTTCGTATGTATGAGTATTTAAGACGTTATATATCGAGACCTGGGCTGTTCTGGACTCTATGCAACGTTGCCTGATTGACTGGCGATACGTAGAGTTGATGAGATGTCTTTATAGTGCTGCGACTATGACAGTTCAGATACAAGGTCAGCATACAAAACCGATCCAACTGCGCAGAGGTGTACGACAGGGTGACATAATATCACCAAAACTGTTTACCAATGCGTTGGAAGATGTTTTCAAAATGTTGGACTAAGGCAAAACAAAAGTTTGTTGAACATCAATCATGTCATATCGAGACCAATCTGCGTGAACTCTCGAAGTTGTGCAAAAATACGTCTACCTTGGACAGACTATTCAATTAGGCGTAGCCAACTGCAGCAAAGATAGATGCTATCACTGTATCTGCACTCAGCTAGGATGGGGAGCATACGGGAAATTGCGCCACTTTTTTTTATCGGACATTTTATAAATGGATAGTCCGAAACATCATCCTTCAGAGAACCAAAGTTGCCGACAAAGCCTACACAATTACTAAGATGAAGTAGCAATGGGCCGAAAACATCTGTCGCAGAACCGATGTCCGATGGAGTAGACGGGTTCTGGAGTGGAGAAGTCTCTGGGACGACCCCCTGCCAGATGGTCAAATGACCTAATAAAGGTCGCTGGTGGTGACTGGATGAGGATGGCAGGTGATCATGTGAAATGGCGACCCTTGGGGGGAGGCATTGTCCAGCTGTGGACAGACACAGGCTGATGATGATGACATATATAATATATATATATATATATAGACTATCTATCACCGGTAAAGCTAGTATAAAATAATAAAATATAATACCTAACTAATCCACACAAAAAAGGAATATTAAAAAATAATTATAATAAATCTGTTGTATAAAGTTTGTATATTTTACAACATCCATTATTTTCATATTCTATAAAATGTTAACGTCTCTTACTAAAAATATATTTTCTTCCTCGTTATAATAAGCCGCTTTTCTCCTATTTTAGGTTGATGGAAAGACTTAATACCAATTAAGTGCATCTTAACTTTTAGAATATAATATTGAAGAGTATACTGGAATAAATAATAATGATGGATACTACGTTATTACCTTATAAAAATCTTTTCTCTTACAATATTACTTCTTCAAGTAACAAAGATACTAGAAGATTATACATAATATTGCTATATTGTAATATTGTTTGGCCTATCCAAGCATCGTTTTGTCATTTGTCAACTAGCATTGTTATAGAACATATTCGTTTTCTGAACTAGTTTAGAAATGGGAAAGTGTAGCGAAATGTTTAAGCTTAAGTTTAAGAAACGAGACGGTAAAATAATTGTTTACTGCACGATAGAGTACGAACTGCTGCGAGCTTCTTAATCTAAGGGTGTTGGTTCTGATTTCAGAGTCGGGTAGTATAGTATAACCCGCAGTAGTATTATTCGTTAAATAATTTGTTCGACTTTGGAATGAACTACCTATTTTGCAGTGAGCCTTCTAGGGGAAGTTATAAAATGACGCTTAGAAAACCTATTTAGGGCGACCGGTTACTTGCATATTTAAGTTTTTTTATACAATCACACGAGTATTGAAGTTTTTTTTAAATGTTTTAGTTCAAACATCACGGGCCTAAAGTCTCTACAGTTAAAGCTCAAACAATAAAGTATAATAATAATAATAAATAAAGTAATATAAATAAAATTCCAGAAACAAAACTGTACGTATCTACACGTATGCTCTTGTCCGAAGGGCTCATTCAAATTGGTTAAATTGCAGACTGGTATCGTGTAATTTATTATTACAAACTAAAACCTCCACAGGTTGGCGTGTTGATCGACCGCACTCGAACACGCAACGTAAGCGACGCCGTCTGTAATTATGTCTTCGTTGCTTACCGATATACCTACTTGTGTTGTTAGGTCTACGATTGTGCTCAGCCTTTTCTTTGACAATATACTAAAGCTCAGCGGCTGGACGTTTGTTACTTCCCAGCTTTATCGAATGTCCATATATTGGAAATATGTCTACATTCTGTCATTCAAACTACTTTGTGAACCAAATCCTAGAAACTGCAGCATTTATTCCATTTTGGAGAACATATTTGCTTCTGAACATATTTAATTCAACTATATTTTATATCTAGGGTTTTCTCAAACTGAACATTTCCGAAGATAATCTTTTGTCCTAACAAGCCTGGTAATTTCTGAATAAGCTCGTATAAGTCAAGCGAAGCGGGTCTTATATAATGAATGCAAGTGGCTCCTCGCTTCACTTCTTTTACGATTTTCCATTGACTGCTCATCCTTTTATCGTCAGTGGCGCGTTCCGGCTGTTTTAAACTTTGTCAGATGTTTTTTCTAGAACCCAAAGTCAGACGGACATACCAATGCTAAATGACGTCAACATACCTAATCACGACATGTGACATCCATTTGTTTTATTCGCTTTCATAACATACCCAATTATAAGAAATTTTGGCAAATATGTTACTTGGGCCCATGACATCACCATCTGAGTACAACATATCACTCGACAATCTATGCTGTCTCCCTGTTTAAAACATCTTCAAACCTAAAGTACTGGGCCGATTTAAATAAAATTCGCCATAATAATTTGGAGCCTATAAACAATCCATAAGATTGACAGTGTCAAATTTTCCCATGGAGAAAGTGCGTGTTGCAATTGAATCGCTAACCGACTACAGCGTTTGTTGAAACCAATGAAGGTCATTTAGAATGAGCTTAAAAATGTTTAAATTCCAAATTGTATACTAACGCACACTGCAGTTGCATATGTTTTCCTTTTAACATTATTTATGGCAAGACTAGGTTTTTTCCAAAACCGGGCATTTAGAGCATACAAAGTTAAGCTTAAATATACAGCTTTTACGTCATTTCAAGACTTGGTCTTACATTATAACAGCTGGTCTCGGTCTTGGTCTTGTTCTTGCACTCCTAATCTTGGTCTTGGTATTGGTCTTGCGCAAGAGTCTCGCAAGACTCTTGCAACACTCTGGTACTGTCTGAAAATAAATATTTGTTTCTAATTGTAGTGAGAAAACCTTATGAGACTTGGTTTCTGATCACCCCGAAAGATGATGATACTTTACTTTTTTACTTTTATCATGAGGGTTCGATATTTATACCTATAAACCCTGGAAAAGACGCACAAAAAAATATTAAGCACAACAAAAATATGACTACTTTAAGAAAAAAAATCTGATCAAGGTTTTATTTACTACACACTTACTTACACAAGACTAATACCATCACTAGGGTTAGTCTTAGTATTGGTCTTGTTAACATATCGGTGGTCTTGGTCTTGCAAATAAGCAATAGCAAGACCAAGACTGCAAGACCAAGATTGGACATGAAATTGTAGTTTATGGTTTTATTACTTTAATTTAAATAATTTATTTTTTATTTATAAAGCATGTAAAATAAACATCTATTGTCCTTTGGCACATCTACCAAAACGTGGATAAGCTTACTGCACGGACGAAGCCGGGTCAAATAGCTTGTAATATATGGTTAGTAATTAATGACTTCATAATCATTCATCATCATCATCATTACAGCCCCCCGAACACAGCGTCCTAGACCTCCACTGTTGGAGATGGGCCTTCCAAAACATATATCTGGAGAATTTGGCCTACACTCGCCACGCTGGCCAGACGGCTTGGCGAGATCCATAATCATTAATATACTCGTAAATAATAATTTACAGAAAACATTAATGTTTTTACCAATTATTTATGTAAATAGTATTAAATGTTATTACTCGGAATGTAAACAACACAAAATTGTCAATAAATTGCAGTAAAATTATGTTTGAACAATTTACGTTTGATGATTTTAGTCGATGGTCTTTCGGATAGCACATGTTTACGTTCCAACAAATATTTTGAGTAATATATTAAATTATTGTTTATATAAAAGCTTATTCATTTACGTTTAAATGTTAAATGACTGGACCGATGAATATACGTAAATACTTGAATTTAATTTACTTTGTAAATTTCTATTAATTACATTTGGCTGGTTCTAGTGATATCATATTTCATTATGCAGGCTTCATTAGAGAGTCGGCGGCGGTAAATTAAATATATTTCATTGTAACCAAGCATAACCACTATACGAGTACTACACGGGCTTAGTCAGGGCAAACAGATAATGGTTTTTTTTAAACCAGTACATCTCACTTCTTGAATATATTTTTTCGATCATAATGTTTTTTTCTGTCTATTTTAATTGAATGATAATTATAACTTTATTATGGACTAGCTTGCCACACGTCATGATAGGGGTCTAATTTGATAAGTTATTATAGTAAAGGTGGCTAAATGTGTGTCTACTTAATTAAAAGTGTAGTTTTCAGAACAACCCCTAGATATGCGGTTATGATTATACTCGTACTTTAGTTTTGTTACAAGATCATGCAAAATACTTAAACAAGGAGTCCCAGACCACTGCTGGAGATATGCCGTCAGAACGTATATCTAGAGAAGTATCTTTGAAAGTGGCCTACATTCTCCACGCTGCTGGCCAGATAGGTTGGCAAGGATCTGATGACAATTTATTATTAAATCCATTGGTATTTTTGTGAAACCGGGACCGACGGCCTAACTTACTCTTTGAGGCACGAGAATACTGGTGTTGTAAATCTATTACAAATGTACGTACGTATCTCATTAGTACATGCCGGGATTCGAACGGGATTAAAGAAACTACTTTCAACCGAGCCACCACCGCTACTATATAGAATATTCCAGCTAAACAGTAAACGGTGGGCGAAGATGATATTTAGGCAATAAACAGCGTAATATGGTTTGAAATATAATAAGCGTACAAATTTTGGGCATGAAATTGTTGGTGGCGGCTCCCTGCCGTGACGTCACCTGCGTGCGGTTAGGGTAGACACCATCACACCTGTCGCATACATTTTTATGAACGCTTATCATGTGATACTATAACTTATGCCACATATCTACACATCCAATAAAATTATAGTTCATACATCATTACATTACAGCCCCTAGAACACAGCGTCCTAGACCTCCACTGCTGGAGATGGGCCTTCCAGAACATATATCTGGAGAATTTGGCCTACACTCGCCACGCTGGCCAGACGGAACAGAATTGTAGTTCATACAATTTATATAAATAGTAAAAAAGTAAAGTATCATCACGACCGTTTCCCTTTCGGGGTGGTCAGAAACCACGCTTATAAATAAGCGGATTCACATATAGCCAACTTTACTATAGGATATATCATGACAAGTGGTAAGCTCGTCGATGTCTCCAGCGTACCAAACTCGAGAAATATCACAAATAAAATAAATATAAATTAAATGTATTTATATATATTAGTTAATATTTTTGTGTCCCGACCAGGAATCGAACCCGGACTAAATCCACGGACTTAACCGCTAGACCACGGAGGCAGATTATATAAATCATATTAGTTTCCTATAGTCCTAAGTATAAGTACTTTATATATAGTATAGTATATGTATACTTTTGTACGTTGAGTTATCAAAGAACGTCCCTGTTTTAACCAGAATGCGCGACGCAAAGAAAATTAGTGTTTATCAGCCTATCTACTCGTATGTATGTATATATGTATGTTTGTTCCTTTGTGGCACACTGGGGACCAAACGCGTTGGCCGATTTTGATGATTCTCACGTCAATCTAGTCTTCTTTATCACGCGAGTGCCTCTGAAGATATTTCATTAATTAAAATTCATTAAGGCGACAACTTGACGCCGTATTGTGAAAAAGAAAAAAGTCGACGAACTATATTAAATTGGGTATCATTGAATAATAATAATAATAAAGTCATTTATTCCTTGATTCATAGTAATATACAGTTTTTACATAGTCAAGAACAATTTCAATTAATAGAATAAGCTTAAAATAATAATAATACAAATTTACCATACTATGCAACTAAAACTATGTTCTTATATCTAAATAATAAATTTAATGTTTATTTATTTTAAAATTATTAATTAAAATGTCAAAATTAATTTAAATAATAATGTCAAAAATAACCTATAGTTTTTTTTTCTTTAATTTAGTTTCGTCGTATAAAGCTCTCCTCCTTTTCTATCCATTTCTTCCTATCCTGTGCCTCGTCCACCCAGTTTTGTCCTGTTTCTTTTATTATCTCGTCCTTCCATCTTTCCTTAGGTCTTCTTTATTTCTCTTACCCTTCGGTCTTTTCCATGTAGTAACTACTTTAGTCCATCTGTTATCCTTCAGACGTGCCACCAGCCCATTTCCATTTCAATCATTGTGAGTCTTGTAAGGCGTCTATGACTTTTGTTTTGTTTCTCGTATGTATGTGTTTCTTTGTTTATTTTTGAGTTTAATGTTTAAAACACTTCTTTCCATGGCGCGCTTGCAAGTGTTTATTTTATTCTTTGAATAATTGTTATATTTCCATATTTGGCAGCCAAAAGTCGAACAGTGTAGTAGACAGGAGTCCATGACCTTCTTTTTTAAAATTAGTGGAAGATTTCCTTTCGTAACTTCTTTAATTGCCCAAAATTTGTTCCAGGTCCTATTTATTCTTCCTTGAAATATCTTCGTTTCGAGACTTTTTAAAGGATATTTGTTTTGGGAGGTATATGTAGTTCCCAACGTATTCTATTACTTTTCTATCTATACTTAATATTTTAAAGAGGAAAGATTTGTATTTTTGTATGTTTGTAATGAATAAACTCAAAAACTACTGGACCGATTGCAATAATTTTTTCACCATTAGAAAGCTGCATTATTCAGAAGTAACATAGGCTATATAATATCACGCTAGGTCCTATAGTTGTGGAGCAGTAACCAAAAATGTTTTAAAAACGGGGGAAAAGTATCGTTTCTGAGGCCTTCCGTGGCGTGCGCTGAGCATATAGTTAAAGTTATACAAAAATGCTCTATGGATGAATTGTTCATCTTAACATTATTTTTAAAAAAGTTCGCGAGAGCATATGTCTACCTTTTATAGTTTACCCATAACAATATTTAAATAACTTTGAAACATAAATTGGTAGAGTTTTGTCTTTCAAATGGCATATAACTCTTTTCAACTAAAGTACCTATATAGTCTTTATGTCATTTGCCACATCTACCAAATCGATGGCACATGATGACCAGATTACTACACGAGCGAAGCCGGGTCAAACAGCTAGTGTACAATAATTTGATTTTGGTTGTCGTTTGTTATAATGTTTGTTTTTGTCCTATTTAATAATAATCCAATATTTTTGCTGACGGCGTTTAATTCGTTCACCATGATTTCAAGGTCTGTTGAGGCTTCCGAGCAGAGAACAATATCATCTGCAAATTTTAGATTACTTAGATATAAGTTATTTATATTATTATATATATACCTTTCTTGCTCCAATCTAGGTGTTTCATTATGTATTGAAGAACAGCAATGAATAATTTAAGCGATAACGAATCTCCTTGTTTTACTCCTCTGCAAATATTGAATGATGAAATATAGAATTTCGTGTTAAAATGACTGATTATATACAGTATAAACTCTATTTAACGACACTAAAGTCACTGTGCATTTTAGAGAGTTGTCGTTAAATGGAGAGAAGAAAAATCAGAATTGGAAGACAAGCTAAACCAACCAAAGCCAATTGATTTCGATGCTGTATTCGGTTGTCGTTAAATCGAGTGACGTTATATGGAGTTTGCACTGTATTTTGTAATAACATTTAAAAGAAAATAAAGATAAACTAAAGTGTAGTTTAGTTTTTTAAGTAAATTAGTATTACCACGATCGTAATCCTTAGAGAGGTAATCAGAAACGACAGTATTGAATAAAGCTGGTTTCGCGTATACATATGTCTCATCTTCGTTTAAGACTCGAAGAACTCAGAAAGAATGTTGTGTGTTGAGACCAGACTCCGTTTGAAATATTAATAGGTTTGGAAAAATAAATTATTATCCTAATCACTAATTACCGATAGAATTTCCGAAAATTGTTTTTGTCTGTATCATGTATTTATAATGAAGCGTAAGGAATGTTTGAACGTTAAATTGTGTAACCGTTATCAGAGAGAATATCCCCGTTCTAAAGGTATCTAATGCTTCGACTGTGCATTCGGCGTGCTTCCAATTATTTAGCGAACTATTTAGTCTATTTCCGAACTGAAGCGAGGATAAACCTGGAAAATTCAGTGTATCTGATCTCAAATTCTCATGTACAATAGTTGTCGCAGTTTATCAATGCTTCGACATACCAGTTCATAACTATGTTACATGGCTGCCGGTAATCTCGTCAATATCTAACTTCTCGAATAACTATGCAAATTCCTAACACCACGCTGTTGACTATGATATTCCGGTAATCAATAGTTAACATAAAACGACATATTTTACAGGTAATTTAATAATACGAAGGTGGGGTATAACTGACACACCTTGCGTTCCATTTGTGACCCCTCCAAGGCGTGCCGCCAGCCTTATAGCAGGGCCGCACAACAACCATAAATATTATTCGATTATTATAGAATATATTTGTTAATAAGTGAAAATAATACAAATACACAGTAAATAGAATAAGTACCTGTAAATTATAATTAGTCGATTAATTATTGTGGTGTAATGTATTGTATCTTGATGTTTATGACTGTATCTAGGTAGCTTTTGACATTGTTATTATGTTTAAATATAATTTCTAAGAAATAGAACATATATAAAGTTTTATATCAGTGTTTATAAATAAAATTTTAACATATTGGTTTTTTTTTGTTTCCTTGCATAATAAACTGTAATTTTAACATACTTATATGTATAAAATTGACACTGTCAAGACATAACACATTGAGCATGCTGTGTATACTACTTTTGGAGTGCAATCTAGAACTTAAGAAATAATAAAGTCAAAGTCAAAGTCAAAATATCTTTATTCACGTAAACCTATTACAGGCATTTATGAAACGTCATTAATTTAATTATTTTGAATGATTCTACTCCTGCTAGTAGAAGACTAAGCAGCAAAGTGGTCCAATAAGTAAGCTGTTAGCAGAAGACCAGCAGCTTAGCAAATTCCAGTGACCTGTTAATGTTTAATCTGACTGAGAAAGGAATCTGCAAGGAAAACTCAGCTATATCAGATTTACAAAATAAAAACATATACAGAACTGCACCACAACGATCAATTATTAACCTTTTAAATTTAGTTAACAGTACCTATGAAAATACAATACCTGGTACAGCAGTAACCCACCTGGCAAGTCAGAATTTAGGTAGACTACATGCCTATGTGCAACCCGAAAGTCGACAAAACGCAAAAACCTCTGTTAATTTAAGAACAATAAATTGAACGTGTTCGGCAGAGGTCCCAGGCCCCCACAGCAGCACCCGATCACGGACATAACGCATGTGCCAGCCATCCCCCCGCTCAACCAGGCCCTTAGGGTGCGGACCGGGACCCGACACACGTGCCACCACTGCAATGACCTTCTAAGGAAGGGGCGACCACCGGACACGCCACACCATGAGAACCTGAACACTAAGAATGACTTTCGAGACACACACAAGCATAAACATAACAATTACTTCCTAAGTACCCAAATGTTGCCATGCAATTCCGTTAACGAACTTATATATTAGTTAATAAAATAATAAATACATAATAGTAACTAAATGTTACATAATAAATAATTATATTATAATAATAAGGTAATAAAAAAAATATTACTGTATCACAATAAACAGTATTTACTAATTAGTCAATAATGTATTAGTAACTAATTGTTACATTCAAAATATTTCTACATAATAACTGTAAAGTTAATCAAAAATAAAAATAGATTATTAAAAAAGAACCTAATGTGCTATTAACTAATTCTCTAATCTTTGCAGAGCGGCAATATTCCACACATCTTTGTCATTAATAAAATCATTAATTTTATAATATGCTTTTGCAATTAGAATTTTCTTAATACTACTTTTAAATTTAGTTTCTCCTAATTCTGTTACAGGTTTTGGTAATTTATTATATAGTCTAATACTATTAATCACAAAACTTTTATTTGTTTTTTGAAGCCTAAATTTAGGAATATAAAGCTTGTCAGCATTTCTTAATTTGCGAGACTGCATGTCTCCATTTTTTTTAAATAACTTTAAATTATTCCTTACATATAGAATATTTTCAAATATATATTGTGAAGGCAATGTCATTATATCAATGTCAGGAAATATTCTTCTGAATATATTTATGATTGAATTTTGGAAATACGCAACTAATTATTTTTCTTTTTTTTTTCTTTAATATTTACACTGACGTGACACTGTTAATAAGTGGTCTGTTTGTGTACCTGTAATAAATAAATAAAATAAAAATATAAATTTTATATGGCACATAGACATCACTAGACTTTTAATTCTTCCAATTTGCAAAACCAATAAGTGCGTACCGAGATTGTACGTGAAATATAACTGAAATGTCACTTACGTCGCGCTGTGTGGATATATTGGACGTATTGCAGTTGCCATCGCGTATCGCACAATGGTTTTTTTCTTGGTTGCTTCATGTAAGAAAGGCATAAAACTATGTAAATTTATCAAAACAATTAAACAAAGAAACATGGAGGATTTTATATGGACCCCGTCCTCACCTTTAACATATTTGAAACGCGTGTTATTCGAAGGGTCTAATAGGTAGATGACGGTAGATTTCTTCAAATATATTGGAAAGAAAAGAAAGTGTCCATATTTTTTTATGGTGATATTTATTGTAATAAAAAAATACTCATACAAAATGTATATATTGATTCTAAAAGTGTGTAATTATAAATACCTTGTCCGATAACTACTTTTGAAAATAAAATTTTAATTATATGTGGGTTTGGATCTAAGATTCATGTGTAGGTATATTTTTTAGTTATCGTCATATCTTTGCGTTTTTTATTATTTGTTAACCTAAAAGTTGCATTGCCAACCCTTGAGCCTTGTTGATTTGACAGACGAGTCGGTTAGAGCGGTCGGGTTTCAAATTTATAACGGACAGAGCACGCGACCACACACTCACTTGTGTTATCATAGCCACCTAATTAGGTAATGAGGCTAACTGCACTCCTCGAAAACAAGCCACCAGAGGTGCTTCAAATATCACTCCCAAACATTCGCGATTTTATCAAATTTGCATAATAATATTTAACCAAGTCAATTATTTAATAATTATTTTGTATGTAGATCATAAAGGCATACCAAACAGACCAAATCAAAGGACATTAATTATTATTTACCAAGTATATTAATAGTATGCCTTTGAAAATAATATTTGGTATGCATATTAAAATTTGAAAATTAAAACTGTAATTTTGTCCACCGAAAAACATTTATGAATATTAAACACGAAACCATAATTAAAAACGTTGCACAAATAATTTGCCGAGCTCAATATTACGCAGAGCCAGGGATTATGGTTACCAAAGTTTTAGATAGGTACTAGTTCAATTCCGTATTAGTGGTTACCATTTCATCCTCATCGATTTAATGTTTGAACTATAAAGTTACAGCTTTTAAGCTTTATATAATCTCACGATTATTATATACAAAGTCGGAAATTAACGAAGTTTTAATTAGTTGAAACACCGTTCACAAATGGAGTCATTTCATTCGTCCAAATTATTTGTTACAGGCATCATATGAGGCTGATTGAAGATGTGAAATTCAAACATTTTATAATTAGGAACAATTTAATATGACTCAGCATCGAGCAGTTATCTTTAATTGACTTTAATCATAGCGTGTGGACTAGGGTCCTGTGGGCGTTACTACTTCATCACTTTTATTAGATTGGTGCTTCCAAAATCTTCGTTCAGGTACTTGGCAGTGTACGTTACATTTTTATAAGGCTTACGAGTAAGGTGTCTGATTCTTATGACACGACTTCCATGAGGTGTTTGATCATTTATTATTTCACTTCCACCGAGACGTTCTGTTTGCTTCATGTTCTAGAGTCTGATTCATTTTAAACTTCCAACTCAATAGATTCATTGTTTAGCGCCAGAAGGTGAAGATGAAATAAGGATATGATATCAGAGGAAATAGAGATTTATACGAAAAAAATATTTACATAATATAAAATTAAACACTATAATACCTACTTACTGCGATCCCTCTTTGAACAAAATAATATCTACTCAGGGTCACCTGCGGCTGCAGCTGAGTTTTACTCCAAGCTCACAAGAGAACGCCAGGGCCTCCTCGGACCACGGACTCATTATAATCAATACTTTAACATTATACGCCATATCCACATTATCATTTGAACTGCTAAGAGGATGAAGTGGGAATTTATGATGATCTCCGCGTACTTGTTGCGTTTAAGGCTCGCGGCTCACTGCAGCGGCGCCGGGTTTCTTATGGCTGGACGTCATTTGTGACGGACAGAAGTGAGTCAACTCATGTGGCATCCCCAACCAGTGCAAATGATAATGTGGATATGGCGTATAATGTTAAAGTATTGATTATAAAAATACAGAGAATCAGTTCAGGAATAATTATTTTGCTTAAGATACGCAATTATTTATTCCTACATCTCAGTTAAAAGGTGTAAAGTTAGTTTAGGCGTTGTTTACCACACTTTCTTACAATAAAACATACAAGATACATTAAGCTATAAGTTAAGAATATACATAATGTAGGTATTTTGTTGAAACTAAAACAGTCAATCAATAATCAATAAATGTGGGTTCAGGTTTTCTTTTGAGACCTAAGTGCAAGTACCCAACGTAGTTAATAAAGATTTAATCTGGAAAGGAGAAAGTAGTAATACGAGTTATTTACTTTCTCGCGGCTCGATGTTATCAAGACGGCCCCGATGCAAGGGACCGCACTTACCAAAAATATTTTTATATACCAATTTTACTACTTGGTTAGTCCTTATATTTGATGAGAGTAATAACAAGTATGTGTTGGAAAATATCCGCCTAATAGTTGTATTCATAGGGATTAAGAATACCTACCTCAATGCCGAAAACTTTTCACTCATTAATTATTACTCTCATGCTGTTTAAAATCCAACAAAATATTACAATAGATGCGAAAATGGAAACAACGTGTACGCCGGAGTTAGAAGCAGCTTTTCTGTTAAAATTACCATTAAACTTTAGACCTAAGTACCATTGTGTCTGTAGGTTTATTTTAATCCTTTAAAGTTTAAAGCATTGGAACGTATTTAGATGGCCAAAGTTAAGACAGGCACTTCGCCCTCGACGAAGTTTCCTTCGGTATATGCATCATTTCTGATTGGCATGTACTTACCTAATAGTTTTCACCGGCTTTATTATTGGCGTCTATTATTTCACAAATCCTCTCGCAGTAACAGACAGTTCGGGCACATCAGTGTTCGCTAAAAGCATTTCCTTGTAAGAGTTTCCTCGTAAATTTTATGATTTCAACATTATTAAGTATATAGTGTATAATGTGCCGATATTAAATTAACTAAAATGAACTAATATTTTTCTCATTTATAAAATGAAATGGAACATTACTGAAGTATATTGAAATGTTTGAAGTAAATATAACACAAATTAGTAGCTAGGAGGGTGAAGTAGTAGACGCAATAAAAGCTTTACCTCATTCAACTTTTCTAAAAACAACTAACTTCATCTTTTCTGAAAACTTGTGTAATTTAAAATTCTTAGATTAGGTTTGTAAGTTAAATAACTTAAATTAATATTGTACGAGTAGTATAATTCGTTTGTGAAATAAAGGCAAAACTTTAGCAGCAAAGTTTAGTGCCAAGTAATATCACAGACAGTGCGGATTCTACTTAGCTAAGTATAAGTTTGGACAAATCGAACCTTAGTTTTAAGAATATGATATAAAAATTAGGTTAAACATTTGAGCAGTGACTGTTTGAGCCGACACCACGGATTATTACGCTCTAACCGGTTTTACATCATTTCACATCCAGTTCTTGTTTTTTCTTTCATATAATTTTGAGAGGAATCCTCCCAAGAAAGACAGACCTTCAAAATAATATTTTACTCCATTACGATTTACATTGAATGTATGTGACACCTATTCCTGTGATTTGATGTTTTATCGTACTACAATTGTATGTTTTTAAACGTGTTGTCTGTATATACTCGTATATATTCAAATCACAAAATAATGTCTTAATAATATATTCAAGTATATTATTATGGCTTCTTATCATTAAAGGCTGAAGATAAATTATTTGATCATACGCGTACAATAAAACTATTGTTTTGGGCAGTCTCGTAGAATTTGGTCGTAATCGTGTCTATGCCAACGACTATTATGTATTCCGTTTATGTCTAATGGTGGTTCTATCATATTGGACAGTCATACCTAATTTTAGATTGTTTTTACTTTCATACATTTACCCTGCGCATCACAAATGAATACATTTATCAATATCAAATATATATTATAAAAATAAAGAATTATATATGTATATAATTAATGTATGGGGGTAAAGTAGTGGGGTTAGAACTGTCGAAACTATCTGGCTGGTGAGAAAACATTTTCTAATAGTTACCCAAGTTACATATATCAAATTTAGGAATGTTCAATCCGTTTCGATACTTATGTGGATCGATACAACTGAATAGGATCCGATCGTTTTTGTATCTATACAAATAGCATTGGATCGAATCGAAAAAACGTGTCAAAAAGATGTTTTAAAGTTTGTTTTATTTATAATTAGTTTATAATCTATTTTATTTTAATATTTTTGTATCTTACTTCAATTAAAAAAATAATGTATAGATACCTAATAAAATACTAATAATTAAATTTAATTTATTTAATCAAAACATATTAATAACCTACATATATTCAGGCGAAATATTTATAATTTTATACGTGACTAAACTACTACGCATTCCTTAATTACAAAGTACGACGAACAAATTTCTATGTCACTAATGTAAACATAACTTTGGCGGTAGATTCGTTGGATCAGTTGTTATTGCGTGGCATTATGTTTCAATATACCATATAATAACTTTGTTTAGCTTGAGGAGAGAATATTTTATTATAATGTTAATATAATGTACGTTTTGTTCGCTGGGTTGGACTGCCAACATGTTCCATTTAACTTCCGCAATGGATTGATCCAAAAAATTGTATAATATAATCTAAATATAGTGTATTAAGATCCATTGCGATTCGGAATATTAACTCTAGAGTACAAGTAAATGAAATTATATAACTGGGCAGTGTTTTCACTGCGGATGGGAAGTATGATAGGGATGTTGAAAGAAGGGGGTACGCGGGAAATAATATTAACGGTGCCCTGGGGTCTGTGATTGGCAGTCGAAATGTCAGCTCTTGTCTACAATTTTAAACATGCAAGTGAATTCTCATATTGCGATTGTAAACCGCATAAACCTTTATTTTCTTCAGAACTAAAGTATTTTTTTGATAGATACCTACTCCTATAAAACTGAAATTTTTAAAACTTTGAAAGTTCGTTAAAATCAGTCTTCATAGTTATTATAGTGCTCTAGGACGTTTGTAGACGGTAGCTACTCGTAAAGAAGTATGTTAAGTGTCGTCAAATAAGAGAATATTAAAATATTTTTTTACTTTTTTATGCAACTTATTTATCATTATAATAATAATAATAGCACATTTTAAAAAAAAACCATACGTAATACTAATAATATTTTTAACCCAATTGTTAAACTATTTTATAAAAAAATATGTGAATTGATAAAAAAAATGTGTTACGATTTATTTTACAATATGTTACGAGTATGTAAAACATGACATAATTTCAATATTGTATGTTTGTATACATCGGACCGTTTATGTTGGAGATATGACGGAGTAAATACGAGTGACACAACGCGCTCTCGCCTTTATGACAAGCCGGCATAATCGCAGGGCCTGACGTTACCGTTAATCTAAGACTAAGTTGTGGTTCTAACCATACATTTTTGACATTAGTGGACTGGGTTAGAGATTAGTAGAACAAGTTAAACTTATGCGAACAATATTACTAATACTAATTTTATTTTACGCGTTTTACCTATGCGGTGTAGACTCGTACATACTACCTGTACTATACTACGGTGAATGTTCTGAAGAGCTCCACAACCTTATCCCTTCTTCTCTATTCCGCAACCGAACCACTCGCACAGGCCAAAATATGCATCCACATACCGTAGCCACTATCCCTACGCGTACATATAAATTTGGAGACTCTTACATCTGTCGCACGCTGAAGATGTGGAATGCTCTCCCAGCCAGTGTGTTTCCCCACTCCTATAACCTGGAGTCCTTCAAACGAAGTGTGAAAAAGCATCTTTATAGGCCGGCATAGTGGTAGGGACTGCTGTCGGTCGTCTGAGGCAGGCGTGAGTTGCTCCCATTCTTGGACCTCGCGTACCGCTTACCATCAGGTGGGCGCGATGTCACATGTCGTGCTCCGTATAAATAATAATAATAATAATGGGCGGTAGATGTAAACCTACTCACTTATTACTTTAAACAAACGTCGGGAGAAATAAGGTAAGTATGTTTCTAAGGTAAATCGCGTAAAGACCCATTAAAATTATTATTAAAACTAGTAGATCAAGGTCGAGCGTGCTTAGATATAACAGCAAAATTTTTGGTGTGAAAATGAACAACCAGATTTTGGTAATATGCTGCAGTGAATGCAACACTTGGTAGAATACTAAAGTATGAGACCCACATACTCGTAAATGGCAGCATATAAGTTAAATATTGGCGACGCATGTTGACACACTTACTTGTTACCGTTAAACGAAGTACGAATACGTTACCGCTCTTACTTTCTTCAAGACACGACATTTCCTCAATATTACTGTGTCTTAAACATTGAAAATTAAAGTAACCCTTGATTTAATATATAACTATTTTAAATGTTATTTCAAATATAATATATATATATATATATATATATAGAGTTTAAACACAAAATTCAAGTTACCAGATAAAAAAAGAATCTAAGTTTTATTGTATCCCAGCAGTTTTCAAATAAATATTATTATTATTAATTACTTCTACTCTAATTATAATAATGATATTAACTGTTTGTCCCGGTTCTGCTCGTAAAGTAAAGTGAGGACAAAATATTTATGAATATTAGAAATAAGTATGTGTCGTCAGTTACTGAAATGGAAACGTGCTTGGCGGCGAGAAATTGTATACGAGAACTGTAACCATATAAGAAAATTGTATTCTTTATTACTTTGATACATCAATTTACTGAGGACTGGTAGTTTTACAGGAAGGTAAATATTTAACAATAACTTTTACATTTTAACTTAGCAAGTATACAATTAATATAATATGTATTTTATTACAAATACAAGACAGCAAAGAGATCTCAAAAGTTATTCTAACACTGATAAGTATTATAATTTTAAATAAGTTATCAATTAAATTATAATATTGTTATATTTGTACAGCCGCAAATGGCGTTAAAGCAATACATTTATTTTGTGGGTTATTTAAACAACTATATCTACGGGTGACATACTTCTAGGTCTGTTTTAATAAATAGATATCAAGATCAATATCAAACCTGAGATTAATCTTGAGTAGTGGTCACTAAATAGTTAACCTTACTTATGATATGGCTTAAATTTAATTCAAAATTGACACTCGCATGAGAGATGTAAAAAAAATACATATTTATAAACTTGAAACAGCTCTCAAGTTAATCATTTTCTATATTTCAGCTAAGTGTGGACCGAGGTGTACTTAAGTAGCTGTATCAATATTAAATCTTATAAGAATTATAGATTAAACAACACGACTGCTAAAACTAAAAAGAGTTTTGGTCAGGTTTTTTCACATTTTTAATTAACTTTTTTTATTTATACTTATTTGTTATCGCTCTCTGTTTTATGATGGTAATTTTCGCAATCTTGTCATTTCATTGAGTACATAGGCGCGTATAATACCTACCTACCTCGTACTCGTATGTAGTTGAGGCGATCGCGCGGAAACATAATAATTCAAATTGTCTGGAACTATTATTAAAAACTCATTTGTAACGAACTCGAACTGCAAACAATCAATCGTTGATACTATAGGATACTATCTTCATAAAGACACATTGAAAATTTCAATGACAATAACGGTTACTAACCAACTTTTAATCGTTATAGATCCCAAATGGTCACTAGAAATAAAATATGATAAGAGCAACCTTAACATGATTTTTAAATACTTATTCCATGATATAGTTCATCGATTTTAATTTTTCATTCCACAATATTGTGTGTGGTTGTCGCCTTACTAAAATTTGATTAATAGTAATCTTCAGTAACATTCGCATGATTAAGATGAATGTATTGACGTGTGTATTATCAAAATCGGCCCACGCATTTGGTCTCCAGTGTTCCACAAAGAAACACACATAAACAAACTCCTTGAGTCGCGCAGTCGGGTAAATATAGTACCCTTTATTTTTAAACCTACCCAAAAAAAATATGTTTACTACTGTTTAAACACGGCTATGGCTATGGTGCATCTCCGAAAAAACCTGGCCATAAATAGTTCGAGTGCTAATTAATTTTAAATATGTTAGATACACAAAAATATGAATTATGAAAAAAATATAGTTAACCTAATTAACGGTCAACATATTTGTTTTTGTGTTGCCAATGCCGGCAAACTAGGCCTATGCCTTATTCTGCCAAAAAGTGCCAATGGATCTCGAGACATCATGCAATTAATGACATCCTGTTAAAGGCGCTTACATCTGCTAATATAAATTTACCATCGGGGATAGTTAGGACTGATGGTAGGCATCCGGATGGGATGTCGTTGATTCCATACAAACGAGGCCATGTACTGGTTTGGGATGCCACATGTGCTGACACACTCTGTCCGTCACATGTGATATCCAGCCATAAGGAACCCGGGGCCGCTGCAGAGTCAGCCGCACGCCTTAAACGCAACAAATACGCGAAGATCATCATTAATCACTACTTCTGTACTACTACGTGGTCTGAGGAGGCTCTGGAGTTCTCATGTGAGCTTGGGGAAAAACTTCGCTTGGCGACGGGTGACCCTTGGAGTAGAGAATATTTTGCTCAAAGGGTCAGCCTAGCCGTTTAACGGGGGAATGCAGCGAGTGTCCTCGGCACACTACGCCCATCGGCTATAATTTTAGTTTTTAAGTTTTTATTTTTTTAGTTTTGTAGTGTAATTTTTTTATTTTTTTGAAAATTTAATTATAAGTTTTCTATTTAACTATTTAATAATGTAATTATTTTATACTGTTTGTAAATATACTTGTACTTCGAATAAAATAATATCTTAACTACAAGAAAAACTTATTAATATTAAAGTTAATTTTATTCACTACATAAGTACTAATTATTATTTATTATTTCTTTTTGTGTATTATCTTCGTTTTCTTGATATCCTTTGTCATTTTATATTATCTGTACGTGAGATAGGATTTTGGTATGAAAACAGCGTCAGTTAGTGCACCACATTATGTGATGTACAGTCACTTTATATAAACTTATAAATATATATATTATAATAAAAAAAAAAAACTACCATCACGACAGTTTGAGTCCCTTCCGGGGTGGTCAGAAACCACGCTTATAAAGAAGCGGATTCACATTTAGCCAACTTTACTATATAGGCCAATCATGACAAGTACCAAACTCGGGAAATATCTAGACCACGGAGGCAGTAACTGTACTTTAGTTTTTATATTTATTGTTGGGGAAATAAACATTTTTATTCTATTCTTAATAAGCCATATTTAGGAAACCAAAATAGGAAGTCGCTGTTAACTAAAATAGCATAGAATAATTATATCAATTAACCTCAGTGAAGTTTGAAAACAGATTTATATTTGGTTACAGTTTTGCATCAAAAACATTATTATGAACACTTTGAAAAGCACTTATTTCGTTAATTTGTAAACATGATATTAAATATTAGTGCATGAAAATACGATTATTATTTTCATCCATCCATTTCCATCCTCTATCCGTTAATTTGTAATGAGAGACTTGTGGTTCTACGTTTATTTTCGATAAATCCTCTAAATATAAATTATTTAATAATTATTTTACACTGCTACAGCATGTTTCACTACGACCTTATAACACTGTTTTTTATACATTAACTGCCTCCATGGTCTAGCGGTTAATTCCGTGGATTTAGACTTGGAGGTAACGGGATTGATTCCTGGTCGGAACACAATAATATTTATTGATTTAAATAAATAAATTTGATTAATATTTAATTTTGTTTGTGATATTTCTCGAGTTTGGTACGCTAGAGACATCGACGAGCTTGCCACTTGTCATGATTGGCCTATAGTAAAGTTAGCTCAATGTGAATCCGCTTATTTATAAGCGTGGTTTCTGACCACCCCGAAAGAGAAACGGTCGTGATTATACACTCTCTTCTCACTCTGTTAATATTTTTCATTCTGGAGGTGGTTCTCACAGTAGTGGTTAACAAACTTAGTAGTCCTTGTACAATAGCGATAAAATGAAATGGGAAATTATAATTTAAATTTTGTTCCGATATATATTTTACCAAATGTCAAATCAAGAAAGAATGAAAGATAAATTGAACTCAAGTTTGACATCGATCTCAAGATCCGATATTCACTCTTACTTGAGTTATTGAATATTGAGATGTATTTAAAAAAACAATATTTATTCCCAGCTGAGTTGGGATTCATCAAATTCAAAGTGCCACAGAATTTAATGCTTTTCTCAGAGTCGCGGCAATATCGCCCAGACACGTTGGGTATATGAGAGCTTACTTCGCGGACAAACCGCAATATATAAACTGCAACTTTTGCCCCATAGAGTAGTCAAATTTATCGTCTTCCATAATTGTTCACATTGTAGCACATAATAAAACAACTTTTGACTAACAATAAGAAAGTTAGGTATCATCACGACCGTATCCATTGTCGACACCAAGCTTTTTACCCGACTGCGCGACGCAAAGAAGTTTGATGTGCTTATCAGCCTATGTATGTTATGTATTCCCTTGTGGCGCACTGAGGACTAAACGCGTTGGCCGATTTCGATGATTCTCACGTCAATCGATTCGTTACCATGACGCGAGTGTCACTTAAAGATATGATATCAATCAAATTTCTTTATGGCGAAAACCAGACTCGCTGAATCGCTATTTAATAATTATAATTGCATAATAGGTTATGTGGATTAATCCATACATATTTAATAACAATTTTGTATAGGAAGTTACCATTACCCGCCAATACTTACATACCTACGCATACGCTCTGTAGCTTGACATTGCCTATTTTTTAATACGGGCGTAAATTAAATATTGCGAAATTAACCATATTATAACAGACAGCGATAACTAAACGGTATAAAATAAAAATAATTAAAACCCGACTTTGTAAAAAAATATCTTGAATTAAAAGCAATAAATAAAAAGAAATAAATAAAAAGTAAAAAGAAAAAAACAAGCCCTAGGGTTCCGTCGCCAAAAAGTTTGATAATCGCTTAAATTACACCGAGCGTCGAGTGCTTTTTGAGTCGATCACGAGAAAAAAAACCTATAGCATGTCTGGTGGGAACACTCGTGATTTCGTCCTCGCCGATATAAATGTTGCGCCTGCAGGAATAGGTGTCAGTTTTAGTTGGCATTTATAAAAAAACATTAATTCGTTACCAGTATTTAGGAAAAAATAAATACACATGTGTGTGTGTACAAGTTCAATATTTTTTAAAACATACGTAAATATATAATTAAGTGTAGTTACTCAATAAAATTCCTACTGACCAACTAAAAAATGCGCCATTGTTCTTTATGAAAACTGTAAACCAAAGGCACGAAACAGCATTTTAAAAATAAGTTAAGCGATGGAATACCCTCTCGCATTTTGTGTTTTATTTGACTATTTCCTTTGACATCGTTTCAACGGATGTTGTTTTAACTTACTACGAGCAAATGTAAAAAAGTATTCAGCAACGTTTTTGCAGGACTATTAAATTAATTAATCTGCAAATGTGCTTTGAAATGTTTTGAATTGAACAAGCTTATGCTTTCAAACTTTGAAATGCAAAATAATGCAAGAGTTTATTTATTGAATTATTTCCTGTCGTGGACCATCTAGTTAGTGTTGCCCAGTCTTGGTTTTGTTCTCTTTTGCCAGACCAAGACCAAGACTCTTGTATAGACTTTTTTGCTGTAATAAAATCATATATTTTATGGGAAACGTTTTTTAAAAAAATGTATCTGCGTCGTTTATGTCTATATGTTTATATATGCGTGAAATAAACTTTTTATTTCGCGAGACTCTTACGCAAGACCAATACCGAGACTAGCTGTTCTGATGCAAGACCAAGATCAAGATTGGCCAAGTTTTAACAAAACATAGAACACCATAATTGAACGAGAATGAGATGAGGAAGCTATTGCTCTCTCTTATGTGGTATCGTAGCTTCCTAATTTATAACGCTTTGCATTTCTGTTATAATCATAATAAATATTTTAATAAGCTATGTAGTAAGGTCGAAACAGTTCTGTGAGTCCTGTGAAAGTAATACTTTTACAAAATGATAACTTTTAAAAGATACGTCATTTGTTTTCAAAAAAATATATTACAGATTGATTCGGTGTAGTATTTTTTACAATGGTCTGTTTCTAATTTTGATTGTGTGATGCCGGGAATATTGGGGAGAAAGTATTGGTTATACCCAAAGCACACCATGCATTAAGTATGAAGCTGTTATGAAAGATAATATTGTTGTATTTAATTACTATTTAATAAGAATCTAAATCCTAGAAAATTTAATTGACAGAAACTGTACAATCACAAAAATTGTTGAAATACATAATAATAATATCGTATAAACATCAATGAGATGCCACACGTTTAAAGGTTATTTAAAGTTGTCAAGAGTGATATATTTTTTGACGAAAAACTTTTACACTAACGAATTATTGTGATCGATATATACTCGTATGTCAAATAGTATTCTTTTAAGTCCAGTTATATCACTGTCCACAGGACTCACAGAGTTATTTTCCATATATTTTAATTAGATATGTTCTGAATTCTCACAGCAATTAGTTATAATACACAAGTAGGTTGATGATTTAAATTATGAATGCTTATTTACGCTTTCTCGCTAAAGCTAACGTGAAATATTTAATTATGGCCGTAATATGATTAAGGCATTTCCAGCGGCTCTGCAGTCCGCATCTCTGGCATCACAAAAATGTTCGCATAGTGCAGCTTGCTCCCATCAACTCACGTGTTGTTTAGCACAATATGATAATTATTATGTCTAAATTATGTTACATAACAGTTTTGTTTGTTTTAATTTTATTAACTTTAGCTATTAACTATTAATAAATTGGTTTAGATTTTAAAATTTTGTATCTAATAAGACACAATAAACATTGAGATCACTTTCCATTTAAGCGTTTTTTTGCATAACCAATTTGAACAGTGTTCATCTGCTACAATTCTATATTCTATATGCCCATGGCAGAGCTGCCAATGTAGGTACGTTTTAATCGCATTTTGACCGACAACGCAACAAGTATTATTCAATTTACATTGACGCATTTCACTTTATGGGTTTAGTTGATATCGTTTATGGAGACATGTTCATCAATAATGACATGATGCTGCTCACCAGTATTGACAAAAGCTGTACCTCGATGTCCAGTTGTAATAATCTACTTACTAGTAGCTTTGAATATTTATTCATTTTTATACGTCTTGAATATTATACGTCTGTGGAATTGAATAGATTTTTTACCCTCGTTCGCCTAACTACCAAATGTATCTACATAAATCCCATGAAACCTGTCATTCTACATAAAATCCATGAAACCTGTCATTCAATAGTTTTCATTTGTTTCCGAAAGAGATTAAAATAAACAAAAGCTGTTTCTCTATTGAAAAACTTTGGTTTATTTTACTTTTGACAGATCCTTACAACGTAACCGAAGCCTACAACAATGCATTTTCGTTCGGAATAATTTTCGTGAAAAACTATTTACTATTTTTATGAAAAAGGATTTAAAACACTATGTATTTAGTATTTAAAAAAATATATTTTTCCATTAGATAATTATTTAATTCAATAATACTATAAATAGGTAAATCAGTTGACACTATACATGTTACCTGCTACGACTGTGACATGTAGTGATGAGACCGTCACTAATAATAAAAAATAACAACAATAATAAGTAATAGCCCCAGCATGTACCAATACTTTGTCATGATTACCAACACTATTTTCCGTACCTCGGAGAGCACGTGAATCCATCGGTCCCGGTTCCACCAATACCAACTTGTGGAATCTTTAATAAATTATTATTAAAATTGACATCACACTCTCGCCAACCCGTCTGTCTAGTATGGCGAGCGTAGTAGGCTAAATTCTTCAAATATATGTTCTGGAAGGCCCACCTTCAATAGTTGAGGTCTAGAACGCTATGTTCTGGTGCTGTTATGAAAATAAAATTGTGCTCCATATCAACTAGAATCAGCACTTGAATCGTCAATTTTAATAGGTGGTAGGCGGACTGATGGTGGTAATTGCCCAGTCTGCCGGGGCGGCGAAGTAAATTGTATCCACACGTTTCGGGATAAGGCTCAAATTGCCGTCATGCCCAGCCAAGCCGGCATAGTGTTAGGGACTGATGTCAGTCATGTGAGTGTCTGATTCCACTTTCTAACATTCATGGTCCTCGCGCGCCACCTACCATCAGGTGGGCGCAATGTCAAATGTCGTACTAGTATTAACAACAAAAATAACGTGGTAATTCGACTAAGCTTGTACATAAATAAATTCGATTAGTGTAAGAAATAGAATCGGTAACGCACTTGGAAATCGCTAATTAATTAGTACACGAGCTGTTAAAACAAATAAATGTTATAAATAGTAGTGTTAAAAAATTATTATATATTTCTTTTACGTGTACATTAATGGAATAATGTCCTAACTAAAACTATAGTTCAATCGGACGTACATGTAACGGATTTCTTTCCTGGTAATGTGTTGGCAATAAAAACCTAAAGTACAACATATTAAAATAATGTACGAGTAACTATATTGGCATCAAAAATAACCCGATGGCTCATTCTTGCAGAAGTAATGCGACAGATGTGAATTGCACAATAGTCGCTGAAAACTTCATATCAGTTCATAACTACAAAAAAATATGTTTTAATATTGTATTTTTTGAGATTATTATTTGTTGTTTTATTTTATGCCTTTTTTAATCAACAGACATGTCAGTTTATGAAACCCGACACAAGTTTAAATCAACCTTTTATTTCTGAAATATAAAATATACTTCCAAATTGAAAACAACAAAATAAACTAGATATTCGGTTGCGATAAATATTTCTGTGGGATGAAAAATCATTTTCGGGTTTAAATTTTCCGCGTAATTAAAGATAAAATAATATTTTAATACATGGTACTCGTAATGTTAAAACCAATGTTTATTTGTAAATATGAATTTATTATGAATGAAAAATATTATCCTTTACGCATTTGAAATGAACTGTATTTTACTATAAAATGCATTGTTAAAGTACTTTAGTTAAGCTCTCAAAGCGAACTGTCTGCTTAGAAATATTCAGAACTTGGAACTTTATACTGAACTGGTAATCAGATTTTGTATATATTCCTTTGTGATGAAAAACTCTATGTTATATATTGAGCTGCAGGATTTAAGATCTTTGTAAAACGAGTCGCCAAGGGGGCCACTACCAATTTAGTCCATCCGATTTAACATTAGTGCATTATTCATGTAACTTATCAACCTACTCGAGGTATATTGAAAGTTTGTCAAAGGCTTTGAATTCTGTCGTCGCTGTGGAGCTCGGCTACCACATGTCAACATCTGTCCATCCTGTGCTTACTCACACCTATGACGCCAAGTTCTATGCAAAGTTAGGCATTCGCTTAGCTTGAAATTGACTATTTTAAATTCAATAAATTCTCTTTTTACCTGACTGCGCGACGCAAAGGAGGGTTATATGTTTATCAGCCTATGTATGTATTTATGTTTGTTACTGTGTGGCACACTAGAGTCCAAACGCGTGGTCAAATTTTGATGATTCTCACCTCAATCGATTCGTTTTAATCACGCGAGTGTCTGAAGATATGACATTAATTATGTTTATATTATATACGTATATAATTTAAGTAGTTTATGTTATGTTTATGTCTTAAGTATGAAAATCATGTATTTATTTAATTTAGTACATAGTTTAAATTATTGTTAAAATTAGTTTACTGTGGATATTTTATTTTTGTTTCATAATCCTACTATGATCGATACAATGTTCCGAAGGTTGACGGTAAGAGAATGCCAATCGGCATTACATACTACTTTTGTTATTGAAACAATAAAGTTTATAAATAACTTAATTAATCAGAAAGATGCAAATATGAAAAGAAATAAATAAAAAATATAAAATAAACGTAAGGGTTCCATCGACAAAATGTTTGAGAACCGCTTAACCTACACCATTAAAATAATTTTATCAATTGCAGACAAATATTTATTAAACACAAATTCTTAATAAAGTTAATTAAAATACATTAAATATAAATTAAAAGCTACCTAAATAATAGTAGTATCATCACGACCGTTTCCCTTTCGGGGTGGTTAGAAACCACGCTTATAAATAAGCGGATTCGCATTTAGCCAACTTTACTATAGGCCAATCATGACAAGTGGCAGCTCGTCGATGTCTCCAGGCGTACCAAACTCAAGAAATGTCACAAATAAATTAAATATTAATTAAATGTATTTACATTAATAAATATTTTTGTGTCCCGACCAGGAATCGAACCCGGTACCTCCGAGTCTAAATCCACGGACTTAACCGCTAGACCACGAAGGCAGTACCTAAATAACAAAATTAACATAAACTATACTATAAACAAAATGTGACCTCTAGAGACGAGGATCCGAGATAGTCCCAAGGAGACTGGCAACATTTTCCCTCTGTATAGCGAGGCTAATACGTTAATACGTTGGCAGAAATAATAGCCAGCCTACCTGTCTCCAGACCTTTCTGTCAGCCGCTTTAACAACTCCTTGGCTAAGCGCCCCGCTGGCGGTCCCCATGGGCCCATCGTCTCGCCCAAAACGGCGCAAATTCGTAATCGGTACCAAGGTTGGCGTATTTGCGCAATTTGAGGTTCTCCGCAGAAAATGCCACTCACCCCGCGCCTGACGAGGTCGCCTGGATGTGAGATGGAGCTAATGTGTCTACACACGTCGCATCCCACACCAGAGACCTGTCAAGTTTCCACGGCCCAACAGTCATTCCGTCGGGTATCTTGCCATCGCTCCGCACTACCCAGATGGTTTTAAGATTGCGGGTACACTAGCAGTAACAAGAGCCCTTCGGATGATGTCGTTGAGAGCCGCGTGACGAGTAATGCGGCCAGTACTTCTAGCACAAGAAAGCCCGTGGTGTCCGAGATGATCGACTGGTTCTCCGCATCGACACTGGGTCGGGGGGGACTGTCAATTTTATATATTTTTATTTTGCTACATAGTGGCTTTAACAGTCGGGACCTATTTTTGGGAAGATTTAAGCCGGTCTCGGTTTTTAATATATAGTTTTTATTTATTTCTTTTCAGTTTTTATCTCAAGATATTTTTTTACAAAGTCGAGTTTTTTTATTTTTAAGTAAAAAAATATTTTTTTAAATTTTCTTTGCAATTACACTGATGAGTTTAGGTCTCGTAAGCTAAATGTACGCTATCTATTTCAGACTTTTAACATTAATTACCCATTATCGAAGTGGGTTTTTATTTACACTTGAATAGAATGAATGTCTCGAATTCTATTGCAGTGGAGCTTCAGACATCTTATACACTAGAAAGAGCTTAACTTCAAAAGGCTTTTCTGTCTGTTTTAGGATGACAAACATTTCGAGATGCCCCAGATTAAATCAAAATAACTTTATTTGAATACAATAATCTCAGTTCAGTTCATCCAAAAACTAAGTTTAAGAAGACGAAACGACAGCGAATATTAAACATTAATATTTTTAGTTTGGACTCAATCATTTCAAATAAATTAAATTAATAGATTGTACCAATTTTTTGATTTAATTCATTAAATAATCAACAAATTCCTCGCCAACCCGTCTGGCCATGCAGCGTGGCCATGGCGAGTTTAGGCCAAATTCACCAGATATATGTTCAACAGTTAAGGCTTAGGACGCAGTGTTCTAGGGGCTGTAATGAAAATGAAAAATAATATGTTTTAGCAAATTATCGTAAGCACATACTCGTGATCATCAGTAGCCTCCAGAATGAAAATGGCCTTTACATATAGTTGCGTCGTCCTTGTGAAGTTGCAATGAGCTTGAATATAATAACTGTTCGGTCGGTTTACTGTTCATTGTGTGCAAGTTTTTTCATTCGTTAAAAGCCAATAAACCGTAATGTACGGTTGCACATGTGTACTTATTTAAGCGAAGATTAAAAACGATTACAATTTGTCCTGGGATGCTTCCATTGTGAAATATTGCAACTACATTTGTGTTTGCTATTTATAACCCGTACATTCATGTATTTCCCTTAAATAAGTACCTTTCAAATATTAAGTAATAATAAGTATTTCTTAGTATGTAGTATATTATTTGTTATCTTATTATTTTATACCAGCACTATATCTTCCTCCTTCACCTCATACTCTCCCTTAGGTTAGATGTTAGAAAATGCCTTGTAGGCATTAATCTTCGCCTTTGTACATTTTTTTTCGTGTAATAAAGAATTTAATAATAATAATTATTACTGAAATTATATAAATATAATTCTGTCCTTTTTATGTTATATTTTTTAAATTTGATATATCTGATTAAACATAAACAGTGCAGTGGAAGCTGAAGCTGTTGTAATTTTGCTAACAGCCTACTCTTTGGACCACTTTGCTGCTTAGTCTTCCTCTGGCAGGAGTAGAATCTTTTAAAATAATTTAATGACCTTATATAATAATTTAATAGCTTAATTCACGGGCATTTTAAATTTTGACTTTAACTACAAAAATTGAGCTTTCTTAGACCACGGCGTTATTCAAACAGCTCGTCTACACTTTAGGATACAAGAGGCTGGGCATTACTTGGGCCATAAGATCAGCATTGCTGCCAGTGTCCTTGGTAGTTTGCCCATTGGTAGTGAATTGGAGCAAGTTTTTTTATTTCATTTTGTTGTTTTAGTTTTATTTTTCATTATTAAGTATTAGTCTTCAATAATAATAATTTAATGTTCCTTTAAATATTATTATGTTATGAGGTTTCTTATAACTTATGGTTATATCCTATAATATATTTCCAAATTGTTTTATGTGATATTTCTTTTGTGATGTGGTCACACGTTACCCTGTAATTGTAGGCCATTCGTCGCGAGTATGACATACTGAATTGTGCAATGATAATAATGTATTCACCCTACTTGTGGCCACACAATAGATTGTCCCCAAACATAATAGATACCCTTATTATTGTAGTATGGCCATGGTGTTATTGCACTGATTCTTGGTGTTACGTATTTATCATTAGAAACATCCTGCGAGACTTCTACTACTCGTACTTAGCTACGATTACAATAGCTATTAAAATAGGTAGCGGTAGGATCTAATGTCAGATGTTTCCGTTTTCAAAGTCGAGATTACCATCTGGTCAAGTAGAATGCTATAGCAAATCTTATATTTATATCTTAGGCTAGATATCAGGAATTGAGAAAATGGATTCTGTTGACGATGAGAATGTGATGTGAAGGCATAGTACTTTTTTGTATATCTTATCGTATTTATATATTATCTCTCAAACATATTTTAAATAATTTTTAGTTTTTGTTATTCGTACCCGAGACATCACACTTGCAGGCGTCAAGGTATATAGCTCTAAACTCACTAGTATACTTTACAATTTGGCTGAAATCAGGGTGTTTAAGACAGGTTGGTCTTCTAGCAGCGGAACACAAACTTACTCGAGTAACTTTAAATGTTTAATCTGTTGATCCTTAGTAACTAGATTCCATCGTATAGCGCACTGTGTAACAAGAACATTGTAAAGAAAATTGTAAGCGGATTACCTTTGCAAGAACGTACAACCATGTTACCGATGTTACATAGATAAATCTTCCGACATTCATACGCCTATATTTTTATATAGTGTTATTATTTATAAACCTTAAACTCTTAACCTTTGTCAATTCGACAAATACGCGTTATAAAAAATAGAGTAATGATAATCTATGATATATAAATCTTGAAGTTACGAATTAGAGTAATTATATTACCATAATTATCAGAAATTTTACATCCTTTTTCCAGATGTTAAATAATATGCTACATTTATTAATATTTGGTTGCTATTATAACATTGTTATACTCGCTTCTGTCTGCTATAAGAATGCATCGTGGTTACCTCATATAATTAATTTTGATCCCCCAATAAAGTGAAGATTAAATTCGAGTAGACTCGTTATTTGTACAAAGATTAGCGGCACGATAGTTATTAAACCCTTGGGGGACACAAAAAGTGTACAACTGCTATTGAACATTGACAACTTCTATCTTTTGTGTTCATTTCGCACACGTTTTGGGGTGACTTTGTATATACATATATTGATGATGTGTTTTTTTCTTAAATAAAACGTAGATATCTAAAACATAAATCTAGTTTATTTTCATTATATTATTATGGCTATAAAATTAACTCATTTAAAACAGATAGGAAGCAAAATAATTTTGACGTGGTAAACAATGCGCCTGATCGTGTTCACAACTAGTTTACAGCTAACCGTCTGGCCAGTGTGGCGAGTGTAGGCCAAATTCTCCAGATATATATGCAGGCCCATCACCAACAGTGGAGGTCAAGGATGCTGTAATGTAATGAAAGAAATTTGAGATCAAGGAAAGTACAGTGTTCTTAGGTATAACAATAAGACTCCAAACTGCAGTGGGCTGCTCATATAGGTGCACTATTTAAAGGCCTGAGTTCAGTAGCATATGCCGTTAGAGAGGTAGGCGTGTGACAGATGTTGATGCTGCTAGGTCAATTTTAATTTAGCTGTTTCCGTAATATGTCTTATGGAATTTTACTGTGGGGAAATGCTGCTGACATTGAGACTATATTTATTTTACAAAAGCGGGCAATTTGATATATTTACTAATTTGACTGCTCGCACTTCGCTTACAGATAAATTTAAAGAGTTTATTCTAAAATTAGAATCTCAGTATATACTAAAGAATATTATGTACGTCCACGAGAATATACAACAATTTAAAATTAATTGTGACTTACATTCTCGTAACACACGCAACAACATAAATTAGCTTTACCTCACCTTCATTTCAGTAACACTAGGAAGTCTTTTTTGTAACTTGGAGTTCGTTTTTATAATACATTGTCAAATGCACTAACTAGCTTATGTGTAGATGAACTAAAAATCATATTAAGCTTAGACTTATAGGCAAGGCCTATTATAAGATAAATGATTTAATTAATGTCAAAAATTTAATTTATCATATTTTATTGTTAGTGTATTATTATTTATAATATATATTATATTATATTTATATTTAGGTCAATTCATATTTTATTGTAACAAAAAAAGATATTAATTTAAGTCATTATAATTAATACATTGTAATGTGAATAATAAAAGGGACTCCAGAAGGCCTATAATAAAGGTTATAATAAACGTTTTGACGTTTACTTAACAAATACCAGAGATGTCTCTTTTCCAAAACTAAGTTTATTTCCAGGACAATAAGAACAAGAAACAAAGTGCTCTGTCTGAGTTAATAGTATGCAAAAGTACACAAAATACCTACCTAAATTAGGCTTTCATACTTTGACAATACAATATCGCGGTTTTCGGCTACATAAAATTTTCCATTGTTAAACATAATTGAACAATCCAGTTGGAATTGTCAAACAAAATTATTAATTGTTATAACATGCTCGTAGTAATTACTATCTCTTTGATGTTTATATTGATAATTTTATTACATATTCAAACGTAATAACTTATTGTATCCAATTCCTATTAAAAAGGAATTATTTTATTAATTGAAATTGTAGTATATAATTACAATAATAAACCAAATTGGATAAATGTGAAATAGCGTTTGATTGTAGAAGAGCTCTCAAGCAAGTCAATCCAGAATTGTAGTCTCCATCGGTCCACAAATATAGTAGAGTAGGAGTATATAGATTCGGATAAAATGGCGGCGAATGTTATTTAAAATTGAATCCCCGACATGTGCGGACGGCGCCGAAGAACCGCCAGTACACAGTCCGCTGTAACTCAATTATTGTCACCTGCACAGAGTACTGATATCTCTTACTGCTCTCGCGCTATTTATATACAAATAAGTCTACGTGAATTTAATACTCAAATACCTGTCAAAATACATTTATATTTTACTCTTTCAAATGTTGGATTTTAAATACAAACAGTGAGCGAGTAACGTGCCCAGCATACTAAAATTAATTTTGAGACATTTCACACATTATCTTACGTTCTCTCTCCGTGATCTAGCGGTTAAGTCCGTGGATTTAGACTCCGAGGTACCGGGTTCGATTCCTGGTTGTGTTGTGTCCCAATAATGTTTATTAATGTAAATAAATAGATTTTATAATATTTAATTTATTTGTGATATTTCTCGAGTTTGGTATGCTGGAGACATCGAAGACCTTGCCACTTTTCATGCCGCTCCTTTATAAGCGTGGTTTCTGACCACCCCGAAAGGGAAACGGTCGTGATAATACATGACTTTTTACTTTACTATCTACTATGTAGGTTCTGTCATTTTTTCATATTAGACTAAATATTAATTTTGGAGACACCTATATCGCACGCTTAAGATGCTCTACCAGCCAGTGTTTCCCCATTCATGTAACCTGGAGTTCTTTAGCTAAGTGTGTGTCAGTTGTTACCATTATTGGACTTCGCGTACCGCTTACCACCAGGTGAAGTGGAGACGTCACACATTATTTTCAATTAGTTTTGAATAAGTAGTAGTAAGTGGTATAAAACAGAATAAGAAGTTTAAAAAGTTCTTCGGTCTAAAACGACCATGCAACGCTTCTGGCATGTTCTTTGGTGGAGACGTCACACTATTCTCTAAATTCATTTGATGCTATTATGAGGCAAAGAGTTGCGTCATCCCTTGACCGCTTGTACATCATAGAACAAGATCAAACAAAATCTGTATGACATGTTGCTCCCGACGGCAATGTACAGATATTGGCTAGAACTGGCCGCATAATGTACTGCTCTGTTCGTTGCTGTTGCTGCATATATGTATGTTGCTGCATATATGAATGTAGCAGCAGCGATCTACTTGGCGCTGCGGTGTGCGGTGGTTATGATAGTTTGTAGCTTTCTTTTTATATTATGGTTTAAGCATTTTTTATCGGTAAATACCAATTTAACTTTTTAATAAGAATTCCAGTGGTTTGAAATAAACGAACTTATTATTATAATATCCGTCTGACATAAGGCTCTTGGCCTAAGGTTTTGTGCAGTTAATAGGACAAGTTATTTGTAAAGGTACAAGTTATTTGTATTATTCCATAGCCTGCTTCAAAGAGTAAGACACTGGGATTGCCAAGAGGTTTCAAACATTTATCAAACTTCGATCATTTAAATGTACTTATATTCTATTGCATACCTGCTGTGCGGGAATTTCATCTTTCAACGAGTCTATAAACAGGGCAATTAGGAACCATCGTATTCGTATTATTGTTAACTTTACAGATGTTGATAATTAATTTAATAAAATGGTATTATCTGCAACAAATAAAGTGTTTCTTACTTGGTAAAATATATAAATTGAAGCTATAAAATTTTATTGCCAAATATTTCGCCTCTCTTTGGAGCGGCGTCATCAGTGACCAAAATTAATAAAATGGTATTAATTTACGTTTAAATATTATTATAACGCGCGTGTAGACATAACAACCAAATTAGTGGTTTACTTTTGTGGATTTTTGTGTTGTTTGGGAGAGGCGGATAATTAAATTATATTTATAAGTAAGTTCCTGTGGTCTCCGTTTTGTTTCGACTCTATTTCTCAAAATCCTAAATAAATTTATGAACATTGTAATAAACCCTAATTATTTGTGGTTTGTACTTGGTGATTTTTTAACCGGTTGGAGCGTTGGTCACTTATAATTGTGTATCATCCAAATATTATAACCATGTAAATGTCTGATTTTTATCATTCATTACAGCCCCTAGAACACAGCGTCTCAGATGAGAGACCCCCACAGATGGGCCTTTCAGAACCAAGCCATCGTGGCGAGTGATCGCCAAATTCTCCATATATGTAATATGTTCTGGAAGATGGCCTCCAAGCGTCCTAGACCTCTGTTGTTAGACGGGTTGGCGAGGGTCTGATGTCAATTTTAATGACAATTCATTAACGATTGCACAAGCTGGTATTAGTGGAACCGGGACCGCGGGTTAACGTGCTCTCGGAAAGTAACGGTGGTGTAGTAAATCTAAATGTACGTAAGAATAGTATTTGGTACATGCTGGGGTTCGAAACGCGTACCTTTTTTGGATTACTAATCGTTCTTACAACCGCGCAAATGGAACGTTTACTTTCATTAGGTATGTTAAAACTTACAATAAGGTCGGGTTACCACAAAAAAAAAATAACAATGTAACAGAATATCGAAAATCGACAAAATCAGTGAAAGTTCAAAAGTAAAATAAAAATTGAGTAGGATAATTATTGAAGCTGCTAATGACTCCCTCAACACATGTCTGATCAAATAACGAAAACATGATACACACCCCGTGTCGCGTACCAAAAAGAAGGTCGTTTTTTTTACTGAATTTTGCTTTAAAGGTATGAAAAGTCTACTCGAACGCCTTTCAAAGCTAAATTTAGGAAAAAAAATATGTACTATGTTTTTTGTAACGGACATGCTCAACTTCTTGATCAGTTTCATTCACATAACCCTAAAAAGCAGAAAAAAATTAATTTAATAATAATAAAATTATATAAAATAAAATGTTAATAAATGCACGTTGTTATATAGTAAAGTATAAAAAAGTAAAGTATCATCACGACCGTTTCTCTTAAACGTATTCATTCATTCATTTTAAATTTGGAATTCAGGGATTATTGTGTGTAGACAGACAGGGGATTTGAAGAATATACCCTTCACAAATAAATAATTAAACTATCTGGATTGTTAGAAGTTCTTGATGATAACTTTGTGATATATGAATTTTATTTAATATATGTACATTTAATATAAATTAAAAGCTACCTAAATAATAAAATTAAAAATAAACTTAACTATAAATAAAAAATGTCCTCTAGAGACGTCCCATCCGAGATAGTCCCAAGGAGACTGGCAACATTTCCCCTCTGTATAGCGAGGCTAATACGTTGGCAGAAATAATTGCCAGCCTTCCTGTCTTAATTTTATTTAATTATAATTATTATTTAAAACTTTATTGCACTATGTACAAGGGGCGGGTTTAAAACCGCTAGATATTCTCTGATAGCCAACCTTTGGGACAATAATAAGTATAACTTAGATCGAGGAGTAGGTGCGAAGACGTATTTAAGACTGATCATATATTTATCGATAACATATATACTACATACTAATAGTACCTACATACATAAATACATACTCGTATATATATGAATCTGTTAACAGTTAACCTACACCTCACCTAACAGCTGGTCCCTCCCCCTCAACCAGTTAAAGTACATAGTCATAGGTTGCCGATTTACTACTTGTCATAAATTACATAATAAAGTGGAACCGCGTCCTAAGTCGTCACAACTGATTACACTTCACGTTTTCTTTTTATTACATTCAGGTTTACCAATATCATTATAGTAAACGACGCCAGACTAATATTTTACACAAGAACTCTCCCGATTCTATTAAAATAATATTAATTTCTGATATGTAGCAGATGTTCAGATTCTTATACAGTATCAGCAGCTCGCCAGTGGAACCGACTCCCTCTTCATATTCGTAAAGGACCATCACTTATATGTTTTGAAAATTTTCTCACTAAACACTTTTACAAAAAGCAAGACGAGTCTACATAACAAGACTAAATCGGTATATTATTGTATAAATATAGTATGTAACCAGTATATGTATGTGTGTTATCTATGTATTGTATGTATTTATATTATAGATTAATATCGTTCTTTTTTCAGTTATAAGTTTTTAACTTAATAAATCTCTTTATATCCAATATTAGCGCTCATGCACCTTACAATCCCTGCTCACATCTCCCAAAGGTTAGCTATTAGAAAATGTTTCTAGACATAAGGCTCGCCTATGTACTGAAAAATGTTTAATTTTAAAGAATGTGTCTATTATTCCCCATGAACAAACGCAAGGATTTAGCGCAATAAGAATTTATAGTAATTACAATTTTTTTTTGCATTGACCGTGTTAGCGACTCGACAACTTCCCCGAAACGGCGGGAGAAGTACATATGTCTTTAAGGCAAAATTGCATTAACACTCGTTTAATTATAGAACTATTATAACCTAAGGGGCATAATCTGCAACAAATCAAGTGTGTTAGATGTGTTTCTTACTTGGTAAAATATATAAATTGAAGCTATAAAATTTTATTGCCAAATATTTCGTCTCACTTTGGAGCGGCGTCATCAGTGACAGTGACTGAAGGTCTTTGTCATAAATTTTGAAAAAGTAATTTTATTTATTTTAGCAATGGTAAAGGTAATGCACTATACAGTATTAAAAAGTTTTCCTAAAACTATTCGGTCTATTGATTTAAAAACATGGGAAAGCTCTTATATATGGCAGCTTGGTGCATACTATAGCCCTGGTCTGAATATAATGCATTAGGTTTTGTCTAACTTGTTTTGTAAATTTATTAATATCGAACCAACAATGGACATAACATGCTGATGATGTTTTCCATGATGCGCTAGGTGATGATGATATTTTTCTAAAAAATAAATACAAAACTGAGAATAATAAATATTTGGCAATAAAATTTTATAGCTTCAATTTATATATTTTACCAAATAACCTAAGAGGCACAATTAACCCCACCCTTTTCATGTGTCATAACACATATGAATCATATCGCCGCCGCTTGAGTTCTATCACCGCGTAACTCATAGAAAATAAAAAGACGCGTCGTTTGACAAATCAAAAACAATGATTTGATCCAACGGCGACTTGTTATTGTTTAAATAAAAACATAGCTTAAATCAGTGCAGTGCAGTAATAATAAAATAAAAAATATTTCTACGAGTAGTTATACAATGTTCTTGTATCAAAGAAACAGTATAAAATATTTTCTTATATCCTTATAATGTAAGGAACCACATACAGATTTATAACTCTTTCTAAAATATCCTGAAAATTCATACTTTGAAACTTTTGATAGCTGTTAAAATACTTGTACGATTGGAAATGAAACCAGGTGTCAGTTATCTATTAATTTGTAATTTTTGTTGTATCTAGATATTGCATGGCACACATTAAAACGTTATCGAAATACGCTTAAAACTGTCAAGCGAAAATTAATTCCTATTTTAGTGTTCTAAGTGCATTCACGCGGCGATGATTAGGAAAGTTGTCTAGCGGGATGCTAACATTTAGGTAAAGCGAATCACCAAACCAGATTTCACACCGAGAGCGGACGTGCTTCTCAACTCTAAATTTTCTCTCATACCAAACTTTAGTACACCCGTATTCATGATATGTCTTATACAGAATGAGGTGTTCGATTTGGAACTGACCGCCGAAGTTGGTCGGCACAAAGTTGTTTGGTAAAATATTATATATAAATATTATATGATAGTATTTCATCACAGCCCCTTGTTTAAAAATTAAATGATAAAATAGATGTGTTCTTTTCTAGACTTCCACTGTTGGAAATGGGCCATCCAGAATACATTTTTGAAGAATTTGGCCTACACTCCTATTCAGATACTGCTTAGACACTCGGGTTGGCGAGGGTCTTATATCTTTTTTATTGACAATTTATTTACGATTCCACAAGTTGGTATCAGTGGAACCGGGACCGGCGACGCCTTAACGTGCTCTTCTAGTCACACTTTAGATTTACCCTAAAACAAATGTACGTAAGATAAGTATTTCTCATTATACGGGGTTTGAACTGCGTATCTATTTGGATAGTATTTAGAAGGTTTTTTTTAGTATTCCTTGTTGTTAAATAATTGTTTTAATTGTTTAGTTTCTAATAAAAGAGTGTGTGATTTACCAACTAAGTGTATCGCTTAATACATAAGCGTATAACATTTTAGTGCCTTATTATTGTTGTGAACTCTTAAACTCGATGACTAGCTTTGATAGAATCACATGGATGGTGTTTTAAGACATTAAAGTTTGTGCAAGACTTTTAACATATAATTAAGTTCAAAATGTAGAATTTTAGCGGAGATAGTGATGTCTAAAATAAAAACGATTTTCCTCAGCATAGAATCATAGAATAAGTATTATAGTAACACCCATCGGAAAGGATATTTATTGATTTATTACATAAAGAAACTTAACTTTATTTATGGGCCAGAGCGGTGGTGGCTTGGTTGTACGAGTAAGAACATTTTCCTTAAAATTCTACGAGTTCGGTTCAAATCACCTAGAAATACATTTGTCTTAGCTACATTTGTCATAATAGATTAACAGCACCTCCGTTCCTCTGTCCAAGTTCCACTAATACCAACTTGTGGAATTGTTAATAAAATTTAATATTTTAATTGACATCGGACCCTCGCCAACCCGGCCAATGTGACGTGTGAAGGCCAAATTCTCCAGAAAATTCTGGAGATGGGCTTATCTCCAACAGTGAAGGTCTAGGACTCTGTTCTAGGGGCTGTAATAATGATGATGATATGGTCATACATACAGAACTAAACTTAAACCTAACATAGAAATTTAACCAATTATAAATTAAACGTTTATAAACCTATTACTAGAATAAACCCGTGAAGCCATTCCAGAAACCTTCTTACTAACGAATAACTAACATAACCAAAATATACAGTAATATGAAATATTAATGCAATGTTTTTTCGCGGCGTTTAGGTCTGATAAAAGTCTCTCCTGCGAGAGCGCACCTGCAGGAAGGTGCGAATGTCACAATTCAGTGCCAGGCTGATCAACCGTTACAGACGTGTCGGTAAGTCTTCTGACATTTGTATACCTAGTACTAGTAGTAGTAATGCTATTCTCAAATGCAAGTAGGGTCTGACTGACGAGGTTAATTATTATAGTAAACCCCCTGTTTTGCTGAAAACGTATCAACTGCGAGCGCAGATTTGTTGTGACTAGCAGGAGGGGTCAGACTATATCCATTATGTATTACATCGTTACGATACAAATAACATCTTCGTGAACCCGTATCAACTGCGAGCGCAGATTTGTTGTAACTAGCAGGCGGGGTCAGACTATCTCCACTATGTCGCTGTGCCGGCTGCTTTACGTATATTGCCATAAGAATAACGCTATTTTTTATGTAGGAAATCTACGAGTATGTCAGCACACAGATTTTAGCCAGCATTGGGATTGGATAAAAAAAAGTAAAGTAATTATCACGATCGTATCCCTTTCGGGGTGGTCGAAAACCACGCTTTATAAAGAAGCGGATTCACATTTAGCCCACTTTACTATAGGGACATGACAAGTGGCAAGCTCGTCTCTAGCGTACCAAACTCGAGAAATACCACAATTAAATTATTGTGTCCCGGTCAGGAATCAAATTAGGCAAATCTAAATCCACGGACTTAACCGCTAGACTACAGAGGCAGATATGGGATTGGATCCTCCTTGGAATAACGATTTTAGTTGTAAGGCGCACATATCCGCTGGAAGCCTTAAAATACTTTTGGCCACAGCCTCCATCTTCTATATTACAGTATATAATCTAATTTTAGGATAACTCGCCCAAATGGTCAAGAAGAAGCACAGGGGTATTCAGTTCAATCAAACACACAAACTAAGGAAATCGTGTATTACGGCGCAGGGTTGGACGTGAGTGCATATTTTAAGTATTATTGTATGTTATACGAATACAACCATGTTTTTGATATTATTTGTAAATTTTATTATTATATTTTTTTGTCTATGATAGAACTGTTTGTTATTGTTTAATGGTTCTACTAGCTTGTTCTCTTAATTATATTGGTGGTGGCTTTGTATTTGAATTGTATTATTTTAACACGTGTTGTCTGCTGTGTTTACTACTAACTCAATACTGTCAGTGAAAATTTGTAAGGCTACAAATTACTATATTCCTATTGTATTATAGTAAAGGCTATAAATTTTCCTAAATATAAATAAATAAATGTTGTACTACATCGTTATTTCCTTTTTTATTTGTTTTCTATTAGTTATATAGTATACGCCAGACGTTAGTAACTATATTTTTAAAAAATTGTAGAAAGGGGAATGCGGGGCAACCCTAATTGGCGTTACTCAATTATGGCACGGGCAGATCAAGTGTTACGTGACGACGCTAAACAACCCCAATGAGGTGAACAGCGGCATGGAGCTCTTCGTGCCCGGTAAGTTGACGATCCTCAGGATTCACTGTGTCACTTATTGCTCTCTTCCCTACCAAATACTATCTATTTATTTGTTAACAATTATTTTTGGAGTCGGTGCCAGGCAAGAAGAACAGTTTAATCCTTTCCTGTGGGTGGGCAATCCTGGTGTAATTATTATTATTTTGTTTGCAGTCAGTCCGAAGTCTCCTCAGATATCTACAGATAGTACCCTACAAAAAATGCCCTTCAAGGAAGGCATTACCTTCCGTGCGCAGTGCATTTCCAAAGGCGGTCGTCCTGCACCTAACATTGTTTGGCTCGTCGGTAACACGGAAGGTAAAATTAAAAACTAATTTATGCCTCGTGTAATTGTCAAAAGAGCAAAAATTTTTTTTACGTTTCAGGGTCATTGGTAGAACCTCTTTTTGAAATAAAAATGGTGTTTTTTTTAAAGTAAAAATTATAATCCGAAAAACAAAACATTATTAGTTAATCTCGCTCACAGCTAAAGACAAAATAGAGTGAAATCGCGCGATCGTCGACCTCTTGTTACGTACTTGATTAGAGTCGGTATGAGTGGCCATATTTTTTGGAAAACTTTACTGCGCCGTAACTTAGATTTTATTACTGAGTAATTAAAATCAAAAAATACGTAGACCTTTAATTATATTCTAGATTATAATATAAAAATATTTGCTCTTTAACAAATTCCACACAGTATAGTACCGTTCGTATGAGGCCTGCTACAAAAATCGTAAGAGATTCGACCAATTTTTAATGCTGAACAATTTTTTTTTTAAATGCTGCATTCTTTTATTTAATAAATGCCTTAGAAGCATTGAAAATCTAATAATTATAAAACACTGTAGGATATAAGATTATGTTATTCATATGTCGGTGTTTTCTCTAGCCAACCGGACGATTCCCTCGCAAACCGAGCTGACACAAACAAGTGTGGACGAGACTGGGAGGGTGGAGATGACCCGCAGCATGACGCTGAACCTGTCGGTCGCCGATGACGCCCAGTTCGTCATGTGCCAGGTGGAACACGAAGCGCTCGACCAGCCGCAGGTCGCCAAGTACCAGCTCGCCTTAGAATGTAAGTATTGTCGATGCTGTTACCACAGCTGGACATTATAAGGTACTCTAGAAGACAATAAGGACTATGCATGTAAAGTAAAAAATCTGCTTTCGGCACAGGGTGGATTTTTGAGACGGGTGAGTAAATAAGCACACTAGTGGTTAAAATATGTACTTAATGTGTATAAACATATAATTTGATTTGTTCCAGACCCTCCCCAGCCGATCGATAAAGTTATTACTATCTTTGGTCTGCGCCTGGGCGAGAGTGGTCTCCTGACTCTGCAGGTTCACGCCAACCCCAAGCCATCTCTGCAGTGGGCGGTGGGGGACCAGGTCATAGACGACAAGCAGTACGAAATCATTGACCCAGTAGCTTTGGTAAGTCTCCGAACCGAACCCTCACACAAAGTCAAAATATCTTTATTCACGTAAACCTATTTATTACAGGCATTTGTGACAGGTCATAATTTAAATTATTTTGAATGATTCTACTCCTGTTAGTGGAAGACTAAGCAGCGAAGTGGTCCAAAAAGTAAGCTGTTAGCAGAAGACTAGCAGCTAAGCGACCCCTATTTCGTATGCCACCACAAAATAATATATTAGTTCCTATGTACTGTAGGTATTATTTACGCTAGTGCTACAGAAGTGACTACAGAAAAGAATAAAAAACTATACACGAGTACATGCAATAAACATTATTGTCAAAACTAAATATTCCCATTTCCTTTTTATTTGTTAGCCGTTTTTACACTATACATTTTCCAGCTGAAGATCAGCTGTATATAAGAGTATACGAGTATTGTATTCAACCTGCTATTGTAAAAACAAAATTGTAATGTAGATTTTTATAATTTTTCTGTAGCCACATCCGTACGCGTACATATAAATTTGGAGACTTTTATGTGGAATACTCTCCCAGTATTTGTGTTCTTCCTGGAGTCCTTACAGCGACGCCTAGCCTGATACGTTGTCACTACACGATGGTGACTACGTAATGTAGACGGGGACACATTGGCGCTGGATCCGTGCGATGTCTGTTGAAAGGGTTATTGGCAGGACAAGAAAAACACCTCTTGTAGTGGCGAGCCTTGAAATATGTTGAAACCTATATATCTAATACACTTCATGAAGTTCACTGGATCGTGTACTCATGTAGCACCTAAAACGAAACAAACAGGAAAAATGATGTAGTCATATAGCTTTATCCCTGAGATCTAAATCTTACTCTTTTATTATTATTTTTACACTAGCACGATATTTGACCTTGCGCCCACCTGATGGCAAGTTGTGCGCAATGTCCATGAATGTTAGCAACTGGAATCAGACTCACATCACTGACATCAGTCCCTAACACTATGCCGGCTTGACTGAGCATGACGGCATTGCGAGCCTGATCCCGAAACGTGTGAATACATTTTACTGGGTTTATCGGCACAAACGGTGGATACTTCCCCGCCCCGGCAGACTGGGCAAATTACCAACATCAGTCCGCCTACCACCTTTGTTTTCGTTGAAAATAAGTGCTATTTGCAATGATGTCAAATGCCAATTTTTACTTTCAATGACAACTAATATTGTAAGCTTGCCATGGTGATATGTATATAAAAATAATTAAACAAGACTTACCTCTTTACAGTCGGCGATGATCGCCGATTATTAATCGTCTATAATCGACAGGATGATCGTGATCCACACCATCGTCCGTAATCGTAGTTCCCTTAGATGTGTGCCCGAAAACCGACATCTACTGTGAAGGAAGGGGTTTAACATATCTGTCACTTTTTATCTAAATCGGTTCAGTGGTATAGACGTACCCATACAAAATATCAATTTAATATATTTCGATTTTTCAACTGGTTCTTTGGGTTTTCCCTAATACACTCGTGGTCAAATAATACTGCTCACTAAATAAAACTAAAATTACAGGTTCCTGTTCTTCTTACGTTCTACCCAGTTGTTGTCATGTTGGACGACTCGCTGCACTGTAGAAAGTGACGCCTGTCATACTTGCTGTACTCCGCTGACTTCTGCCTTCTTCTGACACAGTGACGATACGCGTACATTCTTCTGGTGTTAGCGACATGATAGTAATTCAATAATGGCGGTGAAAAATGCTAATGACCGCTTTATATCATTTTGATTTGATAGATTAAAAACAAAAGTTTGAAAACAAGCAAAGTAAAAAAAGACCTATTCATTATATTTCGATAATTTCTCAATTATATTTTAAATCATTTTAGGTTTTATTTCATAATATATTAAAATGTTTGTAATGTAAAGTTTATTTCTTGCATGTACCATTTTTAATTTGAAAATTACAGGGATTTTTAACATCGACCCGTTTAATTTGTCCGCGAGTGTATATTTCTTTTGCTATACCACTACTGACCAAACGCAAACAAGCCATTTTTCACTTTAAGCGAGAATTACGCATATCAATTGATTGTATATGGATTAGGTGTAACACCTACAAATTGTAATTAAATATTTTGTTTTAGGGGCATAACTATTACAACTGCGGCATGCTCATCAAACAGGTGAAGAAAGAAGACGTGGAGAGGCATTATTTTGTGACTGCCACCAACAAACATGGATCTGCTAAATACCATCTAACAATCACTACCTATGAAGAACCCGCCGGTAAGTTCCTGGCGACCCAGGGAGTTGTCGGGTCAATCAAATTTCTAAACTAAACAAGACAAAGTAGAACTTGTGAACGATATTAATAGAGTGGCACAAACTACGCAATTAGTCATTAAATTCTTAGAAAATGCATAGTCAAAGTCAAAATATATTTATTCAGGTGAACCAATTACAGGCATTTGTGACACGTCATTAATTATTATTAACATACATTATGTTTATATTTGGAACTACGTGTCAAAATATTATGTAACGATTATGACACTATAAATGGTTTCATTTTGTTTTCGTTAATATATTGTCTATATTTACCATAAAAAATAAAAATTAAATCCGTCATTAAAAGTGTATTCATATGTTTTTTTTTTTTAAACGTATTATTTCGTCTACCATAGAAAATATATGGGGATGAAAAGCGTCAATATTCGATTATCCGATAGTTTTATTTTCAAGATGTTTATTTATTTATTTTATTCAGAAAACAAACAGTATTTTTAATCAATAACATTTTTCACTTAAATACCTACAGTACAATTATACAGGGTGTGGCGTAAATAGTGGTCCAACGTTAAGGCGGCTATAGTACAGGTTTATTATCTATCACGTAAAAAAAATAAAAATATTAGCCATAGGTTTTTTAATTATTTGTTTGTTTTAAATATTAGTAAATCATCGAAAAACATTTTATTAATGTGACTGTATCTTTCACAAATAACTTTTTTTTCTATTTTTTTAGTCTGTTTTTTAAATACTAGCACTAGCACATACAATTTTTTTTTTAAATGTAAACTCCGAAGAATAATAAATATTAATAAAAGAAACTTAAAAATTAATCCTTTCTTGCCACTTGTCATGATTGGCCTATAGTATAGTTGACTAAATGTGAATCCGCTTATTTATAAGCATGGTTTCTGACCACCCCGAAAGGGAAACGGTCGTGATGATACTTTACTTTTGCACTAAATGGACAACTTATGTAAAGGTTAAAAATAGTTTTAAAAAAATACGTGATAGGTATATGATGACCTGTACTATAGCCGCCTTAACGTTGGACCACTATTTACGCCACACACTGATACAATTTAAGTTATTATAGATTTTATCTATTTTTTTTTTGTTATTAATTCTGATGTGTAGTTTGTGAACTCCTATTAATATAAGTTTAAATTTTACTTTATCTTAGACGTCATAACGTTTCCATCATATATATGTATGTATATATATTTGTAAATAATAATGAATACATTATGTTTTTGTTAATAAAGAATGCAAAGCGATAAAAAAAATGCTCTTTTTGAAATAAGATCCGATAAAACTTGCCTATTTTTAAAAATGTAGAATTAATCTGCAATGCTCAAATTCGATAAGAATGATTTTAAAAGAACGAATTTTCTTATTGAAACGTAGTTACCTACGCGAAACAATATATACTGCAACTGCATTATGATGTAGACTTGCGATAAACTTGCGAAGCTCGCTTTCAATATAAAAACAACATTTGGGAACATATTAGTTTTCCAAACTTGTTTCTAGCGGATTTGTATTCAAAGTAATCGCTTGGCATCTTGATTATGAAAACCTTACCTGAAAGCTGTTTATCCAACAGAGATGAATTCATCAATGTAGTTATTTTCCTAGCACAACTTTGGTGGATAAGTAGCTTATTTTTTTTTTAGTTTCATACCTAAATTAGATTAGATTCAAATATCTACATTGAAATAGGACCGAACTCGCAACCGACCACAGAATCCAATGAAAAGTACACGTTGACGCTACTCGTATGAAGTTTCCAGCAGTGGGGGTCAGGTCTACTAAAGTATTACTAAGGAAACGATATCAACTTTGCCAGCGTGGCGAGAGAAGGCCTAATTGTCCAGACATATGTTTTCTCCGTCAGAGAGGGCCTGTATTTTAAGACGTTTCCACAACGGGTCCTCCACTCAACCATTCATTCCAGCTGTCAAACGGGATCCCCTAAGAGATATTCGAAATCCGTATTCTTAGTTGTAAACTCTCCAAACCGCGAAAGGCATAAATGTTACCATTTTAAATATTTATGTTAAACTTAGTTTTCAAACAAAACAATAATTTATTTGTGTTATTTTTCGCGTTTGGTACGCTAGAAACAATCGTAATGATACTATTTTTAAAATTTATATTGGCAATTTTGAAGATTATGTTCCCGTATTCTAAATATTCATTTTGACAGAATTACTACACGTTCTAACACTTTTAACATCCATAAGTCTGTCTCTTTCATATTATGAACAATCATTATATTATAGGTAGTCTAGTTCTCTTTGACAGTTTTGGTACTCCAGGTCTAATTATATGTATATTGTTTGTTATATAAATTGTATTGTGACTGTTTGCACCATAATAATAATAAAAATAAAATTATTTATTTCACACAAAATAGGCGAGCATAATACCATGAAGGTATTCTCTACCAGCTAACCTTTGGGAGAGTGAGAGATTAATAAGATGGATGCAGTGTCCGAGTATTTTATGTAAAAGTAATAATTTACAAAAATATATAATTTAATACAATACATACAAATTTTATTCGAAGTTAATTATAGTACATTAAATATAAATTAAAAGCTACCTAAATAATAAAATTAAAAATAAACTAAACTATAAATAAAAATATCCTCTAGAGACGTCCCATCCGAGATAGTCCCAAGGAGACTGGCAACATTTCCCCTCGGTATAGCGAGGCTAATACGTTGGCAGAAATAATTGCCAGCCTTCCTGTCTCCAGACCTTTCTGTCTCCAGACCTTTCTGTCAGCCGCTTTGACAACTCCTTGGCCAAGCGCCTCGCTGACGGTCCCCATGAGCCCATTGTCTCGACCCCAAACGGCGCAAATTCGTAACCGATACCAAGTTTTTTTTACGTATTTGCGCAATTGGAGGTTCTCCGCAGAAAAAGCCGCACTTCCCGCGTCTGACGAGGTCGCTTGGATGTGAGATGGAGCTAATGTACATACATACATACATATCTTCACGCCATATCCCTTGCGGGGAAGGCAAAGACAATTGAGCACCACTTGTCACGATCACGACATACCCTTTTCGCTTCTTCGACATTCATCAACCTTCTCATACATGCCCGTTTGTTTAGATGGCTTTTTAATGCACCTTCAGCTATTGTTTTATTTATATGACCGTGATAGGTAAGTAAGTCTTGCTCTGCCAGGGCCTCTTTTACCCACGACCTTATGGTTAGTAAACAACCCTTGGATATTGTTAATACACATTTGTTTTATACAATACAAGAGAGAAAAAAAAATACTATCAGAAGCCATGGCTGGACCGAATCTAACAGCAATACTCAATAAAACATTGTTACCATAAACGAGGATTTTGTTTTTACATTAATTCGTGGCTGTAAAAAGGCCGTGTAGCTTCAATTAATTATTATCAATACTGGCCTAAAAAAACACAAACATGCTTTAAGGAGGTTTTAAGACCGTCGCGATGTACCTTGTGTTTGGCAGTTCTATTCCTAGATGTATCTCTCTGTTTGACAGCTGGAAGGAATAATTGAGTGGAGCAGCCGTTGAGGAAACTTCTAAAATACGGTTATAAGGCTCTGTGTTGTAGCAGTTTAGTCATGAATAATAAAGCATATTAAGAGGGTTGTGACGCTTTGAAGGATCTCTCGCTCGCACATATAATTTTTTTAAGGTTGAGTGTACTTTGACAATTGTAGTTAATCGGCTCTCTATGCAATAACGTTTCGGACATTTTATTTTAGGGTCTAATGTACTTTTGATAATTGTAGTTAATCGACTTTCTATACGATAACATTACGGACATTTTTTAAAGGTTGAGTGTACTTTGACAAATGTAGTTCATCCAGTCTCTATGCAATAACGTTACGGACATTTTATTTTAGGGTCTAGTGTACTTTTGATAATAGTAGTTAATCGACTTTCTATGCAATAACATTATGGATATTTTTTTAAAGTTGAATGTACTTTTGACGAAAGTAGTCAATCAGCGCTCTATGCAATAACGTTACGGACATTTTATTTTAGGGTCTAGTGTACTTTTGATAATAGTAGTTAATCGACTTTCTATGCAATAACATTACGGACATTTTTATTAAGGTTGAGTGTACTTTGACAAATGTAGTTAATTGGCTCTCTATGCAATAACGTTGCGGACATTTTTATTTAAGGTTAAGTGTTCTTTTGACGAAAGTAGTTAATCGGCTCTCTATGCAATAACGTTACGGACACTTTATTTTAGGGTCTAGTGTACTTTTGACAAATGTAGTTAATCTACTTTCTATGCAATAACATTACGGACATTTTTATTAAGGTTGAGTGTACTTTGACAAATGTAGTTAATTGGCTCTCTATGCAATAACGTTACGGACACTTTATTTTAGGGTCTAGTGTACTTTTGACAAATGTAGTTAATCGACTTTCTATGCAATAACATTACGGACATTTTTATTAAGGTTGAGTGTACTTTGACAAATGTAGTTAATTGGCTCTCTATGCAATAACGTTACGGACACTTTATTTTAGGGTTGAGTGTACTTTTAATAAAAGTAGTTAATCGACTCGCTATTCAATAACGTTACGGAAATTTAATTTCCTAGAAAGCTGATTTCTCAAAAGTATTTTATTTATTTATTTATTTCAAAACTTTAATGCACAAAGTACAAAAGGCGAACTTAATGCCCGTAGACATTTTCTGACAGCTAAACCTTTGGGACTAATTAGAACAACTGTAGGTGCAATGACAGTAAAAGTGACATAACAATTAGATATAAATACTTGGAATATAAACTAATGTATAATCTACTTATAAATATACTAAATACTAATATATACACAATAAAGTACAGTCAGTATGAAAAATAATTGAAAATGCGAACGAGAGGTATGCAAATATTAACCCCTCTTAAGAAAGATCCAATAAGTTCGTTTGTTTTAGCTTTCCTACGGCCAATAATTGAATTATGTATTAAATTAGGTAAGGACCAGGTATGATTTTTAGGCTAGTGCCAATACTAATTTTCAATACTGAAGAAGACGAAATAGAACAAACAAGGACGGCAGCAGTCTCGACATTTCATAACGATCGCTAACTTAGCGATTTAAGGTGGCCATTGACGAGCCTTCCAACAGACCAAATCGCGTGGTCAATTTCCAAAATTTGTTCACGATTGTCGTAAATGTATATTATTTTTTAAATGACGTCACAGCCTTGGATTACCATACATTCAAACGCACGCTGTTTAAATCAAACTATTGGAATAGACGTGCGACCAATTATTTAGAGGACTGATTATTATCGCATTTAGCGTTCGCGATGCCATTTTCAACATGATTATGAAGCTGACGTCGTCACTGGCGGAGCCCGATGCAACGCAAAATTAACAAAAAATACGTAGACGTAATCCAAAGCTGTGACGTCGTAAACAGTATACTTTTTCGACAAATATAAAGTTTTTTTTTAAAGTGACCATACGATTTGGTCTGTATGAGGCTCGTAAATGGCCATGCGCCTTAAATCGCTATCAAATTCTTGTATTACTCTTATGTTCCTTGATTAAATGTCGAGACTGCCGCCCCCGCTGGAAAATGTAGTTAAGGTCATAACAAAAGGAATAATATAAATTACGCATATCAGCAAACAAAGTGAAGGGGGAAAATGGGCTATTTAAAGAAACTATTTAGATAATAAAAACACTATAAATCTTTTGTATTTAACCTAAAATAACTTTAAATTTTCTGAGAATTCAGTTTTTTTATTTTTGTTTTTACGTGATAATAATTAAATTTAGTAAAAGTATACCATATTTTTGTTGAACAAGTTAGATTTTATTTATATTTGCCCAACAATTTTTTTTCTTGATTATTTGTTTATTGAAAAATCTTTCACCGTCGACTTTATTGGTGTATTTTTGGAAGCCGACATAACAACGGACATAACAGCCGTGGAAAAGTATTAAATTATTATTTAATAATTAAAAAAAATATATTTAAAAAAATTTGGTTGTGTTGTCATATCAAATTCAATATAATTGTATTTCTTACAATAATAGATTCTCCCCATTTCCCTTTTTCACTTTGTTAAAAGTTTTTTTTTTTTTTTTTAAATATTTCCAAACAGGTCACACAGTGCCATCTTTTTGTAAGGTCAACCTCATTTTTCAGCTCTAAATATATATATTTTGAAAAAGCTATCGGCACTAGCCTAATAAGTAGGTATCTTGTTGTATTCATTTCCTATACATGTGAATACTCTTTATACAGTAAAAATGTCCAACATCTAACGAGACATATTTAAGAGATTGGTTTTGGGAACGCCGAGCGTACCTAGCTACAAAACGTTGCAGGGCATAACGTCTATTCAAACGTAACGGTAACTTTAATGGTAGACGCTATACTTGATTAAAATTAAAAAGCTACTTCCTTGCGTTTTAATTAAGTTCATATTTTTTATTGGTAATTATTTAAATATAATAAATTCGAGTCATGTGGGTAGGAAGTGGAAATTTAAAAAAACAAATTTATTTTCCCTTTTCAATACAATACATCTTTATTGGGAGTTATTTCAAGACACAATATTTTGAATTTTAGGTTCTGTTATTTTATTAATTTCAAAGTAAAGAATGATGATCAATTCCACAAGGTTTTAAGGGGATAGAAAGGTTTTTTATCTGGGAATTTAACACTAGACATTATTACGTACACTTTTTTAAGTTAATCGTTCAAATTGTTTCGTCGTTTTTGCTGTATCAAAGACTTTTCTTTGACTGCATATCTGCATGTCTTTTGGTAACCCCCTGTAGTGGCCCATCGTTATATCTTTGTATCAATAAAGTTTCCTCATAGACCATTATTCCCTAATAAATAATTTCTTGCATGTTTTTAAATCAATAAATCTCTACTATAATAGTTGTATAAGTAATTAGTAATATTTTAGGAAAAAAACATTATTTAGCATGAATAGATGTAAGTTACTTAGCTTACCTGTATGTTGTTGTTAAAACAGTTCCATTATTTAAGCATGAAACTAGTATGGCTGTGTATCGTTAACTTTTATAAAGTTGTCGTAAAGTATTACTTATTAAAAGTATTCTGAACTAAACTTCAGTTGTGTAGATATTTATTCTTCCGTTCTTATTGACAAAACTTTGAATTTACACTGATGATTATAAGCTAGGAGGTGATATTTCATCAGACTACATGGAAATGAAAATAAATTAGGGTAGAAAAAGAGTATAAATAATAAACTTGCTTCTTCACATAGCGGTTTCCGGACCAAATTACCACACTTGTCGATGAACTAGTTTAAGTTAAAGTACAAACTTATTATTACTAACAAGCGCAACTATTTTAGAATCCCGACAATGAAAATTGTTGCTCAAAGCAAGGCCAAGACGTATATCTCGAGAACTACTGGTCTGATTCCCTTTAAATATGAAATGGTTAAAGATCTTGTGGACAAAAATGTATACAGATGTTGTTACTAAAACCCTATATACGAATATTTACATGATATTTTATTCATAGTATTATTTGTCAGAGCAAAGAAATGTTTTACGTAGTTTTTGGGATATTTAATGAAGACACTGACTGACAACAAAGTCACCCTAAGACACGATGCAGTGTAATTGAAATAAATCCCTAACAAAAAATAAATAAATTCATTTTATAAAAAAAATAAAAACTAAGACTTGGGTCTTGGTATTGGTCTTGCTAAGATATCGCTAGTGTTGCTCTTGGTCTTGGACTTATATAAGCAAGTAACGATAATTATATGTTATACATTGGAATTATAAATTAAAGTGACACACTAGATTACTTCGCTCGCGTTTGCAGTCGCGCGTACTAACAAATCAATTATCATTTCTTAACACAAACTCAGCCGATATTAATAGCTCTAGCATGCATAAACTCTGTAATGGAACCGAGTAAATGTTTACACGTCCGACTTGCCAATTCGTACTTCCGTTACGTCACACCTCATCACCCATACTTCGTGTTCTCGATTCGATAACCGAGTTTGTACGTGCTAGAGCTACTGCTTAGTTATGATGTAGGTATATTAGAGTAGTTGAGAGTAGAATCGGCAAGGTTTACATTAAGTCAGTGACTGTCGACAGACAGAATGGTGGTAGTGGCTGACACTACTCAAACTACGGTATATAAAAATAAAGTTTAAGTTACAATTATTAGTCGATGTTTCAGCTAAAAGGCAAATAACACGAAACGTTAAGAAATCGACGAATTGTATTAAATAGTAAGCATATCGACGCTTGAAGGCTCGATCAATATACACCTAGATTAAAGGTGACACTTCTAAAACAGCCCGAGAAATAAGAACAATGCAATCGTGTGCATTTATTTACGACACTACAATGTCGAATGTTAGGGCGCGTTAAAATGTCACAGTTTACGTTTTAAATTTTTTGGGCCAATATACTTAGGTTTAATAATAAACAGGTATACTCGTAGATATAAATATAATCAGAACGGTAATTTTTTTGCTTCAATTTATATATGGAACCTTTAATCTAGGTGAATTAGTAATTGATGCTTGAAAGGCAAAAAATACCACATCATTTTGTCATCTTTCCACTAGAACAAGACTGATCAACACATTGATCAATGTACTCGTATATAAGTGAATAAATATTGTCTGTTACTCGTAAGCGTCGATATGCCAGCTACAGTCTACCAGCTCTTAACTGGTACAAAAAATATATTTAAACCTGGCACTTGCTTATTGTATAACTTTGTCTTTTTTCGAGTGAGATGAGAGTTTCAATATGATTTTTTGTATTAGGAATCGATCTATCTACTGGCGCTATACTCGGCATCGTCATTGGCGTGGCTGCTTTCATGATCATAATCCTTTTGATCATCATTGCTAAGGCAACTGGACGATGGTGCTTCGCAGGTCAGTTTTTCTAAATATCTAATTCACAAATTTATAAATGGCGAAACAAATTATTTTCAATTAAAATATCTGTAATTCGATATTTATAATATGTATATAGTTTATTTCGCCTTTTCTATAATTCACTTTTTATATATTTGTAGTCACGCTTTGACAAATACTTGCATCCATTTAGTGCGGTCACCGAGTCATGGCGCGTGTGTTTAGTGTTATATTAATCGTATTAACTTTGATTATTTATTTTTTTTATTCAAAAAAATATTACACAAATAATAATAATAATAATACGGATATGGAGATATGTAAGTCCCGTCCGCGTGGAATTGTGGCAAGAATGCTGGCTGCATTTCCCCGCTGAATTACAATACTGATTCTGTGGGCGAAGAAAGCCAACCCTCTTGTCACCGGTGGAGAGTTAATACAATTTTATAAATTAATTTTATTTATGAATTTATACAATCTCCTTTAATTCAATATATATTTTTGACACGCATCATTACTCGACGGTATGTTTGTATGTTTTCAGTGTTATTATTTAACTTTATTACATTTATTACATGCTTTAAAGCATGTGCATCATTATTATTCCCGAACCGACGATATCAGGACTTAGTTATACTTCGATTGCATGTTTTTCTCCATCTATAGGTTACGACTTTTAAACTACACTAAGTTTAATTCTATCCACTGGTACCAAATATAATTTATAGACACAAAGTAGGTAAATGTTTTTCATTATTATATTTTACACATCAGTTACTGACGTCACATTCTTGGACTTCCCGTCGTCGTTAATCCCTCGATATTCCTCGTAGTTTAAATATCAAGAAATATCATTCTGTATATGCGCCTGAACGCGTCTAATTGTATGCGTAATTCAAATAATATAGGTAATGAGTTGAGACATAATGAATAGTCATAAATAATGTTTCAGAATATCGAACTATCTTTATCCAACTCACTTGTATTTTATCATATCTAATTTCTTCTTTTTTATTACAATATAAAAAAGACAATATTAAATAAACTAAAATCTAAAATAATAATAATACGTAGAAAAATTTTTTTAATACAAAATAAAAACAGCTCCTCCAAATCGCTGTCTTGTGCAATGGTGTCCAATACACTAGAAGCATTTTCCTTTTGAATTAGTATTTTATCATATGTATTTGTTTTTTCATATTTAATAATAATGAGTTAAATTAAATTAAGCGCATATTGGCATAGAGTAGATTTTGAAGAGTAAGGTAGGTTGAGCTTAATTCCAAATTTTCATGCCAATCGATGCATATTAGATATTCATTACTAATTTTATTATTCTACCGGTAAATCCTGCACTATACGCTCCATGATATTGCTTTATTGAATGAATATACATAGAAAACTATTTAAATATGAAATTGCAGTAGTGTATTGTCATAAAAGCTATATACTTAGGTATATATTGACGACCTTAAGTGATCAAGAACTCTTTCTTCATGTTATGTTACGTAAGTGTATTTTTTTTTTTTAATATTGTTATGCAATAGGCTTAGAAGTTCTGCATGATTATTATAATTATTTATAGAATAAATGTAATAACTGTTATAAGAAATATTCTCAATATATTTATTAAACGTTTTGCTATCCACTATTTAAAGAGAATAATAATATACAAGTAGCAGTATGTCGGGAATATTTCAACAACGATAAACCTTAAAGTTCCTTTTTTATTATTGTATACGAAACACTAACAATTGTTTTAAACGACTTGATTTTGGGTTGCACGATAAGCTATTAAAATATGTTCTTTAGAACTTTTTATAATAGGCTTTATTAGCTTTAATAATACATATATGTTACGTGATAGCGATATTTTTTCAAATATAACATTTTATTCCACGTAATAATTAGCAACGTCAACACTTATTTATTTATTAGATCTCCGACAAGATGTACACCAATTCAATACTACATAATAAGAATAATATAGGGGCTAGGTAATATACAATAATTATAGGAGATTACAGCATTTACATAAAAGAAATAGTAACAATATTAAAATAAACAAGTTTTTTTTTTTTTTAGTATTTATTTGAAGTTAATTAATATACATTAAATATAAATTAAAAGCTAAAATAAGATTAAGTACAATTGTTAAAAAATCTATATAAAACAATATTTTTTTAAAAGTAATATAAAGATAACAATACATAAAAATAATATAATGTTTTTAAATTATAATTAAAAATAAAATGTAAATATTAAAATACAATTAATAAAAATAATAAAATACCTTAACAATTAATAACTAAAATAATAATTATTGACCAAAACTGCTGACCTCTTGCACTTTTTATAATTATTTATTTATTTTGTTGTATTAGGAAAACTTATGGTTACAAAATTTTAATAAGACATAAATATAAACACTTAACCACTACTAAGGTTTGTAAAGAAACATATTTTTTATAATATTATAAAACAATAAACAGAACAATACTCGTAAAACAATCATTCACAGTCATGTAGTTACAGCAAAATAATAATAATAGAAAGTCAAGGTAGCGACATATTAAAGTACTTTGAACTGAGTGCTCGCCTAGCCGTCTTATAGTTAGTACAAAATAGGTCAAAATCAAAATCACTCAAAAGCTCATCAAATCGACTGCAGGTCCTCCAGATTATGTTGGCTTGATGAAAAAACGTCAAAATCATAAAACCTGTGTAGGAAATTGATCATTCGATTCAACGGTGAGAAATGGCGCAGATTTCATGTACACGTTGATTGTCTAAACGGAGCAAACGTGGATACACTTTCACAAGCAATATCGTTTGTCTTTATAATAATTCGTTGAACGCGATTAAATTGGAGGATATTAAAAAAAAAAGTCTAAAAAGTCGTTAAATTCAATTGTAGTGTTTTTCCTGATGCGCGTCGGCACTTGTCTCCCCAGGCACCTTGTATCGGCACAAACACCACTTTCCATACATATAACCTGTATTCAATTAGATTTTGGTTTACTAATTTGATGCCGAGTGCTGACGATGCATTAAAATTACTTCTTAACTGTAATAAACTGTTCCACCATAATTCAAAAAAATATATAAAATATTTCTAAGCGAAATATTATTATTTCATTTGTAAACTTTAATTATGGTGAATTGCATGGGTATTGATAGTATGTTACTACTGGAAGAGTAGCTTAATTCTAATTATCTTTTCACCCTGGCACTGCTGCCGGTTCTGCTCTGGGCCTTAGTTACAGATATAGTGCATAATGTATTTCAATCAGGAAAACTCGGGAATACGACGGCACCCGAAGTGTCAATCAATTATTGTATTAAATGACTGACATTTTCATATCCATTAATATTGAACTTTATTATTTAGTGACAAATGGTAATAAAGCTAATTGAGAAAGCACGATAAAGACGAACTTTTCCAATAAAATACGACAAAAAAACTATTATGCGCTACATCTGTAAATAAAAATCCTTCTAGTTTGAAGCCAGCTAAGTATTTCGATGAAACATAAACATACTCGTGCATCATTTACGAGTGTGTTTTACTAAATAATGGTGGAGGTCAAATCTTTATTCTTGGATATTTATACATTACGGTAATTTAATCTATTATTATTAATATTCTTATATTCTTTAATAGTTTTTTATGATTTTAACGGGTCTTTAAGCGATAAGTAGACATATATTTCTCCCGACACGGGTCGCGACTGGAGCTGTGCACTCTAGCCTCGTGCATAATACGCGGTAGTTGTAAAACTCACTAACCACTTCAAAAGTTTTTAGAAATCGCGACAATCACAATACGAGTATTCTTGGCGACACCGGGCAATTGTATTTTTATTTGTTTTCGGATTTTTTTGAATTTGGAATTATCACATGTTAAAACTGCTAAAACGCAATGGTTATGGTGTGGGTCCGAGGTTGTTGCGACAGAAAAAGAACGAGAGATATTCACAGGTCAATCGGCTGCCCGCGTTCTTAACATATGCGAAAGGAGTAACCGATAAAATTGGTACATCATTCAAAAAGTTATCCATCAATCCTGTGTCTCGTTCTCCAGAGTAGCAAAACATTCCTGGCGTATATATTTATTTATTCGGCGCAAAAACAGAATTGATACAATTAGGTAAAACGGAGAAAAACAAACTGACATTCCAAGTTACATTCCAATCACTTCCTGTGATATTTCTCACTGAGAACAATAACTTTAACAGTTTTTTACAGCTGTAAAAACCTGTCAAATAAACAAGTCAGCAATAGCAGAACACATCCTGATGGTCAAGTAACATATAACAGCTGTAAAAACGTGTCAAATAAACAAGTCAGCAATAGCAGAACACATAATAGATAGTAGCACAAACTATTGGATTGAGCTGCATGACCTGAAGATACTCTCCACCGATCTCCACTATTACCCTGGAATAGAATGTGAAGCGATCAAAATAAAGAAAAGCAAAATTTCAATCGAGAGGGGTTATAAACTATCTTCATCGTGGAATCCAGTAATTAATCGGTTTCGACGCTGGGATAAATCGCCCGTGTCATCAAGAATATTGTGAGTGTCGCGATTTCTAAAAACTTTTATAAGTGATAAGTACCTTAGGTTTAGATCTACCGTTATATACGAAGTTACACTACGCAGCTCCAGTTCACCCATGACCACGGCCAATACAACTTGGCTGTAACGTAAGTGTTGTTTCAATCGGTGTTTTTTTTATATAAATATCACCATGGCAAGCTTACAATATTAGTTCTCCTTGAAAGTAAAAATTGGCATTTGACTTCATTGCAAATGGCTCATACTTTCAACGCGAACAAAAAATAGGTGGTAGGCGGACTGATGGTGTTGGAAATTTTCCCAGTCTGCCGGGGCGGCGAAGTATCCACCGTTCGTGCCGATAAACCCAGTAAATTGTATCCACACGTTTCGGGATCAGGCTCGAGTTTCCGTCATGCCCTGTCAAGCTGGCATAATGTTAGGGACATGGACCTCGCGCGCCACTTACTATCAGGTGGCCGAAGGGTCACATGTCGTGCTAAAAAACCTACGGTAAATCCTGTAAATACCCGTTAAAATTCTAAAAACTATTATAATTGTACTTGATAGTTTAGTTATATTCCTTAATGGAATTCCTAATGTTTATCAATATCCAGTTTACATTAGGCACGGTAACAAATTCTGCAATATTTTCTGCCGATCCTTGGTCGTTTATTTAAACAAAAAACACTATACATAAATGTTGTTAATAGTAAGTTATTTAAATAGAGACTTATTTTACAAGTGATTAAATGATTTAGGTGCGGTAGTAAAAGCAGAATTTGATACATTAATAAATTTATTATTGAAAAGTGACTTGTTTATTTTATTTTATTATTTATAGATAATAAAATAATATATACGAATAAAATTAATAACATACATACTAGTCGACTGCTTAGTGTTTGCGCGCTTACGTCACTGATGAGTAAGGTCTTCAAAAAAAGTATAAATAAATAAAAAGTAAATATTTATTTAATATATTTTTTTCGAACGTATAACTCATCGATATTTTTTTTGTGATGCGCAATTTTCCTCCGCTGTACCAGCAGTATTGGTATATTAACGAACGTATGTGTAGACACTAGTGGCCAAAGTAGTACGCATTAAGACATCGGTGACTAGTAGTAAAGTTAATTATATTAATTATTTCTATTTCCTAATAAAAAAAACCAACTCGGCTCTAGAACATCAATGTTAATACTTGTAATAAATACCATGATAACAACTTACACATTAAGACATCGGTGACGTAGTAAAGATATATATTAATTTTTTTTTCCAAATTAACAATTCAACTTAAAGAAAGAAAAGAAAAGAAAAATATATTTATTGAAAAAAAAAAAACGAATTTACAAGCGAAACATATTACAGTGATTTCCACACTCGGCACTGTCAGACATGTGGTGATCTCATAACTACATAATAAAAAATAGAAGAAAAAATAGCAGGTGATGCCGATTACAGTACAATCTACATAGTAATACCTAACTGTCTTGTCTACGCAGGGACTAAAACCAGGAGACTGTAATTGACATACACCAAACAATCGCTTCTTAATTAAAGTTATATAAAAGAGATAAATACTACAACTTGGCTCTACGTACAGTTTATCTTTGCCCATCGTAACAAATTGATGTTAATAATAAATACCGCGATAACAACTTACACATTGTCACTTAGCTAACAATACCGCGCAAGTAGTTTTGTCTAATTTTACAGGGGAGTCTAAAACTGCTTATTTTATTGAATTTAAGAATCTTCATGATCATTGAGACATTAACATCAATAAAGAATTTAAAAGGAAATCAGATTTTCCACTCCCCCTGTAAAATTAGTCAAATTGATTTGGACGGTGATGGTTGTTAAGTGACGTTATATTAACAACAGTTATATTAAGAATAAAACTAATTAATAAAATAAAATAAAAAAAACTTGCAAATAAATATGCAATAACTAAGCTAGCGCTACTAAAAGAGCGAATGCGGAGACAGCTAAAGGCTGAAGGAGGTAAGGCGCGGCGTCAACGCAAACACGAAGTGGTTCACTAGTAATAAATTATTAACACAGTGTATCTGCAAATATAATAATTGTGTGTCTGACGGTTACAAACCATCGTCTATCGAGCTTTTAATTCAGTTAGGGTCTCCCTATTAATGAAATGGAACAAGCTGAGTATTTGTGGAAACATTTATTTTGGCATTTTAAATATTGTCTCAAGTCGTTCTCTCGCGCTTATCCTTAGATAGAGGTCAATGTCGTGAAAATTAATAATTTTCGTAGATATCTCGCTTCTTTTTCCTTAATTCGTATTTTACAATTCTTTTCAAGTTTTATATTAAACATTTTTTTATACGTTTAACCGTTTTTAAGGTAGAGCGCGAAGAGTGTGGAGCGCTAAAACGTACATGAATATAATGTACTAAATAGTACGGTAGGTAATTAACAAATTTCAAGCAATTAGAAGTAATTAGAATTTCAGTACTCATACTTTTTAGTTTTTATTTAAAGTTATTTTTTACACAGTTTGGATTAAAGATTTTTTATTTATTTCTTTTTAGTTTTTAATTATATAAAGTTATTTTTACACAATCTGTTTTTTATATTTACTTTCTACTAGGTTTAGTTTATATTCACTTTTATTTCTATTATTTAAATAGTATTTAATATTTATTTTTAGTGTTTATTATTGTCCAAATAAAACATGTAATGTTGCACTAATAGTTAACGCATAATTAAGTAATATAATATATTAAAAAACCGTACTATTGATTCGCGATTGACCTCGCGCTATGGCATGTATGGTTGAGCACTCCACATTCTTCTTCACACGGTAAAAAATGAAAAAAGTTCAAAATAAATTTGTAGATAACGTGTGTAAGAATGTATTTTTATACTCTACTTATGATATCTACTGCCTTCTAACATATAAGTGCGTGGACTTAGATGCGGATATATCCGGGTTCAATTCCTAGTCAGGACACAATAATTTATTTAATTTGTTGTTATATTTCTCGAGTTTAGTACGCTAGAGACAACGACGAGCTTGCCACTTGTCATAGTAAAGTTGTCTAAGCATGCTCACTTGACATCTTATGACACTTTTAAGACAATATTATGAATGCCAAAATAAATGTTACATTCATAAGTTCAGCCAGCCTAAATTAAAAAAATAAATAATACGAGTATTAATAAATCGATTTTTAAGATATACTCAAGTATGACTTATTTTTATCATGTCAAGTCAAATGAGAATAATATACTTGCTTGAGATTGTGTCAGATCTTAAGATCGCTTTTTTAAACCTAAAAGATATTATTAAGAATTTAGGAAATCGAAAAGTATGTGACGGACCATGGTTTGTTTACTGCTGCCAGTCTTACAACTCTAGATATGCATTATTAACTACTTCATTTTAATCTATTCTCACCTGAAATGCGAAATTAGCGAGTACAAACCAGAAACAAATTTTAACAGAGCCATTCAATAATGATTCGTTAAACTTGCAATATCCTATATCTGAAAACAAATGCCTGGTTTAGTTAAATCATAATACAGTATGAATGTGTATAGGGCGCGCTAATGCTAATGCCGGGGGCGACTTGGAAGATCCTCTGCCGCACGACATCATGGCCGTCGTGAACCCCACCAACCCGGAATACACTGGCAAAGCCCGTCGCCAGAGGAAGCCCGACACCGCGGTCTAAATCTTCGGCTCCACGAGAGGCAGCTCTCGCATTAATTTAATTAACAGCACGTACTAAATAATTTATGCAATTCCTTTTTAAGTTATGTAAATCGAACCGTACCTGGGGATGGGAAGTGCCTGAAAGATTGTACATAGCATATTTTTTCTCGGTGAAAAATATTTAAATTCTTACATAATTTATGTGCCTCGAGAAAGAATAGAAATACTAAAATGTGGTTTAAAAAAAACATTAGTGATCAGTTGGGGTGTTGATAAGGAATTAATATCCCATACAATTTGCATTGCATCACAGTTAAAACGATTTGAGGCTGATGCAGAAATATAAATAGTTATAACTATTAAAAAAAAAACCTGTTTCTTTTGTGATTTCCAGGGCACATACCTCCCATTTCGGTACGGTTTTTTTTCTTTCAACCTGAATACAACAATCAAATGTAATTGGATATAATCAATTGCATATATGAACCAATTGCATTTTATACAATCAGAATACAATAAAATATTTTTTCGTATATTGTTGTAAAAGTACTTTAAAATTATTTTAAGTTTCGTCCGATTGCAATTCCAACAACCCGTTTATAATATTAGTTTTTGAAACGCTATGTTCTGATATAACTTTTAAAACCCTTTAATTTTAACCGAATAGGAGCGGTAAAGGTCTGGTTGTCAAAACGTATTCCTTAAACTCGCGGTTAGAACGCAATGTATAAACCAATGAGAAATAGACTTCTCTTACGTACATGGTCATAGATTTGTAATAACATCGTTATCATGCCTCGGCTCCGCTAGTGCCAACTTATAGAGTCGTTTAGATTTTATGTAAAAAACTGACACCAGACCCTCGCCAATTCGTCTGGCTATGGAAGATGCAGTCATTGTTAATTTAGTACGTGCAAGGCCCGGTAAACCTCAGTATTATTGGAGGCAATATTTAATGGCATTTTTAATTTAGTTTCTTTCAATCGGAAAGTCGCTTATATTTAGACGGGCCTTTAGATATTAAGGTAGTGATGAAACGTTCAATGCATGCTATCGATAGATTCATATAATCGTAATAATAGATATAAATGAACAAAGGATCTCCTGAAAACTTTATTATTTTTCTCCCAATCCGAATTATTAAAATGTATCATGATTAAACCCTTTTTTTATTTCTATTAGTTTTTTTTTTAAATTACCTACCTAACTTAAGTTGGTATATTTAATGTTATTCTGATCCGGGGATTCTTTGTTATACTAACAGTAGGTACTGCGGCCATCGCCTAACATATATTTCTTAACTTGTATGTTTTTGAAATATTGTCACCCTATTTATTCGGACTAGCAAAGCGTTGGCCGTAGACATATTTCCATTTTATAATGCTGTCTCTCTACCTACATAGCCATCCCACAATCAGGGTTCTTTAGACTTTACTGAAGTCAAAGAATGGCTATATTTTGATTCTAATAGATTTAAGATTTCTCTATCGCTTTTAAGACTTACACGCACAGAGTCATTTTAATATGTTTTGACTTGAATAACTTAACAAAAATCAGAAATAACATTTTCGTTTTTCCGACGTGTCTTTTGCGACGTGTACTTCTTTAATCTGCAACTTAACTAGCGGTTTATTTCGACACGTCGGGGAAGAGGCTTAAAGTACAATAACTATTTATAATGTATTATTTTTACGGCCGGTGGCAGAAAGGATTATCAATAACTTTATGTGTACGCCATTTGATTGGTATTTTGTCACCTTGGTTATTTTCGTCAATGATGTGCCTCATAGCCATACGTTCAACATATCAAAGGGTATTCAGCTTTTCTGCAATTGGCCGTTATTATCATACATTTAATTTCTAACTCTGTATAAACAAAATATGTTGACTCTTAGATATAATGTAGATTATAAGATGTAGGTAAGATAAAAAGTTCACAATGACTAATTGCTTTTTTTTGTTGCGATTTTTTATTTGCTAAATTGTACTGTTATTCACTTGTATGAAGAATCTAAAAGAACAATGGGCATTTTTATTGGACCCCGTCCCCAGTGTTGTAACATCACGGGCAAAGCGTTAATTTAGAAAGGTATATCTGAATATGTCAATGGTTAATTATAAAATAAGAGAATAAATAAAGTTATAACCTTTATTTTTTCTCTAACACAAGCAATGGTTAAATAAATTAATACACGTTATTTCTTAGTTAAAAATGATGGCTTTTAATTATATCCATGTTGCCCTACAAACCTGAAGGAATTACTAAAGCACTAAAGAAAGAATTACTAATACACTATGTGAAAATATGAATAACGGTTTTATTAAACATCATATTTATATTTTTTGCTTTATGTTGAATATTGTGTATATTTAAAAATATCGATTTAAAAATAAATTAAAAGCTACCTATATAATAAAATTAAAATAAATAAAAATGTCCTCAAGAGACGTCCCATCCGAGATAGTCCCAAGGAGACTGGCAACATTTCCCCTCTGTATAGCGAGGCACATATGTTGGCAGAAATAGTTACCAGCCTTCCTGTCTCCGGACCTTTCCGTCAGCCGCTTTGACATAGCAAATATAAATTATGTACTTACAATAATATCAAATTTACAAAACAATCCGTTGCCAACTTCAAAGAAACGGAGTTTAAAAAAATAACACATGCACACTCAAACTAGGTACTCAAAAAAGATTCACAAAGAAACTAATTACGATTTTATTGTTTCCCGCGAGATGTAACATGTAAATTTAATGATTTTTATTATACTAGATAATAAATTGTTACAATAGTGGGGACATTTTGCCCATTGTCCTTTACCTGATTTCTATAAAAGTTAATAATAGAATAACGAGATAATTTGCTATTAAAGAATGACCTAATAAAATTATTTTAACAACGATTCCTTTTGCCTTTAAAGAAACAACATTATGTAAAGGGCACGTGATTTTTAAAATACTGATATAGCATTTACTTAATTTTAAAAGCTCCTAATTTAAGACTAGTTTTACTAATATGCCATATTTTGGTCTTAAATAAAACTGAAAATAAGACTTAGGCAGTCAGCAACATCTATTTGTTTGTAAGTCGCCAAAAATGTGATGTTAGTATATATGTCTACTTTATTTTAGGCTTATTCTACTAAGTTGTATACAAAGGAGATTGAGACTTTTATAGAAGTTGTGCTGAACTTGCGTTCTGAACCAAATTGTTGACAAAAGAAACAAAATGTACCAAGAATATTTCGCTAATATATTCAATTTAAAATATCCTAATAAAAAAAAATCGGTTTTCCGTTTGATAGTAGCATCAATGCATGGCAGGCTGTCGTTAAAGGCGACTAAGGCTACTTAATGTATAATGCGTTAATTTCGGAAAAGTATCCATAGGGGTTCTATTCTATATTAGTCAAAACATTTATTCATCGTATTTGCCTTGCCCCCTGAAGCACTGGGCACGTACATATCAGTATGTACTCGATAGGGCAGTCTGGCTTCTCAGAAACTGCCTTCAAATTTATGTTGCCGCTCTCTCGAACTTGTGCACCAACGACGCGATTCTTTTGATTCGATTAAGTAACTAAAAAACAGTGATGTGTCGCAACTGATAATTAGTATTAAATTTTAACAAATATCGACTTTAAATCTCATTTCCCCCACCATTTGTTGGCAACCAATTTATAGTCGACCGGCGCGGCGAAACAAATCGAATGACGTATTAATTTTATTTTTAAACTTCTATTCCTATAATGCTAAAAAAAATATTAACTTTATGATTCAGACCAATATTTATGGTACATGAATGGTAAAGACGCATCTACAGTCCAATATCTGACATCCTCCTTCATTTAATTTAAGGTTTAACGCAGCTTTTGAATGATAAAATGTTTTACTTATTGTCATATTGTGCAACAGCCAAATTTTCAAATTAATAACTTTTAATAATATGTATGTAAAATATATACCCGCAAGCTGTACATATTGGCGAGCAGATGTAAGGATTCGGCGAATGAAGTCTCGGACGTGTTTACTGCGTGTGGTTTACCGCGGATATTTGGGTTTTATCACGCTGTATCTGTTCGCCCTCGCGTGATAGTGTGGGCACCTGACAACGATCATCACAAATATTCGGCCTGAATTCCTCGCCAATGTGTACGACGTAAACTGCTAATAAATTTTGAAATCTTAGTAGAATAATAAAAATAAATAAATAAAATGTGTTTTTTTATTTCATACTACTATGAACCTTTTAGGGAGGATAATGAGGTGATTCTGTGAGGCAACTAACAGTTGTGTACTTACTTACATTATGCACACTGGGAAATGTCATATTTACACGCCATCTATCAACTTATTATTATGCTAATACCTCGTAAATAAGAAGGTGTTTTAAAGTTTGATTTACTCGAATATCAGTAATTAACATCTAGACGACACCGTCATATAACATTGAATTATTATAGTTTTGTATAAAGAAAACGTTAGGTGTAGTAGCTTGTCTCACCGCACCGACGAACTAGCGTCGCTGTAAAAAGGCACAACAGCCGTGTATATAGAAAACTATTAGTATTAATAGTACCACTAAATCATTAGTTTCTCGTGACAAAAGCTATCGAAGACAAAACTCGCTTAGACCTGTAACTTAACGTTCTTAATGTTGTACCCGCTGAGAGATAGTGTCTCCTCGCTTATCGCCGGCGGTGGCACAAAGCCTTCAAAAGTAGAATCAAATATGCAGCGAAGGAGCTAACATTATTCAGTAAGTAGGCACTTCAATATAATGGCACTTCTTACTCGCTCGGAAAAAGAACGCGATAAGTCAAGTATAAATTTAATTGTTTCTCTATGAATATTTTTGTCTACAGTCATGACTTATTATAATAAATTGGTAACAGTCATCTATCTCATCATCACCGCCCTAGAACACAGATTTCTAGACCTCACTGTTGGAGATAGTCCCTCCAGATATTTCTGGAGAACTGGGCCTCGCCAGGCCGGCCAGACGGGTTGGCGAGGGTCTGATATCAATTTTAATGAGAATTTATTAACGATTCCACAAGTTGACTGCTTAACGTGCTCGAGTCGCAGGAAGTATGATGTTGTAAACCTTTGACAAATGTACGTAAGAAAAGTGTATGTCCAACGGACGGAAATAGCGACCACCATACTAACGTGTTATCTATTTCAAAATCTATAATAAAATATTCTGATTAAACAATAAAAATTAATTATTTGTATTTCTTATTTGGTACATGCCGGGGGTCTAACTGAACCACCACCGCTCATATAATACAAGTATTTTAAACCTATTCATAGAGGTTTCGTTAAATAAACATTTCTCCGAATTTATTTATTAATGAAACTCAAGTACAATATTAAATGAGAATTATTCAATAAATTTATCAGTTTTTATGGTCTAAATGATGATTTTTTTATTAGTGATTTATTGCATTCAACTGTTTTGCTCGTTGGTTATTAAGTCGTTAGTAAAAGTTAATCTATATTTTTGCAGTTCTGTATCTCTCGTTATGAAACCTATTTTTTAAATCTATTTTTTTGATTAAAGCTTTGACTAGTCTGTGAATACTCGGTGTATTTAGGATTATTCAGTCGTTTTAATTTTCCGCGCGGGCAGGCTTTTTCAATCTATAACACTTCTGTTTGTTATTTTTCAAATTAGACAAAACCCAGTGCTAGTAATAAAGGCATATTTCGATTTTCGCAAATATAGGTTGATCCAATTCGAATTTCCTTATTTTCAAATCATACTCACATTTTGTGAGTATTTTATTTTATGATTATACTCGTATTTTTCATTGCTCGGGTATTTATGAAAGCAGTGGTGGCTTCGTTAAAAAAAGTACGTGGCTCTAGTCCCAGCATGCGTCAGACAGTACCGTCGTCCAGGCCCGGATGGCAAATGGGCCTGGGTTGAGGATGGGAACGGTCCCACGTTTTCCCCGGTAGGATCTCAGCGGGTAACCACCCGCTGGTGATTCATGCACTTATGGTGCTGGGCGCCGATACTGGTGTAACGGCGCCCGTGAGGCTCACGAACCCAGAAGGTCTAAGTTCACTACTTCAGCTCTCCTACAGGAGCACTTCTCTCACGGAGATGCTTGAAGTGTCCGTTGCCGGCCCGATAGAACATACGTCTAGTCGGCCGACGACAAACTCCTCAATAGTAGGCATTTCCAGATCTCGAGCTTAACGGAATTACGCACGAACCACGGCGCTCGGGAGACCACTCTGAGCGATATGTTCTGGTGACTTTGGGTCTTGGCCAGAAAGTGATGCCAGGTTGGCGCAGCGTAATTAAGATCTTGTAAATCCGAACCTTCACCCTGACGGCAAGCTGGAATTCTAATTCATGGCTCGGGCCGCCTTCGCCTGATTAATGGCGCGGCGTGGCAGGCCATTTCACCTATTGTTAACGGCCTGTTAATGATGCAGCTTGTTGATCAAGATACAGAGGTTGTAACAAAAACTTTGTAGGTATACTATAACGCCTATTATGATGTTTTATTCATCAATTGTACGTCTTTGTCATAGCAAACAAAAATCGACAGGGATGTGGCCTACCTAACAGTACCTACCGTTCGTTCGAGTTTTGGAGATATGCTGAACTTATTTAGGAGATATTCTGAACCTTAATAAATACAGACACGATAAAATCCTCAGCTCAAAAAAAATATTATTAAATAATTTTTTTTGCTAAATTAGGAGTAAATTTTGCGCAAGATCAAGGCCCGTGAGTCTTGGTATTGGTCTTGCTAACATATTATTCCAATATTTTTAGCATGAAATCGAAAATTCTGATGTCGAATTATCAAATCACCGTTAATGCGGTGACATCGATTTAACGCCCTTTAACTTTTATTGAGTTTTCTAAAGAAGCGAGTTAGACAATTTCCCAAAACCTTGTAGCAGCTAAAATCTAACATTTGTCAAGTCAAAACTGAGATACAGATGTAGTGCATAATGGTTTTTCATCGTATTTTATCGCATAAGTTCGTTTATCGTGCTCTCTGAATTAGCTGCAGTAATATTTGATACTAAATATAGAGATATACTAAATAATATAGTTTCATATTAATGGATATGAAAATAAATATTTAACACAATAATTGATTGAAACTTCGGGTACAACTTTCGTATCGATTGAGAACCGAGTTTTCCCAATGGAAATAGATACATTATGCACTATATCTGTAACCTGATACTATCGAAAAAGCTATCGAAAAGGATCTGCAACAAATTCACTACTGCTGCTGTTGAATATATTCTATTTGAATTCATAAATTATGATAATTACTAATCATTACATAATAAATTTAAAAAGAGCGCTTTATTTTACTCCTAATAAGGTGGGTTCGAACCCCGGCATGACAAATACAGTTTTCTTACGTACTGACTTCATAGATTTACCAGTGCCTCGGGGAGCACGTAAAGACGACGACGCGTCGCTCGCGTTTCCACTAATACCAACTTGTGGAATATGGTTCATAAATTCTCGCCAACCCACTCGCCTGGTCAGGGTGGCGAGTGTAGGCCGAATTCTCCATCTATATGTTCTGGAAGGCCTATCTCTAGCAGTAGAGGTCTAGTGTTAAAACATTGATCATGGATTATTTTAATCATTCTTTCTGCAACCGGCCCTAAACCGACTAGCTAAAGCAACTTTTCCAGAAGGTTTGAGATACTCGAGGTGTTCGAATAAATACAACTGCTTTATAATAAATTATTCTAATTATGTAATTAAATCATTAAAATATTACTAAATAAAAACTTAAACTATCTACAAATCACTCTGGCAACATCAATCGAGGCTAATTAGTTGGAAGAAATAATTGCCAGCCTTCTTTTCTTCATGCTTTTCACTCAGCCGCTTGGAATAAAGGAATTATAAATATTTCAAAATCAGTTAATGTAAGTATATTCTGTGAGGTTCAAGTCAATAACTATTACTATTTAAGGCCTAGTCGTTCTAACCCTCCACGTGCGTGCCGACTGGTGGCTTTAGTTTACTTTCGTAGTGATTTGACCCATGCATTTTTATTTACTTCCTACTTAAAGATTTATTTTAGAAGTAATATACAAACAGTATAAACGAATTACAATATTAAATAATTTAAAATAAAACCTAATAAATATTAAATAAACTTGAAAATGGCACGCGACTTAATGTTAAACAACTGACAGCGCCCAGTGCGATCTACCCCGATATCCCCCACATTCTGAATCGTGCTCGGAGCGCTTAGAATGAATATGGTACTAACAGTCGTTCCGAATCAAATATACGATTTGGATGCTCAGAGCGTGATATCAATTCGGAACGGTCCAAATCACATTTTTATTCATAAAATGATAGTTTGTTTGTTAAATGTATGGAAGATAAAATGCGGGTTCCACATCTTCGAGTATGAATACTAACAAATATACATGTCTCGGTTTATTCATATTTATATGAGTAAAGTTTAATATTATTAACGTATTTTGGTATTTTAAAATAACTTGCCGTGTTAGACATTTTTTTTTCACTTCCTACTTTAATATTAATTATAGATTTGTTTAAGAAGTAATATCCTCCTCCTTGCGTCGTTCTCCTCACTGCTGAGGGTCGTGACCCTCTCCACGGATCATTTTGTCCCGGACGCGCTGCGCCATCGGGGTCTGTTCACGGCTGCATGTAGGGCATCGTGCATCTGGGTATTCAGTGCGATGCGGATCTGGTCAGACCAGCGTATGAGGCTTCGGCCACGTGGTCTTTTGCCTTCGACTTTCCCTGTAATATAGAAACAGTATAAACGAATTACAATGTTAAATAATTTAAAAGAAAACCTAATATTAAATTAACTTGAAAATTCGCCCGGGACATTATGACAAACAACTGACAGCGCTCAGAGCGATCTACCTCGATATCGTGAGCAGTCTAAGCGCGAGAAATGATGTCACTTGTAACGTCACATAGCTTTGGCAAAACAGTTTAAGCGCGTCTCGGAACACCTTAAGCGTGCTTAAGGTTACTATTATCGCGTCTCGGAACGACGGATCGTGAGCAGTCTAAGCGCGAGGAATGGTGTCATTCGTGACGTCACAAAGCTTTGGCAAAACAGTTTATGCACGTCTCGGAACGGTTTTAAGCATGCTTAGACTACTATTAAATAATGAATATTAACTAAATAATTCGTCAATAATGGGAGATAAAGTATATCTCCAAATTGGTGACCCCGACGTGATTTGAACACGCTACTTTCTGATTTAAAAAAGGTTTTATTATATAATAAAAAAATATTATATTTGCGTTTTGTCAATTGTGTTAACATGGAGTAGCATTTGATGGGTTCACGGGACTCGAGGGAAGCCAGTGCGCCGATTACAAGCTGATTAAATTTGGTGGCGCAGTTGAGATGGATCCGTATTCCTATAGATTACCACGAACCACCAATCAATTCTATCATCAATTCCTCCTGTTCCATATTAAATATCTTTATGTTGTTTGAAAAATGTGTTGTCTCGTCTACCCGCCACAATCCTTTAAAACAATAAAGGCTCTCCCTCAAAGGCGCGTAATTATCGGTCAATAATTCCGGATGCGTTCTTGCGATATCTGTTTTTGGTACATTATGTATTAAGATGGCTACGAAATTACAAACTGGTAATATACGACGCAATAGAAGTAGGACGCTTCCGTTCCTCCGTCCTGCGATATTCCAATATGAGTTTTCTTAGTCATTTGTATTGGGAAGCCTGCGATCCCACACACAGCTGCGAGATCGTTAGTACCTACATCAAGAACGATTTTTTTTTGCTTACGTGTTGCTAAAAACCTATAATACGAGTATGGATATTGATTTATCATCAGACGAAGAATTTTATCACTTACAGTAGCTATGAAAGATGACCGACGAAAACGCCAAAAACTAAAATTATTAATACCGACGACATTAGGAAAAACCCTGCAAAATAGAATTATCGGACGACAGGTTGTGTGCAAATAATTGGGACGCATTATCGCAATAACGAATCGAATCCGGTATTATTAACCGATAATAACGCACCTATGTGGAAGAGCCTTTTAGTCAGCCGCGAGCGTCTTCTGTCGCGGGCGGAGGTAGGCGTCGCACTCGGCGGCGGGCGAGAACGACCGGTTCTGAACACTTACGACCACAGCATATTATTATAAACGCTGCGGACGACTGCACAGTGTTTCGTGTAGAACAAACTAGCTGGCCATAAATCACTTTTGTTTTTTTAGAAAATAAGTATAGAAAGTCGTTACAACTCCCTCAATATAAGGATTATAAACATCTTTTGTTTATAGTTTCCGGTATTTGAAGGTGCTATTTGAATTATATCCAGCATTTACGTATTATCTAATTAGTCACAATTTGACCAAGCTTCGGTTAACAACTTATGATAAAATCAGTGATAATGTGCTATAGAGTTTATTCAACAAGGTAAGACTATTTTATTTTTATGTTTGTTTTATCTCTTCAATCATATTTTGTAACTACAAAATGCAACCAAAAAGAGTATAATAATACAAATAACAATCGACGATATGTTAAATTACTTTTAATAAAATTTTCCTTATCAAATGTAACTGAAGAGCAATTTAATATGAAACTAGCTTTACTCTGTTAATTTATTGAAACATTGACCGTATTTCAAAATGAACCGAATAAGATACCTAATCAAGAATAAAAGTTGGTTTGGAGGTGCTGACAATAAATTCAAAGTATTTGTAAACATTGCGAACTGTGCTTCTAGTATTCAACCAGAAAAACCACAAAACCCGTGATTTCATCTAAAACGAAGAAAAACGGCGTCTTGAGAACGTAGTGAATAAATACAGTGATGAAGTGAGAACCACTACAGCTGCAGAGGTGGCATCTAGCAGGGGCACCAAAATATATCTAAAAGAAGTTGCTAAAAGCATCAAGTAACGGTACTGACCAAACAAATAAAAGGAAAATATTATATGTTCAAACTCTGCAAGTTAACTAAGTAACGAAGTTTTGACATGTTATCTAGATTCAAAATCATACAAGCAGACTATGAAGTTGTCAATGCAGGACAAAGTATTTCCATCGTATTACAGCGTGTGTAAGTCAAAATTGTTTTGTTATCCTTTAGAAAAGCACATTTCTATTACTGTAACTCGCGCGTATATAAAAATATATTTAAAAAAACTAAGGTATTTTAAATAAAACAGAGATCCGGTTAGTCCAAACACTGAAACCGAAGAAGTAATAAGAAGTATGCTCTATTTACATTGATTAGTAAGTTGGGTTGCGATGGTAGTTCGAGAAATATTTGAAGTGATCAAGATCATTTTGATATTGTCTATATTGTTTGATTCGCTGTGTTTAATGTTTTTTGCATAAACGAGTAAGCTATTGTGATCATAGCTATAATTCTCTTTATTCTAATTTTATTGCGTCCAGAAAATGGTCAATTAAGTATAAATCAGCGTTTCGACACAATTAAAAGCTCATTTAAATCAGAAATGGAATTGATTGAAGTCAAGTCAAAATTTGGGTATAGTAATAGAAACTTATTTGCAGAAACTAGTGCTATTATTACAGGTTTATTATTAGTTGTAAATTGTATATAACAATTTGATGTTATTGTGAAAGCTCTGTCCTCTGGTTATAACAACTGTATAGTTTGGCGAAAACTATATCTAGTCTATATCAATAGTATAATATTATTGTTATTTTTATATTTAGTGTATTTATTTATATTTTTTGTTAGTTATTTTATTTATTTTGTTAAGTAGGCTTCATTTAATATATTTATAAAATTTTGTTTTTTCGATTTGATCTATAATAAATATATTAACGCAGTAAAGGCATTTTTATTTACCAAAACCGATTGTCCCAACTCCTATATTAGAGTCCAAAAATATCATACCTTATAAAAATTATGTGGAATGTGTACACATATGATGTTTGTAATAATGTGCAGTAAAATTGTTTTAGGCGAAACACTGTGCGCTGCGGGTGGCGGGTTAGAACAACCACGGCCTAATAATTGTACCTTATAAGATAATATAAGAAAAAAAACTTATGTTTTAGAACCCAGCTCGATACTTTCCACCCGTCTGTTGGGACATGACACCCTAACACTATTTGTCATAAAGTCGATAGTACGAAAGAATAATGCTAAAATAATAATAACTGTAGGTACATGCTCATCGTTTTAAGATAAAATTCGTACTCATATTATTAGTAAAGGGTCCATCGTGTATGGGTAAAATATGAGAAGTATGGTGTCTTGGGCTTGCGACCGATAATAGGCTGGGTTGAAAAAGCACACTGGATCCATGAAATGCTTGGAAATTTGTCTTTTCCTTTCCTTAAATCTCTAAAGTGGTATATGTTCTGTCTGGGGAAATCTGTTTAAGAGTGTTTTCTATGCATTTGAATAACAATGGCAGCCTTTGGAGTGGCGAGCAGGGCAACCTTCTGGGGCCTTGGAACAACCCAAGTAGACAAACATTAATGCATCTTAGTTTATCACGATTAATATTTTATCTTTGTGTCTATATTTTTTATTTATTTTTTATAAAACAATGTTAATGAACCTAAGTATCATCATTATAATCATGTCCACAAGGACAAGAAGCCTCGCTAAGATCTACCCGTCTAAAGCTACGGCTAAGGCCGCTCCTGATGAATAGTAAATAAACCGTTATTCGACAAATTTTCTAGGGCTTACTTCGTTTTTGTGGTCCTAGACTGTTTCATTTACCGCAACAGTTAAATTGACAAAATAATGAATTACTTTTAGTTTTATCCATAGAAATGTGCGTACTTGCATCAAAATTACAAACAGAATATGAAGCTGTTGACGTTTAGAGTGTCCGTTAAAGGATTCCGTTTGCGGCTTAAGAAACAGACCAGGACAACAGACTTGGTAGATGTTAGCGCTTGTAGCCGCCTATAATGTCTTATTTGATTATAGTTTGTATATTTACAGGAGACCGTCGACGAGACAACGCAAAAAGTTCCGGAGAATCGTACGTATAGTTTTAAATTCGTCAGATCAACTTCGACAAACGCTTTTTACATCGGTCACTTACTTGTACTGTACATTATTTTTCTCTAATATTGTCACTAACATTTTGATAGCTTTGCTATAAGTAATACCTTTATAGTATAATAATGGGAGAAGGTTGAAATGGCGCACCAAAACCTTCTTTATGTTCGCTTTAATTTTAGTCTAAACAATAACAACATAATATGTAAAGCGATTATGAATTTTTACTCTGAAACGGATTGTAATATGTATTAACTAGTTGTTTGTCAATGAGATGACAAAAAACAAAATGTATTTTTTTAATTATTGAAGTTCTTGAGATTTAATACGGAGTAATACAACCTAGGTATTTAGGACAGCTTGTTGGCTTGTTATACATATGTAAATAAGGGCTTGTTTTTCGTTCACAAGGACTCCGGCGGCGGGCGACGTTCTTCTTGAGAATCGGATTCTGTCTGGAACTGCGCCGTACGTTACTTTCTAAACACATCTTTTATACAATAATTATGTCTACTAACATATCGAAGAGCTCGTTTAGGTGACGCCAGTTTGCCATTACTAACAGGTATTCGAATGTTGTATTGAGGGAACAAAATTGGACGTAGTAGAATCAAAATGCCGTCTGTATAGATTTGGAGCTCCGGGCGGGTAAAAGTTGATTAAAGGATTTATTTTATAGAATTTTTTACTTTGACAGCAAACAAAACTATTGCCAATTTGACCTATATACCAATTTGTGACCGGAAGGCATCTATTTTGTTGCAAAATAAAAATTGTTTGATTTTATTATCCTCAATACAACATTTACTTGGAACGTGGTTATGTACGAGTATGTTGCTTTGCTGACGGTATAAACATTACCTGTGCTTTTTATACTATGTTTTTATACCACTATTTAATACTACTGGATTGTTTAACTGACGGAATAATAATAATAAATAATAAAAGCGTTTATTGCAACAAATAAATAGATGTATGATTGAACCCTGATCCCGGCGGTCGTGTCTGTATTACCAGGATCAGTGCTAACCTATCATTATATCAAAAGTTAAACAAAACAATAATAATAATAGTGTAGAAGTGGCGGTAGATCGTTTTCTTACGGATTTGGGATATTGTGGTTTGTATGAACTGTTACAGAGTGTTTACATTTGGCAGTGAGTTGTACAGAAATAATATCACTTCTTGATGGAGTAATAGTTAGCGGATATTTTCCTCGCTTACCCAGGTTGCTTTTACTCTTTGGCCTCGCTCTGCTTACTATCAGTAATATTAACGTAATATAATAACGTTATCGTGCTATAAGTGAGGCAAGTTTTACTGAGCCACAACATCTCGGTTACTGAACAACTTGTGTCAGTCTTACGGCCAGTTGCAGAAAGGCTGATTACATTTCAAGTTTAACGTATGCCTATGAAGCACGTCATTGGCTCAAATTACCAAGGGACAAGCTAACTACCAATCCCGTGGCGTATATCAAAATAAATATATATTAATGTAAATAAATACAACTAATTACTATTTAACTTTAAATAAGTTATTTCTCGTGTTTATTACGCTGGAGACATCGACGAGCTTGCCACTTGTCATGATTGGCCTATAGTAAAGTTGGCTAAATATTATGGTTTCTGACCACTCCGAAAGGGTAATGGTCGTGATGATACTTTAGATTATTTTAATCATCCTTTCTGTAACTAACGGCCGGTCAAATAATAAACGTTTATTTTCCTCAAAAGTTGACAGTTTAATATGAATCTATCGTTCTATGAGTTATTATAGTAAGCTTATGTCCACAAGGTATATGGATAAACTGCATATAATTTTGTATCAGTAGTGACACGGAGAGTGCCGTGGGAGGTCGCGCGACTCGCTGGCGGCTCTCGGAGCTGAGAGAGCGCGTGCGCAATGTGCTGCCCAAACACAAAGACAAGGTGCAGGCTGCAGACCAACCGGACAACGCAGAACAGGAAAAGGTTAATATATTTTGTTGTTTTAAACTAACTTCCCGAAAAGTTAGAGACTTGAAATTTGCACCATAGCTCAGAAGTGGATGTGAAGAATATACCTATATATACTTATTTTAATTTTCGGTGCAATAAAATTGTTAGTTGAGCTATTACCCAATACATTAATTATCAGATGCATGCACCCCATGTCGTTCATTTCCAATCTTACAAGTATGTGAATAGCTATTAAAACTTGCCAAGTATAATTATCAGAATACAATTTTATTTTATTATTATATGCTACTAAAGTTTTATATCACATTACATGGGCCTTCCAAACCCTATAGAGGTAGAATTGGGCAGAAGTCGCTACGATGGCCAGACAGACGGGTTGGCGAGAGTCTGATGTCAGTTTCAATAACAATTTATTAACTTACTTATTATAAAATCCACAACATCACATTATGTGGCTAAATATGTAAATTAAATTATTATTTTTAATATAAAGTTTATTGAAACAATTACATTTTTTTTTTAAATATGGATTTAACTTAGGGAACAGTTATGTACAAAACCCTGACTCCAAGACTAGTTGGGCTGTGTCAGTACTCTACCTAGGAACTACCAAAATATATTCACAACATAAAGCAAGTTAAATAAACAAAATGTAAACAAAGAGAAAAAAAAACACAAATAAAAACAGTAGCAATATTATTTCTAAATAAGTAAGTTTAGTAAATAATATAATAAAAAGTAAAAAAAAAAACACCTAAGTACCTCTGTAGAATATGCCACTAAATTATTTTTTGACAACAGAAAGATTTTCAGTTTCATGGTCAGTTAACTGTAGTAACGAGTCGTTCACTCGCATCTTGACTTTTTTCATCGTGAAGGAGAAAATGCCTAAAACTAAATCAAAAAGTAATAAGGTCAAAATTAAACATAAACTTAACAAAAACATAATAAAAAACAATTTATTACAATTGCTATCTTAGATATGCCACGTCCGAAGTCCACTTATTTAAATTAAATAACTTAAATAATTGTCAAACTTAAATACTGTCACGGAAAGCGGCTGAAGGAGAAATCTGAAGTTCCTGTCTGGTTGGCAATTATTTCTCGCTATACAGAGGGGAAATGTTGCCAGTCTTCTTGGGACTATCTCTGAAGGGTTGTCTCTAAGGATTTTTTTTATTAATAGTTTTTTTATTAGGTTTAGTTTATAGTTATTTAATTCTTTTATATTTTGTAAATATACTTTCGAAGAAATAGATATAATACTGTCACTGTATAACGATATTAGAGTTGATATTCGTATAATATTTCGCCAAAACTGACTGAATCCACTATTATGTCAGTCTAACGTTTGCTCTTACTTACTTAACTATTTTTTTTTGTCAACAGTAGTTATGCTACAGTAAAATAAATAAAATTAATTGCAGACTATGAAAACATAATATATTAACTATCAAATAAAAAAAAACATTATCACACGAGAACATTTTTTGACCCCATTTGCCTAAGGCATTCTCATTTGATTTGTGATATTGTATTTATCAGGCCGCGACGGAGGAGAAGAAGGGAGTGGTGTACGCAGAGCTGGCCTTGGGCTCGCAGCTGGCCGACAAGCCGCCGCCGCCCAGCACCGAATACGCCGAGATAGTCTACACCAGCCAACCAGAAACCCCACCACAAAACAAATAGTCTCCAAACTAAATCGTCGCACATATCCTTCATACTCTATATATTTGCCGAGTTTCACATCTTCAGCACAATATTATAATATAGCAACCTTTTTTTATTAATTAACAATTATTTCGTGTAAACTTTTGATATCTTTTTATATTATTAGGATATATAAGAGTTAGGTTATGTAACAATATATACATAATGTTACAAAAATGCTCTTGGGTGAATACACCTAAATAACAGACCTATTTGTCGCTAAGATATTATTTTAAATTTATTTAAGTGTCCACCGAAAATATAATGTAATGTACCAACTATATAAAAGGAAATATTAAGAATATCGATGTAATCTCAATAATTAGGAAATTTGTTGACATTACCAATCTAAACACTTATTTTAGTATAGTTAATTTAGTTTAGTTTTTAAGCTAGATGGCATTCATCGGGCATTGAGACAAAATGTAAACAAACCAGTGGCTCCCAAACTTGATGTCCACAACTTAGTCCAGGTTTGCTCAGTTTTTTTAAATAGGAATAAGGTGAAACAACAAGAGAAAGAGAAAAACATTTTAAAAAATACACGAAAAGAAGATAATAATTTCAACAATTTAATAACTATATTTAACAAAATTGTTTAGAATGAATTGCTTTCGCGTCAATATTTTTTTTGTGTTAAATGGACATTAATTTATTGCTATCTCTACATTTTTTAACTATTTAAAAATAAATGGGGATCAAAATTGTCCTGAACCCTTAAGGTTAGGGTACTTATATACGACAATATTTGTGTTTGTTCCACAAAACTGTTTGCATTTGCGATGTTTATATTAGTGTTTCTGTAACTTGGACCCTTAAGAATAGCTGTTCTGTGGTTTGTTTACATTATATCTCCGAGCTCGATTCGTAGGTTTGCCTAGTAAGCGTTCACCCTGCCACTTCAAACTATATGGAGATACTCTTAGACGTTACTTAAACCGATGACTATATATAATTTCCTTATGTGTGTTCGCACATATTGGCCGTGTTTAACTTGGAAACTTGTTACTTCAAAGCGCTGACGCTTTAAGCGAATTCAAATAGTCGTTCGACTTGCATAAACCAAAGCGAAGTAAGGTTACAGAGTTTCAACGCTACGCGAGCGGTATTTCGTCTTTCTTCTCTTTTTAAAGTAATTGTCTGTCGTATCATTAACAAACAATTATAATAACTGATATTAGATACAATAAAAAAACACGACGATGGCTATATAAAATAGAAAAGAAAGGAAGTCTGTAAAATTTGACAACAATTTTCTCCACGGACAATTTGCTTTTATTGCACCATTCGAAAAAAAAACATTTGCAGTACAATCGGTGACGTCATTCGCTGTCCTTGTCTTTGGTTATTCGACGTCATCAAAAACTCAGCGTTTGAAAGAGAAAGCCTTTCAAGCGAAATGTAATGAATGTTCGGTTTATACCAATATTGAAACCATCATAACTCAGCGCTTAAAATAGTTTTTTTTAGATATATCTACTTTATTTAACTATGCTAAAATTGGCTTCAAAAACTTTTTCCCACAATTTTTGAATCTTTAAAACCATTAATATAATTTAGTGTATTTATTTTTCGTTTTGTCATCCCATGGTATTATTCTTTGGATTTATTACATAAAATCGTTTAAAATATCTTTTTACATAAATTAATTTTACTCATGAAAACAACCATATTTATGACATCTGTCAAAAAATACCATCATCACCTTGAACACGGTGCTGGAAATGCTAAAATGTGATATTACCAATTTCAGTTTGGTTGTTTCATGTTGAATTATTTGGTTAATGAACGACTTATTTCAAAGAACAGCATTTTTCATGCTAGCATTTCCAACGAACACGGCCTTGGACTTGTGCGGTGTGCTGAAAACATAATATACAATAAAAATATATTAACCCAATTATGTTTAGTTTATAACTATAAGATTCCGTCCTTTATGTTTATTTTTATATTATAGTATACATGTAAGCGATAGTATACTAGGTTCAAAATATTGTTTATAAATTAATTGTGATAATATATTGTGGAATAATCATAATCTCGCAAATTAATTATTTATATATTTTATCTAAATGTATTAAAAATAACTTAAAGGACTTTATTTTTAATTAAGTTTTATTTAGAGTTGAGTTACTTAAACACATATTATTAAATTTAATTAATTTGTAAACATGTAGTTATTTACTAGTACTTTTCGTTTATATAACTTCGCTTTATCTCTGTGTGCATATATGTAAGAACTATGCTTCGTTTATTTAGCTCTATTAGGTATTTATTTTCTATGTCAAACTAATACTTGAATATGATTAAGTGAAGGGCTTTCGATAAAACTTCAGATAAACGTAGTCAAAATAAAATCCTAATATACTCGTTTGTTTTTATAGAAGTATCATCACGACCGTTTTCCTTTCGGGGTGGTCAGAAACCACGCTTATAAAGAAGCGGATTCACATCTAGCGTACCAAACTCGATAATATAACAATTTAATTCAATATCAACTTTATTTATTTATTTAAATTAATAAATATTATTATGTCCCAACCGGGAATCGGGTTCGATTCGTAGCTCCTCCATGGCCTAGCGGTTAAGGCCGTAGGTGTAGACGCGGAGGTACTGGATTCAATACCTCGTTAGAACACAATAATTTATTTAATTTGATAACTCTCCCTGCGGTAGAGACATCAACAAGCTTGCCACTTGTTGCAGAATGTGAATTAAAAAACGGTTGTTTCTGACCACCCCGCAAGGGATATGGTCGTGATGATACATTACTTTTACTTTTTTATATTATTTAATTTGTTTTTTAATACATATACGTACACAATAAATATAAAATACTTCTTATTAAAAATAACTATAACACGTCGGAATAATTTCGGCACCTCTAAGGAATGGGTTTCCACCACCACGTAGCCCATACCGTTACCAACACAATCGGAAACTCATAATTCAACCCTAAAAGTTTGGATTCAAAAATACTCGTATGATCGTAGTTAAATTTAATGTATTAAAATTAAATTTTGAGTTTTTAACTGATTTCCGACGGATATACATATATTCAATTTTCGAATGGCTCTGTCTGGTAGGATTCTATTTTATGTAGGATTTGAGTTTTAAGTCTATATTAGTAGTGAGTTAGAGAGTGATGCACAACATTTACATCTCTTCTAGGGCTTTCAAATATTCGAATTATTCGAATACTTGGATAATAAAAAATCACAGTATTTCTTATGATATATTTCTTTTAAATATTAATATATGAATATGAAAATTCGAGGCAAAATTTGAAGGCATACACGCTTTACCTAATAAAATCTTATATACCTATATGAAGATATACAAGTAAGTAATATATTGCAATAATATTTACAATTAAATCAGTTACATTAACAGCTAAGACAATCTATTTCAGTTCCGAGAGAATGCGAGTTTTATTACTAATTAAATTCTTAAAATGGTAATTTGAGTATTTTACATCACTTTTTATTTATTTTTTATTATTTTACTATTGACCACATTAATTACATAAATTAACAGTTCAATACGATTCGATGTAGTATCGAGTGAGGTTTCAAGACTAACGAATATTGCAAAACAATAATTTTCAAATATTCGTTTCAGAAAATTATTCGAATAATTCGAATATTCGAATGCAAGCCCTAATCTCTACACTCATTATGTCTTAAGGTTAGTGTATTTATAGTGGTGCTTTCTGGAACGCACACGAACATTTTTTAGTAATACATTTCCATTTTTGTTATAAATATTGTATGTTGATAGTGATGATTCTTTAATAATAGTACAAATAAGAATTTAAAATTTATATTCATGGCTAAAACTTTTGTTATCATTTATTTTAACACCAATTCAAATATCGGGTTTAATTTGTTCTACAAAACTGTAAAAATATGTAATGATTTTGTAATTACACTAATGCAATATACATTTCGAAAAACTAGTTTCTAAGCACGGAACTTACAGATATTTTTTTAAAACATTAACTTATATGTAGAGTAGAGAGTATTGTAGACTGAAGCAACTGTCAAGAGTAGACTACCCTACTACCACTACCCTACTACTACCTACCACGTTCTCTTTTAATACTCAGTACCTACATTTTCAATGAAATAGTACAACATTGTATAAGCGCCTTGTGTGATACGACCGAGGTAACGTCGATTAATTTAATTTAATATTTAATTGCACTTCAAAAAACTAGTACATAGGTCATGAAAGATGATGGGCAGGATAAAGAAAAATTTGAAAATAACTAAAATAACCATAATTACTTATTATAGCACACAAAAATACATTTACTCGTACATATATAATATAAAATAAATACATACATACATATATCTGATCTCCATAGAAAACTGTCAGGGTCATACAAACTAATCGAATCGACCACACTCACAATGCACTACATGCCGCCGTGTGCGTGTCTGCATGGGATAGCGCAGCATCGTCCGAGACAGTTGATCCGTGAAGGAGGTCAGAAACCAAGGAGCCAAATGATAACTGAAGTTAGTCAAAATAAAACATTTGTAAACAAATTATAAATATTACGTACTGTAAGGTTAGAATGGCTCATTAAGAATTACATGTAGCACCTCTAGCACACACTAAATGCGTTATTCAATGGAGAAGTTAAACTATGAAATTATAGACAGCGCCATGAGATGAGACGTACTGTACTGTGTGCTACTGTATTGTAAAATGTATGTAACTTTATTCTTTAGTTTAAGAATGACCGTTTTTTTTATGAGATTAAATAATTTTGTTAGTATAGGTACTGAAACTCGATTAAAACAAGTAAGAAACTACTATATTTTTTTACTTATAAAATGATTTAAGCATTTGATAAGACATTTAACCAGACCACGAGGGAATTCCGTCACATACATTTACCACATTTAGTTTTAAGTTAGTAACATTGCATTGTAGATTTTAATTGTATTTTTTAAAACTTTAATAAACGTGTCATTTTAAACAGTTTGTTTTATTTGTTTAATAGTTCGGCCATGATGACACAAATTTTAAAATAATCGATGCGCATGATATGTTCGACTTGCCGCTATAAGCGCTTTTTCTACTTTATTACTCGTACTTTAAAAAAGGCATACGAGTAGCGTTTTCATTCAATTTAAATCGAAATTTAGTATAAAATTTATTATTTAGCTATAATTTTATTTAGTATCATAATCCCGACCGTTTTAGCCTTCGGGGTGGTCAGAAACCACGCTTATAAGTGAGCGGATTCACATTTAGCCAACTTTATTTTCATGACAAGTGGCAAGATCGTCGATGTCTCCAGCGTACCAAACTCGAGAAATATCACAAATAAATTAAATGTATTTATTAACATTAATAAATATTTTTTATGTCCCGAACCGGTACCTCCGAGTCTAAATCCACGGACTTAACCGCTAGACCACGAAGGCAGTTTTATTTTATTTTAATTATTAGCCCTAGAAAATATATAATTAAAGAGCCTGCAACAATGTTGATATTCCTGACTCTGCCATGCCTACCATATACCTAGCTTTTTAGTATAATTGTGTATCTAATAATTTATAAGTGTCTACCCTGTAATTAAAAATATATATATAATATATACGTAAGAAAAGGAACAGGTTGGAAAACAGCGTCGTGCAGGTGTAAGTACTTGTACTGCTGCACGACAACAGCTCACACCTGATTCCTTTTGTCACATATTGTTCGAAATTGTAAAACTATCTGATAATGTTATTGGACAATAAATGGATTTTTATTTATAAAAAAGAGTTTACAGCTTCAAGTCGAACACTAGGACAGTCCAAATGACTGTGTCTATGCGCCTGTTTGTGTGCGCGCCTTTAAATGTATGCACATATGTGTGTGGTCTTTCCTTTAACCGCAACCGTTAAATTGTAGTAGTGGGTTCATTAGAAATGCGAGTTTAGCCAGGCCAGACTTCATGCTTCGGGTATGAAGCTACAATTTATTACAAGATCGACTTGTCGGGCCATGGGAGAGAGCAGCCGCGCTCCCCCACTCACGTCCCACCTAAAAAAATATATTAAGTTACATAGACCAGGTACTTTCACACTAACGTACGCTGCATGGCTATATTTTTATGTTCAATTACCCAGGCAGACATATTCGTAAAACAAAATATTTTTCTAATATACATACTACTAAGCACTTAAGTCCCGATCGCGAGCTGTTTCTTTTGTTCACTAATCACTTCCGTTTTTAAAGTCATTTTGTACATTTCGGACATAATGCTCACTTTACTCATTGTGCTATCCGAATGGCTTGGGGCGTGGAGCGGTGTTGGCTTAAAATCATTTGTCAATGGGTTTAAGTAAAATTATATTTATTTTCAGTTCCTATGGTTTAATTAAACCATTATGAATATGCAAAGTCGAAATAGTATTTGGGAATTTATAAAACATATATAAAACAAACAATTGTTTAAAAAGTAATGTAACATTTCTAGTGTATCGATTCCGGGGTAGTCAGAATCCACATATTTTTTAAAATTAAGTAAGCGGGTTCACATATAGTCAACTTTACTATAGGCAGTAAGTGGCAAGCTCGTCGATATCTCTAGCGTACCAGACTCGAGAAATATCATATAATTTATTGTGTCACAGGAATCGAACCCGGTAGCTCCGAGTGTACCACGCATTTAACCGCCAGACCACGGAGGCAGTTTGAAAAAACTTTCTTATCGTACATTTATTCCACGAGAACAGATGATCGGGATCGAAATATACTGTTTTCGATAGCTTTCACAAAAGTAAAATAATAACGGTAATATTTTTTTAGATTTATTTAATTCTTTTGAGTTCTTTTAATGTCACCACAATAAAGTCGAAATCTGAGCAAAAGTATTTATTTAAATAATTTTACGTAGTAATTATTATACTATTTGTAAAGAGCAAAGCACGAAAACTAAATGCAAGCCCACCTCGATCCTTGGCGCCGCATCACACTGGAAAATTCCCAGATGAACTAGCTGTATCAGCCTAGGCCAGACATCTTAGTAAAAAAATAAGTAAAGTATCATCACGACCGTTTCCCTTTCGGGGTGGTCAGAAACCACGCTTATAAATAAGCGGATTCACATTTAGCCAACTTTACTATAGGCCAATCATGACAAGTGGTAAGCTCGTCGATGTCTCCAGCGTACCAAACTCAAGAAATGTCACAAATAAATTAAATGTATTTATTTATACATACATATCTTCACGCCAGATCCCTTGCGGGGTAAGCAGAGACAATTGAGCGCCATTTGACACGATCACGACATACTTCTTTCGCTTCGTCGACATTCATCAACCTCTTCATACATGCAAGGGCATGGACAAAAGGTTGTTACGAAAGCTTTTTAATGTGCCTTCAGCCAGTGTTTTATTTATTTGATCGTGATATGTGAGTCTCGGTCTGCCAGGGCCTCTTTCACCCACAACTTTTATATTAATAAATATTTTTGTCTCCCAACCAGGAATCGAACCCGGTACCTCCCGAGTCTAAATCCACAGACATTTTAGTGTTTTCTCGGAACTTGAAAAAAGTTATCCTTATTGAACTTACCGTTCCGTGGGAATAAATATTTCAAAAGTCGAAATATTATGATCTCACAGAAGAAATGATCAGGAACGGGTTCAAGACTCAGCTTTACGCAGTGGAAGGTGGTGCGAGAGAAGTTCCAGCAAAATCTTTGCATCACTTACTGAAAGAATTGGGCCTACAGGTCTGCCGTCAATACATTTATGGAACGAGCTTCCAAGACGGCATTAACGGAATCATACAGTATTTGGTTGGGTTGGGAGAGAAGTAGAATCTTGGATGGTGAGCGTATTATCGCGCAATAAAGAAGGGAGGCCTCCTTTCCTTAAACCAGCCTATTGTCGGTCGCAAGCCCGAGACACCAATCTTCTCATCTCTTACCCACACACGATGGACCCGGCACCCGCACGGTGAATCCATGAAATGCTTAGAAATTTGTCTTCTCATATCACATCGATGCGCGATGTATAGTGTGTGGCGTAGATAATGGTCCTACGTTAAGCCGACTATAGTACAGGTACGTATTGCGTATAAAAACTTGAACCATTTTTGGAGTTTACATTAACAAACTAAATTGTATGTGCCAGTGCTAGTATTTACCCGTACAACACAAAAAACAGACTTAAATTATAATGTATATATAATAACTGAAAAATCGTCATTAAATTTAGATTAAGTAAATTTGTTAATAGTTAATAGGGTTATAGAGAATAGGAAAGTTAAATCATTTTAATTCCATAATCGATTCCCAAATTCATTCATTTAATTTCCGTCCCATAAATAGGTAGGTAGCTACAGGATATTAAAATAATACAATGTTATAATTTTTATAATTAAATGTAATATACAAATAGGAATGTATAAAATATTAACAATTGTATATAATACTAATTTATTATGCACACTTACTTAAAGGACACTGGATCACCTTAAGAGCCAATGTTAACATCTGTTAAATTTTGTAATATTTACAGGATTCTTACATTTTATCTTCCTAAAGCTGCATACACACTGTCGGAAATAATAAGATAAAAACTCATTGTAAATGAATGTTAATTTTATTATTAACCCGTATGCGCTCAAAGCTCCAATTTAAAAACGCGTATTATTATTATTTTATCAAAGTACATGTATATATTTTACTTTAGAAAACGATATTATATAAAAATAAAATATATTTTAGTAAGGATATCAGTTAATATTATTGAATGCAGTATTATAATATTAGGCACCATTTTCGCTGTCAATATTTTTAAATTACCATTTTCATGATGGCAAAATGTCAGCAAGCAAAAAGTGAGTAGGTATTAATTTTTAATACTATTATTAAGCTATTTATTATGTTATATTTTACAGTTTTATCTACTAACAATATAACAAATAAATGAAATCTGCATATATTGCTAAAAAGTAGGTTTTATTTACTGTTTTATATGACGCCCCATTTAAATGTCATTCAGTATATAGAAAGGTAGTTTAAAATTAAATTTTGCATATTTTTTTTAATTTGAGCCCATATGGGTAAAATAAACGAATAAACTTTTATTTCAGTTAATACATGAACTCATATCAACAAATTTGAACAATAAAAAAATATATATAGAGTAGTATAACGGGTATAGTACCTCGCCAGGCGCATGAGGATGAATGGATGATGAAAAATTTACACTATCCACTTTCTGGGAAATGAAATCACGGATATCTTGGACATATTTTATATTTCATGTACCTAATTCAAGGCAGAGAAAAATATAGGAATAACTTTTATAACGAATATTCTTTATTTTTAATAAAAAACAAATATATGATTAATGACCGCCTCCGTGGTCTAGTGGTAACAAACGTTGCCGTGAACTCGGGAGGTCGTGGGTTCGATTCCCACCGGGGGCAAGTTGTACATTGTATAATTTGTCTCGGTCTGGGTGTTTATATGTATAATTTGTATATATTTACAACAAAAAAAAGTATAATATGTAGTTAATCAACCATCTAGTTTCCGTAACACAAGCCTCGTAGCTTGCCACGGAAACTAGATGGAAATATTTATTTATTATATATCTCCAAAACGTCCGTAATTTTATACTCTAGTAAAACTACATTTCTCTAAAGTACACCCAAATAAATTCGCGGTGATGGCTCGGTTGTAAGAACGCGTTCCTTAAATCCTACAAAGGTCGGTTCAGTACCAATACCCCCGGCATGTACCAATGAGAAATACACTTTTCTTACGTACTGCAGTCATAGATTTACAATACCACCGTGCCCGTGCCTCGGAGAGTACGTTAAGTTGTCGGCCCGGATACACTAATAATAACTTGTGGAATCGTTAATAAATTTTTATAATAAATTGATATCATATCCTCGCCACGCTGGCCAGACGGCTTTGGCCAGTGTAGGCCAAATTCTCCAGATATATTTTCTAGAAGGCCCCTCTCCAGCAGTGGAGGTCTAGGACGCTGTGGTCTAGGGGCTGGAATAATGATGATTAATTAATAACAAGCGTAGCTATGATCATATATTAGTTAAGCCTTCATTATGTAAGAGATTTACTTAAATATAAGCTAGAAAAATTGTTCGTGTTCAAGTGCCGAAAGGGGGTCCTCCAATACTACTTCAGAAGCAGTCGGCACTTTCTCATGAGCTGTCCACTGTAAGGTCTTTTCTGGAACACAAAATTGAAAATCGTACCAATCCATAAAAATACACAGAAAATAATAATGTTTTATTTGCATATTTTTGTATTTTTTACTTGACTGCATGAATAATTTATTAGTGTTTCATTTGTTGACTAAAATAGTTAATTTTATGTAAGCTGAACAAAGTGCGCTAAACATTCATGGAAAAATTTGTGCGCACTGACTACAAACATTAATAATACTTATTAAAAAAAAACCCTAAGAATGATTTTTTTACAATTTCATTTGTTTTATTTTATTATAGCCTAATATAAACAAAATAATAATGCCAATTTAGGAATTTGAGTGTAAATTTGGGTTTTGCTTAACTGTCTTGTTTATCATGTTAAGTGTAAATTGTGACAGCAAAACAACTAAAAGTGCAAGATCTAAACGCCACTTGAGTTACTAGGGCTATTAGTTTAGTTGAACCTGTGCACTAGGGTGGAGTGAAAATCTATGGATGTTTTTTTCTAATATCTTAGTGGTATAAAACTGCCTATGGATGATTAAATAAAATGTGAACGAAATATGTTTTTTAAAAAAAGTATATCATTGTTAACTTTTGACAGCCTCATTTAGATGAACGAGTATATACACATTAATAATCTATCGGAATAGTATTTTAAATGCCTAATCAAAAGATAGTATTTCATAACATCAAAGTAAGTAAAATTTAATTCCAAAAAAAATATTATTAGTTTACCTTTATTTTGTGCGGGGTGTCGAAATAATTCTTCGTCATCGTCATCATCAAATATTGACTTTTTATGTTGTAATATTTTAGTTTTGTCGGATTTAATAATGGCAGACTCTTTAGATATATTCTTTTTAGCACCAAATAATTCTTCATCACTCGAAGAATCGAACAGAAATTTAGTATTTCTTTGTTTTCCGGATCTTATTGTGGAAGTATTCGAGTTAATATTTATTTTTTCTCTCGGAGTCTTTTCTGATGTGTTAAATGTACTATTGTCACCGTAAAACGATTGATTAGTATCTATTTGATCAGATAATATATTTGTCTTTAGTTCATTAGGTTTCTTGTTATATGTAGTAAATATATCGTCTTCATCTGGATCGTATTTTATTGTTTTTGTCAATTCTTCGAGTGGATCAGACATCGTTTCAGTTTTATTATTTGTAATAGACAAATTAAACATATTGTCGTCATCAATTATTATCAGTTTCTTCTTAGCATCTACATTAATGTGTTTAGTTTCATTGTTGTCTAGTAAATCATTACTATGTTTGGTGGTATAAACTTTACCTAGTGTTGTAATATTGCTGTCTCCTGTTCTCTCTATTGTGATATCGTCCTGGTGCTTATCTAAAGCTGAATCAGATTTATTGATAGCATTTATTCTAGCTTTTCTTGTAGATGGGTGTCTCTTTACTTGAATTTTAACTCTTTCTTTAGATATTTTATTACAAAGTGAAGCTAAAACGGGCGTGTCATTTTCAAAACTGGATGATGTAGAAACGTCTTGTTTTTGCGGTGTATAGTACTCTAGATTAGATTTTGATTTGGATACTCCACCGAATGTTTCATTATATTTTATTTTAGTGGGTGATCCACCAGGAATTAGTGTGTTAACATCAATATTTATTGTAGATTTTAGTTTTCCAATGGGTTTATTATCGTAATTACGGTATTGAGTTCCATCTGTTATATCAATGTCGTTAACTTGCGTGTCTAAGTCTGTCTCATTGTCTTGGGTTCCGAGCGGTGTAGACGTAATCCAATGTCCACGGGCAGAGAATATGTCTTCTAAAATAGTGAATGAAATAAATTACAAATAAATATGTGTAAGAGGAATCATTGAAAGCAAAACGTCGAGTTTGAGACATCTAATATATTTAATGCACTTTTTCGACTAAAGTACAAGTAATTTGTAAATAACTCCGGTGTTACAAGATATAGGATTGTACAATGAATATAATACTACAGAACAATAAACTTACCATCTTTAGTATTAACTTTTAAAACATCAATATTTTCTGTTATGGATTCTGTTTGTTTTGATATAACATTAACTTGTTCCTCGGATATATCGTTAGTTTTAAAAAACAGTAAATCATCTTCGAAATGATCATCGAAGAGAGCGTTTATGTTTTTAGAATTTATTTTTTGAGGTTTCTCCAGCATAGGTGGTAGATCATTAAAAACATTATTAAAATCATCGTTAGGTGAATCAATATTTGATTTAGCTGTTTTAGTATTTTTTGGATTATCATCATTTAGTATTGAATTGTTTGTAGAACTTTCGTTTAACACTGGTGATATAACATTGATTTTTTTTATTTCGTCTGCATTTTCCACGCTTACTTTACTACCAGTATCCGATTTCATTGATGTGCTATTTACACCACAAAGGAAATCATCTGTTTCGTACCCAAATATGTCATATTCAGGTGCTTTGTTTTTGTTACTTTCTTGTTTCATTATTCCAACATTACCAAACTGAGGATTTATGTTAGATGTTGATTCTTTGGGTTTCTGTAACACAGGTGGTAGATCATTGAGAATGCTCTCAAATATATCTTGAGATGTATTAATTTTGGTCTCTTTAATATATGTATTACCTGTTATATTGTATGGATAATTTGTTATAATTTCTGATTGACTTTCCCAATTTTTATTGCTTTGTTTGTCATCGTTTATTGGGTGACCACTATTTGTATCATTTTCGTTTGACACTGATGTTGTAATATCTATCGGTTTGTTTTCTCTGTTAATATTTGAGTTTTTAAATACATTTTCCTCGCTAACAGTATTCGATTTTATAACGGTACTATTGACGTCAGAAAAAATATCGTCTGTTTCATTCCCAAAAATATTATTGTAACTAGGCACCTTTTTTCTAATAATATTATTATTTAAAATGTTCACATTAGCAAACAATTTCTTTTCATCATTATCATCCACATCAATTGTATTTTTAGCAAAAACAGACCTTTCAGAATAATTACAATTTTCGTTTAACGCTGGTGTAGTTATATTGAAATTTTTATTTTTATCTTTAGTTTTGTCGCTAACTTTATTACCAGTATCCGATTTCACCAAGGTGCTATTTACATCAGTAAGAAAATCATCTGTTTCGTCCCCAAATATGTCATAATCAGGTGCTTTGTTTTTTATACTTTCTTGTTTCATAATTCCAACATTTCCAAACAGAGGATTTATGTTAGGCGTTGATTCTTTGGGTTTCTGTAACACATGTGGTCGATCATTGACAATGCTTTCAAATACATCTTGAGATGTATTAATTTTGGTCTCTTTAATATATGTATTACCTGCTATATTGTGTGGATAACTTGATATAATTTCTGATTTTCTTTCCACATATTTATTGCTTTGAAATAGTTTGTCATCATTTATTATCTGAGTACTATTTGTATTATTCTCGTTTAACACCGATGTTGTACAATCTATAGGATTGTTTTGTCTATTAGTATTTGTGTTATTAAATACATTTTCCTCAGTAACAGTATTCGATTTTATAGCGGTACTGTTAATGTCAGAAAATAAATCGTCTGTTTCATCCTGAAATATGTTGTGGATAGGTGTCTTTCTCTTATTATTATCTTTAGTTAAAATTTGAATATCAGCAAACAATTCATCAACTCCATCATCCTCGTCATCAAAAATACTTTTATTTATAGCAGAATCATCGCTTTTTGGTTTTGTTAAAAAGTCTGTTGAAAACATATCATCTATATCATCAAATATATTATCAGTAACAACAAATTTTTTTTGGCTTTCTGCAATCTTCGGCAATTCCTTATTAAATACGTTTTCTTTTTGATTTCTTTTATTTAAAGAATCTTTCGGCTGAGTTTTTTGTTCATTTTCAGAGTTTTTATTAGGCGTAGAATAAATTTCCTCATAAGAACTTGATTGTTGTTTATCAGGACGATGTATTATTCCTGATCCTATGGTGTGATCAGTTGCTTTTGTCGGTGCAAAAATAGATACAGCACCAGCTGGTTTCTAAAAATATATTAAAGTGTTCATATTCTTTCATAAATAAATAATATTATAATTCTGTAATTTAATTAGGTATTTAAACATATACAATTTCAAATTATTGTACATAGTAATAGGTAGTAAAATATAAGTGCTAATCAACATGACTTCGATTTAATAGCATTTTCTTCTCCAAATAATTAGGTCAGCCACTATGCATGTGTGCCTAAAATACAATGCTACCCACTATAAGAACATACAAGGATATTAAATAGTCAATATTTATTATACTGAAGGATTACTGGATATGACCTAGCATAATCTAACCTGACCTAGCATGTTGGATCTGACTTATAGAAAAAAAGAAGAAATAAACACATAATCTTGAAGCTGTTAAACTTAATTTATATATTTAGCCACCTGTTGTGTCAAAAATATTTTTTTTTTTAACTTTCTTTTTTCCCGTGGCTTACATAAACAATCAGAGGTAGCGTTTCATAACCAGAAACATAAATTCTGTGACTTGGCTTATAATTTCCATAAAATATTACCTTATCGTAACTCCGATGAGCCGTACTGTTCCCAGCAGTTAATTTATTATTGTCACTAATTCTAATGCTTGGAAAGTCGTCAAAAATATCTCCGCCGGAATTAAAAAGATCATCAAAATGTGAGTCCGTAGTACAAGTCTTATTAGGTTTACTCATGTCAGAGAATATACCATCATCGTCGGACTGCGGCAAGGGTGGTGGCTCGTCAGCAAATACACCTGCATAGAGAAGACTATATAATATAATTATGTAACGAACTTTAGTTGATTTATCTATTAAATGATCAAGTCCATGATATTTGGAATATGCTATGAATTAATAATTATAATAAAATGGACAAACAATATTTTAAAAAACTTTTGGAAAAAATATTTTATTATTAGTTACCTGGAACAGCATTATTGTTTTGTATTTTGTCTGTGAACATATGTTTTACAGGATTCTTTGGTTGGTTGTCGGTTGGTATGATGAAAGTTTTGTCTGATTGCAACTCGTTGGTGGGAACATTCCCGCTTGTGAGGCGTCGTGCGAGCTCGGCAGCCAAATCCGACTGAGTTTTTTGCTAAAAAAATATATTTTAATTTATTTACATGGAGAAGCAGTTTTACCGAATTTTACCGAATTTTACCTGCCAACCGAGACAATATGTTACGTACCGGCAATACCTCGGCAGAAACAGTGTCTGGACTTTTGTCTTTGCTCAGGGTTTCTGTTTTTTCGTCTGTAGATGATAACTTTCTGTTTACTGGTATAGTTTCTTGGTTGTTGGTATCCTCCTCCGACTCCGAAAACTGTTCTTTAGTATCTTTTTTAGATACAGTACTTTCATCGTCGCTGTCCTCTAATATCAAACCTGCCAAACCAAATTATTGTATATTACTGTGCCGAAAACATATTATGACCCTAATTAGTTACAGTTCTTAACCGACCGAACGTCGGTGTGTAAGACACGTCCGTACCGTCACGTAACGTTTTTTTTTATTTCTATATTAAAGACGTGCGCAACCGACCGTACGCACCGATTAAAAACCTAAATGACTTGGTGAATAACTAAGTTAAATAGTTATAATTTACCTGCATGCCATTTGTTTTTCCAGTTATCAGATCCAATAATATAGGGCAATGGCCGATGTTCATACATGTCTTTGGGCTTTAAAATTATCCTGTTAAATGAAAGTAAAGGATGAGTATACAGCTTAATTTTGGTTAGAAATCATTTTTCACTTCTAATCTAGACTTACCTTCGTTTGTATTCATCATCACTGCTGCTCTCGTCTTCGCTGTCATCCGGAAAAATAATTGCTTGTTCGAAAAATCTCTGAAGTGTCAGCACACTCTTAGTAATATCAGCTGGATCTATATTTGTAGAAAGTTTGGCTTCATTCCGAACAGGCTCTTCCACCTAATATAGATACACACATATATTTTTTTAAATGTAATGTACAAACAAAAAACTCTTCTTACCATACTTAAAATTACCTAGTTGACTTATAGTATAGATACAGCATGCAGAAATATGTTTTTAACATTGACATTAGATACCAGAGTGAGAGAGCCACCTCTGCGATATCTCAATCGATCATTGGCCCACACCGCTAAAGAAAAAGCCGACTACTTGGGCAAAATATTTGCGGCCAACTCTCAACTCGACGACAGGAATGCTCAGCAATTGAGGCACTTCAATACGCTACTCATAAATTTGGAGACTCTTACACCTGTCGCACGCTGAAGATATGGAATGCTCTCCCAGCCAGAGTTTCCCCACTCTTATAACCTGGAGTCCTTCAAGCAAAGTGTAAAAAAGCATCTTGTAACGCCAACATAGTGGTAGACACTGATGCCGGTCGTTAGTGGCTAGCGTCAGTTGCTCCCATTCTTGGAGCTCGCGTACCGCTTACCATTAAGTGGGCGCGACGTCACGTCGAGTTCAGTATAAAAAGAAAGAAGATTAGAACCCCAATTATATAATCTTACAATTTTTTATGAATTCCTTATTAATTTGATATTGTTTTGACAAATATACTCTAGCACACACAAATAATTAAAATAAATACCTTGTGAACATTAATATCCACATCATCGTCATCGAATACCCTGCTCTCTATAAACTGGGAGTTGCTTAGTGCCATAAATCTGTAATAATTATATTAAACATTATCTTATTATTTATGTAGCTGATAAAACAGACTGTAAGAGGATATGAATAAAATTTCATTAAAAAAATTATTAAATAACTGTCATTATGCCAAATCTAAAAAGCACATAAAATATAATAGTATTAAACAAAATTATAACTGCGACATTTGGGGTTGAAACAATGGAATTATATTCTCTTGAAAACGAAGTTACGAGTGTGGCTACTTGTTTATCTTGTTTACTACCTAAAACAAAATATTTCCCTTATTATTCAATGAGGAAAGGCGGCAAGTGTTTTAGGTATCCTTTCAGGTGAATTCATTTTGTAGAATAGTTTTACTTATAATTAGTTTTTCATCTTCTTTTGTTTTATTTTTTGTGTCTTACTTCAAATAAATATTATATTCAAGAGAGTTTAAAAAAAAAAACAAACTAACTCATTGAAAAACTAACTTATGTAACTAATTAACTTCCAAATGAAATAATTTAATGAAACTTAGATTGTGCATAAATTGTTAAACAATGGGTTGCATATTAACAATTTTATTAATTAAAATTGCTTTTGGTGGCCAATAGCTAAAGATTGACCCTATGAATAACAATTTAATTTGTTAATATATTTCATATTTAAAATTTAAATAATTTAGATACAAATATTTTTGTAATTAGATAAGTGTGAGTCTCTTCTGAATTATTAGGGGATTATACACCTGTGGGATTTTTTTCATTTCTTTCTTACTAATATAACAACCATTTTGGCCCACTTTTGCCACTTTGACCAGAATAGATAAAGAGGGTAACTGTGTCCACATCTGATTAAATGCTGTAAAATTTTATTGTGTAAAAGTAACAAGCAACCTACCTATTGTTAACATTTTGAACCGCTACACTGGCAATATTTAATGATGAAATCATACATTCAAGTTTGCTGTTCACGTCCTGTGACTTTTCCACAATTTTCTGCAAAAGAAAACCAAATATTTGGAATAGTAAAAAGTTATGGTATTCGGCCATCTATCTATAGGCAACAAAATTAATTGTGCATTGCATGCAACAGATCTAAATTTTGTTGTGGTATTTATAATAATTACAATAAGACAAACAATTAGGTACCTGATGCATTACTTCCAGAGAGCTTAATAGTTTTTTATCCCCGGCCAAGCTCCATGCCGGTGCCTCCTCACGCAGTGAAGTGCCTGGCTCCATTTCTACACTGGGACAAAACTAAGTGCACCCCACTGTTACCAATTCTGAAAGTAATGAAAGTACATACTTTATGGTAAATAATTTATGAAAACACAAACATTTACATAATTACTTGTATAATGTGCAATTAAAAATATGCAACAACTTTCGCTCTATTTTTTGACTTTTTATTGGCATTATAAAATGTGATCATATCATAGTATATGCTGCAAAGTGGTTGGTGTTTTGTTAACAGCATATCCTTTGTCACAAATGCATGTAATAGGTTAATGTGAATGGGCTGTCAGGTCAGTGTGACTAGTGTAGGCTAACTTCTCCAGAAATTTCTGGAAGGCCCATTTCCAACAATGAGGACATAACAATATAGAACTATGTTTTCTAGAGACTGATGATGATGATGTAGTTGATACAAATAAATATTAGGTTTTTTATTAAGGTTATTGTTATTTATTTCTTAATATTATCCTAGTATTTTTATTATTGTATTAATTTGTGTGTTTAGAAAACAAGGTATGTTTATGTGTGTTTGGAAAACATAGTAACTGTCTTATATACATTTTTTTTAAAGTTTTTTTAATAGACATTGTACTAATTACAAAAATCATAATATTTGTTTATAACTGAGTTAGGGGATCATCAAATTCTTAAGTGTAACAGAATTTGATGCTTTTTATGGAGTAATTTGCGTCAATATTGCCCAGACACTTAAGGTATTAGGGAGATCACAGTGGGGGACTACCAAAAAAATAAACTGCTACTGGTTTTTTCATAATTATTTACATTGTAGCACATTACTAAATAACACCCCTTTATACTAACAATATCAACAGTAAAGTATTTTACAAAACAAAAAACTTGGACTTGACATGCCTAGCAAAAGGCAGGAATTCAATCCTTGCAGTTTAATCTCAGTGGATGTTCATGTAAGTAAAATGACCAAATCTCGAATGACATTTGTTTAGGTCTCGAACTGTTTACAGTGCTCTAATTAAACTAATCTCAATACCCCATATCTTGAGTAGGGGCATTGTGTGCAATCTGATAAAATAGACAAACTTAATAAGTTATATTTTACAAATTATCAAATACTATTTTAGGTAATGGTATATTAATAAAATTAGATAGGTTATTTGTAAAATTATAACTAATAATGGGCGTCTCAAAATTTGTTACAACGAAATAATCTTTGCCAACTCCAAGTCATGATGCTAACTTTTATTTACCTTTACTCACATCCCAAAGTGAGAGGATACTTACCAATATTTTTTAATAACTATTCACAGATTAAGGTACGGTGTTTGTTTCATTTTTTTTTTACCTTTAATTTTCTAATAATTATTAGCACTGTATACTGTATATATCTGCTACTGAGGCAAGTCTGAAGTAGCAATGTGTAAAAGATTATTATGAATATCAAAGAGAATCTAACACCAACAAGATAATTAATACAAATAAATATTAATAAATAATATTTATCATCGTCTATCCACGTCTGTTACTGTCACTGTATTTTTTTTTTAAACTATCTTTACGTCCACATCACGAGTAATATTATTCCACATATTTTTCGTTGGGACGGAATCGTAGATTTAATCCTATATCTACGGACGGAATAGACTTGCCTCGAGTTCCCTTTATAGAAATCATTAGGCAGCGGCAGCACTAGCATAAAATGCTAATATTACTCATTCCATTACCAAAAAAATATATGTATCTGACAGTAAGCTAAATTTTGCGTATGATGTTAGCACGGCATATAACTGGAATATGGAGAAAATAGTACAAGATATATAGTATAAGAGCGACCTTCGCCGTTCGGTTATCCGAATGAAATCCACTTTTATACAATAAAATATGCTAACAAAAGTGGCGGGTGGCTAACAAAATATGTTTTTCATGTAGGGTGATTTTTTCAAGTGAGCGTAGATATCTACTGTCTAAAGTACGAGGAATATCGAAAAATGCTGAAAAGAGTCTCCGATTATAATAAAAAATAAAATTGCATCTAAAATTTTTTGAATGGAGGTTACGCGCTATATACTTACGCGCAGGATCACATGATATGGAACATTCAGCTCAGCATTTAATTGGGATTTTATAAAGTAACATCACGATCGTATCATTTTCGGAGTAGACAGAAATCATGCTTTTAAAGATGCGATTTTACATTTAGCCAACTTTACTATAGGCCAATTATGACAAGTGGCAAGCTCGTCGATGTCTCTACCAAACTCGAGAAATATCACAAATTAATTAAATAAATTGTGTCCCGACCGGGAATCAAACCCGGTACCTCCACGTCTGAATCCACGGACTTAACTGCTAGACCACGGAGGCAGTTTTGGTATTTTATACGTTGATATTTAAAAATGGCTGTTTAAATATGAAAAAATAAAATCAGCCACAATAATTCGTGTAGGTATAAAAGTCCCCCCCACCCGGTAAGCCGGCCGCGGCGAAGGGAGAGGAGATTTTTCAGAATTTATCCGCAAAACTACACGCCTATTTATAATATGGACGCTCTTGAACAGTAAGGTATGGAAAGCTACCCGACTCAAAGAAGATTACTAGACTGCGAGAAACAAAGAAGGGTTATGTGTTATTCAGCATATGTATGTATGTAGGTATGTTTGTTTCTTTGATGAAGACCAAACGCCTGGTCTGATTTTGACGATTCCCCGATTAATCGAATTTTAGTAAGGCGACAACCAGTAGTCATATTATTGTGTAAAAAAAAAGTTTACAACTATACGACGACGACGGTTCAGAAACGAATAAATCGAATAAGTAAATTGTGTTGCTAATATGACCTTGCTCTGAATATCCAACGATCCTCAATCTGTAAAGCAACCTAAGGGCCGATAATTTATCATTTTCTTTACAGCAATGTATTTCTTTAAAATTTTACGTCAGGTAGAAAAAACAGCTAAGGAAGTAGAAGCACACTGTACCTATACTGTTGTTACAACCTGTATCAAAACAAACAAAGCCGCTCGATTTGCTCGAATGAGACTGACAGTTTTCTATGAAGATCTGTCGCTTTATATTCGAACATTTCGAACCGACACGTCCCTGGTCAACACTAACTATAACCATTCCAATTATCAGTAAATCAGACCAGTAGTAAATCCAACTATCCCCCCTCAGGATACGTGCCTGTCACCGCCTATAAGAATTAGTCAAACCATTTTTTTAAATTTATTTTGCAAGTAGCACTAGAACAAAAAGGCGCGGTGGTGGCTCGGTTGTAAGAACGCGTTCCTTAAATTCTACAAAGGTCGGTTCAAACCCACCCGGCATGTACCAATGAGAAATACACTTTTCTTACGTACATTTGTCATAGATTTACAACACCACCGTTCCCGTGCCTCGGAGAGCACGTTAAGCCGTCGGTCCCGGTTCCACTAACCAACTTGTGGAATCGTTAATAAATTGTCATTAAAAATAGACATCATATCCTCACCAAGCCGTCTGGCCGGCGTGGCGAGTGTAGGCCAAATTCTCCAGATATATGTTCTGGAAGGCCCAAACCCAGCATCTAGGGGCTGTAATGAATGATAGAACAAAAAGAGACAGAGCTATTTGGACATAATGAAAAATACCCAATCAGCAAGAGTAGTTGTTATAGCTAAAATTAAGATATGTGGATAAGGTTATACTTTTAAAATGCTTCTACGAATCTAATTATATCGGAAATAATGGGGATGTTACATTTACATAGAAATCATTACTGGCCGAGTTACAGAGCGGCGCGGTCAACCTGTCTCATACTCGTAGTCCTACATTCTGCCCAAATTACTTGTTATTAAAAATCTGATCACGGAAGCGGCGGAGGTGTTTATCAATGAAAACATATAAATAATGAAATTGGTAAATAGTTTATTTTTAATTGTCAAAATGTGTATAGTGTAAAATATACCAATAAGAATTTTCCACCCGTGATAAAGGAAAATATTAGACGACGACGTATTTAATTAAAGGTATATCTTATTAATTCTATCACTCTGTTCTTTTAATTGTATCTATTGATCCCGCACTAGGGCAGCGGATTATAGCAAGACGCTTCAGTTGTACGTTGAGGTTGAAAGCTGACGATTAAATTTAATAAAAAAAATATTATTAATTTTTTTTTTTAATATTGATGATAAGATAGGTTTAGGAAACAGTGCAACCGGCTATACTGTGGTGGTATTTCGTCATTTGTCATGGTGGTAGGTATTTTTTAATATACATATGTATACATTAGACGCTGAGCGCTCTGATGCGAAACTCTCCGATATTCATTACTTTTGTTTGTCTGTTTTAAATCTAACCCATCGCATAGAAAGTAATAGGCTAGATAGAGATATAACATGGATAATAATCATCATCACAGCCGCTAGAACAAAGAGTTATAGACCTCCACTGCTAGAGATGGGCTTTCCAGAACACATTTCTCGCTCACCATGCTGGCCAGACGGGTTGGGGAGGGTAAGATAGATAGATATAAATAAGTAATAATAATTTTTTAATTAGACCTATAGTTGGAATCCGACTTTTGGTTTGAGCGAATTAATATTTAATTTAACGTAGGTTATGAAAGAAAATCAATATGTGTAAAAAAAATGGGCGGCATTATTAGGAAGTCATACATATCGTAATCTGGAGGATATATCGTTTTTCGACAGGTTCTATAATAATGCCTAAGATATCGTCAGGTCATTTTTAGAAGAAACTACTAAAGATGAGATGAAGTGGTCAAACTACAGGGCTGGCCGCAATAATCTAGACAGGATATATATAATTTCCTGGCCATTGTTAACCTGAACGAGCGCAGATTGCTTCCACCAATGTTTAAAAAATATTTTTTCTTAAAAAAAAGCGTGGTTTCTGACTACCCCGAAAGGGATACAGTCGTGATGAAACTTTACTTTACCTTATATAAAAATTGAGTAGATACTATTAAAATACACTTTATTTCAGCCTCCGTGGTCTAGTGGTTTATGCCGTAGATTTAGACGCGGACGTACCGGGTTCGATTCCTGGTTGGGACATAATAATTTATTTGTGATAATTTTTCGTTTCTGGTACAATAGAGACCTCTACGAGCTTACCATTTGTCATGGTGGTAAACAAGGCTAAATGAAACCGCTTCCTTAAAAAAGTGTGTATTCTGACCACCCCGGAAGATATACGGTCGTGATGATACTTTACTATACATTAACACTCATTAGAATTCGCTTCGGACATAAAACATACAAATAACCCTAAAGACAGTAATCGAAAACCTCACGTGGGTTATGGTCGCCGGCAACGTTTTATATTTATCGATTTCAAGTACCTATAAGTACTTCATACAAATAGGTCATACCACACCTTGCCGTTAGTAGAAAATGTCCTTGCAGCCCCAGCCTGTGAACCAACGTATGCCATCATAGTATGTCTTAGGTGTTGACATTACCGAGAGATAGTTTTGTATATGGGGCCTTGCTATATAGTCATGCCTCTTTGCTGTCGTGTCTAAAATAATAGTGAAGTGTTTAACTCAAACATAGAACATCCTTCATTTATAAGTTACGTCACAAGTCTCTACGATATATACGAGTTCACCTAGAATTACTCAGGTATTTGACATATGTAGGTAGTTGACATATGCTGGGGCGTTCGTATGTACCTACGTCTCAGTTCTATTTATATATTTTATAAATAGGTTCTACATTACTATTTTCTATATTCATAACACCAATATACTAGATTTGCTTTCTTTAAATACTTTGAGCAAGTTATTGTACATTTCCTGTGTAGGTAGGTATAGGTAGTAAAGGTAAATGGCTGTGCTATATTATTTTTTATTAAAATGCATTTGCAAACAATAACGGGTTATATTCTACATGCTTTGAATTTTGACATCCCTATTTTATTATTTTATTCGTATAAATTATTTAAAGACGGAGAGTAATTCTCACATGTGCTAGTTTGTCTTAAATACTTTCCAAGTCTTTAAGATTACTTTCCAAGTTTTTACTATAAAAATCTGAACTATACGCACAGGTGAGAGAGAAAAAAAAATATGTTTTATTTGGAGACGTAAATAAGTTAGGTTAGGTTATGCTTTTTGTATGGTAAACAAGAGCCACCAGCTCTGTTGTAATAACGCTTTCCTTAACCCGTAGTGGGGCGTTAGTGCCAAAACCCTGCATTTTTGATTAATAATAATAATAAAATTCTTTATTGCACATTGTTTACAAAAGTATTGTACAAGGGCGAGATTAATTCCGTAGGCATTTTCTAACAGCTAACTTTCTTAAAAGGCTCATACTTGCCACAGGTGTTCCTTAGGTGGTTCTGAGCTGATTGACGGTACCATACTGTGGGTGCAAAGGAGAGGGGGAGGGGGGGGGAGAAGTTAGCTCCCACCGCGCTACACTTTGAGCTCTATATCTACTGACATATGGGTATTAGGGCAAGTGTGGTCATTTTCGGATAACTCAAGGATGACGAATAATTTATTACTGGAACAAAAAAATTACTTATCTATAGAAAAAATATGAATACCGTTTACTTTTTAACCGTAAAGGATTTTAATAAAATATTCCAAAAGCCACATTCACCTGAATCACAAAAACATAAACTTTTTTGAAATGCAATAATAAAAATATGGGGATAAAAATATATTGACTGCGGGGGTGAGATGCGCATTAACTTTATTCAAAATAAAACGTCTTGAAGGGCAAATAAATCAACTCCAACCACTAATAACTGTGTCTGGATACTGTGGAAAATATTTATAGGTACATACTCGTATATTAATAATTATAAAAACAACTTTAAAAACAAATTTATAGGTCTTAAAGTAAACTTGCCAAATTTAGGCGAGCAAATATTTAATACATATCTATATGTACGTGTGTCCTACTTGCAGTTGGATAAAACTATAATTATAATAGCATAGACTTTCCCAAAGCTCTTCTTTAAATAACATGGCATTATTATTTATTTAATCACTCATGTTATACAAGTACATTATACAAGTAGATACTATACGAGTAAGTTATTTTAATAATTAAATTTTTAAATTTTAACTGTGTATTCAGAAACCTGTTGGTATTACCTACATACGAGGTTAAGTTTAAACTTTGTTATGGCTTTGTCATACTGAATATAGAACGAACGAGACAAAACACAGTTTAAACTAAACCTTATAAGAGCAAAGCATCTTCGAATACCGCTGTAAACGTCTGTCAGGGACTGAAATTAAACAATTAAATATATTATTGAAAAATATAATTTAAATCACCGTTGCCACAACATAGGCACAACTCTGTGCACTTTAGCTGGCGTTTAATGCAGTTGCATTTAATTAATTTATTTGTAACTAATATTTTTTTTACACCTACACCTTATTACTTCTAAGCTAGCTTCAGCAGCTGCTGGCAAGTCTGTCCACAAAGGATGCCAACTATAGCGACTTTAGCCCATTCTAAATTAACTGGACATGGTAGATTTTGTGTCGGTGACAACTGACTCCATACATGGACTCCTTGATAAACTGCCCGTAGAAAATGCTGGAGTAAAGCGGCTGGAGGAATGCGATGGAATATTGTTTGTGTGTCTTCTTTCTTTCGTCAACAAATGTTTAATTATATAAATCAAAAAATGCTTTTTTTACGGCCGGTTGCAGAATGATGAATAAATCTATCTTAATTAACATTTTGATATACGAATATGCTACGTGATTGGTAGTTGGCTTGTTACTTTGGATATTTTAGCTTATGACGTGCTTACATAGACATATAGGCACAAGTTAAACTTGTCAAAAGATAATCACGCTGCCAGAATGCAACCGGCGCGGCGCGGCGTGTTCAAAGAGTTATTAAAGGATACGATTTTAAAATGACAATTTTGGTTATTCTTTACGAACAAAAAGACTGTAAAATACATAATACGACTAATATATATAATGGTAAGGATAAAATTAATATAATGATACTTTCGTTCATTTCATTTTTAAAATTACATCAAAGTTTAGAAAATTAGGAATAAAATCTCAGTATCTAAGAGAAACTGGCATAATATGAGAGTTTTACTCTTCGTATATAAATAATTCACACTAACGAATAGACGAATAAAATGAGGTAGTCCGATTTTTTCGGTCCTAAACACACTGTGTAAATTCCATTACCTAATAATCAGTTTATGTTTTTTTTAGAGCAATGGATAATAACAATCGAAGGAAGTCTAGCCTGCCAGTTGAGGAGTCGATAATGATTCAAAAATCTGTCATAAAGTTAAATCGAGTGGCATCTAGAATGGAGCAAAACCAATTGGATCCCAACTCTGAAGAAGTCGACCGGAGAATCATGGACCGAATGTCGTTTGAAACCGAAAGGCTGAAGACGGTCCACAGCGAGTCTTCCTCGAGGAGAAATAGTCACGATGGAGGAAGGATGAGAGGAGACGAACTCAGGCCTAGTGAGTACTTACGTGTAAAATTAATTTAACATTACAATTTATTTACCATCAATAATAGTTATTAGAAGGAATAAACCTGTGTTGTTCTATGATAGGCAACTAATTTTAATCGTGAGCAGCATTTCGAAAAATAAAAGTACTATAAATACATACCTAATAATATTTACAATTTCGTGGCTATTTTTTATATTTATAAATATAATTTATAAGCTTCGTCATTTAAAAATAATGAGGCAGCTTTACTGTTCAAAAGCGTCCATTATTATAGATGTGTGTAGATTTGCAAAAGTCGTACGCTTAAACCATTCAATTACCAAAAAAACGAATATTTAATTTATAAGTAGCTAGTTTTATTGTAAAATAAGTTGGAAAAGAGATATGTGCAAGAAAATTATGACATTTATCCCCTTCCCCACCGACTCACCCTACGGCCTACACCCTCGAGGATTTTTAGAACTCGCTTAGGCTATATATAATAATAATAATAAATCATTTATTGTCACAAAAGCATACACATGTAATTTAGATAAACAATATAGGATGATGTGGTATCTACACAAGGTGCGAGATATCGGTGCTCAACCATAAATTATGTATGATTTTATCCTTTCTCTGTGTTAGTGATATATGTGTGAGTGTGTGAGTGTATGTGATACACCCTGTATAGGAGATTTTCAATTTACATTATATTCTCAGTGATTTAAATTGCTCGTTACATAGCAAATGCCACAACTATACAATACGAATTATTATAAGAGTCTAAACAAAGTTTTTTCGTGGGAACGCAGCAGCTCTGGTGTGCTCTCGTCCCTCATGCGCAAGCGTAACAACCATAATACGGACAACTTCATTTACTCTAAGTACCGGAACTCAGTTACGACAGTAGCAGCCACCACGTTCGAATAGATTAACGGTTTGTGATTAAAATATCAATTTAACATTTAATCGAAAAAAAAATTTACAACATATAAAATAAAATTAATATTAATACTAAGGATAGGAATATAAGTACGAAGAAACAGCCAGCCCTCTTGTTACCGGAGGAGATGACAAGACGCAGTGTTATGTTTTAAAAACTTTTTTGCGCTTGGACTCTATGGGCCCTGAGTTTCTACAGCAAACGGCACAAATATGTAAGATTACATACTTGCGCCGCTTGCTGGACTCCGCATTTTCCGCCGCGGCTCCCGCTTTATGCGACGGGGCGAGGGTGTCGACGCACGTGGCGTCCCACACCAGAGCACATCCCCGTTCCCAGGGGACCAACGTCATACCATCGGGTCTCTTGCCATCATCTCGGATAACTCCAACAGGCTCTCGAAGAGCTGGAACCTCGATGGTAGTTAGAGCCCTTTTAATAGTATCGTTAAGGGAGCCGTGGCGGAAAAATCTGCCGGCCACTTTTGGAACAGGAGAGCCCATGAACTCCAAAATCGACCTCCTTTCCACACGGACATCTATGTAGGACACATAATGGTGCCCCTAACCGAAGACCAACGGCGATACGGAAACTTACGTCGTCAAGCAGTGTGCCGAGGTTCGTAGTGCGTGTAACCAGTGGCGGGATTCCTTTTCTACTAAAGCCAGAAGCCGGGCGCGATGTTGATCACTGATTGGATTTTGAGCCAAATGTTTATAGGTGTTTTGTACCAATGGTGTATCCCAAAGTTTTTATGCTTGTAATTTTGTTCTTAGAGTAGAGACTATGTGTCTACAAGCTAGTTTTGACGACAAGCGGCGGAATGTATTTCCTATAGCAATGGGCCGAATGCCGCCTTCCTTTTAGTTGAAGGCACACCGCACATCGCACCGTATATATATATATATAAGAATGGTAATATGGCCTGATGAACTGTTCCAGAGAGCATTAAATTACATAATTTTGTTATGTCAGATACGAGTCTCCTGCCAGCGTCGCCAGCTGACCTACTCACTAAATCTTTCAGATATTGTGGCGTTATAAGTATAATTTATAGTACTACAAAATGTATGAATTTAAAAGCATCTACAGATCTCTATTCTGTTGAAGAGTATTATTTGTAAAGAAAATTCAAACTTAAATTTCAAGATTACAGGGCTCTTCAAAATGGGAATCGCAGACTAGTCTCATCGAAAAAGTCTATACAAGCTTTAGGACAAAGGGTATCTTAGGATAAAGGGACTCGTATGTTTCTAGACGGAACCAGTTCTGAGCCGCCAACTGCCAACGTTAGTCACCAGGACGTCTGGTCCAACCTCTACAGCTCTACATCCACTACCCGAACAGAACTTACGTTGTCCGACGGTGCTGTGGATGAACAGGTAAATAGTAAAGCTTAATAAACCCTTAATTTCAAAATATATAAAACATTATCAAAATACAATTAAATAGAAAACTATAAAAAGGTAATCATCATAACAGTCCATAGAACACAGAGTCCTCGACCTCTACTGTTGGAGATAGGCCTTCCAGAAATTTCTGAAGAATTTGGTCTACACTCGCCATGCTGGCCAGATGAGTTGGCCAGATGACTGATGTCATTTTTTTATGACAATTTATTAACGATTCCACAAGTTGGTATTAATGGAACCGGGACGGACGTCTTAACGTGCTTTTCGAGGCACGGGAACGATGGTGTTAGTAATCTATGACAAATTGGTACATTACAGGGTTCAAATCGAACTTTTTAGGATTTTAAGGAACGCGTTCTTTCAACCGACCCACCACCGATCCTAAAATAGTTTTTTTTTTCTTTTTTTTTCTCATGTATATTATATAAATTTAAGGCAATATCTGATTTAAGTTAAAATGTTACTAACTATTATATATGGGCTAATGTCCTAGATATAGTATTTCTATATAATTTAGCAGGATTCGAAGACAGGTAGCAAGATGTCACAATACAATAGAGATGATCGCAGGTCCACTATGCCGCGCTGTCCCATCGATGACGCAAGCGAAGGAGAAACCAACCCAGAGGTAATTTCGGTCTAGAATCCTATCATTCATAAAACGTCGAAGTCAGCACGGTAGGATCCTTTAAAATGTGCGATAATATAAATACAAGGGAAGCACAGTTTTGCAAAATTACATTATTCGACTCTACTTGGACGGAACGATTATAACTGATGAAATAGTACACTACAACCGACCTGACATTTATTTATTTAATTATTTATAGATATAATAACTCCTAATATAAAACCTAGTCTACAAAATTATTTTCATTCTTTCATCACCCCCCTTACATAGCTGGCTTGACGGTCTTTTGTATTTTTATTTGTTGTCAATTGGTGAGGGTCTGATGTCAATTTGTAAGAGCTATACCACCGAATTATTAGCAAGACCAATACTAAGACTAACCCTAGTCTTGGTCTTGCTTGAGATCTTGCCAGACTTTTGCAGACATTTTTACCTAATTTTGTTAAAAAAAACGTTACTTTTTTATTTAATTGATAATTTTTTCGTGTCTGTCTTTTTTAAGCCATCAGATAAAGTTATCATGTTAAGCGTTATGGTATACCTACAGGGTTTTGTTACAACCTCTTTTTAAAAAATTGGATACATGTTGGTCAACAAGATGTAACCATTCCAAATTTCAAGTAGATCAGACCAGTAGGTAGTTTGCGGACAGACACTAGTTACTACAATTAGAAACAATAATATATATTCAGTCTGATCAAAAGTTTTGCTAGTCTTGCGAGTAGTATAGTCTATCTACTTCCTAGGAAATAAAATTACAAACATTTTGGAGATATAATAATCATTTCTTTAATTTAAAAATAACACAATTATTAAAAATATATAAACTAAATTTTAAAAAAATCTAAACTGTGTACTAGTATATATAAAAATATTCACCCATGACTTGATCATGTGGCAGTGTGCCAAGAACACTTGCAGCATTCTCCCGCTGCACAGCGATGCTGTATTTATTGTTGCGCGAAAAAACTTTTATTTTACTAAAACATAAAAAAAAAAAACAAAATAAAAGAAAATCGTTATAAATATTAGCTATTTTTCTTTGTGTAAAATTAGGTACCTATATGTAAGTATATGACCAAATTGTCCGAAAAATAATTTCCTACAAGTTGATAGGCTACGTTTCTCAAAAGTACACGAAGACATGAAAAATCTCTGAAAATATTGGATTGTGCGAGCGAGAGGGATGCAAAATCGTTTTAAACGTTCGTTAATAATTGATGAGATTTCTGCAACTGTTAAATTTACTTTACATCTTCCAGGGCCTGGATCCTGAATCGCTAATGTTTCGAGATGGCAGAAGAAGGATCGATATGATTTTAGTTTACGAAGAAGAGGATTTTGGTGTTATGACAGAAACAGAAGCCCAAAAACGGGAACACAGGCGAACCTTTCAAGTACCTTTATGCTTTTAGCTGACATATTTATTCATATTACGAAAACTTTATTACATACAATAATTTAATGTATATTTCACCTATTATAGACAAGAAAATGTTAGTGTGCTCTAGATAGGATTGCCATAAGTATATACTCATAACACATTCAACGCCGACATACAGTTTTTTATCTACACCATAAAAGCACGCATGTGTACATAGTGTGAGACAAACTATACATTTTTCTGTTGAAATACGGGACATGTACGAGACGGGATTGTCAAATACGGTGACAGTCCCGTTATATATGTATAGCAACCCTAGTATGAACATTTACAGTTTGACAGCTCAGAAGTAGAACTACATATCTAGAGCTACATATCCGTGTATTTTGTAAAGTTCTTCTAAACAAAATATATTTTAGAAAACTCTATAGTCTCGCATTAAGGAATCCCTGCCGAAGATCCGAATTTGTTCCACACTAATCTAAAGTACGTATTCTTTAAAAAAAACTGAGTAGAGACGAACCGTTTCTTCTCGTTTAGTATCACGAGTTTCTTGGACTATGATTTGTTGATGCTGTAAATGTAATTATAAACATATGTAAATTTGATAGTAAAATGTCTACACCTTATTTATTGATCAACAGGAGAACTTAATAAAAGAAGGATTAGAATTAGAGTTGGAGAATAAGTGTTTATCATTTGACGAGAAGACTTGGTTCCTCAAGATCCACATCCCGTGGAAGACTGAAATGAGGCTAGCTGAAGTCATCGGCATGAAACTACCAACCAAGAGATTTATTACAATTTCTGTTAGGGCATGGGTAAGAAGAATTCTATCTAAAAAATGTTTATGTATTTGTCTAACAAAATCAAATTTGATAAATTTAACGAGAAGATGACATGTAGAGATTATAATTTAAGATATTTGTGAGTATTTAGTTTTTTTTTATATTAATTGTACCTTAATTTCTTCGAATAAAGATTTTCTGTTCCTTAAAATAAAAAAAGATAAATTGAAACTTAAGAACTTTCCACACAAAAACCTATAAACTCTACTCGTAGATACCTAGTTTAAGTTCAACAATTATTTTAGAGTGAAGAAAAACAAGCTGAAAGAGATAGGAAATGGTATTCAAAATGGCGTCGCCGCTGGAAACAAATGTATGAATATGAGCACAGTAGAATAGAAGCTGAGCCATCATTTTACGGAGCCACTGACCACAAGGGAGTCAAAAGGGAGGAACAGTAAGTCACAATTACTCCTTACTTAATTACAGAAATCAGTTCCAACGATAATTATTACCATTTACCTATAACATTTTAGATATAGAATATTAATGTGTTAATGTTCTAAAGCAATTACTTAGACAATTTTGCTAGTGTACTTCGATTGACTGTCGTAATTATTAGCAATCAATTCTTATTTGATAACATAATTATACCTTAGACAAATATGAAGGAAAGATCTTAATGACCATCTCAAAGATATCTTTCGCATTGATCGGATCCAATTTAGGAGGCGGCTGGTTCTCGGCGGCCGATTCTCCTGTATGTAGGATAGTGTCGCTTAAAAGGATTAAATTTTGAAGTCTTGTCAAACGTCACACTTAAGGAAACTGTAAGAATCAAAATAGTCTGATTTTTTTTTTCTTCATCAAAATCGACCGAAGACTAGGAGTCTAGTCAGCATTTTTTGATATCTCGTAGTTTAGGCAGTCGTCGTCGCAGGCGCCGACTTGAAAATTTCAAACTGATGGTTGAATTTAACAACAATTAAACATACTTCGTTAGGCAACCCATCACTACCGGTTTTGTTAGCGTACTTTAATATATAAAAAGTTGATAACCGCTCGGTAAGGGTATCTCTTCTACTCTCTTACAGCTCAATATTTTGATTAATTACTTGGTGTATTTACAGATTTTTAGTAAAAGACAGGCACACACAATTCTCTCCCGCCCAGCGAAGTTTGCTTGTCATGCAAATATTGCTTAGGGCTAAATTTGACAACACAGATACTAAGGTACGAAAACATTTCTTGTTGGTAAAATATTGTTTAGTTACGTACCAAAGTACCAATCACATTTTTATTTCTGCATTAAGCTAAATGCATATATTTTAGATTTTTCTTTTGTTTATCTGGTGACTTACAAATTCTGAGCAAAAACATAGATTTTGTCACAAGGCATTGAATTTGTTGAATTACCTATAATAGTTGTAATTGTTAAAATTATTCTTTCTGTTGCATTCGACTTTGATGTGCGTACTAGCTCACCTACCTAATTATAGGAAAGTGGTTATATTTTTATTACGCCGTAGGTAATAAAAGCGTGTATTTTTCTGCAGATGGGCATCAGACGGTTACTCAATGACTCCACCTACGTCGCTTGCTTTCCCCTGCACGAAGGAAGATATGACGTGGATATGACTGATAGGACTAATAGTGATAGAAGAGTAAGATTTAAGTCTAGGTTTTCAGGTTGTTTAAAAAAAAGTAACTTCACGACCGTTATACCTTCAGTGGTCAGAAACTACGCTTTTATAGGGAGCGGTTTCATATTTAGCCAACTTTTCTATTATTCGATCACGAAAAGTGCAAGCTGGTCGATGTTGTACCAGACTCGAAAAATCACATAATTTTATTTTGTGTTCTTGACCAAGAATTGTATCCGGTACCTGTCTCATCTTGTTTTTTACATCTCATGTTATCTTGTTTTTTAACACAGTTTAATAACTCATGGAGGGAAAAAAATAAATTTATTAGTTACTTTTCTTGAGTCTGGTGGACATTTGCCACTTGCCTTGAAAGGATTTTTCTAAATGTAAATAAATAAAAACTAAATATAAATATTTCCAGACAGGTCACACAGCGCCATCTAATTTCCGTGGTAAGCTACGAGGCTTGTGTTACGGAAACTAGATGGTTGATATACTACATATTATACTTTTTTTTTGTAAATATATACATATTAACATATAAACACCCAGACCGAGACAAATTATACAATGTACAACTTGCCCCCGGTGGGAATCGAAACCACGACCTCCCGAGTTCACGGCAACGTTTGTTACCACTAGACCACGGAGGCGGTCAAAATGTATCTCCATTATTGGGAAGAAACTAATACCAATTATATATTTCCAGCTTCTTTATTTAGAATGGGCTCGACCAAGCAAATGGTATAAGAAACAACCGATATGGCTAGTTCGGAGATATTTTGGAGATAAAATCGGTCTATATTTTTGTTGGTTAGGATTTTATACTAAAATGTTGTATGCACCAGCCATAGTTGGAACTTTATGTTTTCTTTACGGACTCGCTAGTATGGATTCTATAGATAATATACCGAGGTAAAATTATTGGACTTTTAGGGCGGCTTGCGCCAACCGTTAGTTATTCAAAGATTGGCCAAAGCCGCCCTCAGAAACATATACGAGTATTCACCTGTAGACTGAGAGCCCGTGAACCCTCCGACTAAATTTCTTTAGCGATATTTCTTAGCTGTACTGTAAGTAAACATAATTTGACAGGACTCAGCCCTGCACGTTATCATACAATAAATAGATAAAGTGTAAGAAAAAGCTAACAATTTCGCTACGATTTAGATTATTCAGTTTAAAGTATTGAACTATTCCAGGTAGGTCTCACTAAAAGCACAAGCGCCTACTAGGAGAGTCGAAACATCATGATTAAAGTTCGCTCTGTAAAGTTGTAGTAGTAATAGTACATTCTAGCTACGGAACCCTCTGAGTAACGGTATTCCTTTAATGGTTCTCACTCGTATATAAATTTCAATTTTACATAACGAACTTAATTTTTAATCAACTCCTTACGACTCTTCTGGTAGGTTCGCTCACCTAAATCACCTGACATTTATTTCGAATTCTTTATTCTAACTTAAGAAACTGAACCGAAATAAAATTTACAGGTTACATGACATTTTTTTATATCAACTATTAATTATAATATGATGACGTGCTGGGGATGATTACCGTACTTAGGATCACATTGTAGTTTACTAGGTAAACAAATTTCTAGTCTAACAGGGCGACCGTTAGTCAGAGAGTTCACGAGCCCTTGGGATATAACTATTTATTACTTTATAGAATGTTCAACATTTTCAGTAAAGAAATCTGTGACGTGAACGGCCCCGGCAATACGACTCTGTGCCCTCTCTGTGACAGAGCTTGCCAATATCAAAGACTTTCAGATTCCTGCCTCTTCGCTAAACTAACATATTTATTTGATAATCCGGCTACTGTATTCTTTGCTATATTTATGTCTTTTTGGGGTTAGTATTTATTAATATTTATTTATACTATATTAATTTACCAATAGGTGAACTTAAAGCTAAAAACAGATTTCTCTGTCAGTCTACGTTTGGACTCATTGAATTATTATTAATTATAAAATATAATATAAGAAGGTCCATAATACATAATGAGTGTAATATTCTATTCATAAACTTTAACCAATTAGGATATACATATATATACTTACATATGAACAATTACATTCAACCACACACTTACAAGCCAAGTCGTCTGGCCAGCCTGGCGAGTGTAGGCCAAATTCTCCAGATATATCTTCTGGAAGACCCATCTCCAACAGTGGAGGTCTAGGACGCTGTCGTCTAGGGGTTGTAATGATGAAAAAAATGACACACTTACATAATAACATATTATAAGAGATACTGAGAATATACCTACTCGTATATACAATTATAATAATATCAACTATAATGAAGCATTATATCATAAGAAAAAAAATAAAATAAAGTTATCTTGTAAGTGAGGATTAACTTACAAGTTCCAAAAAAATGATAAATAGGTTGAGTTGATGAATGTCTCTCAGGTAACAGAATTTGCTCTTAAGGTGTAGAAATGGTTTAAAGCAAAGTCAACATTCAAAATTTCGGTCGATCCTTAATTGTAAGTAAGCCACTTAAGAGCGTTTAACACTTCCGCACCCCTCTCGCTCGCACCAAGATTTTTCATGAATGCTGATAGATTATATATAGCTATGAAAGTTAATAGACAACATTTCCTAAAATACACTCAGACTTGCATCATCTTTGAAAATATAGGATTGTGCGGGCGAGAGAAATTCAAACGCGTTAAACCTACTTAAGTTGGGCGATATTGCGTAACATGATCAAATTTACGCAAACCAAACTTTAATAAGTAGTAACTAAAGTTTTTTTTAATATACTTAACGTTAATTATTTCAAATCGGTTGCATTTGTGCTTTGCCCACTTACTTATTCTCTTTGAGCAAGTATAATATATTATACGATTGTAAAAAACGTAATTGCCTTATTATAGGCAAATTGCGACGAAGGTCTCTATAACAAGGAGACTTTTTAAATATAATGATAGCCTTGTTATATTTATAAGGCTCCATGCAACAATGCTAGCTAGCATTATTATAAGGATATATCATATTTAATTGAGGTCGCCAAATCCGATCGATAAAAGATTACCTACTAGAAACTATTTTAATTGACATGCATATCTAAATTAATCCATGACTCACTAAGCTCAATAAGCGTTGCCCACATTTGCTTTGCTAACTCTACCTACCGGTTGCAGAAATAATAATTAAAATAATCAATATTTTGATATAGAAATTATTGTATATATAAACATTATTAAACATTATCTTATGACATGTGTAACGTATGCTTATGAGGCACGTCATTGGCCGAAATAACCAAAGTGACAAGCTATCATCAAGTAGCGTATACTAAAATAATAATAAGAGATTATTTTAATCATCCTTTCTGCAACTGGCCATAAGTAAAATAAATATTTATGTTAGGGCCTATTACCTACATAATTATATCGATGATTTATTTATAATTGCTAAGCTGCTAGTCTTCTGCTAACAGCTTACTCTTTGGACCACTTCGCTGCTTATTCTTCCACTAACAGGAGTAGAATCATTCAATCATGTTCTCGGTTACTTACCGGAGTTTGTGCGGCTAAAGCTACAGATCGTATCTTCGCTCTTAAATGTATCTTAATAGGTACAATGGCGAGTATATACATTATGCTTAGTTTAACGTTTTACAGGAAAACAATCAAGACTACCAAATTGCACATCCAAAAAGATCAATCTCTCGTCAAAAACCTTGTATTAAACTCCAAAACATAAATTACAAAAAATATCAAAAAGCTTTATATGTATTTGTGTTTCTATTTTAAATAAAACTCCAAACTGGTTAAGGGATTATATGATATTTTTTTGATGATAGGCAATTAAAAAGACAAATAAATTTTATGTTAACTAAGAAAGCCTACTATACTATAAACGAGGCGTTGGAGGATGATGACATATTTACCTACGACATAAATTCATATTTATTATTAACGTATTTTTTCTAGTCTTTTACAGCCACAAACTAGACCTAAATTATTATAATAAATGTTAGGCTTAGAAGTGGAAGAGTATATACTATATTAATAAAAAATAAAATAACAATAATGGAAATTGGGGCTGTTCCTTAACCACTTCGAAAGGTATACCGTCATAATGATACTTTTTTATATAAAAGGTAGGACATACATTGAAATATTAATAACCAACTTTGAATCGCTATAGATCCTAAATGGCCACTCTAAAAAAAATGATAAGAAAAGCAATATAGTTCGTCGACTTCAATTTTTTAAATTTTCCACAATAACGCGTCTGGTTTCGCTTTAAGAAGATTTGATTAATTTCATATCTTCAGTGACACTCGCGTGTGCCACAAAGGAACAACATAGGCTGATAAACACAGCGCAGTCGTGTAAAAATATGTATGTTCAAAAATTTAATTAATTCTTTAACAAAATAGCAACTACATTTTTGGAGCTATGGAAACGTAAGCAGTCGATTCTTCGTTGGGAGTGGGACCTTGTGGGTGTGGACCATGACGAGGAGCCGAGACCGGAGTTTGAAGCTTCAGTAAAAACCTTCAGAACCAATCCGGTAACGAGAGAGAAGGAGCCCTACATGCCAACATGGCAGAAAACCATGAGATATGTTGGTACCAGCAGCGCTGTGCTGTTTATGGTAAGATCATTTTACACTTTTATATGTTTTTGGTAAACGGAGGAGGCTGGATTGTGAGAACCCTTTCCTAAAAATCTTAAAAGGATTTAAAGTGTTCAAACCTCAGCATGTACCAATGAGAAATGAGACTATTAGTACGTACATTTGTCATAGATTCCACTATAATATCTACAACATGTAGAATCGTCATAAAAATTGTCATGAGATCCTTGCCAACCCGTCCGGCCGGCCCGAGTGTGGTGTGAGTGTGGCGAGTGTAGGCCTAATTCTCCAGAAATTTCTGCAAGGCCCATATACTTCATTTAAAGTCTAGGACTATGTGTTCTAGGGCCTGCGATTATGATGATGCCATGTTTTTAGACCATAGTTTCATTTTAGGTAATCACTAAAGCGTCGCGAACCAATCGTAAATCAAAATTTCAGTCATCAATTTTCTTTAACAATTTAACTTTTGGCGTTAATAAAATTAATATAATATAATAATTAAATTAAAATTACTATGAAATGGTATTTGCAAAATATAAAATAAATATGAATACTAAGGATAATGATATAAATATTAGTAAAATAATTTTCAAAATTTTTAATTAAATATTTATAATTTATATAAATAAACTTAACTACCTACAAATATGACTCCAAATTAAAACCAAAATTACGACTGTCCGATGGGCGAAGTGTGCGAAGAACACTCGCTGCGTTCCCCCGTTGAACGGCGAGACCTTTGAACAAAATATTCCTTACTCAAAGGGGCAATTGTTACCCTCAAACTCACGAAAGAACGCCAGAGCCCTCATCCGACCACAATCACATTCGTTTCGACTGCAAATGGGATGAAGTACTTGTGTGACGGACAGAGTGGTCAACACATGTGTCATCCCAAACCAGTACATGCGTCGTTTGTATGGAATCAATGACATCTCATCCGGACTTTTACCATGACACCTAACTATCCCCGATGTCACAAAAATTACTTAAATAATATAAAACAAATTCTTTATTGCACTTAAAAACTTAACAGTCAAGTTATTAAAGTATTTATTCGAAGTTAATTAATATAAATTAGATATAACAATAAATAAAACAAATTAAATCCTATAAAAAATAATTTTAGTAAAAAAAGTCAAGTATCATCACGACCGCTTAAAGAAGCGGATTCACAAAGAGGTGGCTTTACAATAGGCCTATCATGACAAGTGACAAGTCGAAGTATTTCTCTAGCGTACCAGACTAAAGAAATATCACATATAACCCGCCCCGACCAAGAGTCGAATCTGGTAACTCAGAAGTCTAAATCTTTACTGCACTGCAGTAAATCTTTACTGCTACAACGGAGTCAACTACAGTGAAAGAAAAATAACGGTTCGAGATGTCCTATCAGAGATAGACTGGTAAAATTTCCCCTCTGTACTCGTATAAGCCTATACGTAGGCAGAAATATTTGCCATCCTTTCCATTTATTTAATATTCACCATACTCGTACATTAGCTTGACCGATGCTATTAGAAGCGATTAGCGTTGAGCATCGTCACGTTAATACCAGGTGAACTACTCGTAAATGATTCCAGATCACAATAGTAATGGGTGCTGTGCTAGGAACTATAATATACCGCATCTCAATGGTGTCGGTGATCTATGGAGGAAGCGGCTTCTTCCTCAAAAAACACGCCAAAATATTTACCGCAATGACGGCTGCTGTCATCAATTTGATCATTATTATGATCTTAACTAGGGTAAGTTGATTCTATAAGAGACATTGACACGAGTTTTTCACTAAAAACTGTACCAACGCTATAAGTGTTTAAATGATCACCCCGCTAGGCGTTTAGGACATTTAGGCTGAGTTGCACCAAAATAAAGTACCTATCTGTAACTAATTGTAAAGTTTAAAGTCAAAACTGGCGTCGAACGTTTCGGATTTGATGATTATTTTTTTGGTTGGTAGGCCATACTTAGGAGGTGGTCCTATATACATTTTATCGTAATTGATTAAGAGCTTTATGAGAAAATAAACGAAGCGCAGTCGTATTGATGAAAGCGCCTCTTCTTTTCTGATAGTATTAGTTTACCTTTACCTTTCGATTCCAGATATATGCCCGAGTCGCAGTATATCTAACTAACATGGAAAATCCAAGAACGCAAACAGAATATGAAGATTCATACACATTTAAGATATTTTTCTTTGAATTTATGAATTTTTATTCGTCACTTATTTACATCGCTTTTTTTAAAGTAAGTATTCTACATCGTATAATTAGTTATTAACCAATAATAATATTTTCAAATATGTTTGCTTATAATATTTTTGATGAGATAATAAGGAAATTTATTTATACTGCTTTACGCGTGAAATGAATGTCTAGTAATAATAACAAGTATATAAGTGCATTTCTTTTATCCATAGGAATGGCACATCAAAACATTGGTTGGCAAAATAGATTAAATAGAATTGTGGGGTTTATACAAATAATTGTTGGTATAAGTGTGCTGAATTTGTATTTTGTGTCCCATATAATTTATTGGATTAGCAGAGTAGCCAGGATGCTGGCAGTGTTGCCACACTAAATAAAAATGCTTATGGCAAAATAATAGTTTTATTAAATGAAGAATTGAAAATGTTAATTGTATTATATTTTAATGACTAGGGTCGTTTCTACGACTACCCCGGCGACGACCAGGCCCGTAAGTCTGAGTTCTTCAGGCTCAAAGGTGACATCTGCGACCCAGCAGGCTGTCTTAGTGAATTGTGTATTCAACTTGCAATTATCATGATTGGCAAGCAATGTTTTAACAACTTCCTCGAATTAGGATATCCGTACGTAAACCTTAGATACTATGTGTGTGTTTTTTCTCCTTGTTCCCTATATAAACATCATCATGGCATCGGGCTACACAAATATTTTTTAGACCATGTTAAGTCGTTCCTTAAACCTGTGTCTGTCCTTTTAGTCTCTCTTTGTTTCACAACCTGCACTTGCCAATTTGTGCTATTTTTATCACTAGAAGTATCACTAATAGAGATGTAGCTGATGTATGTATGTGTCGTATGATCTTAAAACTACAAATGAAAAATAAGACAATGATCGATCATTTTTATCTGTTATAAATATTTTGTACATTTTAACACTAAATATCATTAAATTTAACATCTTTAAACCCAATAAAAACTTAAACTATCTTTAAATACAAAATGCCCACGGAAACGTCCTATCAGAGATAGTCCCAAGAAGACTGGCAACATTTCCCCTCTGTATAGCGAGGCTAATACGTTGGCAGAAATAATTGCCAGCCTTCCTGTCTCCAGATTATCCGTGAGCCGTTTGGACAACTTGGTCAGTCGACGCTTGGCTATGGGTCCCCATCGACTCCAAACCGTGCGAGATGTTCATTTTTGTAAATAGTTTTACTGCCTCGCAAAAGTTAAACTCACTCGGCGATTGCTAATGACGTAGTGCGTGTTTATGTGAACTTTGTTGCAATAATTGTTTGATATTATTATCTGTATGTTTCCTGAATAGAGACAATAAATAAATACGACAATTTGGAATAGGACGATAACGTATTTTTGATTGAATATGGGATATAATCCTTTTAGTTACATTTTAACAGGAAGTTTTACAACTGGTGGCGAAAGCGTTCCCACCGCGCCGTCACGCGGGACCTGACGAAGGCGCACATGGCGTGGGAGCAGGACTACCATCTTCAGGACCCAGGACGACTGGCTCTCTTCGACGAATATCTAGAAATGAGTACGTTATTTATCTTCTTAAACAATGAGGCAATAAACCAGGATAATAATAACCATTGTCATGAGAACAATCGACAAAGGTGTAGGTATTTTAATGGCACTCTATAACATTACAAGATTAGTAGGTTCTAATAACGAAGAAATATTTGAATGAACTTCACTTTATATGAAAAAAAGACGCTAATATAACGGTCATGGGTTTGTCTAACAAACTATAGTTAAGGCTAGACTGGATGTTTTTTAATTGTGCGTAAAAATGCTTAAAGGAGTCTCGAGGCCGAAAAACTAAATTAGCATCATATTTATTATTAATACGGGCCTATATCTTCCAATAAAATAACAAGATTAAGTATTACCATCTTATAACAGACAGCGATAACTAAAAAGTATAAAATAAAACAGTTAAAATAAAAATAAATAAAACAACACTGCAAAAAATAACTTTAATTAAAAACTGAAAAGAAATAAATAAGAACTATAAAGGAAAAACAACCCCAAGGGTTCCGTCGCTAAAAAGTTTGATAACCGCTGAACTACATCATTGAAATAATTTTATAATTTTATTACATAGTGGCTTTATCAGTCGACCCATTAAAATCCGAGACCGCCTCAAATCTTTCCAACAATGGGTTCAGACTGAAAGTCGCTATATAATATATAAAATTATTTTATTGGTGCGGTTATCCAACTTTTTGGCCACGAAACCATTGGGCTTGTTTTTTTATTTTTAGTTTTAATTTATATCTTTTCAGTTTTTAATTTATTTTTATTTTTTATTACGCGTGTATAACAAATAGATACGACTATATTGTTTATTATTATCATATCCGCCACCCCACTTATATACGAGTACATGTATCTGTAATGGACTTTATATTTCAGTATTACAGTATGGATTTGTAACTTTATTCGTGGCGGCATTTCCTTTGGCTCCGTTGTTCGCTTTGCTCAATAACATTGCGGAGATTCGGTTGGACGCCTACAAGATGGTGACACAGGCCAGAAGACCGCTTGCTGAACGAGTTGAGGATATTGGAGCTTGGTAAGATAAATATCACTTAAGATAAATTGATCCAAATATATATACAATTTAAAAATATTTCAATTGTGTATTTAGGCGGTTATCAATCTTTTTGGCGACGCACGGGACCTTTGAGATCATTTTTTTTTTAGATTGTTCCTTTTTGGGAAAATTTCGGGTTGAGTCTTTTTGTTTATTCATACCACAATAATTGACTTAATAACGGCAATGGGAAATGTTGCCAGCCTCCTTGGGACTATCCCTGAAGGGTCGTCTCTAGAGGAATTTTTTTAATTATAGTAAAGTAAAGTAAAGTATCATCACGACCGTTTCCCTTTCGGGGTGGTCAGAAACCACGGTTATAAATAAGCGGATTCACATTTAGCCAACTTTAATATAAGCCAATCATGACAAGTGGCAAGCTCGTCGATGTCTCCAGCGTACCAAACTCGAGAAATATCACAAATAAATTAAATATTATGTAAATAAATACATTTACATAAATAAATATTTTTTTGTTTCCCGACCAGGAATCGAACCCGGTACCTCCGAGTCTAAATCCACGGACTTAACCGCTAGACCACGGAGGCAGTTTTTTAATTATAATTTATTTTTTATTAGGTTTCGTTTATATTTATCTTTTTACTCTTTAAATAGTTTTAATTATATTCCTATAACGCTAATTATTCTTATATTATTAGTATCCAGCATGGTGGATATTGGCCTAGCCATAAATATAGTTTTTTTAATATACTGATATAATGAATAATTAGACTATTTTTTAGGTTTGGAATTTTAAGAGGAATCACTTATGCAGCTGTAGTATCTAATGTAAGTCAGATCTTTTCTCAATTACTTGAAACTATAACATACGTGTATGTATAATTAGTTATGTAGTGTTTTTAAGAATATAATTATTTATGTAATTTAAGTATTATTATTTTTATGATGTTTGTCGTATATTTAATTTAACTAGTACTAATAAGTAATTTAATTATTTTTATTTTATTTTTTGTGTACTTCGATTTCTTGTCCCGAAGGTTGATGGTAAGAGAATGCCAAGCGGCATTACATTTGTGGACAGGAAGATTTTTCAGGATTTTATAATAATTTAACAATATCATTGCGGTTGGGGAATCACATGTCAGTAATATTTCAGGCCTTCGTGATAGCGTACACAAGTGACTTCATTCCTCGTATGGTGTACAAATATGTGTATTCTCCCGATAATACACTTAAGGGTTACATCGATCATTCACTATCAAGTAAGTACCTATTATCGAAGTATTTTAGGTATTCGAATTTTAATACTTAAGAAGATTTTGTCCTAGTAATTTAATTTAATGCCGCAAAATAATGACCTAAATCCTGCATTTAGAGGTGACTCATATCTTTAGGAAGGATGAAATTACCGAACCTTATTTACGAAAATAATAAATGTTTCCTACAAAAAAAAAACAAATTATTAGTTAATCCTTTACAAATTGTCAATATAAAGTCAAAGTCAAAATATCTTTATTCACGTAAACCTATTACAGGCATTTATGAAACGTCATTAATTTAATTATTTTGAATGATTCTACTCCTGCTAGTAGAAGACTAAGCAGCAAAGTGGTCCAATAAGTAAGCTGTTAGCAGAAGACCAGCAGCTTAGCAAATTCCAGTGACCTGTTAATGTTTAATCTGACTGAGAAAGGAATCTGCAAGGAAAACTCAACTATATCAGATTTACAAAATAAAACATATACAGAACTGCACCACAACGATCAATTAATAACCTTTTAAATTAAGTTATCAGTACCTATGAGAATACAATACCTGGTACAGCAGTAACCCACCAGGCAAGTCAGAATTAAGGTAGACTACATACCTATGTGCAACCCGAAAGTCGACAAAACACAAAAAACCTCTGTTAATTTAAGAACAATAAATTGAACGTGTTCGGCCTTGGTCCCAGGCCCCCACAGCAGCACCCGATCACGGACATAACGCATGTGCCAGCCATCCCCCCGCTCAACCAGGCCCTTAGGGTGCGGACCGGGACCCGACACACGTGCCACCACTGCAATGACCTTCTAAGGAAGGGGCGACCACCGGACACGCCACACCATGAGAACCTGAACACTAAGAATGACTTTCGAGACACACACAAGCATAAACATAACAATTACTTCCTAAGTACCCAAATGTTGCCATGCAATTCCGTTAACAAACTTATATATTAGTTAATAAAATAATAAATACATAATAGTAACTAAATGTTACATATAAAATAATTATATTATAATAATAAGGTAATAAAAAAATATTACTGTATCACAATAAACAGTATTTACTAATTAGTCAATAATGTATTAGTAACTAATTGTTACATTCAAAATATTTTTTATGAGACAGTGGCTTGATTAGGCAAATTCCCAAGAAATGCATTATACTTGATTAACTTGTTTAGTGTTCAACACATCTGACTACAAAGCTGACTGGGGTGCGGACGAGAACGAGTTTGATCCCCCGATGTGCGCCTATCGAGGGTACCGCAACCCCCCTGAACACGACGACGCCTACGGTCTCTCCCCCCACTACTGGCACGTCTTTGCCGCCAGACTTGCATTTGTTGTCATTTTCGAGGTAAAAAACTTTCCTATTAATTTGTACAAACCATTACGAAAGTACCCAGCGGCGACGAAAAGCTATTCCTACACGTAGGAAGCTATAAGTAGTAACCTTCGTGTATACGCTCTATTAGAGTCGGGACCACCACTCAAGGCCGATAGTCGTAGCGCTTGTGTACTATTTTTTAATGCAGTATCATTAATAAAATAAGAAGTTACCAGTGGAGCGGAGTGCAGAAATAAAATAATTGTATAACATTGTCAGTTCCGTTAGTTACTCGTAAAGGATTCCATTTCCGGCTAAATAAAGGCGTTTCAGATGATAAGATTTATTTATTTATTTATTAAATACGAGTACTTTATTGCACTTTACTTAAGAGTATGTACAAAGGCGAACTTAAAGCCATTTCGGCTTTTTCTACCAGCTAACCTTTGAGAGAGTGAGACGTTTTTAATTTAATTATAATCATATTACGTGATTAGCTCAACTGAAAGAGTGACAAGCCCTACCTGAATGACCTGACGTGAGAAACTAGCGTTTAGTCAGCCAAATAAATACGACTAGTACAACCCACAGGTTGTGCAAATTCTTTTGTATGCCATAATGGTCTGTTTTCTGTCGATGACTACAGTTGTCCTTAAAATTAATTGTGGTGACGTCAACCTTAACAATATTTTAAATGATTTTTTGTCCCCTAGCACGTTGTATTTGGTCTGACTGGGTTGATGCAGCTGCTTATCCCTGACGTACCGAGTGAACTTCGCACGCAGATGCAGAGGGAATCTCTCCTGGCCAAAGAGGCCAAGTACGAGCATGGAAGGAGACGGTTGTCTACAGAATATAGACAGTTGCTCACAGACAATAAAACTGATGGAGTTGGTAAGGACAAGCTTTCTTTCTTTTATTCTTTAATCCTGCTTCAAAGACCCATAATTTATTTATTAGTTTAAAAAGTACATTTTTACAAAAAATCCCCTACTTGCGACCCAAACAAGACGATGTTCCATAAGAGTGACAGAGAGCGGTAACAACCCCGATTGGCCGAGGCCTACTGATCAAAAACTGAGAAATTATACTGAGCAAAGCAATTTTGTTTGTACCGCCTGTAAAATTTATTTTTATTGTTTCAGAGCGGGGCTCTGGAGGTGGCCCGTGGATGCGCCGCACGTCACGCGCCTCAGACGGTCTGGATGCGCACGTCGCTGTCGCTATTAGACCAAACACGCCCCCACATTAAAAGCACTTTCCCTTTATCTATCCACAGTTTATTATTATTTTCTAAACATTATTTCGCACCTTTTAGATATTTTCAAAATATATAGACTGATATTAATCATAATCCAGTGTTTTATTTCTGTATTAACTATTTGTTGAAGATTATTTGTTAGGCCACAATGTAGTAGTAACTACTTACCCACCGATGAACGCTATAAACCGAGGAATATACTCGTAGAAATATTTACATATAAACCAACAGGAACTATGTACCTACTAATAGGTTGAGCAAGAGATTTTTTTGATGACATGAAAACTTAAAATATAAAACATTTGTATATAAAGCGAGATAAATATGACAGAAAAAATATCAACCCACTGCTTTATGTCCCATTTTAACCAAAATATATGGTAAAATACATTATTAAAAATTATATTTTCAATTCAATTTTCTTTATCCGCAACAAAAAGGTTTCCGTTAAGGAAAATCGACAAACATGACGATATTATTTTATTTTTTATTTTTATTATTAGATTTACTCTATGGCGATATTCAACTTAAAATTTTAATAATGCAATTCATAATGTCGATAAAAAGAGTATGTACCCGTTTGTGCAATTTTTATGGTTAATTGTTCTGTTTGCTGTTAATTATCGCTTAACATACCTACCCTATGTTCGACTTGTCGCTTAAAAAGCGCTTTTTTTCACTTTGAAATTTTTTGTTCGACTTGGCGTTTGTCTATGGTTTCCATACGAAATTCGGTAAAAAAAAACAAACTTTACTTTATATGCCTTCAAGTCGAATATAGCACTACAATAAAAATTTTGCCTAGAAGAAAATTAAATTAAATACTGGTAGGTTTGTACTAGTATGCACATATTAATAATATTATAGTTATTAGTGTAGTACCGTATTTTTTTAAATACGAGTAACTCGCTATACCTAGGGTCAATTATCTAAAGATAGTATCCAATAGTATATATCACTACTCACAAATGCACAAAATATGTAGGTATGTGAACAAGATAGCTCTCAGTCAGCACGTAGAAATCCACAATGTCAAATTGTTTCATAAACAGAATGAAATCTCAAGGGCAGTCTCAGCAAGTTTAATGCCGCGACCAAGGAGATCTAATCTTTCCCAACGGAGCCGTAATGCAATTAGGCCACGGAACATTGCAAATCAATTAACTAATGTATTTCTCAATGTTTTACTCATGATCAGTTGTACTTTGCATGTTCACGTGTCGGCAAACCATCCGCTCTATTTGTTCTGTTAGGAAAGATTAGATCTCCTTGGTCGCGGCATTATTAATAATAACAATATTCACTTAAAACAATTAAAAAAAAAAACGAATCACAGACAATGACAACGTGAGTTGATTTGACAATTGTTGTTTTTTTTTAAATATATTATTTGTATTTACTTGAACATAAATTTATCTTATGAGTAAATTAATATTACAATAAAGAGAGAAGAGAACACCAACAAAAAAACATGAGTCCTTCGTGCCATTTTGCGCGGACATGTCAAGTGCAAGTTTTTGTTTTGTAAATGAATTTACTGTGGATATTGTTAGTCAAAAGTAGTGTTGTTTTCTTTAATAATGTGCTATAATGAAAATAATTATAGAAAACGATAAATTGAACTTTAAATATGGGGCCCAAGTCGCAGTTAATTTTTTCAGGTTTTTCCGATCTGTGAACTCACATATTATACCCGACGTGATTGGGCTATGCCGCGAGTGACTCCAAGAAAAGCATCAAATTCTTGGCTGTATGAGCTAGAACCTTTGCCTTCCCTATCACCTCATTCATTATCCATCGGGAGATTCACTATATATTTTTTTACGTGTGGAATGTATTTATTCGAAGATAATTAATATACATTAAATATAAAATATTCACTATATACAAACAAAAAACTACTGTCAGCTGTCAACAAACGTCAAGTGCCTTTAAACACGCATTTCAACGAGGGACGGGGGCCGTCGCGTTGTCGTGACTTTCCTAGCTTTAAATACTTTTTGTTTCGTTACGCTTGATAAAAATAGTTTTTTAAGAATATTATGATTATCCTTATTGCATTGTTAGGTATTTAAATTAGCTAGGATTATGGGTGCGCGTGTGTCCAGAACTGATTTCGAGTGGGTTTATACGGAGGAGCCCCATGCTAGCCGCCGGAAGATTATTTTGGGTAAGCAATTACGTCATTTATTCCATTAAAAAATGTAAAAGACTAGGCAACTGAGTTGGGTAAACCGTAATCTACGAACCCTGCTTTGTACAGCTTTAACGGTAACAGGAATCTAGATTTACATTCTTAGTCATTTTAGAAGTTGCAGCCAGAGAAATCGCGTAATGTTTAAAAGTGTGGTCTACGAAATATTGTTGAATATGTTGAGCTACTTGGTTCTACTATCTAGTGTTGTGATTAAAAAAGAGTTAAATAAGAGTTATTGACATTTATTACCCCTCAGTTTAAATAAGCAAATCTTAAGTTTTTATTGACTTCAGCAGCCATATTCCATTACTTAAGCGCATGAAGGTTGAGTAATGTAACGGAGCACACAATGCATGTTTGTTGGTGTGCTTTACTCAATTTATCTAGTACCCATTACTCTCACCATCCACCAATCTACTCCCCCCCCCACCCAACCAAAAACTATAAAATTCTGTCTTGGAAACTCTTTCCATAAATGTATTGATGGCAGACCTGCTTAGGCCTAATTCTTTCAGTAAGTGGTGCAAAGATTTTGCTGGAACTCCTCTAGCATCACCTTCCACTGAGTAAACCTGAGTCTTGAACCCGTACCTGATCATTTCTTCTGTGAGATCATAATATTTATTTGACTTCATGTTGTGGTCTTTTGGAATTTTTTATTCCCACGGAACGGTAAGTTCAATAAGGATAACTTTTTCAAGTTCCCAAAAAACATTAAGTCTGTCTGGTATATATAGCTAGTTCATCTGGGATCCTATAATGATGTTCAAATGTATCCATGAGAATTATACGGGCTGATATGGCGCCAAGGATGCTTGCATTTAGAAGACCAATTGTACATTAGTGTGCTTCACTTCAGGGCTGGACGGATGAAGAAATTGCCCAAAGTTAGCTAGTCTAGCCTAGAGTCATCGCGTGCACTATACACATCATTAATCCTTCGAGCTGTTGCTTTAGCGTTGGTGCCACTGTGTAACATTTTTTCCCTTTTTTTGTATATAACGCAGATATTTTAAATTAACAATGTTGTAAACAGACCAATGTCAAAGAAAAATCTAATGTATTATAATATTTGTAATATTACTGACATTTATTACTTAGTAGGTATTAGTTTTATTAATTTTGATATATACCCGTTTTTCCCCTGAATATATAATATATAATAAATATTATGATTAACAATAATGGGAGTTATTACTACATTATTTTATATTCTTATGGGTTGCTGAATTTCTTTACTAGGACATTTAAGAAAGGTGTTTTTTTAACACCACATCCATGTTTAGGTTCTTCTTGTAATATGATATTGTATCTCTTTACTTCTCCTCTAGTCATATATAATAAGTTAGTGATCAAGGTGTCTGCACTTCGACTATGCATGGATTATTATTTTATTATTTTTTATGTTTAGGTAAAAAATAATCACATATATTTTATTGTTTCATTAAATATTTCTACCAGTCCTTATATTGTCTATTATATTATTGTCTAACTGTCAAAATGTAGCATTCTCGATTGAGTGGAATGCCAGCTATAAAATTATAACCTTATTGTGACATTCCAAATTACCTGGTTTACAGTTAGTGAACCTTTAGCAGGCTAGCATAATAACAATATAATATTATTTACTATAATATAATTTACTTTAATAATAACACAAAGTGTAAAATTATTGTAAGATCTCCTCTCACGAGATGTTTATTTATACTTAGTTCAATAACTTAGGACTTGAAACCTAATAACAGCTTTTTCTGCTGGTAGACACTTGCTCGCTGATATATTCGAATAGCATGGCATATTTATCTGACACTGTCTGGTTTATGTAAAGGCAGGAATTGAAATAAGCTAGCTATATATAATGATCATCTTTAAAGAAAATAAGCTAGCATATTTTTTTTACCTAAAGATGATCACTGATTGGCCATTGTTAAGAGTTTTGTGCTTTTATGCAAATGTTATAGTTGACGATTAGATTGTTTAAAGCTGTATTTTTTTTTTTTGCCCTTTTCTGACTAAACTAAATACTTTAATTTCAATAAGTTTTTTTTCCACCTTATATTATATTAGAAATCAGACTATATCAGTTAATGTTGTATATAAAATCACAATCCACTGGAATTATTAACCTTCTATAAGATTGTTAGTAGAAACTCGTATTTTCCAGACAGGCAAGTTATACTTCTCCTGGAGCTCAGTTCGTTCTGAGATCCCAAATGTGTGTTCGTATGTTTCTGGTTCAAAATTAATTCTGTTTTTTAATTCTGGCCTTCAAAGGGCTTTGTTCCACTCCCACTCTAGAGTGACTCATATTTAGATGTTAAAGAAACCTCGGAATCATAGTAGGAGAAAACATCCAAGCGTGGTTGTATGATCATGGTCGACTAAAGGCGTCCCTTAATTTGTTGTTTCGATGATCCGTCAAGGCTGCGTATATATTGGTAGTGGTATGGGTACTTTTAAGATTCCAATAAATTGATATAAAAAATAAATTATATAAATGTTATAATATATTCAAATACCTATATTATAATATAAATAGGTTCAGATTATGTACACAATGTGGGCAGTTTCTATGGCCATGATATGATTATTGTTTGTTACTACATCTAGATATAGAATGAGCAATGAATGCATTTATATTAATTTAATTTAAAATTTCACTATTATAATTATATTATTGTTATTATTTTGTTTGCTTTTAGTTAAATAGGTATTTCTATGGAGTGCCTAATTTGTGGAATAAAACTGCGTGGATAGTTTTACGTCATTCCTGATAGGACTTCCGTCTGACCTGTCTGCTATGCCACTGTGTTTTCCCGGTAGGTACTTATATACTTGGGTGATACACCTAGTTATTTGTTTTTGTTACACATGAGTTTAGGATGCTAGGTCCACCAGTTTCATTGGCCTTGTTTCCATATATGAAAAAAACGTCTGTTGAATAACTTTGGTGTTTTCTCCTTGATTGTCGATTTTCTTTACTAAGAAAGCGTATGAAGTGCAGGTATAATTTAAATGTGTTTTTATGGTTACAATGGATTTTTTTAAGTATCATCATAACTTCCGTCAATTGTTGTTGTTTATTATTTCTCCCTAGCTTACAGCTGAAACAATGTTGTATTTATGAATGTTGTCGAAAGTGGCAATTCAGTCCCACACTCCAGATCTACTCCCTATCATATTTCTCTTGTTGGTTTGGAAAGGCTAATTAGCATTTTTGAGTTTAGTGAGATTTTTACGCTGCTATCTGGATTATTCTAGATTGATAGATAGAGAATAGATTCGACTGTTAGGTAGGTAAAATATTAAATTTAGGATAAAAAACAGACATACAGTAAAGATTATTAACTAAATATTAACTTATTAGGGTAAGCAACAGTATATCCAACGTCATTATCCACAATTTTTATGCAATCAACATTTATAAGCGATCAAAAAGAAAAAAAATATATTTGACAATGCATTTAACAATTGCCCTTAGTGTGTCAGATCTAAAGTTTGAGGAGATCAGATATGTGTCTCTTATATGAACCTGCAGATAGCGCGAATATCTCTACTTGATATTTGTTTATATAATGTATAATATCTATATATAATATAATTTATACTTAATGGTAATTATGAGCAGGCGTCTTCTCCTTTAATTAAAAACACAAATATTCTGTTAATTATGTATATCAAAATATGAGATATTGTTGATTTTGTTGGAGAACTAATAAATAAGTAGATCTCCCGTTTTAACTCATATCATAAACATATGCATTGAGAAAGGGGTCTTTCCTGGTAAATTAAAGTTAACTATAATAATTGAACCTCTATTTCAAAAAGAAGATCGCTACAACATGAAATGTTATAGACCAATAGCTTTAATACCCATATTATAAAAAAAATATAGAGAAAGTTGTCATTCATTTCATATTAACTTATATTAATATTTGGAACAAAATATATTTATAAATTATTATTAGACTGTTGCACCCTGCCCATAATCTCTCACCATCCCAAAGTTTAATTGTCAGAAAATGAGTAACAGAATTTAAAAAAATATTAATAATAATAAAATAATGAAGATAAGAGTTTTAAAAAAAAACAATCTATTAATTTACCAATATTTGTCTTACTACATAAAATAGTTTAAATATGGATAATAAACTATCAGTTGCTGCTATCTATATGGATCTAACAAAAGCATTCGATTATGTTGATACTTTTAGATAAGCTTAACGCACACTGTGTTCGAGGCAATCCTCTGGACATAATAAAATCATATTTAAGTGACCGGAGACAAATCTCAAGTATAAATATGAAAACTAAATGCGCGAAGCTTTATTCTTCCAGTGAAAGAAATATCTATTATGGCATAGGAAGCAAGCTTGGATCATTGCTACTCTTGCCTACATCATCGATATCATTATTGTTATAAACTATACTTTTTGCTGATGACTGTACTATTTTTAAAACTTATTTAATACTGTTAACTTTAATGCATTTGACAATGAAATTAAATAAACTCTTGGCAAATTGTAAAATTGGTTAAAACTAAATAATCTAACTATAATAATAATATATAATAAATAGATGAAACTAAACTATAAAGAAAGTTGTGAATCGACATTCAGTCCTCAGCATATTATGCACAATAAGATGTGAGATTGCGTTTTGAGGTAAGTAACTCAAGCGAAAAAGACAATCTTTAAAGCACAAAATAAATGTATGCGGTCTAAAAACTACTGTCGACCACACTTTGAATCACTTAAACTACTAACAGTGCCTTGTAGGAGAATATACGGCTATATTTACGAGATCTGACTTTAAATTTAATAATTCACGAATAAACAATAAAATATCCCATGGTATACAAGACAGCATTATTTGACAAGACCGTTTACGGAATGGCACCAAAGATCTATAATAAGTTGCCAGGCCTATTAAATAATAAATGTTGACCATATCAATGACTTTAAATCTAAATCAGAAAATTTTCTCATTGACAGCACAGTTAAGTATTTATAAATAAATAAATACTATATTTTATTATTATAGTATTGAAATGAATTTAATATATTATATTATAATATATGTAAGCAGAGCACAGTGGTGCACATTTGTTAATTAGTCGAACAATATAACCTGTGCCTCAAACAAATAAAGAATTTGAAAACTTCTCCTAAACCCAGGTATCTACATCTGACTAATTGTTGACACATGATAGATTAACAAAAAGTAATATATTGATTGAACACTTATGTCCTATCTATAGCGATACATCTATATTTTAATACTTTGTCACAGCACAGGACTATTTATCTACCTATAATGACTAGTTATTAAGAGCCGTCTAAAAATATATGTCTGTGAGTATGAGGCACGTCATTGCCTGAAATAACCAAATTACCAATCACGTGGGGTGTATCAAAATGTTGATACTAAATTATTTTAATCATTCTTTCTGCAACCGGTTGTTATTAGTAGTTTGCTTATCGCTTTGTGACGTACCTATTCTTGTGCCCCATAGGCAAACGTTAAATTTATGTTAATTTGTTCATTGTTTCGGAAATCATAGATTTATGAATCATTGGATGTATACAAGTAACTTTATTTGGTTGGATAGTTACAGTTTTGTCCAGGATTTTCCTCACTCAACCTCTTTGAGAGTTTATGAGTTTTGATTAGAAGTAGAATAGTAGAATCTGTCGCAAGTCCAAGAGACCATTCATCTCTCCCTAAACACGATGAACCCGGCATCCGCGCGGTGAATTTATAGATAGCTTGCTTATACTTTGCTTATAATTTCGATTTATTTATATAGTACACACAGTAGTACATATATTAACACAGACATAACATAATATAATTAAAACTTATCTATATTAGGTATAAAAATATAATATAAAAGAAGAAGAAATTAAAAACTTAATACTAATAATAATTACTTTTAAAACTAAACTAAAATTAACAAAAAAACATAACTTACATAATATAACAAAAATATGACTCCTAAAATAAACTTTAAAAAAACATTATGAATTTGGTACCTTAGAAACGAAAAACAAAAGACTTGTTACATAAATTATAACCTACTCATCAATATTGGTTTGAAATGTGCGAGATTTTTTTTCTGAATACATTGTAACGGTTATGAAAGATGTCTCTATTATTATTGGGACTGCAGAGACTACTGTATGTGTTGCACATTCGAGATATTGACGACTGTGAACTTACATTAGTTCTGGAGGGAGGACAGCACAGGACGTGAAATATTGTAGGGTACTGATAGAGAAATGTGTTGCAAGAGTTCAATACATCCAGTCCGGCCATTGACTATCTTATGAAACAGTAAAAGGTCGATCTTATAAGCTTATAACAAGTGGGTAACGAATGTCAAATTATAGGGAAGTTTTACACAACTAAACAGTTACGTGTTTTTATAAGACCATATTGAATATGGAAATCGTTGAGGCTAAAGATTCATTTGATTATACATTTACATTAAATAGTTGCGTCGATTTCGTAGCGGCTATCGTCACATCATTTGATTTATCAATCAACTGTTCCGACATGCTCCGCTGCTTTTATTCAGTTTAACCAATCTCTCAAAAATAATAAAAGAGGTCGTTTCACACTTCCAACAACTTAGTGAAAGTATATTGTAATTTGCTCTTATTATATATATATTTTTAAAAGTAGATATAAAACACAACAATAATTTTACATAGAATTTGGGACTGGTTTTGGAAAACGGACTATTTTACTTTTGGTTTGGTGTTTTAGAAATAGAGACAAAGCTGTTTTTCGACAACGCCCATTAAAGGCCTGGGCACACCGGGGGCGTACATGCAGACGTGCATGGGAAACTATGACTAACCTCTATACGACTTCTGCCGTTGAACGATCTGTGGAACGACTGTAGTGTCTAGCTATTTCCATTATTACATTTGTTTATCGTGACTATGACACCGTAAAAACCAAGACTTAGGTACGCGTTATTTATTATTGGACTACTATCGTTAACTCTTTGTCGTCATAGTCGTGGACTACAAATAATGGTATCTTGCCAAATGTGTCACAGATTCAAATATACAGGCCACGAAGCTTTAAACGACACGATATGGTGGGAACGTACCCTAACGTGTACGCCACCCAATCGGTGGTAATTTTTCAGTTTCCTTTAACGTCTTATAAACGTGGTGCGATGCTTTCCAATGAAATGCCAAATGACGTCACATTAACTTATTATATAGGTAGGCATCTAGTGTGCCTATGTCCGTAGGATATAAAACATCTGCGTAGAAACAGACTGAGCGATGTTAGTATACAAAACAAGGCGGTCGTTTTTGTGTTACCAGTTAATGCGTCATGGCTATTTTGGGAGCTTCGTATACCTCAAATCTTTCCCAACACAAATGTTTGTATGATATGTTTGTATGCATGTAGGTACTATGTGAGACTGAATCATTTGCGGTATGAAAGTGATTGCAGTTAAATGTTGAATTGAATCATTGTGTTTGAGTCTATGACGCGAGTTGAGTGCCGTACACGTGGCACACTCGCAAGTACCTATAATGTATGAGTTACGACTATTTGTTCGAAGGTCAAAGAAACATTATCTTTCGCAAACTTGGAGAGATTCTAACTAGTAAACAATTCTGCTAGTCACTAAATAACAGTGGTTATAAAGCAATTGCAGTGCATTGAATCACCTATATTCAGAAACGCTCTTTATAGCTCAAGCGTTCATAATCTAAATTTATGTAGGTATTTTCACACGTATATGACAGTTGTAACTGACCCATGCTACCTTACTTTACCGCAACCTATCTGTAATTTAGTAAGCTGCTGATATTAGGAAGACGTACACGTAGATGTTGTCAACATTATTATTTCCTTTCAACAGAAAAGCATCCAGAAATCAAGCAGTTGTTTGGGTATGACCCTCTATTCAAATGGGTGGTGACTGGCATGGTGATGATACAGTTAATAATGCTGCCGCTCGTGCAGTACCTGTCGTGGCCAGTTATGATCGTCGTGGCCTACTGCTTCGGGGGAGTTATTAACCACTCCCTTATGCTTGGTAAGTTGTTCTCTGCTCGGCAAACGACACAAAACGAATGTTGTGTGTTCGTTGGAGACATTTGGAAAGTTTTTCAATGGTAGTTACTTTTGGTTTTGTGTCGCTTAATTCTCCAGGTGCGTCATCCGAGCCAGGGGATACTTAAACATGCTAAACTTCGATGGAAGAAAACACCAGGACAAAGTATAGGAAAGGCAGAATATCGATGTCTAGCGTACCAGACAGAATAAATTAATTATTGTGGAGTAGGAGTACACGCTCTAGCACTTTTGACATTCATAAGTCTCTTTCATATTATAAATATTCATGTGTAACGAAAATTATTTCTAATTTTGGAACGAAATCTGATTTATATCAGTTTTGTTAAATAAAATATGTGTTTAACTAAAATAAGTTTAGAGCTCTTGTGTTCCCTATTTTTCTGTACGCTGCGGAGACGTGGACCCTACGCGAAACAAAAAAAAACGAATTAATGCTCTAGATAAGGGGGGTTTGGCGGAGAATGCTGGGCATATCATGGACTGAGTTCCGAAACAACAAACCCATACTAGAGGAACTGGGGATCAGACAACGCCTTTCCCGACTGTACAATTACGCATTTTCACTTTTTTCGAACACGTCTCACAGCGTGGAGAAACATTCATCGAGCGCCTGGTAGTCCAGGGGAAAGTCGATGCCATGAGGATACGTGGTATCCGATGGAATGGAGGATCCGATGAAAAATTGGCGCGGTGGTGGCTCGGTTGTAAGAACGCGTTCCTTAAATCCTAAAGGTCGGTTCAAACCCCCCTCATGTACCAATGAGAAATACACTTTTTTTACGTACATTTGTCATAGATTTACAAAACCACCTTTCCCGTGCCTCGGAGAGCACGTTAAGCCGTCGGTCCCGGTGCCACTAATACTAACTTGTGGAATCGTTAATAAATTGTCATTAAAAATTGACATCATATCCTCGCCAAGCCGTCTGGCCAGCGTGGCGAGTGTAGGCCAAATTCTCCAGATATATGTTCCGGAAGGACCATCTCCAGCAGTGGAGGTCTGGGACGCTGTGTTCTAGGGGCTGTAATGATGAAAAAAAATGATGATCCGATGAGATGGACCGATCAGATGAAGGTTGCAATGGATGATCCCCTACATGAGTGCACTAGAAAAGCTCCGAGAGGAATGGCGATGGCTTATTAAGCGTGCGACTAGCACTCAAATGGCGATCACGACCACTCTGCCAAGAGTGTAGCGACTAAGAAGAACTAAAATAAGTAATTTCGCAACTTAATTATAAATAATATACCTAAATATTGACCCAAAATAACATAATCAAGGTGGTTTTAGGATATATCGCAATGTACGTTAAGTTCTATTCCTTGGGCGTAGTGATGTGGCGAGGCGTCCCTCCGTGAGACAGCTGGAAGGAATAATTGAGTGGAGAAGCCGTTGAGGAAACGTCTAAGAATACAGGTGTTAGCCGTGCGTGAGAGAAATCAAAGCTATGTAATTAATGACCCAGAAAGTACAGCACCCACGTATCACGTACACATGTAGATTACATATCTGTTATTACAGTTAATACCATTCTAAACCAGGTGTTGATTGAAAACTCATTAATTATATAATATCCTTAACTTGTTATCATTATTATGGTACACAATAAACGAATATTTTATGATTTGTTATCATTATTATATTGTGACAAATAATGACTAAAAATAATTATTATGAAATATTATTAAAATGTTATTAATGACAATTAATCGAAGAATAATCTTATTTTATTTATCTCCAATTTAAAAAAAAATACATGTACTCGCATATTTTTACGATGTGACGACATTTGGTCAGCAACTTAAATTAAATTAATTTTAATTAGATTCATGTACAATTTATTACCCCTTGGGCACTGTAGAACACGCAAAAAACAGATAGACGGCACCTAGTACCGTACTATAAAGAGTTGATCTATATAAAATTATAAAATATCATCGTCAACCAAGAACACGCCACTGCATGATTGCTAAAAAGCCAAATAAACATTGTAATTCAATTCCGCTAATTTCTTTGGATGTAGATCCCATTTAACTACGACTACTATAAACTACATTATAAAAAATATTAAAATTTCAGCTATACACGAAATTGCGCACAACTTGGCATTTGGTCACAGCAGGCCGTTACATAACAGATTGTTCGGATTTTTTGCCAACCTGCCCATTGGAATACCTATCTCGATCAGTTTTAAGAAATACCACTTGGAACATCACAGGGTAAATATCATAACTATATCCATTTATTTAATAATTATACCTAAGAGTGTACTTTTGAGAAATGTAGTCAATGAACTTAACATCCCTCTTATGTATCAACCGAATGCTCAACTAACAAAGTGACAATCTAACTATGAATCACATAACCATAACAAAAAAGTTCCCTATAAAAAAATCCAATAAAATAATTACTACATAAAAAAATGTAAAGTAATAATATTTATCTTTTTGTATTTAAGATCGAAAATTAATAAGAAAAGACTCCATGACATTACCTTTAATAAAGTTCGTTATTTTATTCATCGTTTCAGAAACCGGCAGTCAGTCTTATGTCCTATAGTGCCAACATATTACAATAGTTTAATATTTATTTTAATTACGTTTAATATAGTACATAGGAATAAGATTAAGATATATAAAATTAAGATAAGACAAATTTCTCACTTCTGTTGCCAAAGTGCCACATCATATACTGTTAAATTTCAACATACTCCTTTAAATCACCAGTTTCGTGATGACGATTACGGTCGTGTTGATATCCACATTTTTTCTTATTCATAGTACCAAGGAGATGAGATCCTGGACACGGATTTACCAACATTAGTGGAAGCAAAGCTGTTTTGTACGACCGGGGGCAAGATGCTGTGGTTAATGCTGCAGCCATTCTTCTACGCGATCCGACCTCTCGTTGTTCGGCCAAAAACCCCACAACCTCTGGAACTCATCAACCTCATTCTGCAAGTCTTCTTCGATGCTCTTGTTTTTAAATTATTTGGTAAGAATAACAAATCATTTATTGCGGCTGTACACATTATCAAATACGTTGCAGTCAACAGTTTGCCTTTGATGCAATACGCAATATTATATGTATAAGGTACAAAAGTAAATTTATCCATCTCCAACAGTGGAAGTGTAGAACTCTGTGTTCTAGGGACGGACTGTGATGAAAAAAAAACATTTAGGCATTTGCAACCAGCTATCGTTAGATAATTTTCAACCAGTTAACAACGAAGCTAGCTATCAGATAATTTGAAACCAGTTAACAACGAAGCAAACTGTCAAATAATTTGCAACCAGTTAACAACGAAGCAAACTGTCAGATAATTTGAAACCAGTTAACAACGAACCAAATTGTCAGATCATTTGCAACCAGTTAACAACGAAGCAAATTGTCAGATCATTTGCAACCAGTTAACAACGAAGCAAACTGTCAGATAATTTGAAACCACTTAACAACGAAGCAAATTGTCAGATAATTTGCAACCAGTTAACAACGAAGCTAGCTATCAGATAATTTGCAACCAGTTAACAACGAAGCAAACTGTCAGATAATTTGCAACCAGTTAACAACGAAGCAAACTGTCAGATAATTTGAAACCAGTTAACAACGAACCAAATTGTCAGATCATTTGCAACCAGTTAACAACGAAGCAAATTGTCAGATCATTTGCAACCAGTTAACAACGAAGCAAACTGTCAGATAATTTGAAACCACTTAACAACGAAGCAAATTGTCAGATAATTTGCAACCAGTTAACAACGAAGCAAACTGTCAGATAATTTGAAACCAGTTAACAACGAAGCAAATTGTCAGATCATTTGCAACCAGTTAACAACGAAGCAAACTGTCAGATAATTTGAAACCAGTTAACAACGAAGCAAACTGTCAGATAATTTGAAACCAGTTAACAACGAAGCAAACTGTCAGATAATTTGAAACCAGTTAACAACGAAGCAAATTGTCAGATAATTTGCAACCAGTTAACAGCAAACTGTCAGATAATTTGAAACCAGTTAACAACGAAGCAAATTGTCAGATAATTTGCAACCAGTTAACAACGAAGCAAATTGTCAGATAATTTGCAACCAGTTAACAACGAAGCAAACTGTCAGATAATTTGCAACCAGTTAACAACGAAGCAAACTGTCAGATAATTTGAAACCAGTTACTAACGAACCAAATTGTCAGATCATTTGCAACCAGTTAACAACGAAGCAAATTGTCAGATCATTTGCAACCAGTTAACAAAGAAGCAAACTGTCAGATAATTTGAAACCAGTTAACAACGAGCAAATTGTCAGATAATTTGCAACCAGTTAACAACGAAGCAAACTGTCAGATAATTTGAAACCAGTTAACAACGAAGCAAATTGTCAGATAATTTGCAACCAGTTAACAACGAAGCAAACTGTCAGATAATTTGAAACCAGTTAACAACGAACCAAATTGTCAGATCATTTGCAACCAGTTAACAACGAAGCAAATTGTCAGATCATTTGCAACCAGTTAACAACGAAGCAAATTGTCAGATAATTTGCAACCAGTTAACAACGAAGCAAATTGCCAGATAATTTGCAACCAGTTAACAACGAAGCAAGCTATCGGATAATTTGCAACTAGTTGACTACAGAGCAAGCTATCATTAGACAATTTCCAACCAGTTGACAACAAAGCAAGCTATAATTAGATAAGTATCAGAATAAAGTACGATAATAAATATTTGATATTTTATAAATATATATTAATGGTGTTTCTTCATTTCAGGTTTGAAAGTATTAGTATATTTGGTGTTGGGGTCGCTTATGGCAATGGGTCTGCATCCAGTCGCAGGTGAGATTCATATTTAATTATTTATTATGCAATATAAATAACAAGTATAGTTGGACACGGTTACGCAAATTGGGTCCCAATACACAATTTTTTAGAGATGTATCGATGGACTAATCTAAATTCGAACTTTAATGGCCTATAACTTAAAATTAACTTAATGTGGATTGGATCCTTTTTTCGTAACTACGTCCAATTTGAAACGTTGATATTCCTGAGTGAAACCAAAGTTACTGCAATATATTTTAAAATAGACGATGAGGCAAGTGGGTTTTAGAATAGAGACCACGTACCTATGGGAGGACGCAAAATGGGAAGACCCCCCGACAGATGACCTACAAAAGGTCGCTGGTTGGGCTCCCCTTGGGGGAGGCCTAGATCCAGCAGTGGAAAGACACAGGCTGATGATAATAATTGTTTTAGGTCACTTTGTGTCTGAGCACTACATGTTCCGCAAAGGGTTCGAGACATACTCTTACTACGGCCCTCTCAATTGGATCACCTTCAACGTGGGCTACCATAATGAACATCACGACTTTCCAGCGGTGCCCGGACGAAGGCTACCTGAGGTAACACAAACCAACACTTTATAAGACGTTTTTTCAATGTAACTTTAAGCTATCCCATCACAAATCTAAAAGGTACATTTTTCATTACAAACGCGTAAAACAATATATTTTCTTAGGTAAAGCGTATAGCTGCTGAATTTTACGACGACCTTCCTCAACATAACAGCTGGTCTGGAGTGCTGTACGACTTCGTCATGGACCCCGAAATTGGACCTTATGCCAGGATCAAGAGGAAGCATCGTGGACTCGACAGTTAATTACCATCGGGAAAACCGACGGCTCAGACCCTTGGGTACAGAAGAACACGCGCCTAACTATATTAACACCTGAGTCAATAATTTCTGAAAACTACCTATAGTCATGATGACAGTAACCAGAATGATACTAGGAATTATAACGTGTTAGCTGTTATATCAAGAGCGCGAATATATTAAAAAAGCACTTTAAAGAAAGCCAAATTAAACAGCAATCTCACCAACCAGGGCTGTTTACATCATATTCGTAAAGGCGCTATTTAATTGCTGCGCACGTTGACTTAGCTTCGCTTTGTAAGAACCTTATATGGGCTAAAATCCGGTGCAATTGACGCACACGCTTAACACGAATCACATTGTTTTCAAAACGACCTAACCTAACTCCCGTATTCTTGGACGTTTCCTTAACGGCTCCTCCACTCAATTATTCCTTCCAGGGTCGGCAGTCTCGACATTTGATAAGGATCGCTATAATAGCGAAAAATTATAAAAAATCATTTGCGTTGCCACTTGCAAAATCAAAAAGCTGTTTCAGTCAATATGATATTGTAAAAAGGACGGCAATATTTTAATTTGAGAACTTATGGCATAAAAAACTCAGACAGCTCCATGTTCACTCTATTTGTGGATTATATCAATGCATAATAATATGTTTTCCTTTGCAACACTAGAAGCAAATGCCAAAATGTCAGCTGGCTGAAGTCACACGGTAAAACTGTATCGACAATATTTAGAATACGGGAACGCAATCTTCAATTACTGGAACTATTTGAAATGGTAACAGGTTAACATCCGTATTTTAAGACGTTTTCCCAACGGCTCCTCCACTCAATTATTCCTTCCAGCTGTCAAAAGCACATATTATATAGGATATAGATGACAGTGTTCATAGGTATATTTTTGACCGTAGTGTAAAATTAGAAACAGACACTTATAAATTATTATATTGACACTGCGGTCAAAAATATAGATACCTGTGTGAACACTGTCATATGTTTTTTTTTATAATCTGAGCGTTTGACAGCTAGAAGGAATAATTGAGTGGAGGATCCGTTGGGAAAACGTGGAAGAATACCTATTTCGAGGATCCCATGAAGAAACCCGTTTGACAGTTGGAAGGATTATTTAAGTGGAGGAAACGTCTAAGAATACGGGTGTCAGTCAACGCGCGTAGCGTGCGCAGCAATGGAATAGCGCGTTAAGAGTCCTATATATACACGTTTTTATCATTTCCAAATCCAATTTTCATTTGCTATCATCGTTTTTTTTTTTATTTGTCAAGTTAGAACAGACAAAGATGTAAGTGATTTATTTTTCCAAGAATACTACAAACTTACATACAAACATATATTTATGAGCAGAGTGGGCGTGATTTATTTTTTATCAATAAGGTATGGTGCGCGACGCTTTAACCTTAACTACCTTAATTATATAATAATTATTTTTTATTTTATTGCACTAGATCACCGAGCCAACATTAATAAATCAACTAAATTTGGTCACTATATCCTATCGCCTCCTCCAGCTCGGCCCTTTTGGTCGACACGTCCAACAGGCGGGCGTGATGTTATTGCTTTCGTACTTCAAAGTGCCAGTACTTTAGTCTGAGAATAAATAGTATTGATTGAAAGGTGGCCTTTATAAAATAACTATATTTTATTGAATTTCTACAACAATATAGTGTGGTGTGATTATATTTTAACAGTCGTATTTTAATCCCTATACAAATATAATTGTGATATTCCTAAACTATTATTATAATGGACTCTACTTATTTACCCAAGAAATATATATTGTAGCAGTATTTTTATTACAACTGATACATTTTTACATATGTTAATATTTTTTTAATTTTTTACTCTGCTTCAGAGCTTGTATAGTAAAGTATAATAGCGTTTACAATTGAACAGATTACTATTACATTAAACATAGTCTTACTTACTTAGTCGAATGGGAAATTTGAGGTCGAATATATAATATTTTTGTACAGTTGGAAGTTTTTATTATAAGCCTCGGAAGTCATTATGTTGTAATGGACATACATAATAAACATCACATTTTTTATGTTACCAAAAATGAATATTTATATGTTTAAAACATTTTACTATAATTTAATTATAGGTATATTTTACATTTTTAACCCTTTGTTTACTCATTTTAAGAACGAATGAAATACTTTTCAAATTATAAATAATAAAATATTTTTTATGTAATGTGCTTTTAAATTTATACTCGTGTATCAAACTAATAATATAATTGTTTTGTGGCGAAGTATTAATTCATAGTTAACTTGTAGTGTATAAATGTTTGTGTCATCAATGTATGTTGTCTGCTTCAATATGTCATAGATTATAGTTAAATGTAATGTCATTCCGCCGAGTTTCAACATTTTCAATAACCAGTACTTTAATTAATATAAACTACTTGGTGGTTCGATATGTTGAATGTATTTCTGGTTCTAATTTATAAAATTAAAATTATTAAATTGTAATTGACCGGACATTTGTTGGAAATATAAACAAGATTCAATAATTTATAAAACAATGTTGTCAAATCGCACCCCTAGATCAAAAGTGTTTCAACTGAAAATCGCAGTTTTTGAGTTAACCTCATTGGACTAATTTGAATACCCATAGTAGTAGTTCTTCTTCGCCATTGGCGGAACGCTTCAGGGTTAACCCTATTGAGCAGGCATCGATCTTGGGTAGAGTCGACCCTCTGGTTTCTTATTTTACTTCGGGTTGATGCGGGGAAGCGGCCACTGTAGGTTATATGGCACCTGGGAGGAATTCACTCTTTGTATGTCACGCTGTAGTGATAGGGTAGTGATGCCCCAGGATCTCCCGGGGCAGGCGGCGTCCATCCGCTGCCCTTGGGTGGAGAGGTACGATGCCCCGTAGATGGTCGAATTGGCTGCGGTCGGCTCGATCGAAGATGGACTTCCACGAACCGCTCGTTGGTCTCCATCTTCATCGTCATCGTGGATTAGTGACTGTGTTTTCTATAACTACACATAGATGTCGTACGACGTCAGTTTACCAAAATCAACCCCAGGCTTAACCAAATAGCACCAGTATTTCTTAATTTGTGAAAAAGTGTTTTCTTTTAGTTAATAGTTTTGATCTAGTTGTGCGAAATGATAATATAACACTTTAAAAAGTTTGAATGCTCTATATTAGATATTATTTTATATGCAATTATCTAACGACAAAGTTATTGTGTGTATGGTATATAATAATACCAAATCAAATAATAATAATCAAATAATTTGTTAAATAATATTTTTATTGAATTTTACCAAGATCAATTTTGTAACGAGATATCTGCGTTATTCGCAACTCTTGTTCATGTATATTGTCATAATAACAATTTTAGATGTGATATTGTAAATAACTTCGAGTTGCTATTTATATTATGTTTTCATTTATTATTTACTAAGCATGCATTTAATTAACTACAAGTCCTCCTCCTTCCGTCGTTCTTCTCACTGCTGAGGGTCGGGATCCCCTCTAAGGATCACCTTCTCCCGAACGATGCTGCGCCATCCAGGTCTGTTTACGGCTGCATGTAGGGCATGATGCATTTGGGTATTTAGGGAGGTGCGGATCTGGTCAGACCAGCGTATGGGGCTTCGGCCACGCAGTCTGTAACCAGATATTCCAATAGTAATTGATATAATTTATTTGGTATATTTGTCTGTTTTTATTGTTTCTATGTGATATACAATAAAGGTATATTTTTTAAAGCAATAAATAAAGTATCATTACGACCGCATTCCTCCCGAGGTGCTCAGAAACCACGCTTTTTAAAGCTAAAGTCGATGTCTCTAGCGTAACAACCTCGAGAAATATTACAAATTATCGTGTCCCGACCAGGAATCGAACCAGGTACCTCAGCGTCTTAATCTTGGAGGCAGCTATAATTTTAAATATTTACAATGAATAAAATTTAATCTATATGTATTTTATCTGATGTACAAACCATGTTGGGTAATAGGTTAGGTGATGAAATAAATTAAACTATGTATTTTATAACTTTGTTTTATTTATTCTTCTTTTCCGTTAATCTTTTTCGGCATACTCATAGTTTTGCTATAAATAACTAGTATTTATTCCGATACAGTACTACCACGTTTATAAGTTACATCGCAACAAATAGGCATTAACAAATGTTTCTGGTGCACTTCGAAATAGCAATTTAACTTATAAACGTGGTTCCTTATTACAATATTTAGGCAATATTTACATTTAAGTAGAGATTTTTGTCATGTGTCGTTTTCTTTATACAATAATTAAAGTAGAATTACAGCTAGTCTTTGGGAGACTCCGGCAAATAACTTGATCATTGCCGAGCGTTTACAAAATACATATAGTTTTGGACATGTACGTAGGTACTACACGCCACCACCAAGTTGACATTAATTGTATTATTTGCCGAGATATCATCCTAAGTTAATTATACATATTTATCATTGGTAGTCGTAGCGACGCGAACCAATCATAAATATATGAATCTACAGTACATAAGGTATTGATTCAAACTAATATTTGGTAATGGATCTTAATTAGTTAGTTAAAAAGAACTAAATAAAATAAAACATTAACTCTAGCACACACAAATATGTCAGATATGTCTACATTTTTCTGACAGACGTAATCGATCTTAGACGATACTATTTCGGACGATTGTGCACTCCGCCTCACCCCGCAGTACATGAAGTACATAGACAGCGCGGCGCATCGAGATGCGACGTAATGAAACCACAAATTATCAGATTTTTAAAATAAGACATAGGTATAGTTTTAAACCGGAACTGGTTTCGTAAATGATATTTAGATATTTTTCTTATACCACAGGGTAGTAGGTACATTCTCTTTTCAATTTTATCATTCATTCATCCTCTAGACCACAGAAGACTCTCCACTGTTGGAAATGAGTCCTACAGATTTTTTTGAAGAATTCGGCCTTGACTCGCCGCGCTGGGCAGACGGGTTGGTCTGATGACAATTATTAATGACAGTTTCTTAACAATTCCACAACTTGGTATTAGGAAAACCGGGATCGACAGCTTAACGTTCAAGGCACGGAAACGGTGGTGTTGTAAATCTAGCAAATGTACGTAAGAAAAGTGTGTTTGGACCGAACCCTATTAGGATCTTCTTTTTCTTAATAAAAGCGTTCCACAACCGCTCTAACCATACTCATAATTAACTATAAATATCAGGGTTATGAAAGCCTATGCGACAATCAATTTTTTTAGAGAATCGCATCTGGTTCGTATCCAAGACTAGATATTAGTTTATTACTATTTGTTTGTAAATTGTTTACTATATTACTTAAAAGCGTTTCTATCTCGCTCGCACAATACAGCATTTTAAAAGATTATTCAAGTACTTTTGAGAAATGTAAGCCAACTGGGGACTAAAACTATCTGGGGTATAAAATTATAGAGATATATTCATATCATAGATTTGTATTAGTAAAATAGATTTAAATAGTTTTAAATGGTTTTACTATTTTTCTCTTTCTTTAAAAGGTCATTCTGGACACGGTTATAATGCCTAGAATTTATGTTAAGCTCTACTTGTTTATGTCAACGATGTTACTTATTTCCGTCAATCCATAATTAAGTTATTTTTTAAATATTTTTCGTAAATTTATAATTATAAGTGAACCATATGGAAATAAATAATTTGAATTAGTAATATTACATTATATTATTTAAGATCACATTAAACTATACATAAAGATGACAAATAATATGAATCTACAATTTAACATGGTCTAAAAACAAAAAATTCCTAGAGAACAATGTTTTTCTAACATAGCCTTAATAAAAAATTCGTACAGTGACTATGAATATTTACAGTTTTTACAGCTCGAAAGTACTTTAAAAACTTTACGTAGCAGAGTTTGTGTGTGTTAAACAGCTAATTGAAAACCACAAACTATCGCTTATCGTTTTGGACTTTCTTCACCCGGTTCTCGACAGGACGATTGATATAATCCATGTTTAACATTTTGTTATACGCCATATTGTTTAGTCCTTATTAGTTTATAACTTTGTTAAAAGTGCGTTTGCTTATTCACACGTTTTGGGCAATGCTTATCAGTTAACCTGATGACAGTTTGTGCCGATGTTACAGTTAGTATTTCATTGTAAGTACAGGCGGACCAAACGGCGCTGGTTAAATCCCTCTATACAGAGCAGCGAGAAGGCGGTGAAATTACTTATAGGTAAATCTAAAACTTCCAACATCCCCTTTTCTGGCTATATACGCAAAATCGTGTTGTGACGTTATAATGACAACATTCTCTTTTTCAATTAGCTTTATGAGGTCCTAATAAGGATAGATATTACCCAATATGTTTTAAAATTATTTTTCAATAAAAAAAAAATGCTCCATAACGGTCAACTTTATCATCAACATTGAAATTATATTAGCCTGACGCTTCAATTAACCAAACATCGGCGATATTGAGCAAATGCTTTTAAATGCTAAAGTACAATATTATTATTTTAATACAATCTGGCCAAGCACGGACGCTACAGTGTCATAAAATTAACAAACCTTTACAATTAATTTACGCTTTAATACTTTTTAAAAACTAGATATTACTATGTGTTGTCACACCAACATAGCCTAAGTTAGAAACATATATAGAAATAACAGTAAGGTATAGGTATGATTGCCCATAAAAGTCATGTGTGCTTCCCGGCAAAAAAAGTGTCATAAGACAAAAACAGCGGTTTCTAATAAATTCTACTTTTATTATATTCGACATAGAAATAATAAAAAGTAGTATTTTCTTAAAACAGAATGCGATGTATAAAAATAGTATAGTAGGTATATATTATAAAGTAACAGTAGAAATTACGGTCGTAGTGATACCTTTGCTCACTGTAAAATTCCAAAATTAGCAAGTTAAAGTGGCTGGGGCCGGACACGTTCGTAGTGGAGCAATTAGGTAGATTGAAGGATACCACTTTCCAGGGAAATCTAGAGAAAAGCCAATACATTAAATGGACTATGTTCATGTCATGTTTGCTTATTAAATTAGATACTATTGTTATTTTTCTTTAAGAAATAACAAATATTGCCTTGAAATAACTGCGTTATATTTAAATCTGTCTTAATTTTTGTGGGACTTTTTATTCCTCATAAATTATAAATTATTGCTCAATTTTATAAATCTGTAATGTGCGTACTCATAGCCTTATATAGAAAATGGTAAGCAATTTCCTTTAAAGGTATTTATAATCGGTTTCCTGAGCTATTTCACTTGATGTCGTTGGATTGGTTCAGAGCGTCGTCTTCGCCGGATACCCTTTTGAGAGTTGCACAGGGTTTTCTCTTTCGCCTTACGAATATTACCACGAGGCATGCGGCTGAGATTATAAGAGCAGCGATACAGCCCCACGTGATCGCTAGTTGTGCTGCGGCGCTGGAGAACGTGCCGTGATAGATCAGCGATCGAAAGCTTTCCGGGAGCTCCCCTACACTCTGTAAAAGAAGACTTAAAAAGTTATTTGTGTTAAGTAAGGTACTTCTTCTTTTATTTCTTACGATAGTCAACTGTGTTTTGCATCGTGACCGTGATTTTGTAAATCTTATCATACATTAACAGGTCACTGGAATCTGTTAAATAACAGTCATTAAACTCACCTATGTAATAGAATTTTTGGTACATTAAAGTATTTAAAATAAATAAATTATTTAGCTATTCCATTAAAACAAAAGAAAACGTGTGTAGCGTGGAATGCAGTAAACGTTAGCACATACATTTTTATACACAGCTATGCTAAGTCCTATCTCTGTGGCTAAGTCAACGTGTTGCGCCAATGGAATATTATCCTTTACTTGATATCGCCGAAAATGACGCTCGGTAATTGTCTTCATTTTTTTATCATTACAGCCCCTAGAACCTCCACCTCCACTGATGGAGATGGGCCTTCCAGAACATATATCTGGAGAATTTGGCCTACACTCGCCACGCTGGCCAGACGGCTTGGCGAAGATATGATGTAAATTTTTATTGATAATTTATTAACGATTCCACAAGTTGGTATTAGTGGAACCGGGACCGACGACCTAATGTGCTCTCCGAGGCACAAGAACAGTGGTGTTTTAAATCTTTGACAAATGTACGTAAGAAAAGTGCATTTTTCATTGGTACAGGCCAGGGGGGGAATGAACCGTCCTTTGTAGGATTTAAGGAACGCGTTCTTACAACCGAGCCACCCACCGCGCCTAATTGTCATCCAACAACAAGCGTCGAAATACATTATAATTGTCCATTACTGATGCATGGATAAAGAAGAAGACAAATTTCTAAGCATTCCGTGCGGGTGCCGGGTTCATCGTGTGTGTAAAAGAGAGATGAGAAGAATGGTATCTCGGGCTTGCGACCGACAATAGGAAATTATAATGGAGTCAATCCATTTATTTTATTTTATTGCTCACCAAGACGCTCACCATCTGTATGATTCCGTTAGTGTTGTCTTGGAAGCTCCCTCCATAAATGTATTGACGGCAGACCTGCTTAGGCCCGATTCTTTTAGTAAGTGATGCAAAGATTTTACTGGAATTCCTCTCTCTCGCACCAACTTCCACTGCGTAAAGCTGAGTCTTGAAAGCGTTTTCGATAATTTCTTCTGTGAGGTTATATTTGTTTGAATTTATGCTGTGGTCTTTTTGAATACTTAATTGCCACAGAACGGTAAATATTTATATTGTATATTTAGGTACTTAGTTTACGTATATAAAACCAATAATTAAAAATAAAAACATTTACTCACAAATTCTAAATAAGCAACTGGTAAAATAATGTCTTCTTGCAAAAAGTCGAGCGCTGTAAATATTGGATTCTTCTTTACTTGAATATTTATTTGGATGCTGAAAAAAAAAGTTATTTATTTCTCAATTAATTTTAAAGAAAAATAAAGTATCATCACCCTGCAATATCTGAAACCACGCTGTTTCAAAGACTTCCATTTCTCCAACATAGGCCTTACTAAATTATGGCAAATGGCAAGCTCGTAGACGTACCAAACTCAAAAATGGTACAACTGAATTATCAATTTTTTGGGTGCTCGGCCAGGAATCGATCATCGCGTTTAAAATTTACGGTCTTAACTCCTTGGGGTATTTTATGTTTAGGTAATTTCATTATAAAGTTACCTCGATTTCCCGCCAAGTGCAATTCCTAATTTGGGATGTATGTCAATGTATGATTCGTGTACATTATAGGGGCTCAGTCCATCTAAATCTTCAGAGAGCTTTTTGTCTCCAAGATAGAAGTGCGGGAACGATGCGAGAGCCGGGGCACCTGAAATATGTCAAATTTCTTTGATTAATCGTAATAATTGATTTGTTGTTAAAAAGGGGTGGTGGCTCGGTTTCTTTAAAATGCTAAATAGTTCTTCGCCATGTACCAATAACAAATACACTTATCTTACGACATTTGTCTTAGATTTACATCACCACCGTTTCCGTTCTCTTCGAAGCACATTTAATCCGCGGTCTCGGTCCCTGGAAGGCCATATCCAACAGTTGATGTTTTTTAGGAGTTGTGATAATGTATATGATCGATTAATGAATAAAGTAATAATGGTAGCCAAGGGCGTTACCACAAGGACGTTATTTATACTTTATTGAATTAACAATAGGTACACTTAAAGCTAACAACAGCTTTTTCTGCCAGTCTACCTTTCAACTCACTGATATAATCGAAAATTATTTTAAAACTATATTTAATTAATGTGATATAAATAAATCCAAACAAATAATAATACTAATAATAATGTTACTCGTATATATAAAAAGAAACTAACACGCGGACGGGACTTATATCCCCATCGATAGTAAAAAATATTTATATTTTGTAAATATATTTTTAAAGAAACTATCTCCTCGTTCCGAGAAACGATATTAGTAATCTAAGCACGCTTAAAGCAGTTCCGAGACTTGCATAAACTGATTTGCCAAAGCTTTGTGACGTAGCAAATGACATCATTCCTCGCGCTTAGACTGCTCACGATATCGAGGTAGATCGCTCTGAGCGCTGTCAGTTTGTATGTCGCTCGCTTTTTTTAAGTTGATTTAATATTAGGTTTTCTTTTAAATTATTTAATATTGTAATTCGTATATACTGTTTGTATATTATTTCTAAAATAAAACTGTAATTAATATTTAAGTAGGAAGTTTTATATATTATTTAAAAAATGTCTGTAACACGGCAAGTTATGTTAGAAGACTAAAATAAGTTAAAAATAGTAAACGTTACACATATAAAGATAAAAATACTGAGATAGGTGTAGTTGTTAGTATTCATACCCAAGGATGTGAAATCCGAAATTTATCTTCTATACATTAAAAAAAAAACAATTATGTTATGAATAAAAATGTAATTTAAACCGTTCCGAATTGAAATCACGCTCTGAGCATCCAAACCGTGATTTTTGATTCGGAATAATTTCGGATTTGTATGACAATGACAAAACAATCTTGTGTATATAGGTATATACGAAAATATTAAGTTTGCGAGGTTTTCGTAATATGTTTCCTGAGCAATACTTTAAAACAAATAGTAGAAGCTTTACACATTGGACCTCGTACCGTTCTTATTAAATTTACAATCGCCGCGGCAGAGGTATCATTTTTATAGTAAGACTCGCACTATACTCGTAACAAGTGTAAAGTTGCATACGCCTTTGACTGTACTACGGTTCAAAGTTTTTTTCATCCTCCAGATATCAACTTGCTGGAAAGTAGATAAATCACACAGAAATAGTTCTGGAAAGTTCATTTTCGCAGTGGGGTGTGATAATGATTGAGATAATTATACCCATAACACATGCAGTAACGTTGGCGACTCCTCTCGGCGGGCAGTGACCTGTGCCGGTGTCGCAAAAGCACTGGTTGAAGGGGTTTCGTCCTGGGTCATCGAATACATTGGACGGCATCTTGTAGCGCAGTAACATGACGCCGTCGTCCGTCTCTACGTCGCTGTCGTAAAGGAAGGGCACTCGTCTGCACAGGTTCGAGTAGTAGATATAGATCGGGGTCTTCCGGTCCAGTATACTCGGAGGGAAAATGGTGCCATCTGATGATTGAATGCTGAAATATACATTCACGTTATCTTTCGAGCTAGTTATCTCGTCGCAAATGTTCTCGTACATTACAATTTAATATATCAGTTTTAAAACTCAATCGTAATCGGATATTGGATCAATAGCCATTAATTTATGAACCCAGGAATACCTAAAGGATCGCTATATATATGTATCTGTCATAGAGCCATAGATGGACCAGGCATAATATACAGCAGCTTTGTGGGTACATTTATCTATTCGATACTATACGATAGAGTACTGTAAACTGAGCTTATCCAAATTGGCTTACATAATTTATTATTAAATATTTCAATAAATAAATATGTTCAGACAGGTCATACAGCGCCATCTAGTTTCCGTGGTAAGCTACGAGGCTTGTGTTACGGAAACTAGATTGTTGATAATGTAACAATATGGTATGTCTAGTAATAATCCAAAACTTGTAATATTCCGTGGGTTACTACTTTGAAATGAAAGGAAGTCTTGACCGCGATCGTCAATTTTATCGCATTTATAACTATTAAATTGTTATCGAAACGACAGCTTCGTTTAACATCTTTCCTTTTTTACGATTGAATGAGATTTGAAATGATCGTAAATAACATTTTACAACGTGCGAGATGTTGATTGTAACTGCTGTAGGTACTACAAGTAATAATTTTAATTATATTTAGGCAATATAAACAACATGTAGATATGATAACTAATGAAGTCATAACAAGTGTTTTAAAACTTAATCAATTTCATTCACGCTAAAATTATATAAAATATTCATTTAACAGACCTACAAATAAACCAATAAAAGTAAAATGCCCATGTCTTCATGAACATTTTCCACTTTTCTGAGCTCATGATATTCTGCACATTCTCTCGTGTACCGAAATCGAGAATAATACTCACAAGGAAGTATTTTTTAAATGTGAAATTTATCCCAGTAGGTATTAAACCTCTTATTTAAGATGACAATGCAGATCGCCTATTATTTTGCTAATACACGTGTATTTCCGAAATAACAAATAATTATTTGAACAAATTACATCGCATGATTAAGAGATTGGGTAGCTCATAAATAACTCTAGTTTTAAATAGACAATTATTGCATGTTATTATAAACCGGAAAACCATTACATGCTTATTAATATGAAGATAGGCACAAGTTGTGTATATGAATGGATTTCGCTACAATTCCACGAACAGATAAAGTAGAACTAATGTGTTATCTTTACATTAACTGACAGACCAATATTGATAAAAACAATCATTAATTATTACCTAATTATATTTATCGTTATATTGTAAAGATGTGTGAACGAGAAGAATTAAAGAGGTACCTTAGCGTACTAACTATAGGGCTCTTCAAATTCTATAAACAAATCACACAGAAAAATGTAAACCTATTTAATGAAGGTAATTGAAAATTAAAAAGCAGTCGTGGCATGGTGACTCACATTTGTAATATATAACACCAATGTTCTCGTGCCTCGGTCCCGGTTCCACTAATGCAAACTTGTGGAATTGTTAATAAAATTGATATTAAATATGTCAGATCTTGGCCATAGATCTAGGGGCTCGATGTGATAAATTGAAAATGATAAATTAATCGATATATTTTAAGTTTTACAACGATAATATTAGTCTTAACGATTAACGTTAAACTCACGGTACTATGAGATTTCATTCGAAGAAAGAAATACGTATGAATTATTGGTTCGAACACCTAGTCGTTTTTTAAATAAGTATACGCCTAGCTGAATTGATATTAATTACCATACTTTTTCATTTACCTACACTTTGAATAACCCAGAAGCAGTGTAATAGCGTACCTGTTACATTCTGGATTGCTCCAAAATGAGAGGTGTTCCTTTCCGTCAACTTTTTCTATGATGTTCATCTTTGTGATGTCATTAACACCTGTGTTTATAGTTAAATGTTCTGCTGTAGTGCCGTTTTTCTAAAAACATTAGTTTTTTTTAAATTCATATGTATAATAAGGATGAAATTAACATCAGACAATATATAATAATAATAATATATATATAATAATATTATTGTTTCTTACCGTGACTAAAAGTCCAAATCTATCGAACTTCAGCATCCCTGTAATACTTAATATAGGTTTCGTAACTTCTATTATATTATCGTCATAACCCCAAAGAAATCTGAAATTTATTATTATATCTTAATAAATAAAACAAAAGCCATATTAGTATTTTTGTAACATTTATTTGCCTTTGCCATACAATATACAGATATAGTGCATAATAGAAAAATCGGGAAAACTCTGATCTCAATCAGAACACTTTTAGATCATCAATATTTCTGTCTTGTATTATTATTTTAAGTTCTCATGGTCTTAACAAAACATCCTTTACTATATTTTTAAATTGATTGTACCTTTATTCGAAGGAATATTTAGAACGGACTTAATTACCGGCTATTGCACATTTTGTGGTAAAACAATCGGTAAGTAATAAGGTAAGATCCTGACAATATAATTAAAAGCTTACCTTCTGTTTAATAGATACACTATTGTGTGATATGTTGATATTTATTATGTATGTATAACTCACCCGTGAACTGGCAATTTTAAAAAAGCCTCGTGATTATTGGACCAGCTTAGGAACTGATTGACAGACGCCAGGCCTATATGTCCTAGGCGCATATTTATAGCTTTGGATACCGCACTCTGTAACATTTGCACATTGTAATAAAATAATTCTAAACTAAAGTTTGATACACTCATAGATAGTTTGCAGACAAAAATATGTTTTAATACAGAGCAATACTGGTCAAGTACAGCTGGTCTTGGTCCTGCACTCCTAGTCTTGGTATTGGTCTTGCGCAAGAGTCTCGCAAGACTCTTGCTCTGTCTGAAAATATATTTTTTTTTCTAATTGTAGTGAGACTGTGAGACTCTAGTGTTAGTCCATTAACTACTATCTCGAGAACAACTGGTCTGATTTACTTGAAATTTGGAATGGTTATAGATCTTGAGTTGGTTATAGAGCTGTATCTGCTATAGCTCCAAAAATGTGTACAGAGGTTGCAACAACTCTGTTTACTATAACGCTTTATTACATAATGTTTTATTCATTAATACGTACAACTATGTTAGGGCGAAAAAAACTGTCAGTGCAGTATCGAAGCAGTAGATATTTTAGGAGATATTTCATATATCAGTTCGATATTTGTTCCTTCTGAACCCTACGAGACGACGCAATCACATCTGAAAAAAAATATCCTAAAAAAATACGTTTTTTGCCATAATTAGAATAAAATACAAAACAAATACCAAGACTACTGTAACTATAGCACGTAAAAAAAAAGTTTTATACGTTTGTGAAATGTAGTCTATTACTTTACTAGGAAATAAAATTATGGAAGTTTTAGACATATTTTCACAAATTTTAGACAGAGAAAAATAGCAAAGCATTTATTAGGATGTACCTCTGTTTTACTGAAACAAATCTATGATTAATATATGTATGTCTAAAATGTCCGTTTGAATTGTGCGAGCAAGACGGATGCAAAAGCGTTAAACCCTTTAATTAAACACAAACTTGTTACAAAATTACACGTATATACAATTTACAGTGGAAATACTTTTAGGTAGTCTAAAAAGTAGTGTTAATTAAGAAGTTTATATCTATAGCGTATAATGCTATTAAATATCTTACCAATAAAGGTAAATTAGGAACGTTGACAGAATCTATTTGAGATCCCGTAGAATGTTCCGGAAGAAACATAAAGCTGTTCCTCTCTTGAAAGCTAAGTAGATCGCCTTCAAATTTTATATTTACTCTTTCTATCTGTTGCCTGAAAACAAAATAAATATATGTAAAGAAATGTCTACGCATTGCTTAATAACTACTGCTTAAAATATTTATATACCATTTATAGATGAGTTAATTTTTTTAGCATTCCATAGAATTACCGTGCGGGTGTCGGGTCCATCGTGTGTTTTGGGTTTGCGACCGAACTAAAATTTGGGCTTGTTTAAAAGGGGGGCCTCCTTTTTATTACGAAAAAGACGCTCACCATTTACCATTCTGCTCCTCTGCCTACCAAACCAAATACTATAATATATATTATGATTCAGTAAATACCGTCTTGGAAGCTCGTTCCATAAATGACGGCACACCTGCTTAGGCCCAATTCTTTCAGTAAAGCTAAGCTAAGTCTTGATTCCGGTCCTGATCATTTCTTCTGTGAGATCATAATAAATAAAATAACACTGCCCGCGATTTAATTCATGCATTGATTTATTTTCGATATTTTTTCTATCTCAGCTCTATTTTCCATTAAATAATATTTTTTTGAAGACACACGAATATGTGTCAAAACATAAATCAATAACGAAGACGATTAACAATAACAAAAAGCAATAACGATGCAAAAAAGAATGTGCCCGCGGCTGTACTTTTTAAGGACCTAAAATTCGGTTTCTGCGCTCTTTTTATCTGCCGGAAACTATAGGTAAAATGAAGTAGAATTTGCAGCCCGAGAGTGTGGGCCTTAAAGTATTAGGTGAAAGAGTGTTAAAATTGATACAAGTTGTGAGTCGCTTATCTCGTGGGGTGATAGTTCATAGATTACGCGGTGGTATGTTAAAATGTTATGTCGTCAGTAAGCTCATATGACGTCACAATATTGGACTGTCGTTTTCATTTTAACGTAATGAATATAAACTTTCGATACGAGCATAGGATCCATTCCTTTCGTAGTTGCTTCCTACACTTAAGTGGTTACGCTTTGATTTGTTATGTTTTTGGCAGAAAATAAAACAAAATACTTTTATAACGATTTTTCTTTATTTTACTAAATCTATAATTAATATAAATGTTTATTATTTTATTTCCTAGAAAGCTGAATGACTAATTTGTTTAATAGATCACTCAGATTAGATACAACTTCAAAAATGTTGAAGTGTGTTAGTGACAGGGTTATACGAGTATGCGAAGTTTACCACAGCTCTCTTAAGTGGCTGCGTTTATCCCACTACAAAAGAATATGTTGGTATCCAATTAAAAAAAAAAAACACTCAATTGAATTATGAAATACTGGCCCTGGTCAATTTTTTTGCCATGAATATATAGTACCTACCGTAATCGAATTTCTAATAACTTTACCGTTTTGCGATCTATAAAAGAATCAATTTTACGTAAACACAGGCTTAGAACTTACAAAAAGGTTTGAGTCTAACCACGGCTTTAGTACAGTATTTGGGTAGGGAGAGAAGCAGAATGGGGAGCGTGTTATTGCGCAATAAAAAAACACCATTCTTCTTCTTTCTTTGCGACACACGATGAAAAATACTTATGAGTATATATATATATACATAGTATATATACATAGTCGTTGTATATACAACGATTCTATCTTTAAATTTGTTGTCGATATTAAATACAATGTAATATGTATTTTTCAAAACAAAAGATTGGATAGTTGTACTGATTGTGAGTGCAATAAACTTGCACATTATTAAATATCAAATTAAATTAATATACAATAATTGCGATAGGCGAAAGTACCTCTCGATGTTTGTTAATTAAAATAATATCAGTTGCTAAAGACCCTAATTAAAATTAAGAGTAAATAAAATTGTTTTCTTTCATTATCACTTTTCCTTAATGTTATATGTACGTGTTTACCAAAGATATTTAAATATTTCCAGACGAGACAAGACAAGAACTTATATCTTAAACGTGATATCAGACGATTTCACTTTTTGTTCTTACATACATCATCTTTCTGTCAAAGTGAAATAACTGAATTTTTTGTCTTTTTTTGACACAGGTTACGAATTTACACCGTTTGGGGCCGAGACGATGGACTCATCGCCTCAGCCAACCGCCTGGTCAAGGAGTTGACGGTAATGTCTGGAGACAGGAAGGCAGGCAAAACGTTGCTACAGAGAGGGCAAATATTGCCAGTCTCCTTGAGACAATCCCTGATAGGTCGTCTCTAGAAGGCATTTTTTATTTTTATATATATAAACAATTTTTTTATTTTATATTAAATTATTATTTTACTACTTATGTAGTAAACCGAGATCCAACTATGTTAGATTTTTTCACTCGACATTTTTTACTCGCGCTCTTAATTTACCAATGAACTAAAAATCACACGGAGAAAACGTTTACTCGGGGCAGGTTGAACATGACGTCGACACGTAAATATTACGACCCTATAGTCTCCCGCTAACCTAGTGGTTAGTTACACCGAAAAAATCAACAAAAATTTTACCAACATCGTAGCTATTATTGTCCTCAAGCTTAGGTCCGGATTAATAGTCGTTGCTCCGCCAGTACTTAGTACGAGCCATTGCTTAGAACTACTAAAATGACAGATTTTACTCAAAAAAAAAATGATGATTGATATGAGAGTCCTAAGCAATGGCTCGTACTTAGCACTGGCGGAGCAACGACTATTAATCCGGACCTTAGTGTTACCCAATCTTGGTCTTGGTCTTGTTTTGCTTTTTTGCAAGGTATACTCGTATAAAGTTTTATTTACATCTCTCTGTATACATTTTTGGACACATGGTGTCCAACAAGACATAACTATACAAAATTTTAAGTAAATCAGACCGGTAGTTCTCGAGATAGTAGTTTGCAGACAGATACTAGAGTCTCACAAAAACTTACTTAAATAGAAACAAAGAGTTTTGCGAGACTCTTGCGCAAGACCAAGATAAATAGTGCACAACCAAGACCGGCTGTTCTGATGCAAGACCAAGATAAATAGTGCACAACCAAGACCGGCTGTTCTGATGCAAGACCAAGATAAATAGTGCACAACCAAGACCGGCTGTTCTGATGCAAGACCAAGATAAATAGTGCACAACCAAGACCGGCTGTTCTGATGCAAGACCAAGATAAATAGTGCACAACCAAGACCGGCTGTTCTGATGCAAGACCAAGATAAATAGTGCACAACCAAGACCGGCTGTTCTCATGCAAGACCAAGATAAATAGTGCACAACCAAGACCGGCTGTTCTGATGCAAGACCAAGATAAATAGTGCACAACCAAGACCGGCTGTTCTGATGCAAGACCAAGATAAATAGTGCACAACCAAGACCGGCTGTTCTGATGCAAGACCAAGATAAATAGTGCACAACCAAGACCGGCTGTTCTCATGCAAGACCAAGATAAATAGTGCACAACCAAGACCGGCTGTTCTGATGCAAGACCAAGATAAATAGTGCACAACCAAGACCGGCTGTTCTGATGCAAGACTAGCCAAGTCTACTCAATATATGCTATAATGCTGACGAAACTTTAGACACAGTTTAGAAAAAGGTGTGATTTAATCGAAATAACCGATATTATTAAATAGAACTTTAATAAGGTCATAACTTTACGCCGTAATGTTAGATGAGATGGCATTGTAAAGTCAAAATCAATCTTATGTACGAGTAGGATTATTGGACATTACTAGATTTATGGACGGCAGATAGGCATTACATACGCCAGGCAAGCTTCACAAATGTTAGCCTCTCATTTTATCATATCACATGAGAAGATTCGTTATTTATCTAGCTGTAACACCATGTTCATGCCCGTACGCTATAGTTAAAATGATTATTCAATTTAATCTACGGATGATTAAAATAAACTATATTCAACATTTTGTTATACAACACGTGATTAGTAGATTCCATGATTACAGCCCCTAGAACACAGAGTCCTAGACTCCACTGTTGGAGATGGGCCTTCCAGATATTTCTTGAGAATTTAGCCTACACTCGCCACGCTGGCCAGACAGAAGATAGACTAAATTCCTCAAACGTATAATCACACTTAAAAAAAACTTTAAAAATTTTGAAGTGTGCGAGCGAGAGGGAAGTGCAGGCGTTAAACCCTATTTAGATATTTTAAAAAAAACGTGTTTTTTTTTAGCATTTTTTAACAATTTATAAACATTTCACAAGTTGGTATTAGTTTAACCGGAACCGTCGACGGCACGGGAACAGTGGTGTTGTAAATGTTATGGCAAATGTACGTATGGAAAATATTTTTTTTTCTATTGGTACATGCCGGGGTACAACTTACCTCTTTACGTTGTTAAGGAAGACGTTCTTACCACCGCGCCACCACTGCTCTCAACTTTACACTTTATTATTTTAGCTAATAACGAGCCTTTAATCGAGCTTGTAGATACTTACGCATAGGTAAAAGGTCCTACGTCTTCAACTATTAGTTTCTTCTCCAATCCTTGTTGCACTTGTTCCCAATTTGTATAATTAAATATATGCACTTTCATCATTGGCTGCACTGTCGGATACCGCCACAGTTTGAATGCCATTGTATTGTTTCTAATTACCATATTCTGCAACAAATTTAACTTTAACATAGCTATTATGTTTTAACATTATTATAAAATTGTCTAAGTTTGAACTAAAATAAAAATTAGCTTTGTCACTTTTGTTCCGTGTCAAAAAGATATTGAACTAGTCCTAGCAATAATTTTTTCAAATTGCTTTCTGGAAGTCAAATGTGTCTCGAACCCAATTGTCTAGAAAGATTAGGAAGACGAAAATAATGTAACGTGGGCTCGTAAATATAGTTTGGAGGTAAAGAACCTATTGTAGTCATCATAATCAGCATCATCACAGCCCCTAGAATACATGAGTCCCAGATCTCCACTGTTGGAGATGGGCCTTCCGGAATTACCTGGAGAATTTGGCCTATCATCGCTACGCCGCGCTGGCAACACGGGTTGGCATAGGTTTCGTAATTATAGCACCTACCAAATATTATCAATAATAAAGTTTTACCTTACATTTTTTTTTAAATGGTTAATATCCCACGCTAATCTACAATATGCACAATATGGTACTTACTGATAGTATCGCGTCATTGATAGGATTCGTAAAGCAGAAGAATATCGTACCAACCAAACTCAGTACGAATGTTACCGCCAGAATTAACATTACTGAAACAAAAAATCTAGTTTATTATACGATAGAGAACCAACGACTAACAATAACAAATATTTTTACTGAAAATATAATAAATAATACAAATGGATGGAAGAAATATTTTACACGTAGGTAACAATAATAATATAGAACTTACAAAAGAGTAAAGAAAGTACGTGGCTGCCTTAAATTAAAACAAAAGGGGAAGATACGGTACGAAGACATCACACGTGGAACAAGCAAACTACGTCTAACTAATCACTTAATAACTAAGCACTTGAAACAGTAGTGAGCTAGCCAGGGAGTGGAAACTTAGAACAAGCAATTGTAACTTTTGTATTTATAAGCATAGTGGTGCCGCCTAGTAGTTTTAGAAAGAACTAACTTCTTGTCTGTGATTTGAATATAATAAATTTGTCATTCATTCAATTCTTATACGTATACATTCAATTAATTGATTTAATTCGGTCGGCCATTGTAGTTGTCAACAGGCGAACATAAAATTTGAAATTAAATATATTGTTTAAATTCTGAATACTATATCGTATGGTAATTTAGTTGGAAAATACACAATATTTTTAATTTAGGCGTACAATTAATTGGTTCCGGGCTCCGTCAATGAAATTCTAACATAATACTATTCCTATATAGAAGCTATATCTATGTTTGTTTATATGGGTATGTTTGGTACTTTTGCACATGTACTGGATAATACAAGAATAACACCCACTTTTTCGCGAGAGTTGCCACTCTTTTTGTAATTACTATACTCTTTCTAACAATCCGTAATATAATCGTCATACTGACTGACACTTTTTTCTATTTGATTCGCTAACGACATCAGTGATGCAACTTTGGGTGTAACTTTGTGAGTCTATCGGTTCCGTATTTTGTAGTGAACAATATATCGCGTGCCGTATGTTCTCGTTTTGTTTTAATCAAATGCCACATGGGCTATAATGGGATACATACATAATTCCCATATAGTTTTTTCGAATAATATTAATTTCTCACTCTCCCAATGGTTAGCTGGTAGAGAATACCTTCATTCTGTTCGCCTATGTACAGCACTTTACATTATATATTTTGTGTGCAAGAAATAATATTATTATTATAGCCAGAAGGAGGTATGCTCATGTCTGAATATAATCGCGTATGCTTAGCACTGCTATGGATAAGGCTACTGAAAACACTGTATACTATGAACAGCACCTAGTAGTAAAGAAGCCTGCTGCCATAAAAAACGGGGGATTATACCTACATGCGTAGGGATAGCCCCAAACAAACATCTGGGGCTGGTTGATTCTGCTGTAGGTATGTCTGTCTGCTGCCAAAAACTAATAGCCATCCGTAGACACGATATACTGCATACGGTACATATCAAAATTACATCGCGTTATGGACCTCTAGAGACGACCCTTCAGTGATAGTCCCTAGAAGACTGGCAACATTTCCCCTCTGTAATACATTGGCAGAAATAATTGCCAGCTTTCCTGTCTCCAGACTTTTCCGTTAGCCGTTTCGACAATTGCGCAGCTTGAGGTCGCCTGGATTGCTAATGTGTCTACACACGTCGCATCCCACACCAGGGACCTGCCAAGCTTTACTTTGGATAAATGGTATTTTTTATTATTATATATATTATTATTTTTATTCGCAATAGCAGAAAATTATGAGCATGAAAATTAAGGCATGCAGGTTGTATTTAGGTTTAGGACCACAATGTTATAACATAAATAATATTTTTTATTCTAAAACCACAAATGCAGTTTATTTCTAAAAGCTTAAAGATAACGCAAGCTACGCAAGCAGGCAAAATAATTTAACTATTTAAATAGTGTAATATCATATAAATAATACATGAAGTATATTATGAGTAATTAGACAACATCATTCTAAAATATTTGTAGATTTTTAGGAAATATTATTGTCCTTTCAATGTAAAGACAAAATAAATTAGATATTGACATTATTTTCATTATTAATTAATACCTAATATACTACATACAAATGTATACATAATAATACATATACTAAACACAATATATTAAGATTACGAGTCACTGTGATTATTAGGAATTTAATTTAGGCTTGTTCTTCAAATATTAAAGTACTTGGAAGTGTGAATATGAAACACGAACACAAGTAGTGAGACAGCAGATGATAGAGTGCCCCAGTTAATACAATTGGCAATTGAAATTTTAAACAAACAGTCTTTTAAAGCCGGCTACTAACATTATCATTTCTTCGAAACAAAACATGATATTATCATCATAGCATGCGTATCTCTACTGCTAAAAATATATGTCCCTTTTGCAATGCACGCGATCTCTTGCTAACCCTATGACATTATTGTTAATATCTATTCTGGACCCTATCACAAAACCTCTTTACAGCTGCATTTATTATTGTTATTTTATTTAAATTATATATATTTATTTTGCACTAATATGCATATTATTTAATATTTTAGCTTCAATTCTAGTTTATAAGTGACTACACATCTCTTTACAGCTGCTATTTGTTAATAATAGGTACCTATATTTAATTTTATATAAAATACTATACTTAGTATACTTTACTGCTGCATCTATCCAGCATTGAGCTTAACTGACTGTTCCTTGCAAACAACAGCGTTTTTGAGAGTTAAAGATAATAATAAATGAAAAATTGTAACCGAGACAAATCCAAGTGTGTAATAATAATAATAAATAATATACGGATCTTAAAGGCAAGTCACTGCGAAGTCGAGGCGCGCGCTTATGGTCACTCCAATACTTGTACGTATAGCCGCGGCAACAACCGTAAGAACTTGACAATATGGCGGCGGCCAGCATTGTAGAGCGCCTCACGCCTCTCAACTGTGCCTCGACTCCATTAGATGACGGCACTGTCAAAATTAACCTAGCTGCTTAAACGCCGCGCTTCAAGGCAAGTCACTCACTGCGAAGTCGAGGCGCGCGCTTATGCTCACTCCAATACTTGTACTTTTTTTTTTTTATACTAGCACGACATGTGACCCTGCGCCCACCTGATGGTAAGTGGCGCGCAGGGTCCATGAATGTTAGCAACTGGAATCAGACCCTTATATCCGACATCAGTCCCTAACACTATGCCGGCTTGACGTACGTATAAGCGCGGCAACAACCGTAAGAACTTGACAATATGGCGGCAGCCGGCATTGTAGAGCGCGCCACGCCTCAACTGTTCCTCGACTCCATTAGATGACTGCACTGTCAAAATTAACCTAGCTGCTTAAACGCCGCGCTTCAAGGCAAGTCACTCACTGCGAAGTCGAGGCGCGCGCTTATGCTCACTCCAATACTTGTACGTATAAGCGTGGCAACAATCGTAAGAACTTGACAATATGGCGGGGCGGCCGGCATTATAGAGCGCGCCACGCCTCAACTGTGCCTCGACTCCATTGGATGACGGCACTGTCAAAATGAACCTAGCTGCTTAAGCGTCCGCGCCTCGACCGATCCCCCCCCCCTCTATTTGTAATATGTGACATGTTTTTTTTTTATTTGATGCAGTAATTTTACTTGGTACAATTAGACACAAACAATCAAAAATAATCTGGACGTCATCTCAAAATTTGAGCATTACAGGTTGATATTTTTTCAAACATGTAGTTAGGGCTGATTCTCAAATATATTGCAGGTATTATACATATAGGATAAGAAAATTTCCAGTGAATAGGCATATAATAATATATATTTGTTTAATTACTAAGTCCTGTAGTGGAAAGACACAGCTAATTATGATGATGATTACTTAGTATTTTAGACAGCGCCATAATGTGCAAAGTAATTTAATTACAAATTGTCAACTTAAACTGTATGTTACAGTATTTTTGTGAGCTAGAGCTACAGCTCAGCAGTCACCACACAGACTTATACATTGAGTATATAGTACCTACATTGCTCTTTTTCTTAAAACATTATAATAATAATATTATATTATCTGTGATATTGTTTGTGTATGTTGACTGTTTGTTGCCTATATATATATATATATTTCTAGTGATCATCATATATATGTATATATCTGCTTGTAGGTGGCTATCTGAACACCGCGAGAAATTGACTATTGTTATTATTATTATTAAATATTTACATAAGTATATATTGGCAAATAATATTTACTCGTTGTCAGTTTTAAGATTTCAAATAAACTACCCACTTTAATAATGAAAGTAAAATGCTTTGAAAGAATCAACAACTTTGTTGAGTTGCAATTGTTTTAAATTGACAGCAGAATATGAAATAAGTAGTCGGAGGCAAGATGTAGCAATTATTGTCAATGAAATGTTGCCACGCCACGTATCGCATGACGCCTAATTATATATGCCACTTTACAATAACATCTAACTACTTAGTTATTATTTTTACTGTAATTATAAATCTGTAACTTCTACGATAATGTTGGGAATTGTACCTACTGCAATGTATGAGACTAGACTGCCTTAGTGGTCTAGCACTTAAGCCCATACATTAAAACGCTTCTTTCTGATGTCTGATCGAAAACAAAAATATTTCATACGCTTTAGACGCTATAGACATCGACCACCTTGACACTTGTTGTGTGCATGCGAGTAGTAAAGTTGGCTAATTGTAAATTATTCCTTAAAAAGCGGAGTTTCTGACCACCCAGGAAGGGATATGAACTAAATTTTTGGTTTAGGTATGGTAATCTGGTCGTAAATAGCTTGATGTTGTAATTCGGATGTCGGTATTTTCAACGACAACAGATACAAGTAAACTATTGAATTTTATGAATGTATTCTGGAAACTGAATAAACCAGACAGTGGCTTGTTGCCTCGTAACTTCCATGTAATGTCTATTACTTATACGAACAAACATAATAGAATATTAACATCTAATTAATTCATTTGTAATTAACCTCAATAAAATTAGGCGTTATTATCTGTTTATATTATACATATATATTAGTAAATATCTAACTACAGTGTCATAAAAAAGCTATGGGTAATAAATATACCTTATCATTGTTTTTTTATGGTTGGTGGTTTTTGTACGTCGCTGTAACTACAAATAATTCGCAATATTATTAATATTTTTATTTCAAATGTAATCCAGTATGATCACAACATGATGGAATGTTACTTACAACAAAAGTACTTTCGGTCCGAGTGCTTCCCCCAGCAGAGCGTCGACCACTGACTCTTCATCCCGCCGCATGAGAACTGGGCCCTTCCACATCCAGCACATCCTTGAATGTTTGTTAAAATAGTGTCCTCCCTTATCAAAATCTTCCCAACGCCTTCGCCGCGCGGTGCGATGATCACAACTTTCTCATTAACTTGTTTCTTAGGCAGCATGAGGGTTGATGGCGATATTTTCTCCATTCTCGGCTGCTCCATGGTTACACGAGCATCGCACAAGAGTGGAGCGCGAACCTATTGTTTCAGCGACCGTGTCGGCAGGACCGTGCGCGCCCGACTGCGAGACCGAGGCCGACGCAGCGGCATGCTTGGCGCTCCATCCTTTATCTACAAGGTTTAAATAGGTTATCACAGTCCAGCTTTTAGTTCACAAGCAGGCGAAGATTTATATCTAGATAATATTTGTTTCTTTATTAACAAGTGTAAGACAAGTTGCCAAATGTAAATGAGGTTCCCGAATCAGAGAAAATAATAAATAGAGTAAATAACTTAGAAGAAAGTAAAGTAAAGTCAGTATCTTAATCAATAAGCTGACGAAGTACAAGTGGTTGTTTTGTAGTAATCGAATCGACTTCTGCATTTACTGAAATTTATTTATAATTGAAAGCGTCAAAATTACTTATTTCTTACTGAAGCAGACTCAAACTGATACTATAAGAGTACCACTAGCTATTAACTTTTATCAAGTATTATTTTTAGTATACGAGTACATAGTTATTCTCATGATCCTAAATTTACCGTTACTGAGATTGGACCATGACTGACATGGAGGATTAAATGATATATGGTTCTGTTTGGAATCTCTAAACCAATGTGATAAGTACTTCGGCGTAGTATTGATATGGATGGCGAGATTTACTAAATGTTGATGCTGCGTATTGTCACGTAATTTACTTTTTGTATTTTTTTGTTGAATTTTTCTCGTTATATTTTTCTAGTATATATGACCAGAAAAATTCCCCGGAGGCGGTTGGTGTTAATAAGTGTGGAAATGATCATGTGAGATGATCGCGAGATAGATGTGTGTGAAAAAAAGATTTGAGATATTTAAGCGTCCTAATTAATATGTCATTATTATTGGGGTGTATTACGCATTTTTTTGTAGATATTTACTACATTTTAGACTATTTTAATTTTATTTAGCTTTTATAGTATTGTTTTTATCAATAAAACAATAAATTTATATTAAATGTACTATAATTAACTTCGAATAAAAAATTGAAGTCATAAAACATATATTTTAGTGTCGATTTAAGAAAGAGAAAAGCGTTTTTAAAATGAAAAATGCCTGAATTATAAGAACGGTTTGAAATCACCATATCCTTTGAAAAACGATGAACACCATGATTTGTGCTTATAAAACTGAAAATAGGAAAAAAAATACAAAATTTCTTTGCAACAGTTATAAATATTGGGTTATGTTAGTTATTTTATCCTGATAAAAAGGCGGTAGAATCCTTTAAAACTAAAAAAAGACTTGTAACCTCGTACTCGTAGCACTATTTTTGCGAAGTGCATTTGACTACTTGGTCAAATTATTTTATTATAAAGCGTGTATAGGGATGTTACGGATGAAAATGAATTGTTTTTAATTTCTCGGTGTCGGATTCGGATCCAGTTGCGGAGTCGGACACCTAGTCGGACGCGGAATTGGTGTAAAAGAGAGATAGATAAACTGTCTGTTAAGGGCTGGCCTAATAAAATACTTAACATAAATATAATCCAGTATTATTCAAGCGACAAGTATTGTTGTTACCACAACATCAGAATCAGATGTGTAAAAAAGACGCAAATAATAATAAATAAATAATAAATATTTCAGACAGGTCACACAGCGCCATCTAATTTCCATGGTAAGCGGTAAGCTTGTGTTACGGAAACTAGATGGTTGATAAACTACATATTATACTTTTTTTTTTTTTGTAAATATATACATATAATACATATAAACACCCAGACCGAGACAAATTATACAATGTACAACTTGCCCCCGGTGGGAATCGAACCCACGACCTCCCGAGTTCACGGCAACGTTTGTTACCACTAGACCACGGAGGCGCAAATACTATTATTGTCAGCAAAACTAATCATTACTCTATCTGTGCATATTGTATATGTATTCCATCAACTCATTATATCTCATAAAATTAACATTTCGTATTATTATTATTATTTCAAGTACAATTTTTTCGAGTGATGGTGGACATATCGGTTTTGTTGGAGTTTAGGTGTATTTAATTGGATGTTCGTTTCGTAGTCGAAGTTGTTTAGTAGCTCTAGCACCCATAAACTCCGTTACGTGACGTTTTACTTTCGCGTAAATGTTCATACTTTCGTGCTGCCAATTTGTAGTTACGTCACACGTAATTAGTGACGCTGTCTAAAATCCCATACTTAATTTTCATGCCATATATCATTCATTAGTCGACATAGTGACTAAACTATCGTAACGACCTTCAATTTTTAAAGAAGCGCGTTCTCATTTAGTTTACTTTACTATCAAAGTGGCAACCTCGTCGATGTCTCTACTTTATACTATTATAGTATAAATTTTAAAATATATTGTGCTTTGTCTGGTAATGGAACACGAACCTTTGCGGACTAAACCGCTAGACCACTGTTATTTTTCTCTAATAACTGATGTCAAACAGGTTTGATTTGTGTACATCGTGTCTAGTTTATTTCAAAAATAAAAGGATTAGGGAAAACAATGGATAGAACAATATTTGACGGAGCCCTAATAATAATCACAACTGGTTTATTTGTATTGTTTATTAATAATTAATAATGTTTTTTTTATTTTAGTCTGTAACCTTGTAATACCTAGAACTTACCGTTTTAGTATTTTTTACATGACGACTAGTATTTTCGGATACTTCGCGGAGCACACTTTGAGTATGGCTGAGACAGGCGCTTCTGTACAAAACTGTTCTTACATATTTTGTCGCATTTTCTGTTATCTTGACCTCTTAAGCATAATTAATGAACGAAGGAGCATTGACCGTCCCGACTGAATTCGCGCTTATTACATGCATCTACACTCATATGGTAACGGCACCTAATACCGAGGTACATATGTTTTTAAAACAATTAACAGACATAGGGCCGGTAATTCATCACGGTACACTTAAAGACAGGCGTTGACAGTTCTGCCGCGCGCATCGGACGCCTTCTTTGTTAATTTATTTATGCTTAGAAAAAAATACAGCCTTTTCAATATTAAAATAAGAATATATAAACTAAAGCCCTACAAATTTTCACTGATAGTTATAAAAATTGTATAGAAAGTCATACATCTGCATTCGCATTGCTCGGACCTCACGCATTGATCTGGCGACAATGCCGTTGCTCCCATTCTTACACCAGAGACGCCAATGAACTATGGAAAAAAAAATGTATAAAAAGCTTTTAGTTCTGATCCTCATGGACCCATCGTTTTATTCATTAAGAATCCAACAGCGTTTTAACTTAAATAAATTAGGTACTTACAAATTAATAATTTTAACTCCATTAACATTATTCCATATAACATTAAAAACTATGACAAGTGATATTAATTAATTAGAATATATAACAAAATAAAAGTAGCAAAATTAATAAGGTATAAATAATGTAAAATGGTAAAATATTTGATAGCATATAATTAGAAATTATTAATAATTTATTAATACCCACTTGATCGTGCAGAAAATAGTCGGTTAACTCTGATTCGTATAAAACTTCGGGATATCTTCGGAGTCATCCTCCTACGAATGTCTTCGGAGGCGATATCGTGCACATGATAGCTGCGTGTGATTGATAATTTGATCTCCCGATTCTCAGGATGAGATGCCTATATGGTACGTCATTGGCTAAAATAACCAAGCGTAACAAGCTAATCACGGAACGTATATTAAATAATAATAATAATAAATTTTCATCATAGATTAATTTAATCATCCTTTCTGCAACTCAGCTGAAAGTCACAGAGACCTCCACAGCTGGAGATGGACCTTTCAGAACATATTTCAGGCCAGAACATTTGGCCAACACTCGTCACTCGTCAATGCTGGCGAGCGTCTGATATAAATTTTAATGACAATTTATTAACGGTATCAAAAATTGGTATTAGTGGAACCGGGACCTCCGGCGATTTAACGTACATTTCTTCTCACTCTTTTAAATCTATGACAGAAGTATAATAATATAAATTGTAATGATAATAATAATCTTTAGCGGATTTTACAAACGTATAATAAATCTAAATCAGGGCTAGGTTATACTCGTACATAACTGAAGTGACGCGATCCATTTGAATCCTGGTTTGTACGAGTATAAGCTCAAATTAAACGTCTCTAAATATCTCTGTAAAAATTGGTTTATACAATGACATTGTTTTCAATTTATCAGTAGTAGACAGAGGTGAATTAGCGTTAAACTAAGATGCGGTCATTCACTTTTGTCTTGTGCTGGTAAATGAATTTAATCACCGGATCGGGCGGCGGGCAAATACTATCAGGTTGGAATAAATAAGACGAATTAAACAAACGGCGTTCAGTTCAATACGACTTTATTAGAAAGGATGACACATCTGCTCAGAACGTAGATGATGGTGGTGACGGGTTTTAGAGTTGAAACCATGGACGAATGGCCTAAAGAAGGTCGCTGACGGGGTTTGATGAAAGTTGTAAAAGACTGTATGAAGTTTCGAGATTTGGGGGAGGCCTACATCCAGCAGCGGAGATGTTGAATTGTTGTTAAAACTGTCCTTTATTCTAAAGGGTTCGAACCACGTCATGTACCAATAAGAAATACACCTTTCCTACTACTCTTGTCATAGAGTTACAGCACCAGCCAGAGAGTAGGCCATATTCTTCAGAATTGTATTGTGAAAGGCAGTGGATTTCTAGGACTTGTGTTCTGGGGGCTGTATGTTGATGATAGGTTGCAGATCATAAACCGGAAAACTTTATTGTAAAACAGACGCTATAGTTAAGTAAACCTTATTATATGACTATGTTAAATAAATTATACTCTTTAGATTTTAATTTGTAAATAATTTATATAATAATTAAAGATACTTTATTAATATAATTGTACCTAATGAGTGCATTGTAAAATATAGGGGAAATAAATAATTGTTGTGGCGCAAGACACATGACGAAAGTTTCTGGTATGGGCTTTAACGGTATATCCCAATTAGCACATTATGACACTGTACTGTATATTTCCTAACAAGAGCAAGGAGAATAAAAAATATTGATGTTATTCTGGCACCGCCGTGACCCGAAGATAACGTTCTGAATGTATCCGACATAACGTATCACACTTCCGATGGCCCTATAGGGCTTTATCTAATCTTCATGTTTATTATTTTAAACTAACTATGGTGTCATTTTGGTTAAATTATTGTTATTATTACCTTTTGGTCATAGTCATGAATTAGTAGGATGCGTTCCAATATAAAAAATATATTTGACAAATAAGTATTTTAAATTCTACTTAGCTATACTCGTATAAGTCTCTCTCACTCTTAAGGAGCAGATTCATTTATAGAATAATTAAAATATTGGAATTAAACTATAATAACACATATGATATTTTTTTGAGAAACAAAAGAGGCTTTACTGTACGATGTGTATAACATCTATCCCAAAAAAATTGAACACTTTTACAGCTCCAACCGATATATTGCATTTAGCCTACTCACTGGGTATACCTGACTGGTTTGCCAGTACAGGGAAACTTGAGCTGACTATAGTTGAATTGTACACCATATGGCTTACTTACTGATTTCGCATGGCACACTGGTCAATCGTTGAATAGTCGAAAGTAGGAAAGACATGCAAATATAAAAGCGTGTTCGTTTATCCGTTCGTTGAATCCGCTTATTCATAAGCATGGTTTCTGACCACCCCGAAAGAGAAACGGCCGTGATGATACTTTACTTTTACTTTTACGAACACAGACTCTGGATACCAGGGCGTATCGTTGGCCAGAATTGGGAACAGACCACTACCTAGTAATCACTAGGATTAGTGGTCTGTTCACAAAATGGCGCCACCGGCGATCAGGTGGCAATCTGTCAGCAGTAGAGAGAATAAAGAGTGAAAAGTTACAAGATGATAGTGTGAAAGAGGAGTATATGAAATGGGGAAAGGAGGTATGTGGAGTAGCAAAAAAGCGAGCAACTAAAGGTGACGCGTGGTGGGATGAAGAGGTTAAAGAATCGGTTGAAAGAAAGAAGAAAGCTTGGATAGATTACGTTGCTTCGCTAAATATGAATGAAAGTATGAAAAGAGAAAAAAAGAAGATATACCATCGCTGCAAGAATGAGACAAAATCTTTGATTAAGGAGAAGCGTGAAAGATGTAAAGAAATAGGTGAAAACAGGATGACGAGCAACTTTAAGGAGAACTCCAAATTTTTCTGGAGGGAAGTTAGGAAGGCCAAGGGTGGCTTGACATCTTGTCGAATGAATAGAGTTAGATCAAAGAGCGGTAACATTCTTGCGAACACGAATGAGGTGTTCGAGCGATGGAGTAAATATTTTAGTGAGATGTATGCTAGTACGATTCCTAACGACGTTACGACGGGTACTTTACCTCCAGAGCTACCCTCAAATACAACGTCTACATCTAAAGAGGAAATAAGTGTGCAAGAATTGCAATCGGCAATTAGAAGCCTGAAATGTGGCAAAGCAGCGGGAAAAGATCGAGTGCTCGCCGAAATGATCAAATACGGAGGTATACCGGTCTGGAACGCTTTCCACCTACTATGCAACCTTTGCTGGCAGGAGGGAAGAGTACCGGAGGACTGGCAGCAATCAGTCATCGTTCCTTTGTACAAAGGTAAAGGATCTAGATTGGACTGTGCCAACTACCGAGCGATTAGTTTGATCAGTTTGGCGAGCAAGATGTATGGCAAGATTCTCACGAGACGCCTGCAAGAGAAGACAGAAGGTCTTTTATGGGAGGCACAAGGAGGCTTTAGACCTGGAAGAGGATGCACTGACCAAGTCTTCTCGCTCCGCAATATTACAGATAAGTTTTTGGCCTTAAACCAGAAAGTTTTCTGTACTTTTGTGGATTTGGAGAAGGCTTTTGATAGAGTTGTAAGAAAGAAGCTTTGGGACATATTGCCGGAGTATGAAGTGGATGACAAACTGCTACAGGCTATACAGTCCCTGTACAAGGGCTGTAAAGCTTGTGTGCGGGTGGAGGGAGGTATGTCGCCTTGCTTTGAATCCCAAGTGGGCGTCAAACAAGGCTGCGTGCTGTCCGCCAGATTATTCACTTTATAGCTCGACAAATGCCTAAAAAGAGTAAGGGAGAGTGACTGTGGGATAAAAATGGGTGATCTTGTGGTGAACTGCCTGCTTTATGCAGATGATGCTGTTCTTATGGCATCGTCCGAACAACAATTGCAATCACTAGTCACAGAAATGAAAGAGGGATGTGCAGAAAAAGGACTCCGTTTAAATGCGAGAAAAACCAAGGTATTAGTGTTTGAAAGAAGAAGGATGACAACCTTGACGATAAAGATTGATGATGAAACGCTAGAACAGGTAAATGAAATTATATATCTGGGCAGTGTTTTCACTGCGGATGGGAAGTATGATAGGGATGTTGAAAGAAGAGTGAACGCGGGAAATAGTGTTAATGGGGCCCTGGGGTCACTGATCGCCAGTCGAAATGTCAGTGATAAAGCTCGACTCGCCATACACAATGCCATGCTAATACCAACACTTATGTATGGAAGCGAGACGTGGATATGTCAGAATACGCATGAGAGTAGAGTTAATGCAGTAGAAATGAGGTCTTTACGTCGGATATGCGGCGTAACTTTGATGGACCGTATACGTAATAACGAAATACTCAAAAGGGTAGGTATAAAAGAAAGCATAGGTACAAAAATAAAGAAAGGCATGCTCCGATGGTTCGGGCATGTCGAAAGGATGAGCGAAGAGAGATTGACGAACCAGATATATAATGCGAAAGTTGTGGGTAAAAGAGGCCCTGGCAGACCAAGACTTGCCTATCATGATCAAATAAATAAAACATTAGCTGAAGGTGAATTAAAAAGCCATCGAAACAAGAGGGCATGTATGAAGAGGTTGATGAATGTCGAAGAAGCGAAAGAGGTATGTCGTGATCGTGACAAGTGGCGCTCAATTGTCTCTGCCTACCCCGTAAGGGATTTGGCGTGAAGATATGTATGTATGTATGTATGTTTTCGTTTATTTAAAGAAACAAATAACTTATTAATTTAACTATCTTTTTATTGCAACTGTTTTTTACTGAAGAAAGATTAGAGATTGTGTAAATTGTCAGAAAAGATAGAAAAGATGAGCCCGTGGTGATCTGAACTGACAGTTATTTATAAGTAAATTGTTATTAGGCTTATTAACGTCCCTGGTGACTGGCTGGCAGTTTTTTCTCTCAAAAAATAAGTAATAAGTATTTATTTCAGTGCTTTCATGCTGCCAGTGTACCATGTCGCAGGGCAACGATTTGATGGGGTGATTTTTTTAGTAAGTATTTGTATTTATTAGTTTAATTTTTAAGTTATAATGTTATGGGAAAAGGTGAGTTACAATGTGAAATAAAAACAAATATTAAGCAACGATTAAATATATAATTTGCAAATGCAAAACAGATAATATGTAGGTGAATTCTTTCAAGAATCTAAAGTAGGACTTTCTCCACGACTCTGCTCGCCTTCAAGCTGATTCTGCCATCTGGAAGAAGAACAAAAACTTTATTACTACGGCATCATCATGTTTTCTGTAATCTATAAAAACTTTTAGGGGTTAGGGCCGGTAACCGAATCCTTCCTTTTTTATTATTTAATATTTAACATTGTATAGGAATCCAACTATTTAAGTGAACGAATGGTACTAAGGAAGGATTTAGTTACCAGTCCTTTGCTTTTCCAGTACCTTAACATTGATTATTTATGGTTGAATCCATGTACATTTGCCAAACACCAACACTATCGTTCCCGTGAGGAGAACAGCACGTTAAGTCGTCTGTACCGGTTCTACTAATACCAACTTGTGGAATCGTAAATAAATTGTCATTAAAATTGACTTCAGACCCTCACCAACCCGTCTGGCCAGTGCCTTCGACATGCATGTCCGCTCGATTTGCTCAAATGAAACTGACAGTTTTCTATGGAGATCTGTCGCTTTTCATTCGAATATTTCGAACTGACACGTAAGTCGGAAGCGCAAGAATTAGGCCCCAGACCGTAGCGAGTGCAGGTCCAAACTCTCTAGATATTATGCTATGAAAGGTCTATTTGGGCTCCAACAGTGAGGTCTAGGACCCTGTGTTCTAGAAGTTACAGGCCCTTTAACATCCGTACATATCTCACTGCTGTGGCGTGCAGGTGCAAGGGGAGTTGGCCAAGGATATACAAGTATTATCACGGCCGTAAAACATATTGACCAGTTGCAAGCTCGTCGATGTCACAAATATCTAAATGATATATTTATATGTTCACGACCAGCCAGCACCGCGTTTAAATCGACAGTCTTAACCGCTGAACCACGGAGGCAGTCTCAGGAAATTGTAATTAGGTTAAGTTAGTTTAGTATCTACCTAAAGTAGTAGGTACGAGTATGTAGTAATAGTAGATTTATAGCTTTTTTGTTTGCTAAATAAATCATAGTCATTCAATAAATTTGGTTATTATTTCCATATCAAATGACATCATCTATTTTGGGCTATTTTAGTACTACTTGTGCTGTGTATAAAGAAAAAAAATAGTAAAAAGAGTAGGTCCATTACTTTTATTTTTACGATATATCAAATATATTTTACGATATAGAAAATAGAATATGTAGTTTTCGTATCAAAATTCCTTTAGTACTAGAGCTGTCATAACACTTTTAACACCTAAGCTATTAGAATTAAGGGATATTTATTAATTAAAATGCTGTTCGAATAATTTATCTAAAAATGCATAAATGATGTCCTTTATATTATTGACTGTTAAAAGAGTCTATACCTAATTGTTTAACCTGACTTTTCCGGTTTCGTTAATAGTAGAAAACAAAACAGTTAAAACAGTATTTAGGATCCTTATCGGATCGTTTTCATATTATGGTAGAGTTCTTAGCAACTGGAATCAGACACTCATGACTGACAGTCCCTAACACTATGCCGGCTTGACTGGGAGTGACTGCAATTGGAGCCTGATCCCGAATCGTGTGGGTTTATCGGCACGTACGTGGATACTTTCCCGCCCCGGCTGACTGGGCAAATTATCACCATCAGTCCGCCTATGTTTTGTTCTCGTTGATAGTATGTGCCATTTGCAATGATGTCAAATGCCAATTTTTACTTTCAAGGAGCACTAATAGCTTGCCATGGTATTTATATAAAAAGAACACTGCTTGAAACAATACTTTTTCGTAGGTGGCAAGCTCCTATGGCGGTTTTCTATTGTGTTGTGCGACATATGTGCAATAGAAAATTTAATAATTACCCTTTGTCAAGAGCCGTTTTTCTTCTTCTCTGGCGTCCTTCAAACCGCCCTCCTCCTTACCCATTTTATTTGCTGAAAAATAAAAATCCACAAATTATATAGATAACTATATTAGTTAACAAGTCATAAAGTTAATTCCTAATTTTTCAAGGATAATCAGTCTTTATATAATACATATTAGTAGACTTTAAATTATTTATATTACCACAATTATAGCAGTTGATTATAATATTAAGATTAAAACTCAGGCGAAGAATACGAATAAATAAGAAGAAAGCTATAAACAGACAAATAAACAATAATAATGAGTTAATCAAAACAATAGAAATAGGAAAAATGGAATAAATGACATTTATAAATATATTTTTTATATTCTTCAGCAAGGCCCCTGGCCTAGGAGTTGTCAAAGCGGCTGACGGAAAGGTCTGGAGACAGGAAGGCTAGCAATTATTTCTATCAGCGTATTAGCCTCGCTATACAGAGGGGAAATGTTGCCAGTCTCCTTGGGACTATCTCGGGTGAGACGTCTCTAGAGGATATTTTTAATTTATAGTTTAGTTTATTTATAATTTAATTATTTAGGTAGCTTTTAATTTATTGTTAATGTATATTAATTTTCATCGAATATTTAATATAAACTTCAAATATATTAAATTATTTTGGAAAACCAACAGTTAACAATATTTTAAAAATACAATTATATTGTAAATAAAATTTAGATGAATGATGTAATTTGAACAATAGTAGGTACAATAAAGTAGGTATAGTAAAATTGTTACAGTGCCAACGGGCTCTAGTTTCGGATGATCTAATATAGGTCGCTGGGAGGGGTTGGATAAGGGTTAAAAAGACCATAGCACGCGGTCTTTTTAATGTGATAATAAGGCTGATGATGATGTATGAGTAAGTACCGGAAATGAACTCATGATCTTCGGATGTGTCGGGCAGTGGTGCGGTCGGATTCATTGCGGCGTTTTCGACATCAGCGATGCGGACGTAGTTCTCCAGGTCTTGTAAGTTGTCCTGAAGCTCTTTGCTCAAATTCCTAATGGTCTCCAACTCGTTGAGCTGTTTCTCGGAGGGCTTCCCATACACATCTATGTTAATCTTCTCGCCCTTCATTTGAGCTTCGACCCATTTCGTCATTTTGTCTTGTGTGATCCGTGTCTGTGTTAACGGAGAAGCAACTTGCACGTAGTTCATTATCTGAAAAAGGGACAATACAAAATTGACCGTGAATATCATCATGAAAGTAGGAGAATAGAGAATAGTGTCGACAGACGTTAGCAACAAGACTTAAAATACATACTTTTATAATTATAAATCAAACTCTACATATGATTATAAAGCTTTATTTCTCCGATCTCTTACAACTGTTTTTCACCACGCTTCCACTCAATATCTCTGTCCCTTTTTCGTCCCAAAACTGTCAGATGGCCGTGCCTACCTTATTTTTAATTCTTAGTTCCGAATACAATTCTATTCGAATGCACAAAATATAATTACTTACTGCATTCTGGTTTAGTAATATAAATTCTTATGTGTTTTTTACGAGTGTGTTCTATTTTGATTGACTAAAATAATAGTTTCATAATTAAATGTTAACATTTCGAATAGAACACAACTAGTATCCATCACAATACTAATATTATAATTATCAGAGACAAGGCTGTGTATGTTTGTTGTCACTCTATACTGGATATTAGATATTATATTACTAAACCGATTTTTGTGCAATTTGGCAAAAATTATCCTTGAAAACAAGGGACGTACATAGGATATATGGCATCATCTGACCACGACATTTGACCACACGGACATTTTATATAACACGGGCATATGTTAGAACAAAAACCAACTAAGTTAGTCATCATTTGCAATAAAATATTATGCACACTTAATTACTTTATAATTTGCGTTTTCGGTTAAGACTCGTTCGTTTAATTGCTTTTAAGCAACTAAGCGTCACAGTGTTTAGTCGATTTTATCACTGGAAAAAGCAGAAGATTTTAAACAACTGGTGTAAAAAAGTGAATTTATTAAAAAAGTGAGTAAGTTGGTTTTCGCTCTAAACTTATCCCAGCGGTCACCTGAAAGAAACAAAGCCGGGTCAAACAGCTGTTAATTATATAAGTAAGAATTGTCTTTACTGCTAAGACATGAACGATCTCCAGTAGATTTGGCCGTTAAAGAGTGCATTCTGCGCTGTTAAATACCTCGGTACGTTTTTAAAATAATGCGTAGCTTGACATTAAAAATCGCAAGCATAATTAATTTATAATAATTAAAAGTACTAAAGTCATACAATGTCACCCTGAAGCGAATTATAGAACCATTTTAAAGTTCAATATTTACTCAACTAAAGCCCTTTACATATTTTTATTATTTAAAATTTAGTTAAAAATGAGATATACTTAAGTGAATATCAGATTATAACGGGGCTAAGAAGAGATTTATAAGTATAGGCCATCGATGTATATAGATAGGCCCTCACTGATATAAAAACGTTCCCGTAAAGCCAATCGAAGTCATGTAGCTGCACCAACAGTCGCGAGATAGCAAGCGTCGAGAGCGCCTAATATTAATATTTATATCGAGTAAAACTAGTCTTTTTGTATGCATTGTGATATAATTTCCGATGAATAAAGCATGCACACATTATCCTTCCTTGAGAAGTTGGTAGGTACACAAAGCAAGCGGCACGTTTTTAAGAGTTTTGTATTGAATAGGCTTATCTATATACATCGATGGTATAGGCCCGGCCGGCCAACTATAGGCCCGGCCAATTAGCCAAACACATTATCAAAAAGCAGTTTACTTACTTAGGACGCACTAGGAACTACTAATAACGAAAAGCTCTTTCTTCTATATGATTTTAACCTAATTATCTATACGTTTTAAATAAAATTAAAACTAAGGGAAATTATTTTGTCCCAGCGTGTGCAACGGTTCAGACTTTGGAGCTTCATAATACAATCCTTAGTAGATTCGTTTACTCAACTTTTAATACAATTAACAAAACTGAGGCAAACATACTTACATAAGTAACTACAGCTTCGATGATACCTGGTAGTTGTGTTGTAATTTAAACGTAATACATGTGTCACGTTGGACGATACGAGCGTAACTGCTGGTTCGACGTTACCTCGCTCATATCCATACCTTATTATAAATTGAAGTGACCGCCAGGTTATGCCTAGCTGCGTTTCCGCTTTTACCACTCATTAATTAGGCTTTACGCACACGAGTGTGGACTCGTTCACAGTTAGGTTAGGGGCGGATCAATAAATACGTTGTTCCAACATTAAAGATGATGTCGAATGCTATATTTATGACGAAAAATAATTATTCTTATTTATATACTTATGTGATACTTTTAGATATGGTGGACAATATTTTGCTTAAGTACTTATAGCTTTTGCTTACAAATCTAACTAGTAGTAAAATTGCAGCTTTTAAATAGTCTTACTGCTTTATTTGTAATCAAATTTGTAAAAATAATAATGCTATATGCCCACACATAATTTCGCGTACCTACGTAAATTCATAATAGTCATATTTTACTGAATGACAAAAGTTGGTAAATGATTGGCGTGGAATTTTTCTCATGAACTCTTCCTTCACCGCAAGAGTGTCGTTTTTCTAAGGAAATAACTATTTACGTATGTTAAAATCAAAAAGACTTTGGGTCAAATGTGCAGCTGGTTGGTTTTGTTATGAGTGTTGACGGTCGGGTTTTGTACCCAGCAGCCCTATTTTGTTACTTAAGCGCAAACGTTATGTAATGGAATTCGTTAACTATATATAAATCACGATATTAAAGTTGATATTTGCACGTCACTGTCAAGGTCGAGCCCTTATAGAGTTAAGAATTGAATAATATTTTCTAATTATGACTCAAGCTCAAACGTAAATAACGAAATCCACTAATAACATTTGCGACTAAAGTAACAGCTAGAGTTGTTCCATATAAGAATAGAAACATGCAGACGGTTCCATTACTTTTGGTCTGATTAATGATAATTATGATAATTACCCGTGATATCTGTATGTCTCCTGAATAAAAAAAAACATAAATACCTAAACATAAGTTATGGTATCAAAGGCAGTCCATTAACCGCCAATGAAATTGATATCTGTAGGTATAGTTAGCAATTTTAATATTAGCTGGGTAATGTTCGGCTTACTTGCGGATTACTAAGTAAAAAACTTATAGTAAATAAACGAAACACTAAATCTATGACGGTAGTTGACTAAGGTAGGGATTAATAGTCGTTGCCACGCCAGTGCTTAGAACGAGCCATTGGTCAGAACTGTTAAAGTGACAGCTTTTACTCTAAAAATCGGCGGAGCAACGACTATTAATCCGGACCTAAATGCCTGCCTTAGCCTCCTCCTACTTGTCACGCATGTGCGTGTAGCCTTACAGATGTAAACATTAAGTGAAGTATAATTTTAAATTAAGTAGTATTGATTGCCTTGTGAGCAGCCAGACACGTTTTTTGACATAAAATTGCTGTACCATCTTTACTTGACTGAGCTGAGTTACTATTTCATAGGCGTTGCTTAAGTTAGGTTTTTCAAAGTTTAAGATATCATTATTCACGTAAACCTATTATAGGCATTTGTGATACGTCATAATTAAGTATTTTGATTGATTCTACTCCCGTTAGTCTTAAGCAGCGAAGTGGTCCAAAAAGTAAGCTGAAAGCAGAAGACTAGCAGCTTAGCAAATTCCAGTGGCCTATTAATATTTAATTTGACTGTTTTATTTAATCATAAGATACTACGTGTGCACATAGGTACTATTCTTTAGGTATACCTATGAAATTTAAATGGTCCCGGTAGTTTAATTTTCCAATTCCGATTTAATTAATAAATGTCCACAAAAACTTCGAAGTAGATGCAAAAATATTAAAATAGTAGATTAAAAAACTAATTATAAATAATTTACATATGAACTTTTATTTTAAATCCGTAAGTGTTATTAAAATAAAAAATATACAAAATTGAATACGTAAAGAAAAACACTTTTTTGTCCCTATTCCCACCCTAGACCCCTTTTTACGGTACAGCAGTTATGTAATTCTTAAACTAGCATACCACACGATTTTTTTATCGAATTTTGCTTAAAATGTATGAAGACCATAGAGCAACGCTAAGCTAACGATTTTCGAAGCGAAATAATGTGAAAAAAAGCGTTTAAAGCGTCAAGTTAAACACAGGGTAGATTGTTTCGTGTGCACAAGTTAATCACTTGTTAGGCAACGGCGATGAACCAAGTTCAATAACGTTGTTAAATACATTTTAGGTCAATAAACGTGTGTGACTGCTCGCAAGTCAATCAATACTAATTTAAAATTATATTGCACAATATGTTTCATCTGAATGAATGCAATACCTAATGTTTGCTACAGATAGACAAGCTATAAACTATTCAAAATTCAAAAATTCAAAATTCAAAATCTTTATTTGCTTAATAATATGGTACAATGTAGTAAATGAAATATAAAATTAAGATCAGCATATTTTTACTGTCTCCAGCATGCAAATTTTTACAAATCTATAAAATAAAAACATTGTTAAAGAACTTTGTCTTACATTGAACTTACATTTGATAAACTAAATATTACTATACTTGTTTAGTTGACTGTATATTTTTCTATTTATTTAAATAACACATAGATGGTTTATTATACTCGTAAGGCCCTATTCGTTTATTACGTAAGACAATTTAGGGGGGGACTACCTATGTCTTACTTTTTCTTACAACCACCACCCGTAAGATAGCAAAATTGCCTTAAAATTATTTCAGTGGCACATCTACATTCCGAGCAAGTTTTGAGCCCCTGGTCTTATTCTTATTTTTTCTTACATAGGGGAGAGGTGGTTATAAACTATCAAACAACGTCTTACGTAATAAAGGAATGGACCCTAATGAATTATAATTAAATAAAATAGCTCTAGGCACCAGTGTGACGTAGGATACCAACTTAATTATGTAGTTTGTTAATGAATATATTATTGAAACTGTAGAACGGTAGTGCACCTCTCCGTGCCATTTGCCCTTTCGCATATATTTTAATAGCTAATGAAGATACACGCGCGACGAGTACTATCATTGTATTTATAAACTTCTAGCCTCACTTCCTAGATACTAGGGAGTTACACTGTCGTTTAACGGGCCGTGAACTATTCATTTTAAGTATCATCACGACCATATCCCATACGGGGTGACAAGATACCACGCTTTTAAAGATTTACAATTAGCCAATTTATTTCGTTGATGTCTCTAGCGTATCAAAGTCGAGAAATATCAGAATATAAAAAAAATAATGTGTCTCGACTAGGAATCGGACTCGGACCTCCGTGTCTAATGCCTAAACGTACTATTTATTATCATGTCATTTATAGCGATTAGAGGTCAACTAGAACACATAAAGAGTAACATATTTTCATTTACATTTACCATATTTTCCTATAATATTTAGTCACTGGAAGTAGCGTATATGTATGATTGTAATTATGTGTGGTATGAATGTATGTCTATCTTTTACGCTTAAATTACTAAACCGATTTTGATTAAATCTGGCCAATATATTCTTTGGAACCCAGCAACAGACGTAAGCTATATGAGGTCATCCGACGACGACAAGTGACCTTCACGACTATATTCATCATCATCACAACCCTTAAAACCCAGAGTCCTAGACCTCCACTATTGAAGATGGCATTCCAGAAAATTCTGGAGTATGGCCTACACTCCCTCCGCGCTGGCCAGACGCCTATATTACTGAACATATGACAAAAATGATCTAAATTTTAGGATTGGATATGCGGCATAAATCGTTGAAATAATGTTTATTCGAAGTTAATTAATATATGTACATTAAATATAAATTATTTATTTATTTATTTATTAAAAACTTTATTGCACAAAGTACAAAGGCGGACTTAATGCCCGTAGACATTTTCTGACAGCCAAACCTTAGGGACAAATTAGAACATTTATAGGTGCAATGAAATAAATATTAATAGTAGGATAAATTCAATATAATTATATATACTTACATAATATACTTTAACATATATACATAATTAAAAGCTACCTAAATAATAAAATTAAAAATAAACTAAACTATATATAAAAAAATATCCTCTAGAGACGTCCCATCCGAGATAGTCCCAAGGAGACTGGCAATATTTCCCCTCTGTATAGCGAGGCTAATACGTTGGCAGAAATAATTGCCAGCCTTCCTGTCTCCAGACCTTTCTGTCAGCCACTTTGACAACTCCTTGGCCATGGGCCCATCGTCTCGACCCCAAACGACGCAAATTCGTAACCGATATCAAGGTTGGCGTATTTGCGCAATTTGAGGTTCTTCGCAGAAAACGCCGCACTTTCCTGCGCCTGACGAGACACGAGAGACCTGCCAAGTTTCCACGGCCCAACAGTCATTCCGTCGGATCTCTTGCCAACGCTCCGCACAATCCCAGATGGTTCTAAGATTTTTGCACAAAAATATTATTCACATTTAATTACTTTATAATAATATAATAATTACTTTTGGTTAAAAGTTCGTTTAATTGCTGTTAAATTTTCGAAACTAAGCGTCACAGTGCTTAGTCGATTTTATCACTGGAAAAAGCAGAAGTTTTCTAAACGTCTCCGTAAAAAGTGACTTTACAAAAATAAAATGTTGGTTTTCGCCCTAACCCGGCGATATATAGGTATCTCTGTCAGACCTGTTTAGTCCCATTTCTTTCAGTAAAGTAGTGCAAATATTTTGCTGGTATTCCTCTCGCACCACCTTCCACTGCGTAAAGCTGAGTCTTCAACCCATTCCTGATCATTTCGTCTGTGAGACCATAATATTTATTCGACTTCATGTTGTGGTCTTTTGGAATATTTATAATAATATAATAATAATAATAATAAATTTATTCGAAGTAAAAAAGAACATAACATGCATTTTATGGCGCTCTGAATCCCGAGTAAGATGTTTTATAAAAAACACCTGTGTTACGGGATTCAGGGTCTTCCTGAGGTACAATATTACAAAATTTATTAAACAAATAATACGAGTATACATAGAATTTAAGCATGCAAATTAACATAATTAAGAATTAATAATTAATACATTTCTAAAGAAGTACATTCAATTTTCTTTATTTATTTTTAGGGGCAATCAAGCTATTGAAGGAAAGGATAAGTTAGGACAATAGGTCAAGTAGATATAACCTATGCTACAATGCATAAGAAGGTTAACTAAATAACATACATGATTATACACTTATATATAAACACATACATAAATATATATATATACACATACATACAGTTAATACATAGACCATACACAGATATCATACATAGATATATAATTATATTATATATATATATATATATATACATACATTTCTATACACATACATACAGTAAATACATAGACCATACACACATATCATACATAGATATATAATTATACTAAGATTTACATACCCTAATAAGTGTTTACACAGTGTTTCACATATAACATAAATATAACCAAGTGACTGAAGTCAACTAATAACATCCAAAAGTTTTTCCGTATCATCATACGTAAGTTTTTGTAATAAATCTATGGTTTTTATTTTGCATGAGTAATTATTTAGCAGGTACGAGTATATATTAGAAGTTTTATTAATAGTATTGTAAAGGTGTGCGCCTTGAAAGTAATAGTGTCTTCTCGCTAATGATGTCGTATGAGGTTTGTTTTGGCATGCCAGGTCATGTCTGCGCTTAGTTAAGGTTTTGGGGTTAAATTTTATTATTTTATGTTTGTGACTTATGCAGTGAAGTACAAACAGCTGTCTAACAGTAAGTACTTCAGATTCGGCGTAGAGTTGTGTAGTTGGAAATCTATATGGTTTGCTAGCAAGAACCTTTAAGACTGCACGTTGGGCACGCTCCAGGCGGAGTAGAATAGTCTTTGCCGCACCTCCCCAACTGAGGATACAATAGTTTATCAAGGATTGGCAGAGAGAGTAGTATACCATTTTTAAGGTGGGTATATCAGCTGTGTTTCTGAGTTTCTTAAATACGTATATCAACTTCCTGATTCGTGGTGTTAGCTTATCGATGTGAGAGCGCCAATTAAGAGTGTCGTCGATTAAAATTCCTAAATACTTTATGTTATCTGTTCTAGTAATAGTTTGGCATTGACAATCCAATTCGCCTACTGAGCCACACGAGTGGACCTTAAGAGAAAACAAATTGAGAGATGGTTGGTTTGATTTTCTATGTGAAAAAGTAGTATACATAGTTTTGTCAACGTTAAGAGTCAGTAGATTTTTGTTAAGCCAACTTGTCACGACACAGAGAGCTTTTTCACTGTATTCATGAACCTCGCTCCAAGTTTTGCCATGTATAACCAGTGCCGTGTCATCGGCATATGTGAGTATTTTGGAATTTGTTAGCCCAAGTTTACATAGATCGTCTATAAATATAAGAAAGAGCGTCGGTCCGAGTATGCTGCCTTGTGGGACTCCGTAAGATAGCCCAACCTCATCACTAGTAAAGTTGTTAATTTTGACAAACTGGGTTCTGCCAGTCAAATAGCTCCGAAACAGCTCGAGTTGTACACCTCGGATTCCTTTTGACTCCATTTTAGATAGAAGAATAGGGACCGAAACAGTATCAAAAGCTTGCGATAGGTCAAGTCCAATTAAGATACATTTCTTGTTTGCATCTAAGGTACTTACAATAGTGTTAGTAAGGTCAAGTACTGCATCTGAGGTTGACCTACCGGACCGAAATCCGAACTGGTTGTCAGCTAGTAAATTATTAGATTCAAGGTAGTTTATAAGTCTTTTGTTGATTAACTTCTCTAGTATTTTGGATAGCGCGGGCAAAACTGAAATCGGTCTATAATTGTTGATACTATTTCTGTCCCCACTCTTGAAGATAGGATGGACGAGTGCCTTTTTGAAAACTTTAGGAAATATACCAGTAGAGAGGCTTAGATTACAAATATATGTCAGATATGGCACTATTAAATGTCTAGAAGATTTGAGAATCGAAGAAGGTATATTGTCCCACCCAACTGAACAATCATTGCGTAATCCCAGTATAAGCGATTCAATTTCATCGTCATCGGCCGCGAGCATTCCCATTGATGTAGCAGGGCTAGGTGTTTGAGAGTTGAGAGTTATTTGGCGACTGGGGTGCCCGTCTGACAATTTGGTTTCCGAAGTTATTTTAGTTGCCAGATTTTTCCCAACGTTAGCGAAGTAGTTATTAACCATATTGACCGATGTAGTTTGGTCATGAGCAATTTTTAATAGTTCTTTAGGTGGCGGATTGTCAGAATTCATATTTGTGACTTTTTTGATGACTTTCCAGGTCGCTTTAGAGTTATTTTTCGCTTTCTCAAACTGTTCCCTTTCATAAACCCTCTTAATCTTTTTAAGTAGATTATTGCAAAAATTGCGATATCGTATATATGTTATTTTAAAGGTATAATTTTCCGGAGTTGCAGCTACTTTTTTGTGCATTTTGTCACGGTTTCGGATACACCTTAATAAACCTGGCGTAATCCATGGCTTAATTATTCTATTTTTATTTGTTATTTTAGATGTCTTTGTATGTGTCATTATAATATTCGAGATTGTAGTTACAAGTGTTTCTGCAGCATCGTTTACATCTGTACAAGACCTAATTGGATTTAGGTCAACTTTACTTAGGTCACATAAAACAGCTTGTTGATCGATGTGCGTTATGGTGCGAGCAGTATATTGTTTTTTCTTTTTAAGTTGAACACTAATAAGTACAGGAGCATGATCCGTAATAGCGGTGTCTAAAACCATAGTTTTAGTAGGACAATTTGATTTTAAAATAAAATGATCTAAACAATTATTTCCACGGGTCGGCAGTTGGTGTGCAGGTAAGAAAGAGTGATATGCGAGTAAGTTTAGGTATTCGTCACTTAACGTATCGGAGTTATTTGGTATTATGTCAATGTTTATATCGCCACAAAATATGATGTTTTTAGATTGTTTTAACGAGACAAGGGTACTGTTAAGAGAATTAAGAAAATTTGTTGTGTTTCTATACGATGGTGAACGGTACACTGCTACTATCACTACGTCATCAGTTCTACAAACAATGCAATTACCATCATTAAACTTAGGTTCTTCAAAAGTACACCTAATGCCATTGATTCCCACGGAACGGTAAGTTCAATAAGGATAACTTTTTTCAAGTTCCGAGTTGTCTGGCCTATAGGCTGATACAGCTTGTTCATTTGGGATCCTATTACATGTAAAATAAATACAAAAGTTTTAAAATAATCAAATATTTATTATATAAAGAAAATATATCGAAAATGTGCAGCTTTAATCTTTGGCCTTTTGAAAACAAACAACAAAATTTTATAGGTAGTCATATTAACGAGTCTGAATTGGATATACGAGTTTGTAAGTACTTTCAATATTAATAGTAAACTACAAGTAATAAGTAATTTTAAGTAGAGGTATTTCCAATCCAGAAGCACGTACAATGACCGACCCGAATATTTTTAACAAAAATATAACCTAAAGAAGACTGAATAGGCAATAATAATAGTCTTATAAAATTCGTGTTATGCAATTAGTTTTATCACAATATAAAATGGAGGTTACACTAATTAGGCCACAGGAATGGTCTACTTCACGCGGTAATCAAATCATGGTAACCATACTTATTAAAAATATATTTTAATCTCAATTGCTTACACTTCCATGTCACATTGCAATATATTATTAAAAATATTTAATGTTACTTTGGTAACTTCAATTATAATTTGCTGGAATAGTTTCCTCCAACTAAACATACAATTATTCTTATTCACTATTCGGACTGCTGATAATCATTACCTAACAGTCCGAAGATACAAGTAAAAAAATATTATTTATATAAAATCTAACACCTGTATTCTTAGACGTTGCCTCAACTGCTTCCTCCACTCAACATTTCATTCCAGCTGTCAAACGAAAATAAAGTTTCTGTAAAAGTTTTATTTTGAAGGTAGGCACATCTTTAATTATTCCTGCCAGCTGTCAAACGTCACGCGAGTCGTCCAGACGCGAGGAATAGAATTGTCAAACTTAAGGTACATCGCGACGTACCTTGAAACCTCCTTGAAGCGCGTTTATGTTATTTTCGGCTAATATTATTATTTAAACTTGTTTAAACTACTTTCTTATTAATATTTTTTAATTCGTGAATTTATTGACAAACTTACAAATCAGTATTGTTTCAAAATATTTTTCGTTACACATGATATGTTCATACTTATGGATACGTTCATAATATGAAGAAGACATACTTATGGATGTCAAAATTGCTAGAGTGGGTAGCTAATATTTAGAAATCGGGAATGCAATCTTCAATGTTGCTAGAAAAAACTTATCTTATTATTATTTAAAATGTTAACATTCCTAACACCGGTATTCTAAGACATTTCCTCAACGGCTCCTCCACTCAACATTTTCTTCCAGCTGTCAAACGAAAATTAAGTTTCTGTAAAAGTTATTATTATAGTTAAAATAGAGCAGAGCTTTAATTTTAATCATCTCAATTACAGACTCAATTTTCGTTTGACAGCTGGAAGGAAATGTTGAGTGCAGAAGCTGTTGAGGAAAGGTCTTAGAATATATATATATATTTGTTTTTATTTCTCTTTTGTTTAATTTCCTTTGACACTGCTTTAACCTGCAGTTCTGTTCCTTCCATGTTATAGCACTCTCCAGGCAGGACAAATGTGTTGTACTTGTGTTTGTAACCTTAGATTTAGCCGAATTCCGGTGGGAATGTAGTAATTTCAGGATCCCTCGAACGAACCCGTTTGTCAGCTGGAATGAATAGTAAACTGGAGGAGCCGTCAAGAAAATGTCTTAAGATTACGGGTGTAAATAAAATTTTCCGGAATAAAATCATAAAAATTCAAATAGGACATAACATAAACATAATTCTATCAATTATACTTACATACTACTTTGGTCTGCTAAATGAACGCTACCGATAGACTATAAATAGAGATTATTAAAATAGTGTTTTATTGTAGCTCGATCGATAGCGTGCATTCTCGCATACTTGACTGTATGTGTGAGGAACAAGGGCGGAGGGAAGCAATAATAACTACAATATACTATTAAACTTTTTAAACTTTCGCGCATACTCATAATAGATTTTTATAATTTTAACGGGTCTTTACGCGATTTACCTTAGAGACATATTTCTCCCGACGTTTCAGCCAAGTTGCATTGGCCGTGGATAGTGGCACAAACCATTGGATTGAGCTGCATGACCCAAAGATACTTTCCACCGATCGTCACTATTACCCTAGAATAGTACGTGAAGCGATAGAAATAAAGAAACACAAAAATTTCAATCGAGAGGGGGGTTATAAGCTATTTTTATCGTGGAATCCAGTAATCAATAGGTTTCGACGCCGGGAAAAATCGCCCGGTGTCGCCAAGGATATTGTAAGTGTCGTATGTCGTGATTTCTAAAAACTTTTAAAGTGATAAGTGGGTAGGTTTACATCTGCCGCCCAGTATGTACGAGACTACACCGCATAGCTTCAGTCGACCCGTGACCACGGCCAATGCAACTTGGCTGAAACGTCGGGAGAAATATGTCTCTAAGGTAAATCGCGTAAAGACCCGTTAAAATTATAAAAATCTATTACAATATACTATGTCACTATACTTAAATACTTAAGTGAATCAACTTTTTAGGCACTCCTTTGCAGATATATTTGTATCTGACATTTACGACGAATCTCAGTCAACCAGACACACGAGCTAGTGTATATACAGGGTGATTTTGTATGGTCTTACTCTAGACTAATATGCTATTCTATTGATAGAAACAAACAAATTTATCACTTCCGAGATAAGGTTCCTTAGGAAAAGTTGCTTGTTCTATCAATAGAATAACAATAATCTAGAGTAAAGCCATACAAAATCACGCTGTATATAATTTGTTTTATTTTAATGCTATTGTACTTAGTTTGTAATTTTTGTATAAAAAATATATTTCCTTTATGTAAACTTTAATGTAGTATGGTTTGGTAGTAGACTGCATGTTCACCATCACTACTGATCACCTTCGAAGCTTTGTTGCAGTGTACTTACTATGGTAAAATATTCCTTTGTAATAACTGTAGATTGTATTTTTAGGTATATTTGTAAATAACGATGATTATTGTTGTATCTAGTATGTCAATTGTCAACGAATTAATTATTAACTTGACATAGATAATTTATTTTGGTCTTAAAGCAGACACGGCCTCTTTAATATAGATTTAATTTGATAAAAATAGTTTTAAAATGTATATTGTATAAGGCAACAGTGTTTTAGTTAAAAAAATATGGTAAAGCTGATATGATGGGTTTACCCATAGTAGCTGCTGGTTTTTTAGTGTAAAAAAATGTAGAATATAAAAAAATATATCGTTTGATTAAATCATAAAGGTAACGCATTGGATGAGATTTCTTACTCAGTATGATTCAATACTTGGGGTTTATTTTCCATCCACTGCGTTACTATTATAACTGAACAACATAAGATAATAGGAACATTATTGTTATGGATCATTTTTTTATGTAACTTAATTTCTTTTAACTTAATTACAACATTATTAGGAAGACAATAATGGAAGTGCCTAAAGTCATCCAACTCCATTCACCGGTACAAATATTTTTAATAGCTTATTATAATTTTATCTAATTACGTTTTAAAAAATAGCAGTTATCAGAATGGTATAGCCCGTTAAAAACGTTATTCTAAAACTTATATTAACTATAATTAGATTTGAGTAATTGCAATGTTCTGGCTAAATGTCGGCGCATCATCAATCATATCTTATCCATAAATAGTCGTACAAAGCAAACAGAATGTTCTTGTCTTCTTGGATAATAACAATTCATTTTCCTACTCGTAGAATTATGCATACAATTGCTAAAATTAAATATTTTCAAATTTAACCTACATCCAAAAACTCTAGCCCACCCTTATAACTATATGATAATAGACTTTGTCTTATTATGTTAAAGACTAAATTTCCATGGCAATCTTCTTAAATACAAAACTCAAAGATTTTAGCTTTGTTTCTTCATGCGGCTACCTACTCGTACTTATAATATAATATTAAAATTATCTTTGCATTGTCTATTAGGTTATTAAGTAACATCTAGAAATATTTAAACAATACATTTAGTTGTAATCTGCGGGGTGAGGCGGAGAGGACAATCGTCCAAGATCAATTACGTCTGTCAGAAACGTCAAAAGCTAGGCGGAATGTCCAAGATTTTGACATTTCTGACAGACGTAATTTATCTTAGAGGATATGTTTTTGGACGATTGTGCAGTCCGGCTCACCCCGCTGAAACTTAACGGTTTTCTACGGCAGCCATTTTGTCATATTCAAAATAAATTAAATGTATAAATATAAAGGCATTTTACTAATATTATTGTAAGTATAAATATCACATCAAGGTTTATTCTCTGTTTAATTGTATATCATATTTGTGTTAGTATCGAATGTTGATAAAATGGCATCAGAGAGGATTGTTTGTCACTAGACCAACTATTGTTAAATGAATGTACTGTTTAAGTATTTTTGAAGAATCCCATTACATTGTTCGGTTGACAGGTAAAATTGATAATAAAGAATGTAATCAGTATTCATTAAAGTGTGCAGTTGACAAACAAAGAGGTCTTCCAACCTAAGAATTAAATTGGTTTGCACGTCTCAAACAATAGTGTTGCCTATTTTATACTTGCTGTTTTACACCGATTGCAAGACCAATCCTAACTCTTTTGCGCAGATATTATTATTTGGAATGAATATGATACTGGCAGTCGTTCTGAATCAAATATCACGATTTGGATGCTCAGAGCGTGATTTAAATTAATTTTTTAAAATAACTTGTCGTGTTACAGACATTTTTTTATTTACTTCCTACTTAAATATTAATTATAGATTTGTTTTAGAAGTAATATACAAATAGTATCAACGAATTATAATATTAAAATAATTACAAAAAAAACCTAATATTAAATAAACTTGAAAACGACGCGCGACATAATGACAAACAGACAGAGCGAGGAATGATGTCATTTGTGACGTCACAAAAGCTTTGGCAAAACAGTTTATGCACATCTCGGAACGGATTTAAGCATGCTTAGGTTACTATTACTCGTATAGTGTCTCGGAAGGAGGTGTTATCGTTTAAAATGATTTGACAATGACTAATCATTTATTGTAGTGACGCAAACCTTAACAATTTATTATTTAGGTAGGTTTTATCAAAACTGGTAGACCACATTGTTTAGCGACTGCACCTATGAACCGACTATATTATGGATCCACATGTTAACCTAGCTCTGCCCTTTTCATAACACATACAGTCAAAAAAGATATATTTTAATTCAATTAGAGATTACTGCGTGGGGTCGCAGTGGAATGTAATATCACTGATTCAGGATCCTCGCCAGGTCCTGAAACAACACCATTTACCAAATTAATTTATTAAAACTTATTTTACTTAACACTATATACATAACACATACAAAAATAATGCATAAAACGAATGACTGACCGAATTACTCTCTGTTTTTTCTTACTTGCAATGTTGTGTAAACAAACATGACGTCATAGTGGCCATAGACAAATAACATTAGTGCTCAAAAGGAGAATTAATAATTGAACTGATTCAATGGGGTGTATCAGGCAAAGATTTTTGTAGATGTCGCTAGAGGCACTGGTACCTTGTTTACAGCTATGATGGATATTTTTTTAAATGTTTTTGTGTTTTTTTATATTTTTATAACAAAAAGAATAATTTTAACATAACGTTATTTGCCTTAAAAGACGAATTAGGAAAGCGAACACCGTCTTTAAAAAGAAAAAAGGTTTAATTAATAGAACGGCAATTTTGAGATCATCATATTTTTGATTTCGCTTGGAAATCTCGATTTGTACACTTAAAAGCTGCTCACTTCGGCAATATAACCAAAAAATAATAAATTTCGTAATAAAAATACAACTATGCAACTGACAGTTCTATTGGGTACCGTCTATCATGCGCCATCTATCGTGATAAAAAGTTAGTGATACACCCCATTAAATGCGCATTACAATGGTGTTTTTCAATAGGCACGTTCTCTTGAGTATTTTATATACTACGTCCCAAAAAGAAATAAGACAATGAAGTTATTCACCGAACTACTCCGTGGTCTAGCGTTTTAAACTGTAGATTAAGACGCGAAGGTACCTTCAATTCCTAGTCGAGGAACAATCATTTATTTGTGATATTTTTCTCCTCTGGTATGGCGTTAAGACACATGTCACGATTGCACGGCAGTAAAGTTGTCTTAATATGAATCCGTTTCTTTATAGTCATGGTTTTTGACTACCCCGTAAGGAATACAGTTCCAAAAACACACTGAATTAGTTTTCAAAATCTTATAGTCTAACGGTTAAAACCAAGGATTACAAGAAAATATTTTCCGAAACAAAAATAAATATTATTGATTCGTATAATTGAATAGCTTAAATGCTAGATCTCTCAAATCCATATAAACAACATAGATTATTCATGTTAAAATATATTTTGAGGTTATTTCTATTAATCAATAATTTTGCTAAAAACTGGTTTTTCAATGAATATTTGTATTAATTTTGTGAGCATATATTTCTTCAGAGTATTTGTTTCAAAGTTTATAAGAAGGCAAGTTTTATAGTGTAATTGCACTTAAGTTTGTGATTTTGTCGAGACAAGTGGTTTATTTATCGAATCTTACAAGTAAGAAAAAACAGAGAGTAGATATAACGGGCGTCGAAATTAGTTTTCTATTTAAACAAACAAATAATGTATATGATTTTTAATTTGATAGTATGTATATTTATAAAGGTTTTCCTGAGTTTCAAATCGTTTGTTATTACAAGCTTTTCCTTATTTGTGTAAAATACATTTTACGATTACAAGAATGTGACGCAATGTTTTCAGGATGCAAAGATCTTTTAAGCATTGGTACTTAATGACACTGCACACATTAGCTTTCATACATTACCTCGCTTCTCGGAAGAAACATAGTGTTGTAATGGGGGCTCTCGCTGTAGAAAAATGGCCGCTTCATAGAATTCTGCCCTAAAAATAAGTTTGGATATATTCTTTTTTACTTTTTTTTTTTTAATTATTCTTACTAAATCAGTTATGTTAATTTATTTTTAAACTTTTTACGTAGTTTCATTGTCACAACGGCTATTAATTTAAGCTATGATCTATTTTGTTATAATAATATACGCAATAATTCAAGTTCGGTTTGACTACAGTCTCATATTAAATACTTCATTAGAGGTATCCTTTCGTTTAACAGCTGGAAGGGATAATTGAGTGGAGGAGCAGTTGAGGAACGTCTAAGAATACAGGTTTTAGACTTTAGAGAGTGTATTAAAGCGTGATGCAGAAAAAGACTCATTAACCTTACATAAATATTTCGAGATACAAAATATTAATAATCCTGACATATTTGACTAAATTATACTATAGAGCAGCTATACTCTGAGTGTGTTCATTTCATCAATTTGGAAAAAAAAACAGAACACCTCTCTTTGGTCGAACGTTTTGACTCCGTCCGCCGCGCGTATACTTGTGAGCGCGCAGTCCTTTCGACTCTAACTTCAAAACATAAAGTAAGGAATACACTTTTAAAAACTATTGTTTTATTGTAGGGTTCCATCAAGTATTTTGCTTTCCAAAAGGGTTCCGTCACCAAAAAAGTTTGAGAACCGCTGCTATAGAGTAACAAACACATTAAAGCAACTAACATTCTAATGCAAAACTATTTTTTTTAAATAACACTTTAAGTAAATGGTAAATATCTATAAAAAAAAAGACAACTGTCAAGTTAACCTGCGTGTTTGGGAAACTGGTTAAATGAAAAGCGATAGCTTATAAAGATAAGAAATTAAAATAAACAGGTTCCTTTAGATCATAGTTAACCAGGTTTATTGGTCATAACAAGTTGGTTATTTCTATACTGCCGTACTACTACTAGATAACTTACAAAGTTGCGTGTGTGCAGCAAGAGCCTTCTGCTTGGCGATGAGAAGCTCGGGGCCGGGCCGCACGAGATCGTTGCTCCCGTAGTATATCCCTGACACAAATAACAATCAATAATAATAACAATAAAATATATATTCGAAGCTCATCTAATAGTACAAGATACATACTATATGAAATTAATTTTATCCACTAATAAATGGCAGCATCCTATCATTATTGGGAAAATATTTCAATTAAGTTCAATTAAGAAATGGATTATAGTCTATTTATTTATTTAAAAACTTTTTTGCACAAAGTACAAAGGCGGAATAATGCCCGAAGACATTGTCTGACAGCCAAACCTTTGGAACCAATTTGATCAAATATGGGTGCAATTATAAACATAATAATAATACGAGAAATAAATAACTATTTTAATTTAACAGCTAATTAATATATACTTACTTGCATTATATGGAATAAATATTATCATATCAATAAACTAAATACAAATACATACATATTATTATACATATACTACTTACTAACGCTGTGTGGAGCTATTTAGAAAGTGTGAAAATATCAGTTTTTTGAATAATGTTCTGGTAGTTGCTTGCCGTATGTTAACAGGTAGATTATTCCACAAATTAATAGCAACAACCACAAAAGAGTTAGACATAAATGAAGAGTGATGAGAGGGGACAGATAAAAAAGAGTTGTGAGAAGAGCGAAGGGATTGGTCATGAAAAGAAGAAAAATAGGCGAAAATGTCCTTGAGGCATTTCGGAGTCGCAGGCTCATTCAAGACAGAAAAAAGGGCTCGAAGATTTCTGCGACAACGAATAGGCAGCCACTTCAACTTAGCACGATATTCAGTGATGTGATCATATTTACGAAAACAATAGAACAACCGGATACATCTATCTTAATAAAAATAAATAAAATAAAAAAATATATACATTTTTAAAACATTATCACATCTATTTATTCACCTATTTAGATTTTTGTATATAAAATACTTGTCTATTCTATTCTATTAAACCCATCACCACCGTTTTTAATAATAATAATAATTTCGGCACAAAACCATACCCTGTTAGCAATAATAATAACTTATAGAATTCTGTAATGAAATGTTAGTAATTAATCTGAAATTTACAAACTGTTTTGGTCTATAATTTTTTGGGCATGAAACTATACTCATGAATATTTTTTATAATTATATTAAATAGGTTTACTTGAAGGGGTTACAAATTTTAAATTTTCTAATAATGTAGCGGAATCATGTTATTGACAATTTGAAATAAAATAAGAACATCGGTCACTTTTTGTTTCTCGAGTTCTTTGCATTATGCAGTTTCTAAATGAGGCCATACAATGACAGTTCATCAGCAGACATGGTGGATACACTACACCATCTGGGAAGACAAAACTGAATTCTGAAGGCATTACTTATTAGAGTTTTTGTTAGCATATTAAACATATAAACAAAGTAGCAATAGTGGTACACAATTCAACGAGATTTTATATTATTTAGACAATACTATTAAAACAGAAATAACAGTAAAGTAGTAATTAGATCCTAATTAACAGTGGCAATTAAACAGTGACTAACGTATGTATATATAACGCTATTAAAGTTGATATTTGCACAGACACTGTCAAGGTAGAGCGGTATTAGAGTTGTAAACTATTTTGTAATTTTGACGCGACCTCTGACGTAAAATAATAAATATCTAAATTCACTAATAACATTAAATACGGCTTCTGAAATGTTGCCAACTGGAATTAAACACTGACTATGCTGTCTTGAAAAGCATGTAGAAAACGATAGGTACTTCTAATAACTCGTTTAGATTAACATAATAATGCCGTAACAATTTGTAGCTCGATAGATATATTTGAATGGCATTTAAAAGGGTTTAACGTCGCATATCTCTCGCTCGCACAATCCAATATTTTAAATATTTTTCAAGTTTGAGTGTACTTTGAAAAATGTAGTCTAGGAAATAAAATTGCGGACATTTTGGATATATTTTTACTTTATATACCTAATTTTAGACGGAGAACATTGGAATAATCATTTTTAATGATTTTTCTCTATTTTACTAAAACAAGCATTCCATAGATTTACAGTGCGGGTGCCGGGTCCATCGTGTGTAGAAAAGAGAAATGAAAAGAATGAGGTCCCGGTGTTTCAAACGACTACAGACTGGTTTACAAAGGTCTTTGAAAATATTGGATTGAGCGAGCGAGCAAAAGCGTTAAACCCGTTAAAGGAAAGTTATACAACACACAAAAAATCGGTAATAACTTACCGTTAAAGCCTAGTGCGTGCACAATAATCTTTCCACAACTCTCGATTACGTTTCAAACCAAAAGTGAACACCACACTCACTGCAATGGATTGTGCAGTCAGAAAACTCTTTATAACGAACTGGTAGACAGACAGGATGCTCTCTGTGTGGTCCTTAACGTAACAAAACAGGATGCAAGTAATAACGAACACGCCGCTTATAAAAAATACAATCATAGACACCTGGAACTTCACAGTATTCTCGTCTCTCAGTCTGTACATGGATCTCAACACTTCCAAGTATACAAATATGTGAGCCAACACAAATACGGTACAAACCCACACCTTGTATGTATTACATATAGAATTAATATTCACAATTAAGTCTGATATATCGTTACTATCACTACATTGCATATAAATGACAAACAAATATGACACAAAGTTTACTAACGACACTCCATAAGCAAAAACATTAACTTTCAATGTTTTTTTGATAAAATGATTATTGAAAATGGTCACTAAGTCCAAATAGAAAACTAATGCTGTCAGAAGAACCCAACACTCAAACATCGAGAGAATAAATAACTCGTATGCTGTGAGAATTCCGGTCAGCCAGAAAGCGTTCGATATGGAGTCGAAGGGGCCGAGGAAAGAGTACACATATGGCAATACGACTGGGTCTATTGCTGCCAAAGAGTAAAATCCGACGAGGTTCATGAACACATAGTTGCGGAAGCATCTCCATCTGGGGATCAGAACCCACGTGCAGACAGCAAACACAAAAGCGGAGAGCAACAGAAAAATATCAAACAAACACAGAGTTGTGAATACTAGTTTGTAATACTCATTTTCAAATTCATTTGTAACATTAAATTCATTTATTTGTGAGAAATTAGCGGACATGGTGAGGCGTCAAACGATATTAAATAATATTGTTTTAGAACTTCCTCCTAGGAAGTAATCCCTACCTTAACCACAAAATGATTGCACACCAGAGAATTTACTAAAGTAATAAATAGGTATAATATTTGTGTACTAAGGCGATTATTGGATTACAATAAGACATTTTTTGTAAATCAAGTCAATATAGTCAATAAGACATCTTTCGATATCAAATGATGATACATAAAAAATGTAACCAGTAACAATGTTTTTTTTTATCACGGTCTTATTTATTATTTACAAATTATTGAGTTTCTTCGCGCCATTTTATACGGACATGTCAAGTATAAGTTTTTGGTTTTGTAAATTACTTTACTTGTGGATATAGTTAGTCGAAAGTGGTGTTATTTTGTTTAATAATGTGCTACAATGGGAATAATTATGAAAAACGATAAATTTGACTCTGTTGATTAAAACAAAGAATATTTTAAAAAATCTTTTAATACGTTCTTCTTCTTCTTTTTTTAAAACTAGTCTAGTAGACTAGTAATGGCAATCGCCACTAAGGCATTTGTGCCAACATCACGTTTGTATGAATTATTGATGTGAATTGATTTCTATATAGATATATATTATATTTATTTTATCTACTGGTCGCGGTGAATCACAAACACTAAAACAAAAGAAAAGGGGGGATTGGTTAGTAGTTTAGTGGGAATGATACGTCACAACACATCACAAGAGACATATTACACAACACAGTGAGTTATTAATAGTGTGGACATTACACACACAACAGTCACGCTATAACTTAATTAATTATATACATTTCAGCACGCGGGGCCACAGCACTGCATACGGGGTCAGAGCCGCCGCGGCAGCGCCCATCTCACTGGGTCATGTCCATTCTCCCATCCCCCATGCATATTGAAGAAATTACTTTCTCAATCTGCATGGAGTAGAGAAAGGGGACATGGTCCCGTTGACCGGAACCATGACGGTCCACATCTGTCCCATATGCAATGCTGTGCCCCCGGTTGTTTATTTAGAGGTTAATACTGTTTGTATTGAGGAATTTGGTAATAATGATGTAAACATTAGGATTAAGAGAGGAAAGGAGTGAGGCTATGGAGGTAGGAAAGGGTGTAACTTTGTAGAGGGACTTTAATAGTATAGTTCTATCATACAAAGGGCAGGAGAAAATTATATGGTTTACGTCTCCCTCATCGAGCCCACATTCGCAGATTGATGAGTCCTTAATCCTTAATTTAGCGAGAAATGAGGTAGAGCAGCAATGACCCAATCTTAGGCGGCACAGAGTTGATGTATCTTTTTTACTTAGTTTAATGTTGGAGAACCAAGGTTTAATGGGAATTGATGGTTGTATCTGAGAGAAGTATGTCCCTTTTAGTTTGCTGCTCCTTGGCCATTGGTCTGACCAAGATTCATATAGGTATTTTTTAGGTTGCAGTATTAGGTCATGGGGATACAATTCATAAGGGAGTCCCCACATTCGACTGCTTCTTTAGCAATGTGGTCCGCTCTTTCATTGCCGAGGATTCCACAATGAATGGGGAACCAGGCGAGTACTAGTGACATCCCATGTAGAGAGCATTTACGTATTTGTTCTTTTGTGTGGAAGAGGATAGGGTTGATAGAGTTTTTAGAGAAGGGGTTGGATCTTAGGGATTGTAAGGAGCTGAGGGAGTCTGAAAATATAATGGTTTTAGGCAATTTGAATAATAAGGCATATTTGATTGCCTCCAGGATGCCAATGAATTCTCCTGTAAAAACTGTTGTTTCCGTAGGATACTTCAATTTCCTTACAATATTATAGTTGTCATGGTACACACCAACCCCAACACAACCTTCCTGCGAGAATTTTGACGCATCTGTATAAATATAATTCCAGCCCATTCATCTGGTGTTCATAATATTGAGGAGTTTCAGGTTGGCTTGTGGATCATCCCTATCAAGGCCAAGATCCAGGATTACCTCAGGAGAGTAGGTAACTGTCTCATATGGGTGTGAAAAAATAGGCAGATTTAAAGATTGATGGATTTTAGCGTCCAATACTCCTAACTTATTTAAGCTGTTAACCAGTCGGGGTGGAATTTTGTGGAGCCAGTATTGGGAGGAGGAGGTCAAGTCTGCCAGCTGTTTCAATATGAACTTTCTTCCTTGTATCATGTTTTAATGTGCATCTGTTGTATACATTGAATAAATAAATAAATAAAAAGAGGGTGTTGGGAGAATAGAGAAGAACGGAAGAGGAATCTGTCTGCAAGGTATTGTCTTCTTTTAATACGTTCACACATTTTTTGAATCCGTTTCGAATTGACGGATGGCGACAACGCTTGCCAGCCTACAAAACCGGCGGAAAGCGGTGTTGCCATCATTTATGTTTATAATTAAACATAGCTCCCCCAATAATAGGGAATCCTTGGCACGATAATCGTGCTAATATGAATAGTTGTTGGAAGTCAAAACTGCATTCGTAAGGACAATTAACCTTATGAAATCGGCAGTATAACTTATATTTAAGGCGCGACGGTGAATACCGGATGCAGTTTTGACTTCAACAACCCTTACCCTTTGATCGGCGCCAGGAAGGACTTTGACAACTCTTCCAATCGGCCATTGTAAAGGTGCGGATTTGACATCTTTCATAAGTACAAGACTGCCTTCCTTAATGTTAGGCGTGTCCTAATGCCACTTTGATCGGTTGTTTAATTGAGACAGATATTGTCTGTGCCAAACGTTCCAGAAATGTTGCTGTATTCGAGTGCAGCGTCGCCATTATCCGGTATTTAATCGATTTGCCGGTATTTCTGTAAGATTTGTGTAGGGCACAAAATTTATAGGTCTTCCAATTAAAAAGTGGGCTGGGGTAAGGTAAGTTAAATTTTCGTTATCATTGGGCAAATTTGTTATTGGCCTACAATTCATGATCCCTTCAACCTGCGTTATTATTGTATTAAATTGTTCGTAGGTTAAAGGAATATCACCAATTATTCGTTTGAAGTGATACTTGGCACTTATGACTGCGGCCTCCCACAGGCCTCCGAAGGTAGGCGAGTAAGCGGGGATAAAGTTAAATTCAACGCCTTTACATGAAGTGTAGTCAATTATTGAATCCCGATGAGATTTGGAATTTACTAATGCATATAATTCATTAAGCTTATTTTTAGCCCTTGAAAGTTTTGGCATTGTCGCTATAGACAACCTTTGGCAGGCCGCGTCTTGAAACGAATCTGTTGAAAGCTGCTAAAAATGTGGCCGTCGTCATGTCTGAGACTAGCTCTAGATGTAGAAGAGTCTTCTCACACCCCCCGCAGGGGAGAGTGGGGAATCTGTGTCAAGGTATTTGCCTTCTAACAGAGGTTGCGTTCGCTTTCCGTAACTACGGACAGGGCATGGGGTTACCATTAAAGGTTGAAGTATACGAGCCAGGCGGCGGAGCCGCGATTACGACTCCGTGATTGGTAGCAGGTGACGAGCGTAGCATTGTCTGGCGTCCGGCGGACGGGCGTGCAGAGTGGCCAGGTTTCTCACAAGTGGGAAATCTGTCGCCTCTGCGCGCGCGAACATGCCAGCCGCCAGACGACGCACGAAATTGTCCAATGTTTCCATCCGCATATCCCTATGGATTACATCGTTCCTCACGTACCGCGAGGCGCCGACAATGGTACGAAGCGTTAGGTTTTGTTGCGCTTGTAAACGTGCTCTCAGCGTAGCTGAGGTGAGAGCGTACCAGGCCGGCGCGGCGTACGTGAGTCGGCTGCGGATATATGATTTATATATGAGTAGCTTCGTGTAAAGCGGCAAACTGGATGCAAACACTGGGCGAAGTTTGGCTCTCGCCACCCGCGCCATGTTCACAGTGGCGGTCACGTGGGCGCGCATGTTGATGCGTTTGTCTATCGTGACGCCCAGGTATTTTACTGGATTAGTCCACGATATACTCTCGCCGTTCAACAGAAGCGGACGGTCGGATTTCAGCCTTCTCAGTCCAGTCTCAAGGAACGTAGCCTGAGTCTTCCTGGCGTTCACCGACAACCTCCAACGGAAGAGCCACTCGGGGAGGAGATCGAGACAGCGCTGCATCTTCGTCACCGCGTAGCTCAAGACCCTAGAGTCTGTGAAGTACGCGGCGTCGTCAGCAAACAGCGCTAGCTCGACCCCCTCCGCCAGCGGTATGTCGTTGGTGAACCAGGAGTAACAGGACGGAGAAAGACAGCTACCCTGGGGAACGCCGGCTCGTATGGGACGTGGACTCGAGGCCACGCCCTCCACTGCTAGGTGAAAGCTCCTGCCCTCAAGGAAGAAGGCCAATACCTTGACGATCCTAACAGGGGTAGGGGATAGGGACAACTTGTACAGCAGCCCGTTATGCCAGACTCTGTCGAATGCCTTCTCCATGTCGAGGAATACTGCAACCGTGGTGTGTTTCTTCTCAGAAGAGACCACCACGTGGTGCAGCAGCCTCGTCAACTGGAGCGTCGTGCTGTGTTCAGACCGAAAGCCGAATTGCTCGGCTCTCGGCGTGATGAACGGGTTCAGGTGCAACAGCAACAGTTTCTCGAACACTTTCGAGACCGTCGGCAACAGAGTTATCGGTCGGTAGCTCTTCGGTTTCCTCACATCTTTTCCCTTTTTCATGAGCATGATGACGCGCCCCTCCTTCCATGCTGCTGGGAAATGCCCGCTGCGCATGATGCCGTTAAACAGGCGGGTGTATGCCACGACTGATCGTCGCGGCAAACACCGTAGTGCCATGTTTGAAACGCCATCTGCGCCGGGGGCCTTTCTCAGCTTCACACGGGAGAAGGCACGCTCCACCATGCCGGGAGTGAAGGTCACCGGTTCGTCACCGGCAGACAGCTCTGCCGCCAGGTAGTCCCTGACGTGCCGATCCACACCCGATCCGATGAAGGGTAGGGGCTAAACTGAACCTCCAGGCACTCGGCAAAGATTTCGGCTCGGTCTGCTGCGCCTCGGGGTTCCGTCTGAGGCTATCAGAGGATGAACGGGAGATCGTTCATTTGATAATTGGGCACATAGACGGTGCGCACTAGGTACGTGATCGCCTATGGAATCTATGTGCTCTTGCCAACGGCTGGCGTCGTAAGTGTCCAGCTCCTCTCGTATCTTCGCCGAGAAGGCGTTCAGGTGCGTCTTCATCGCCGGGCAGCGGTTAAACTGCCACAGTTTCCGTAGGCGCCTCTTTTGCTGTAGTAGCAACCGGATGTGGTGGGGAGCGGGGGTAGCCCCGCCCTTCCCGCCACAGCGGAAGAGGTCTGCCCTAGTGCACTACGGATCTGTGCAGCGATTTCAGACGACAGCCTTTCCACCTCCTCGGCCGTTGACACCGGGTAGGAGGGAGTATGCTGGCCCATAAGGGCGGCAAATCCCTGACAGTCGTAGCATTTCCGCGGCACTGCCAGCGAGACTTTTGTGGGATGGCCGGTTAATTCGACCAGTACAGGAAGGTGATCGGATTCCAGGTCGTAGAGAACCTCCTGTCGAGGGGTTTCCGGAATCCTACCGACATAGATGATGTCGAGGACCTCCGCCTGCCCTCTCGGATTCCCAGGAATCCGGGTGGGGGAGTCTGGTCCCAACACATCATATCCGTGCAATTCCGAATCCTCCAAGAGCCTCTCTCCCTGATGGTTGGCGATTGTGGAGTTCCAGGCTGCGTGCTTGCAGTTCATGTCGCCGGCGAGCATTGTCGGAGGGCCTGCATCCAAAAGTGTGTGGATCTCCGACATGTCAAGAGGCACACCTGCAGGCGGTCGGTAGACCTCCTTTCCCGCGACACTTATCGCAATCCCCACAGCATAGAAGGAAGTAAGAAAGGATGGTGGTAAAGGTTGGTGGATAAGGCTTCTCCGCACGATAACAGCTAGGCCCCTGTAAGCTCGTCCGTGCGGAGAGCACTCGTCCTGGCGATAAATGATAAAGTTCGGGACCTTGAATTTGTCATTGGGGTGAAGATGAGTCTCGCTGATCAGCGCAACGTCGACACGCTGTTCGGCAAGGAATGCTCTTAGCAGCTTGTTCTTACGACGCAAGCCGTTGGCGTTCCAATAAACGATCCCCAGCGCCTGGACTGTGAAGAGGACAGTGTTAGCCTCGCAAGGCCGCTGAGGATCTCTAGGATCGCGTCTCTCCCGTCTCTGATTGCCTCAAAGATGGAGTTAAGGATTGCGATGCCCTCCTTGATCGGAAACATGCCTTCTGGTGCTGTTCCGGCCGAGGAGGGCATCGGGATTGACTGAGCTGTGGTCGAGTGTTGGGGTTGCTCCTTAAATGGGGTCTCCGCTGCAGCTACTAATGGCCTGGGTTCGGGGATGGACGAGGAAGAAGTTTTATTCTTTTGCTTGGCCTTGGCCGCCTTCTTCCTTTTCCCTCCCCTGCCTCTTCTACGCCTGTGGGCCAGTCCGCCAAATTGCGGGTCGTTGGCCTCTGGGCGGAGAGTGGTCGGGGCCTGCGTGGTTCCGTCGCTGGGGCGAGCGGAGGGACGAGGCTCTGCACCTTCAGTGCGGGCCACTGGCCCTGCAGCCTTGTTCCTCCGCTCGCGCCTCAACACCGGACACGACACACTGTTGGCGGTGTGCTCACCGCCACAGTTGCCGCAGGTAGGCGGCTCCTCCTTGGCGCGGGGACAGTTTGAAGCCGAATGCTCGTCCCCACAGATCACGCACATAAGGCGTCGGTGGCAGTGTCTAGATGAACAGCCTTCACCGCAAAGCACACAAATACAGCAACATAACCTTTAGTTGTTACAGTCCGTCTTAAGGTAGACTGTTTCAGTTGGAAAGGACCGCAATAGTCGACCCCTACCTTGCTGAATGGATGTGCCTCGTTGACGCGATCAAAGGGCAAGGACCCCATCAGCTGCTGTGCTGTAGCAGCGATAGCACTTCATACACTTATTAACTATGCTTTTAACCTCACGAGTGGTATTGATAATCCAGTATTTTTTTAAATAAACTACCTAGTGTTAGCTTAAGACCACCACGCATCAGAGACAAATTCAATTCAATTCAATTCGTTTATTTTGCAAGTAGGCATAGGACAAAAAGATATGTAAATATGTAAATGTTCATTTAGTATGATTAAATTAGTTAAATGACATTTATTTGGCAAAATTATTGGATGTTTTTGGGAGAAAGGGATGTTGGCATTTTGCAATCGCCCCCCTACTCTCAACAACTTGTTATTGTCAATAAACGGATGTAATGATTTTAAATTACTTTTTATACATTTATTATTTTTAATAGAATTAATTTCTTCAAAGAAACTATGCATTTGAACCTGATAAATTAATTTATTCATACCAGTACGAAGCTCTAACGCAGATAGGCTGCTAAAAAGTTTATTATTGTTTTTACAATTATTAATAAATCTTAATTGCCATGCCACAATTCTTTGCAACTTTATTAAGCTAGAAAATTTTGAAATATAACTTGGTAGCTCGTTACTTATACTCAGACATTGTTTAATGTCATTGACCTCGAGCCCGCAGGATGAATGATTACACACGATTGATAGCGAGTTACCTGGATCAAATTCTTTAGATGACAACATTGGTGGCCCAAACCACCAACGATCATTATTGACAAGGACTTGTTGGTCACAACCTCGTGATATCACATCAGCTGGATTTAGAGAACCTTTAATATGAAACCATTGGCAAGCAGCTGTTAGTGAGTTTATTTGATTAACCCGGTTTGATACATAGGGTGGATATAGATTGGATTTTTTTATCCAACACAATACTACTTTCGAGTCTGAATATAAATAACTTGCATTGATATTGAATTGTGACAAAATGGGCAGTACCTTGTTGTACAATTTAGCTAATAATAAAAGTATCATCACGACCGTTTCCCTTTCGGGGTGGTCAGAAACCACGCTTATAAATAAGCGGATTCACATTTAGCCAACTTTACTATAGGCCAATCATGACAAGTGGCAAGCTCGTCGATGTCTCCAGCGTACCAAACTCGAGAAATATCACAAATAAATTAAATATTAATTAAATGTATTTATTTACATTAATAAATATTTTTGTGTCCCGACCAGGAATCGAACCTGGTACCTCCAAGTCTAAATCTACGGACTTAACCGCTAGACCACGGAGGCAGTCATAGCTAATAATAGCGCACTGTTTAACTCTAATTTAGGAATTGTAAGCTTATTTTTTATTGGGGCTATTCTGGAACGCGAACACAATAATGTTGTTTCAATAATATTGTTGTGAATTGCTCGTACATACAAACAACAACCATAAGCTATGGCAGAGGCGTCACAGTAACCAATAAGCCATACTCGCAAGGCACCGTTGAATTTTAAATTTCGTGAAATTGTTAGTGGATTCATATTCTTAAAACCACAATAAAAATTATCCCATAAGTTTAGTAGATCCAAAGGCAATAAACAATCCCAGCCTATTTTGGCTAACCAGATTTTCTGCATTATTTCCTTGGCCTTAGTGATAATAGGACCTAGATAATAGATAATAGGAGCTAATCCCAATGGGTCAAAAAATGAACCCATAAAACTTAAAACGCGGCGTCTGGTCCATTCACTGGGAGCGTTATGGTCCGGTTTGTACATTATAAATTTGTCACTCTTTAGGTTTAGGTGTAAGCCCAATGCATTTAGAGTAAAATTCTTATTGTCAATCTGTTTGTCACAGAATTGTTGTTTATTATTAGGAATATCCTTTAATAGGCTTGGATCATTGCCCCACCATTTGTGCAGTTCAAAACTGCCAAGTTTTAAAATATTAATTAATTGGTCACGTACCTGAAGCACTTTATTTATTGTGTTACCTCCAAACAGACAGTCATCAACATATACATTATTCTGCAGCACTGTAGCAGCCAATGGATATTCATTTTCATATCTTTGTGCAAGCTCTATGAGACAGCGCGTTGCAAGGAAGCTGGAACAGCGAAGACCGTAGGTGACTGTTTGTAATTGAAAACAGGTTAATGGATCATTCACATTTTCTCGCCATAATATGTTCAAAAAGAGTCTTTGAGTCGGATCAATTTTAATTTGCCTATACATTTGCTTGATGTCACATAACAGGACATAATCATACGCTCGAAAGGACAGTAAGATCTCGAAGAGGTCCTTCTGAACCACTGGTCCGATGTGAAGGAAATCATTTAAGCACCGTTTCAGGTTGGTTCTGGGACTACCATCAAACACTACACGCAGCTTTGTAGTTTCATTGTTATTTTTTAATACAGGGTGATGCGGTAAAAAGTAACATTTTTCTATAGGTAGGGTAAAGTTGGCCAAATTAATTATTTTGGCATGTTCACAATCTAAATAATCCTTTTTTTAATTTTGCTCTTTATGTAAGAGTGTATTGTGTTCCTTGCTTTTGCAAACAGAACATTTAAAGTGAAAGCGACATTTATTTGAATGAAGACTTAAGCAAATAGTACACAGGCCTTGTTCTTGCACAAATTTTAATTTATCATTGATGCTTAATAACATGATTTTTTTGCATGAGAATAGTTTATGTTCAGCTGACTCGCAGAACTTACACATTAACTTGTTAGAACTGGCTAAGTTTGTGACTTTAGATTTGCTATAATTGTAATTAGATGAAATAATCTTACCTTCCATGTGTTGACTCTCTTCGAAGCTTGCAGCCCTTTTCTCCACATACTCCAGAAACTTTTCAAGTGTTGGCAACTTATTTGCATCACGCTCAGAATGGTAACTTGGGCATGAATACAGGTCTAATTTTCTAGTCAGAAAGGGAATTAAAATCATATCCCAGCTTAGGACTGGCTGCTTTAGACCCTCGACTTCCCCCACTTGCTGTCGTAGATGAGACACCAGCTCCCTTAGATTAGGAGCAGTGCCCTTAGAAATTGGCTGAAAATCTAGTAACAAGTTTACATGGTGAGCTATTAAAATATATTCATTATTGTACCTATTTTCTATCAATTTTAATGGCTGCGAATATGACTCATTGGTTAACGGAAGCCCCTCTATTAACATGAGCGCCTGACCTTTCACAAACTTTCTGAGATAGAATAACTTTTGTACCGCAGAAATGGAGTCATCACTATCCACTATTGCCCTAAACATGTCCATGAAGGGTCGAAACTTAACTATCTCCTTTCCATCAAATGTGGGCACTTCCAGTTGTGGCAATTTATTTTTGTGTTGAATGTTCATGGGTGAAGCTATATTATTTATCTCACTAGCACTGACACTGACAGACGTGGACGCTGTGATTCTTCACAAGCTGCAGATGAGAAGAAGACATCGCTCCTCCACTTCATCCTGGTCAAAGCTGGATTCATCGAGGTCATCGTCCTGCAGGCACGCAAGTTCCAGTCTGTCCTGTTTATTTATTTATTCAAAGAGAAAGGACAGAGACAGGCAACATAAGAACATAAAAGATAGCAACAGAGTAGAAGCAATTAAAATTATACCCGTCACCAGAATATTTCTCACTGTGAACAAAGCTGTTGATATTTGAGCAGGGAGGATTGCAGCTGTTCTACTCGCAGCTTGAATCCTTCCACGTCGATCAACACTTGCTGCGTTTGCTCTTGTACAAAGGTTTCGGCGCGGGAAAGTTGGCCCTTAAATTGTGCAACATGGGCCTTCAGCCGCTTCACATCCGCCAACATTTTCTTATCCGACGACATCGTGAATTATATGGTAAAGCAGGCAAACCGGCCAATTGCAGTAAAAAAATTCACGTGTTTCAACACGCACATACCGGCATTTTTTTTTTTCGCGCAGATTAGAGTGCAGGGTTGACTTTTCGTAATCTGCTATGTCGCGTCGCTTTCACTTCTTAATCCCGGGTTTCGGCACCATTTTTGTTGATTAAAACAAAGAATATTTAAAAAAATCACTTTTAATACGTTCACACATTTTTTGAATCCGTTTCCTACAAAAAGCCTACAAAACCGGCGGAAAGCGGTGTTGCCATCATTTATGTTTATAATTAAACAGACTCTGTATACGAGAATGTGGGAAAAGTTGCTGTTTATTTTTTGCCGTTTTCCCACGCTATGAACTCCCATATACCCGACGTGTTTGGGCGATATTGAAGCGAATTACTACATAATAAATGGATGATCCCCAACTCGCTTATGAACATTGTTATGAATAATTACGTGTTTAGGACTGATGTATCCTGTACAATGTCATTTAAAGAAACTTTAGAAAAAAACAAACAAATTATTGATCTTATACGATATCCACATCAATATATTTGTTATGACAAGTGGCAAACACCTTGATGGTATCAGACTCGAGAATGTTTACAAATTAACATATTTAACTTCAAACTAAATTTATTCATTACCCACAGCGTCCTAGACCCCCATTGTTGATGATGGGCCTTCAAGATTATGTAAAAAAAGTATAAAAGCTGATTTTATCCTGTTGTGCTAATATACTCCAATTAGTCAGTGTACAAATTACAAAACGTACTGATTCATATTTCTGGTTCACGGAATTTTCCAAAACTCAACCAATTAGGTATTGCGGTCCATACATTCCTCAATCGTGGTGTAGTTCTGTTTATGTTTTATTTTATAAATCTGCTATGGCTGAGTTTTCCTTGCAGATTCCTTTCTAAGTCAGATTAAACATTAATAGGTCACTGGAATCTGCTAAGCTGCTGGTCTTCTGCTAACAGCTTACTTATTGGACCACTTTGCTGCTTAGTCTTCCACTAGCAGAAGTAGAATCATTCAAAATAATTTAATTAATGACGTTTCATAATGTAATAGGTTTAAGTGAATAGATATTTTGACTTTGACTTTGAATACAGCTTCATTTATTGGTTCAATGTTATGTGCACTGCCCCAGAATTTGTTGCAACGTAATAAATGAATAAATGTTAGTTATCAATAAGAACAAACAAGGGTGGAATAAAGTGGGCAAGACTATTTATTTAGGCATTTCAAAATAAGTAACAAAAACTACTAGATTTATTAATAATAAGTATATAGATACTCCTATGTAGCTTCATATACAGTGTTGATTGTTAAATATATATAACATGAACTATAAATGTTGTTTTTTTTAAACTAGAACATTTTGTTTTACTACGATTCTGATATTATATTAATAGTGCGGGATCCGCAAGGAAACGCAATCCCTACAACCAATTAAGACTAGCACTATTGCTAGACATCTTTTTTTAATATTGGATTTAACAAATATTATCAATTAGGGTTCCTGGACCGTCGACTCACATGGCGTAAACATATATGGACGAAACGCAAGCAGCTGGATACCGAACTTAGAAATATGTATTGGTTGATAGGCAGAAACTCACAACTAAGTGACAATAACAAAGTTCTTATATACAAAACCATCCTCAAACCAATTTGGACATATGGTATTCAGCTGTGGGGAACAGCTAGCAATAGTAACATCGACATCCTGGAGAGATTTCAAAGCAAAGCTCTGAGGCTTATGCTTAACATTCCTTTCTATATTAGAAACAAATATATTCACGAGGACCTAAGAATGAACACTATAAGAGAGGAAATAACCTCATACAGCCACGGGTATCAACTGAGACTCGCATCACACCCGAACGTGCTCGCCTCAGACCTGAGAGGGTCAGGCAGCATCACACACCGCAGGCTCAAGCGAAAGAGTGTCCCTGACCTTGGTGCCAGATTTAGCAGAGATTGAGGAAGGAGCCAATGGGTTCCCCTCCAATACTGACATTAATACAGATAGATATCAAACAAAAGAGTGGCCCATTGTACCTGTACAGATTGCCACGAATGCAGAAACCAAAGGAGAAAAAAAAAAAAAAAAATAATTTGGGTTCTGGGTATTCCAGCAGGGACAATAAAACCCGTGGTATCAAAGTTATTCGATTGGTTGACTACAGACAGACAAAATCCAGGCTCCGATACAACGGGACACCGCCATTGTCACTATTTAAACCAAGAAACCAACTTGGGTTGAAGGAAAAGGAGACGGACTCCCTAGTGAAGATGTGTATGGCCATTTCACATTCAGTTTTAAACTCTTCCCAGTCGTTGAAATTAGAACATTGGGGCATACTACTGACAAGTACAAAGGATTGCAATGATGAATTTATGACACTCCCGTTGAGCTAGACTTTGCTACACTAGAATATAATTTTGCAGGAAGAATAGTTGCTCATGAGACAATTATATATAAATATACTCGTATATTTAATATTTAATCTAGGTGTATATATATATATATAGGACTGTACCTGTATTAGAATCTGGTTCGGTTTTCACTTGAGCTTCAAAGTAGTTGGAATTTTCAGGTTCGGACTGAGAATACATATTTTTGTCATCGCCTGCAGTTAGGTTTATTTCCTAAAATAAATTATCATTATTAATGAAATGTTATTTAAAATCTTTTAACCATACTATTATTATAAATGTAACAAAAGCTTTTGTCTGTGTGTGTACTTGTATGTTGACAGACTTGGGCTAAGACGTCATTATCTAACCACCACATTCCAACACACAGCCAATGTTAGATTTAAACTATTTAACCAATTTTAAATAATAAAATTTGGCAAAGGGGCGACATGGAGGGACTATGTGCTATGACTTTACCATCTGAGAATGACATGTGACTCCTACAATTATATAACAGCAAAACAGCTAGAAATTACACACATCCAACCAATGTGGCTAGAGTGGTGAATATTTTTGATGAAATGTTCTGGTTTGCCCATCTCTAGCATTGGTGATCTAGGACTCTGTGTTCTAAGATCTGTGATCATGTTCCAAACGCAAATCATACCTGTTTAATAGGATTATCGGTGAAAAAATTTTGATTCTCATTTCCTGTGTGGTGCATCTGGAGCATTTGCAGGTTGTGTTGTTGATTTCTGAGCAGATCGGCTGCGTTGACACACGGGTATTGGTATGGACTGATGTCTTGACGACTACTCTCAATACTCCCTTTGTCATAGCCCTCCTGGGGAAACTGGTCTGGCAAGATCTTTTGGTAAATTGGCTGAACACTGCGAGGCTTCGAATAAGATTCAGCCATTTTCTCATAGTTTTCTGGCTTTTGATAATCAGTGGCATTCTGTTCGAAGTTTGGTTTAGACTCGGAATAAGTTTCCACTGGTCTCTGATAGCCCTCGCTGCTGTGAGCTAAGTATTCCTCGGAAGCCAGCTTAGCATAGTACTTATCCTTTTTTGGAGCAATATCAGATTCCATCTAAAATAAACACGAGTTTTAGAACATTTGCCATATTTTGAATTAAAATGAACTGATATTGGATTAATAAAGTAATAGTAATACTTTGTTTTTTTTTTAATTTATTTATTCATTTCTTTTAAGACAAAACTGGTAAATATTATTACAAAAATAAGTGCAGTAGCAAAGAATAAAATGTTTCGTTATAATATTAACTTAAAAGTTATTAAAAAAAATATTTTATAACAGTAAAGTGGTGGAGTTTGCATAGGTCATCGAGATGAGCTGATATTACCTGATCCTGTTCCTTCGTAAAGGAGTACTGTTGCTCCGATTTGTACGAATGCTGAGAAGTCTCGCTTGACGTATTATTAGGGTCATCCGTGTCGTACGGCTCCTTAGTCAAATCCGGATCAGTTTGCATGAAAGCATCCTGCTTCTGAGGTTTATCTTCAACCGAGTTTGAAACCTGCTGCAGTAAAAAAATAAAGTAAATTTTAAACTGATAACATGGCGCCTCAAAGACAAACGTCTTTCGTCAAATTAATGTATTTATCATAGATTTATATTTGGTTACCTAGGACTCACGGTGATAACCAAAAATTAACCTATGGTATTTAATTTATTTTTAATTATATATTTATTCAAGCAGCACGGTGGTGGCTTGGTTGTAAGAACGCATTCCCTAAATCCTACAAAGGTTGGTTCAAAACCACCTGGCATATACCAATGATAAATACACTTTTCTTACGTACATTTGTCATAGTTTTACAACACCACTATTCCCGTGCCTCGGAGAGCACGTTAAGTCGTCGGTCCCGGTTCCACTAATACCAACTTGTGGAATCGTTAATAAATTAATATTAAAAATTGACATCATATCCTCGCCCAGCCGTCTGGCCAGCGTGGAAGCTTAGGCCAAATTCTTCAGATATATGTTCTGGAAGGTCCATCTCCAACAGTGGAGGTCTAGGACGCTATGTTCTAGGGCTGTAATAATAAAAAATAATAATAATTTATTCAAATATAACCATTGGGACCTAGCGACAATTTGGCAACTTTACATAAGTCATCATCAATTGACAAAGTATTATTTGCTGATTGATGTATTGCCTTTCAAGCGTTAATATTTTAAATATAAAAACAATATTATCCTCCAATACTATGTGATAACATACAGTATGGCAAGGAACAGCTACCAATTTCAATCCTATTGTCGTAGAGTTAAAAACATTTCTCCAAATATAATATTAAATGGTGAGCAATTGGAGATCATGGAATGTACAGTATTCTTAGGTATAACAATAGATTCCAAACTCCAGTGGGGTGCTTATATTGCAGCACTATCCAAAAGGCTGAGCTCAGCGGAGTATGCCATTAGACAGGTGAGGCGTGTGACAGATGTTGATACTGCTAGATTAGTTTATTTTAGCTATTTCCATAGTATTATGTCTTATGGAATTTTACTGTGGGGAAATGCTACTGACATTGAAACTATCTTTATTTTACAAAAGCGGGCTATTCGATATATTTATAATTTGACCGCTCGCACTTCGCTAAGAGATAAGTTTAAGGAGTATGATATTCTTACAGTGGCATCTCGGTATATTCTAGAGAATATTATGTATGTCCACAAGAATATAAAACAATTTAAAAGGAATTGTGACTTGCATTCTCGCAACACACGCAATAATCACAAATTAGCTTTGCCTCACCTACGCCTCAGTAAAACTCTATCTTTTTGGGACTTGGTGTTCGTTTTAAAGTTCGTTTCAAAGGAACTAACTAGCTTGTGTATAGATTAACTAAAAATTCATGTCAAACGTCGACTTATAGGCAATGCCTATTATAGGATAAATGATTTTATTAGTGACAAAAATGCCTGGTAGATGTGCAAATGTATATTATTAATACATTTTGGACACCTTTTACTGTTGGTGTATGTTTATATTTAGGTCAATTCAATTGTATTGTAATAAATTTAATATAATTTATTTAAATAATTATAACAATGTAATGTGACAATACAAAAGAGCCCGAGAAGGCCAAATTGTAATAAATGATTTGACTTTTGACTTTTTTGACTTTTGAAATAATGGTGTAAAGTGGCTTAGTGGTGGTTAACGAAATAACGTTAACATACATAATACAAGCAACTGGTATATCTACTGTATTGCGACATTTAACTAACAAATAATCCTATGGTACTGTAACATAAATAGTTAAAATTATGTATTTATAAAAAATAAAAAAAAACAATAATATCTATTTTGTCCCCTTTAAAGTAATTCCCCTTGGATATAATTTATGCCAACATTATTTCCGATCCTGAAAGCACTTCAAAAAATATATTTTTGTGATTTCTTGTTTAGCTCCTTTAATGGCGATTTTATCACCTTAATTGTGGCGTTCGATCGTCCTTTTATGGACGTCTTCAGTTTTGAGAAGAGAAAACATCACAGGGCAGCCAGGTCTTGAGTACCAACAAAACAATCAAATATAAGTAGCCCACAGTAATATTGAACAGACCTTGTGCACTATCCTCACTATTCCACTGTAAATATAGCAATTAACGTACTCAAAGAAGTTTTAAATTTATACGTGAATGTGTTTTCTTTTTGAAGAAAAAAAATATTATTACTCACAGCATTGTCCACAGCAGGCAAGTCTTGTTCAAGAGCACATATGCGAAGAGGCCATGCTGACATCTTATCACTGAAAGACAAACAAATCAATTGTTATTGGGATAAAATAATAATAATAAACTAGTTACAACTTTGGAAAAGATTTTATTTTATAGAAAACGGTTGCCATCACTGTGACAGAATATATCTATGGAGATTATTATTTGGAGAAGTATCATATTAAACAACACCTAAGAAACATCACATTTTTAAACTTTCGCGCACATTCATAATAGTTTTTTATAATTTTAACGGGTCTTTACGCGATTTACCTTAGAAATCGTTGGGAGAAATATGTCTCTCAAGGTAAATCGCGTAAAGACCCGTTAAAATTATAAAAAAACTATCACGTTTTTATATACCAACTTGTAGAATCAGAAGAGAATAACTCCATTTTTTTTCTGTGGATAGTGAATTAGCATTGAAGTAGATGTTTTCCTATAACTTAACTGACCTTAACTGTTCATCTTCCCTCTTAACAGTTGTAGCGTTTGACTTATACTTTACAGTGCGAGATTTTCTGATGACCATCACAGTGCCGTCCGGATGAGTCTTGGGCAAGTTTTGGGAAGGTACAGCATCTTTGTTTAGAGTTTTCCATTGCCCTAAAAATACACATTATGGTTTATTAGGAAATTCATTACTTATTTATACACATGAAGAAGTAATGAATGTGGAAGATTGTAACTCTTCATAAGTGGGTCCAGTAGTATAGACATAAAGGCAAAAAACCAGTACCGACAAAATATATGGAAAATATAACAATTACATTTTTTTTTTCTTATAAATATGGACTTAACTTAGAGAACAGTTATGTTCTACAGATAGTTAAAACCTGACTCCAAGACTAATAATGGGTGCGGATTATACTATAATCATATTTTTTAACAGGAGAGCAAATGTGATAGAAGATGTTAATATTAATGTTTATTAGCATTTTGGTGACAAGGGTCCAAGGAATCAAGGAACACCAAATTATGGTTTGCTAAGAAAATCTCTTTTCAGAAGTATAAAAATAAACATTACCAAGTAAGTAATATAGTTTAATATTTAATATATAATCACCCAAGTTTTTTACCATTACCATAATTGCATTAAGTAATATAGCTCATAACAAGCCCGTCATTATAAAGTTATCATTACTGACAATAAGAAGTTATATCAATGATCCATTGAATGCACAACTTTTCTATCAGACTTGGGTTGCTATGTTCTTTGTGTTCTCTTTAATACGAAAAGCTTTGAATTATATAAATAACAAAATTGACCTCAAACGACTTCACTTATCAACTCATATTTTCTTTGCAAACACTAAGAAATATGATGTAACATTGTTACACAATGAGTAACTGTGGGCAAGTAAGGTAGTAAATATTATATATTATTTATGTAGATGGATAAATATACAAATATGTATTCCGTGACAGGCATGAATAAACAAAGTAGACAGGCCAAATATATGTGGAAAGTACATTTCACAACATTAATTCCTTGACGAACCTACTAATACCAACATGTTTATTAATTATCCTTAGAAACCTTATTCTGGAAACACTTGGATTTGTCAAAGTTTACACTTTTGTCATATGCAATGTAATTAATACAATGACACAGAAACATATGAGTAAGCAAGGAACAGTCTGCTACTATATACTCGTATAGTGGTAATATGAACTAAGGTTGGATGCAGCTGTAAAGGGTGTTGTCTTTATCAAATAAATTGTCTTATGTCAAATAATAATAATGTATAATAATTATTTAATAATTTTAATGTCAAATATTATACTTATAGCAGCTGTAAAGGGGCGTTGTCACTTATGAACTAAAATTAAAACTAAAAGTATTACACCCATTTAATATTATATGTCCAAAAAATAATAATATAAAATATATATCTTATTATTGTTGTATAATTTTAATGTCTATAACATTAATATATGTGGAATTGTTAATAAATTACCATTAAAAAATTACATCAGACCAAAGCTAATCCTTTCTGGCCAGGCAGCACGTTGAGTGTAGGTCTAGACCTATACTATTGTGTTCTAGGGGCTTTGATGACACTTCTAAATAAAATATCATAATAAAACTGTAATAATAATAATACATAAATAAAACAATACACATACAGGTCACCAAAATCTGTGTGGGAATTGCCTTCATTAAAAAATCGTAGGTATTTTAGTTTGTTTGCCTTTAAGTCTACATAATCAAATAAATTTTAGGTGGTATGAACCTATAGTTTATATTCTCTATATTCCAGTTATAAGCCGTGCTAACGTCACATGCTAATACATTTAGCTTACTGTCAGATTCGTACATTGTTTTTGTAATGGAACAACTGAGGTTAGCATTGGCGTCGTTGGTAATTTCTATAAACGGAACAAAGGGATAATACAATAGTGATACTATGTACAATAATATGACTGTTTTATACTGTATAAACAGTTATCTTTCTGTTAATTGGATAAATATTTATTATAGATCATTCATCAGTAGTCAAATTACAATAAATTAGTTTTGATATGTAGCTTGAGTTGTCAACTTATTTATACCCAACAAGGATAAGGTACATGCAGAGAAGACAAATTTCTAAGCATTCCATGGATTCACCGTGCGGGTGCCGGGTCCATCGTGTGTGGGTAAGAGATTAGAAGAATGGTGTCTCGGGCTTGCGACCGACAATTGGCTGGTTTAAGAAAAGGAGGCCTCCTTTTTTTTCTATTGCGCGATAATACGCTCACCATCCACCATTCTACTTCTCTCCCTACCCAACCAAATACTGTATGATTCCGTTAATGCCGTCTTGGAAGCTCGTTCCATAAATGTATTGACGGCAGACCTGCTTAGGCCCAATTCTTTCAGTAAGTGATGCAAAGATTTTGCTGGAACTCCTCTTGCACCAACTTCCACTGCGTAAAGCTGAGTCTTGAACCCGTTCCTGAACGATAAACTGACAATATAATCGTAATTAAGAGGCACTAACATGGTTCATGCTAAGTACTGTTAATTTAGAAGTTTAAACTGTCGGTGCCCTTTTCACTAATACAATGTTGATTATTATTAATTGAAAAACAAATTTTGTTCATACCCTTCCTAGGGAATAGTAAGATATTTTCAATCATGCTATTTGTGGACTGGACATTCTCAATTCCGCGAGATGCTGGGGTGTAACACTTTGCCAATAAAATATGAATTAAGTGATCTTCGTAGGGACATAAATAAAAGACAGAGAGAGCTATCTATAGAGTCAGAAACTTGACATATGGCCAGCAAGGTAAAATTCTTCCTCTATATGAACATAGTTATGCAAAAGTATAATCCAGATTAAATTAATTTTAAGTTATAGACCAATAAAGTTGGAAAAAAGAATAGTTCATTGATACATTAGTCCAACATTTCATACATTTAGAATATGTCAAAAACGGTATTTTTATATGGATCGTTTTTGGTATAAGATATATCATCCTAAGGACCTGTTTAAAATTTATAATTTAATTTCTAAAACATTGTGGTTTGGATCCTTTTTTGTGTAACTGTGTCCATATGATCTGGTAGGCCCATCTCCAGCAGTGGAGATCTAGGATGCTGTGGGCTGATGATGATGATGATATATTTTCTTATATACTTTCTTTCTATTTCTTATATAATTGATATACTATCCTAAAGGTCAGTTGCTATAACTTAACCTAATATGCCTAACCAGCATTAAACTCACCTAATATAAGTTTTTGTACAATGAAAAATTTGAATAAATATTATTTATATACAGATCACTTATCTGTCAATTAGTTTGAACCTTCCATCTTTTGCAACATATAGAATAGTAATTGTTTAGATAAGCAAACATGCAGCTTCATGTGCATTGTGTTGTTGCCTGAGGCTGCAGCCTTCACAATAATACTAGCTAGCAGTTTTTTAGAATAAACATGTTTAAATGGATGTACCGGGTTTGATTCGTGGTTGGTTGGGACACAAAAATATTTATTAATGTAAATAAATACATTTAATTTATTTGTGATATTTCTCGAGTTTGGTACTCTGGAGACATCGACGAGCTTGCCACTTGTCATGATTGGCCTATAGTAAAGTTGGCTAAATGTGAATCTGCTTATTAATAAGTGTGGTTTCTGATCACCCCGAAAGGGATACGGTCGTGATGATACTTTACTAAATGAAGTAAGGATTAGTATAGCTGTGTGCCATCCATGTAAATATAAATTTGGTATTAAAGTAATAAAATTGTCTAAAGTAAAATAAACAGATACAAGTAAGATTACAGACATAACACTGTATCTTGTTGTCTCCTCCGGTGACAAGAGGGCTGGCTCTTTCTTCGCCCAAAGAATCAGTATTGCAATTCAGCAGGGAAATGCAGCCAGCATTCTTGCCACCATTCCATGCGGACGGGTCTCATATCCCTATCCTTAGTATTAATATTTACTATACAAGTTGTTTATCTCATTTTCTACACATTGTCCAAAACATCTTTGCATGCTACGACTTCTAGTTATGATCTTGTGAGTCTGTTTAATCTAATGTGTATCAACCACCTGGACTCAGACCTCTGTTAAAATCCATCACATTGGCCAAGCCATAGTTGCATGAGGCTGTGCTGCTTGACCTGAATAATATCTTTACAATTACCCAACTGCTAGTATCACACCGGCAGTGAGACTCTATTTATATATTGCTCAGAGCTATGACTTGGGTGATAGGCCCACCACACTCAGATAGTAGAATATACTATATGATATCTTTAATTATACTGACTATATATACCTTATCCCAACAGGTTAATAAGGCATGTACGCGAAAAGGTTCTAGTAAAGCCATGACTCATTAAAACCATGCACCAGAAAACAAGGAAAAACAACAAATACCTTTATTCTTACCCATAGTAGTGATATTGTAGTCCGCCTGCGTGAAATGCAGACTGCACACTTTGGAGTACTTCGTGTAGGGCTTCCCGCGCTTCAAGATCACATTCCATTTGTTAGCCATCGGCACATCGCGTGGAAATCGGTGGAACTTAACATTTTTTGTTTTTCCAGCTAAAGATGTGCATTGTGGAACGGTGCAATAATACCCCATTATTCGTGATTTACACGATCTAACCCCTTTGTTATTGTATTTTTCAAGATCTCCGGTAGCGCTGTCTGGCGCCGAACAATAAACTTATTTACCATCTATAAACAGCATATATACCGTAGATAATCCACTGAACGAGACACAATATAACTACTTTGGATGTGAATATGTTACCTATATTATATTAAAATATTGTAATCACACTTCACATAAGTAATTATCGCACAGAAATTGTCTCTATTTTTTACAAAAATGGCCGCGGCCACAGATTATATGTCGCGGCCGTGCTCAGGGGAGGCAGAGAAATTTAGCAAATCCCTAGCTTATGAAAAATATTTTTTATATCTTAGTTATTATTATTTGTCTCAGCTACCCCATTTATTTGGTAAATATTTATAATTAATATGATATATTTTTTTATATAATTACGTTATTATTAGTTTTTTTTTAATATTGTAACAACAAGACAGAGACGTTCTTATTAAAATTTGAAGGTAGTAGTAAAAGACGTGGTGAATTATTTATCCGACATTACAGGATAAATAATTCTAGCATTGGAACTCGAAGGGATTTTCTTACGTTATTTTTCTCAGTTTTCACCCGTCGTTTATTATTATTTTACATTGCCTGTTATATTGTATACAGCTTGTGCTTTGTTTTACGTTAATACGCAATGTAAAGTAATAGTTTTATTGTAGCGATAGTTGGCTGTAGCTGTCATTCTCCTTTGCCTCCTTGGCAGCATATCGATTATTTTGACACTAAAATTCTGAAATTGTATATTTCTTCTTTCCGTTTATTCATTTATTGTTTAGATCAAAATTTTAATGTTAAGTGTAAAAGTAAACTGTTATACTTATTTTTTTAGATTATTTATATATTACTAAAGCTAGGCAGCATAAATTTACATTCCAAAGTCTAATACAGTCTATTAAACTGATAGTCTGAAAGAAATGAGCACAAATGCGGACCACGAAAAAGTGAAGAAGAGTTTATCGAGTTTTATTAAGAAACACATTCCGTCTGCCGACATTTCCGTGATTGACGATATAGTTTTATCGTACGTGGTTACTATTTTGGACTCTATTTCCCAGGACCCTTGTTTCGATATAGAAGGTGAGCCCTGACTGAAACCTAACCCGACACGCTCACTAAACATTACTAACTTTGTGTCCTAATCATTTGGGACTAAAATAAGGCCAAGTTTTATTTATTAAATTACATTTGAATGATTGTTAACAAAATCTAGTTTCACTAAAACTTTAAATTATGTTAATTTGTTATTGATATTACAGCTCAGTTTATACCAAATAATTATTTTACTAATCATGGTATGATAGAGAATACAGCCTTTGTTGTTACCTACTACTACCTACACTAATAGATGCTGTTGTAAAAGGCCAGTGTATTAAGGACTAATAATAATAATGACTAATTAATAATAATGACTAATTAATAATAATGACTAATTAATAAACATAGTGTAAAAATTAGATTTCCATATTAATTTTAATCCTGGAGAGTAATTTACCAATACTTTAATAAGAAATATTTCACATGTAATTTGTCAATACTTTGGATATTAATGTTGACATGTTATTAAAATATTATTTTATGGTATGATTTCATGTTAATTTTCCAGGATTTAAAGAAATGATGACAGCATACATTCCTAATTTTATGGAAATTGAGCCGGGAATAATCTATGCATGGGTGGTGGCTCTGGAAGCACAACTACGCTCTAAAACAAAAAAACATGGTAATCAATGCCTATTGTTTAAATATTTAATTCTCTAATTTAAGCATACCTAGGTTAGAATGTTGGCAAAAAGTAAAGTTTTTTGTAGCTTCCAAGTAATTTATTGTATATTTTTGTTTATAATAAAATTAAATATCTATAATTAATAATTTATTAATATCGAAGCATACTATTTAGCATAATTAATTATTAGATTAGCATTAATTTATAATGATCAAAGAGCTAGGTTAAAATAGTTTTAAATGTATTGCCATTGCCTGTTACATTCCTTAATCTAAATAGTACTAAAACCACCAATATGCCACATCTAGATGAATTGTTTTTTGCCAGCATTGTAATGACTGGGATCTGTGTATCCTGCTTTGCAGTATCCTGTGTAAAATTACAGACTGTGTGTAGCTCTAATAACAAAGAGTCACAACTTTGCTGTTTGTTCCATATTACCTACATATATTAACACATTCACTGCTGAATAAAATCTATAACCGTCATATAATTGGGTAATGACACCAAGCAACCTTAAATGTACCTATCTGACTGTAATCCATCATATTGAGCCTTTTTGAGGACGAAATTCAGCAATTCACAATTGAACGTTTCTGACAGTTCTTATCATTATTATTACAAATTAATTCTAAGAATACAGTACTATCATGCAAAATATCATCAGCCAAGATGAGACATGTAATTGTAGTAGAGCTGCTGATATTATTATCAAGGAATCTAATTTTTGTATTACATTTTATAAAAGAAATTTATTTAATATACAAACCTTTTATTAGTTGTGGGGATTTATCTGTAGTGAATGTGTTAACTGCCGTACTACCCTCATCCTCCTATAATGTTAAATATTAGGAGAGGTGTTCAACACTTTTTGACAGCTTTTTTGCTTTTTTTGAATGGATAAATGAAATGAAACATGTTTAACATCATAAAGTACAAGTCTACTACCAAATGTTAAATCTTCATTATTTTAATTGAAACAAATCAAAAAGTGTTTTCTGTCTTTGTCTACTAACTATTACTAATATTAGTCTATGAGTTCATGATTTGAGAAATTATATTCGTATGACGTTTAGAATATTCAGGTAACAATAATAATAATGTTTATTTTATTAATAACTTGTATTGAAAAAAAATATAAAAATATTTTTTCCACAAGTTAAAGAAGATAAAATATGCCTGACTCTAAGGAGCCTCAGTGAGACACTTCCGTCAGTCAACAAAAACAACAGGTAACTAATATTATTGTTCTACAATAATCCACTAATAACTGGTTTTACAATTAAGAAAAAGTGAAATTATATCAACTCACCACACTGGTTGCATCATAATTCAATTTACATAATTGTAATAAAGTATTTACTTTAATAAGCTATTAATTATTATTACGATGTAGATTGATTGATATAAAATTAAGCTTTTGGAGTAAGATGTTAAAGAGTTTACATACTTCCACTTTTATTTTGTTAGTGTGTTTGTGTCACGTAAGCATAAGAAGCATGAAAGTGTGAACACCTAAGAAAAAATTAAGAAAGGTACAGTCCTTAAAAGTTAAAAATAAGTTTTTGTCTTTGCTAATTTAGTCATTAAAGGTTTATTGATTTATGTCTTTTTAGTTGTTTTTATTAAGTTTATATTTTACAGTCGGGTTTTTTTTTTTATTTACTTATTTTATATACTTTTTAGTAAATACACACATCAAAAAAGTCTAGGGATCAAGCATGTTTATGCGGATTTCTTGTGATTGAGATGTGGCTTTGTAATAAATTTATGATTTTATAAATTTATATGGATCCTTTTTGGTGCATTTCATAATTTAAAACAGGAACTGTCAATCAAATTCGAGTAAAAGATGAAAATCAGCTGTCAATATTTTCCCTATAAAAACATAAGACGCATTGAAGACATTATTAGTGCTACTGTTTCCCTACTACTGATTAAAACCAACGTTATTATGGAGCGGCGACGTCATTTAAGCAGGGAAGAAATGATCAGAGCCGTGGGAATGATAGAAGCTGGTTCCCGGCAACGTACTGTGGCTTTAGCTCTGAATACAAGTCAGAGTGTTATCAGTCGACTTTGGACACGTTACCGAACCACTGGTACCGTGGCTGAGCGCCATGGAGGACGGTATCGCTGCACCACACGGAGACAAGACCGATACATTCAAATCACAGCTCGAAGAACTCCAACAATAACCGCCATGATGTTAGCCGTGAGCCTTCATCGCTCTTCAGGGAACTTAATTAGCGACCAAACAGTCAGAAACCGCTTGCATGAAGTGAACCTTCATTCCCGAAGACCGCTACGGGTACCACCTATAGCAATGCACAATCGTAGGACTCGATATCAATGGGCTCTTGAACACAGAAATTGGACAGAAGAACAATGGCGTTTCGTGTGCTTTTCTGATGAGTCTCGTTTTGGTATGAGGCCGGATACAAGACGTATACGACACTGGAGAACCCCTGGACGCCAACAGCGATTAAAATCCTGCCAGGAAGTCCATCCTTATAGTGGTGGAACCATCATGGTATGGGCGGGTATTTCGATCGGCGGAAGAACTGAGTTGATTTGGATCAGAGGCAACCTCAACGCTCAAATTTATGCTGAGACGGTTGTATCAGACGTCATCGTTCCTCTACAAGTGCATATCGGTCCCTTATTTCAGTTAATGCATGATAATGCACGACCGCACACCGCAAGAGTTGTAAGACAGACTCTCGCCGCAGCTAACATCAATGTCCTGCCCTGGCCTGCTCAGTCGCCAGACTTGAACCCGATTGAGCATGCATGGGATATTCTTCAGAGAAGAGCTCTGCCGAATATGGAGGGTATCCAGTCGCAAGAAGACCTTTTTTTGTTGTTGCAACGAACATGGGCGGCCATTCCACAGCGTGATTTGGATGAACTCATTTTGAGTATGCCAAACCGATGTTCTTGTGTTGTTAGTGTTCGCAGTAGAAACACGGATTATTAATTGTTTAAGTTACCCAATAAAATTTAAAAAAAAACTGTTATTTCAGTCTTTTTTTCAAACTTTAATGTTAGTGGTTCAAATGTCAAAAATCCCTTTATTAGGAAAATGGCAATTTTTTTTACTAATGCAAAGGTGACTTGGTTTATCGTTACTGTAGACAAACGAAAACATTTTATTTGATCAATCCTTAAAGAAAATTTTAATGAATATCAATCAGGAGAAAAGTTATTGCAAAAATATATGTTGATCCCTAGACACTTTTGATGTGTGTAGATAAATAGGCCTGTATTAATAAATAGACAATGTCATTAAGATTTCTCTTTCATGGTTTCTTGATCTATTATTATTATTTTTAATAACAATTTGATCTCAAGCTTGATATCAATCTTCAGATCTATTTATTAATACGGGCCATAATGTCGTGGGGATTATTAGGTAGCTTACTGTGGTCTAAGCTACTGATTATTTTTGGATAGCTTTTCAATGCGTGTTTATAGATGTGTTATAACAAGCGTTTGCGCCTTATCATATTTAAAAACAACTTTAAGGTTGTCTATTTATTGTCTATTAATTTGTATATCGCCATACCCATCCTTTATCCCTCTCATACGCACTAGCGGAAGGGTGTGCCTATCTCGTTCTAAAACCTGCGAGATCTTTCCGAACGCACCTTGCGCATGGGAAGAAAGTGAACATTATTGAACGCGACCCAGCTGTCAGAAGCGTCAGTGAAAATGTGCCAAGGTCATTGCTTGCACAGAATTTGAAGAAGAGACATCAACCGCTCGCAATTTCGAAATTGCGAGAAAAGAAGCCTGCCCGCGGCCAGCAGCAACCTGGCGACCCAAGGAAAGCCCAAGACCACCTGCAGCGAATACAAGTAAGTGCGTGTGAGCGTCCAGCCCCTTCATACAGTCCACTATTATAATTTATTAATTTTTGCTCTTTTTCACGCCCGTCCATTTGGCCTCTTACGAGCCGGTTTTCCTATCAATTCCTGCCTATTTCCTATCCTTATAGGTATATGTGTAGTCTATTGTATTTATATGATAATTCCTGTAAATTTTATACGATATTTCGTAAACCCGCGCCGCAAAACTTTACATTTCTTGTCAAACTTTTGTGTTACAGGAATCAATCTTGCATTTAGGTCATTTGGGTACTGGGTTATTTGGCTTACTATTGTTATTAGGTACAAATATATATAAAAAAGGGAAAAACCATTTTTTTGTGAAAAAAGTTTTGGTACCCACCTGTTATAAACCCGCTTACTGTTAGCTTAATTGTTGTTTTATAGGTCTGAATAGTTATTTGTATGTTGTAATACTCACCCGCACAGCTTATAAACACATAAAAGTTACAATATTTTATAAAATAATAGGATAATTTGTACCAAGATGTCTGACAATGAAATTAAACTACAAGTTGCATTGTCTAAGCGTAATTTATATTTTAATAACAATTTGATCTCAAGCTTGATATCAATCTTCAGATCTATTTATTAATACGGGCCATAATGTCGTGGGGATTATTAGGTAGCTTACTGTGGTCTAAGCTACTGATTATTTTTGGATAGCTTTTCAATGCGTGTTTATAGATGTGTTATAACAAGCGTATAATACCAGGTAGGTTTTGGTAGCAGGCGGCGATCGCGCAAATATATAATAATTCGAATTGTCTGAATAAAATTAAAAGTTTACAATATTATACCTAATATCAAAACTATTTATTAAATACTTCTTAAAGCGAAGCAATCAATTATGGACACTGTCTTCAAAAGAATGATCCTATGTACAGGTAGGTATTTGCAGGATTCTGCACCTAATGTCTATAATATTTTTAATTTGTCGAGTGGGTACATACCTACCTCCCAGTATTTTATTTTATTACCTTTTAAGTGTAAGTATGTAAGTATTGGCACTTCATGGTAATCCAAAATCTAAAGTTCTATAAAATTGACATTAAATAGTTATGGAATAATTGACACTACCTATTGGATTATAACAACTTTATTATAAGTAGTTAAGTGTAGGTCGAGCCTACATTGAAAATTTCAATGAGAATGTTTGCTATAAACCCTTATAGATCGTAAATGGTTACTCAATATTAAACCTTACTTTGAATTAATTTAATTAAAATTTAATTTCATGTCACAGTGAAAGTCGCATGATTAAACCTCAAAGTGCTACAAAGGATCATGCAGAGGCTGATAAACACATAACCCTTTTTTGCGTCGCGCATTCGGGTAGAAAGTGTCATCACTAGTACCAAGCATGACTAATTTAAAGTATTTCATATAATGGAAACCAAATAGCCAAATGAGATGGCCAATATTTTTATTATATTGATCTGATTAAATTTTTTTGACAACTATTACAAAGCCGCTAATTTTGGTTGAAATTGACTGTTTTACTAAATTCACTTGATTTATTTCCTGTAATGCTTTTGAATTTTTGTGAATTTCACCAATTTTCTTTTACCTCCCATTAAATTAACTTAACAATAAACAATTGCCCAAGCCTAGGCCAGAAATGGTTGCACTTTCTGCACATAGACCATGTGAGAGAGTAATGATCATTATATTTTATATTATAAATCCTTTATAGTTCATAAAAAATAGCTTACTACCTGAAGCATACTTGTAGTATGCTACCAGTATTTATAAAAAAACATAAAAGAACCAAATATATTGAGTGACATAATTAAATGGTAAAATGGCAAAGCATAAATCAGCTGTTATATTATTTGGTCAGCTAAAAAATAATTGGTTTGCAATAAAAACATTTGTCCAATTCTGAGCACTACATGCAACACTGTACTTAATACTGCACTCCACATGACATTAAGTGATAAATTGCTCCAAGAATGGGATAATGATTATGTCATCCTAATATCATTTGTTATTTGCTTACTACACTTATATTTAATGTACATAAATGTAGCCTTATTATTTATTTGGCTATACAAAAATAGTGCAGTCCAGACACAACTTTATGCAGATTGATTTAGAAATGGTTGCTTGCCATGAGTAGCTGACCAAATTAATTTTTATGCACACAAAATACCAATATTTTGCTATCCAATTATGTGATACCCATATATTAATATGTTACAATGGGCTTAATTTATTAAAAAAATATTTTTTTAAATTAAATAATACTATAAGTTTTGTACGACTAAGCTTAGTGTACATTATTAAAAAAAAATGTTAATTTTAAAATTGCCCATCTTCATCAAGAAAACATCAGCCGTTTTTTAAATGGATTGAGAACTGTCGCAGGTAACAAGCTATCTTTTATGAACTATAATAGAGCATGAACTTAAGAAAATACTATATATACAGATCTCACAGCATCTCTGACAATGGCGACTCGCCAGTCAAAGAAGAGTGCCAGAATGGACACGTCACTCAAGAGAATGGAGTAAATGAAGTGTTAATACATTGCAAAGTACTGCAAGAGATGTTCCCGAACACTAGTACATTGGAGGTATGTATTTCTACTATAGACAATCCAGCATCAAACTAAACGTGTTTGTGCCAAGTACAAAGTGGATTCTCATTTATCTAACTTTACTAGACCTATTATGACAAATAGTAAGGCCTCCATATATATGTGCCATCATATATACTATGTATTTATGGTTTTAGTAAGATATTTTTTATTTTATATTCATTTAAAATGAATAGCTCATTATATACAAGAAAGTTTGTTTTGAACCTCCGGCATGTACCAAAAATAATTACAATTTTCTTATACTGACGTCATTTAGATTAACAATACCACGTGCCTCCGAGAGCACGTTAAGCCGTCGGTCCCGGTTCTATTAATACCAACTTGTAGATTCGTTAATAAATTGACAGATCCTCGCCAACCTATCTCTGGCTAGATGTGTTGAAGTTCAGTATTGGCTGGTAGCTTCGACAACTTATATGGATACCCTAGTCTGTGGTTATCTGTCGTTCATCTATCGCTGTCACTTTGTTTATACCAATTTTCTGTTTTATGTTTATTATATTATTCTACATTTATCCACGCCTTCCCATTTACAACAACAAGATGCAAGTGTAGGCCAAAGTCTTCAGAAATTTCTGGAAGACCCATCTCAATCAGTAGAGGTCTAGGACTTCTAAGAGCTGTGATCATTTTTCATTATATAGGAGCGATAAATGTGGCGCAACACAATACAAATCAATTGACACTTAAGTGACAATAAAGGAAATTACTAAAATATATTTTTTCGGTTGGTATAGATAAAACATTGCATAAGCATTGCTGGTGGTGACGTAGAGCGCGCGGCCGCGACCATCCTGCACCGCCAGGAGATTGGCCAGGCCATGTCTCCTGCCGCCCTGGCCGCCAGCCGCGCTCTTCCAATCGACGACAACGAGCTCAAGAACCGAATCATAGCTCGGTAAGTCCTCACACAATCTTGAGCTAAGCGCGCACTACTAAATTTAACTTTCTGGTGGTGACTAGATATTTCCATTATTTCCAGTTATTCGTATGTGGACAAACATTCGGAGAGCAAGGAACACAAGCCACTGGCTCCCAAGTTGGAGCCGAAGAAGATGATCCGGTACCGCGATAATAAGATCGTTTCCTTGAAGGGCGAGCGCTACACCGAAGTCCCCAAGGCTGGCCTCGACGACGACCACCTGAAAAAACAAAAAAAGCAGCATTGTCCTTAACACGATATTTTACACAGCAAATCGGCGCTCGTGTCTCCTGTCTTGTGTCGACCACATGGTCCTCTCCTCGCCGGATTCCCATTGTTGTCTTACAAGTCGCACTCGGCTGCGCCCACTCCTAGTTGTAATTGTGTAATGTTTTCAATTGTTCGCTTGCTCTTAGGAAGCCGTTCGACTTCGCCATGTGTTCAGGTAGATAGGAGATTAGTGTTAAGGTCCTGCGCGCACGCACCTCGTATCGCCCGACCAATCATTTATTATTGTTACGTTAAACCAATTTTATTGTTTATAATCCCATCTGTGATGTTTAAGGCTTTTTTAAAAATATTATGATTGATGTACAATTCGGAATTCTGTTTATTTATTATTTATTTTTATTTATAATGTTACTTGTTTTAGTGTAATATTGATTGTTAATAATTAATTATTGCAATGTTATAAATTAATAAAATAGCAGTACATGACCAATTGTTATTCAAGTAACTAAGAAGTAGTTAATTAGACTATTCGTGTTTTATTATTATTATTCAATTTAATATTATTTTACGAGTCATTAATATATGAAGTTGTTACGATATGAATAATAGATTATATTTAAATAGTTTTGCGGATACCGTAAAATGTGACATTACAGTCTATTAGCTGTGGTTACAGATTATATTTGATGAGAGTACAAGTAGTATTTAAGGGTCATAATATTAAGATTAAATTGTGTTATATTTGCCTGAAGCAGGAAAAAGTGTTAAAGAAATACGCCATTAAATTGGGCGAAACAATTGATCACATTGACTTGTATGAGTAAACGTTACTCTAGAGCAGCACAAAAAATGGAGTGAAATTTAGTGAATTAGGAAGGACTCGTACAATATTAACCCGTATTTTATACATTTTACCTAATTTTATTTATTTTACATTTTGATGTTGTGCAAAGGATTGTAGCAGAAATAATATTTTTAAATAAAGAGAGTATAATATTTTTTATAATAATTATAATATAATAATACTAAAACACCAAATAGCTTTATATCTACGAACGTGGTTAGCGTTAAATAAGAATTGCGCAATCGAACGTTGTCGACGTGTGATGTATTTATTTTGATAATAAACCAACATTGTTACTGTGATCATTATGTTTTAGAATGAGAAGTGTATTTTTGTAAAAAAAATATTTTGTTTACTAAGTGCACTACTCACTGTTTTGTAAACAATTATAATCACGTATAAAACTTATTTTATACAGTTGCAACAAGGTTTTTGTATTTGGCATGTAGAACTTTATTTTTAAAATTTTGCAAGTTTTATAATATACCTGTAAAAATAGTAATAATAAATTATTTATTTCTTATTTAACTCTTAATTTAAACAGTTTTGGTGGCAGCTCTCTTGTAGTAACTGGAAGCTTATTAAATATCTTTGTTGCCATTGCATAACAATTTCGGCTATATTGGGTATTTTTGGATATGCGCTGGAATAATTATTCTACTAGGATAACGCGTTTTCAAATTGCAATTATTCCCAGGAGTTTTAAGAAGTTTCGGGTGGCTTTTTACAAATAAACAGCATTCAAATATTTAGGTAGAAGAAACAGTCAGTAATTTTAGTTTTATAAATAAAGGACGACAGGAAGTCATAAGAGGTTTGTTACAAATAGCACGAATGCATTGTTTTTGTCAAGATTTTATTTAATTCCACTGCATTGCCTCAATAATATGCCGTACCTTATATTTGACGTAACATATCCATGATATGCCTGAAGGGCGGTTTTTTCGTTAGCTACTTTAGTTAATCGCCATAAAGCGTAGACAAATCTATTTATTTTAGTTGTTATATTACTTATATGTTGTGTCCAAAAGCAACTTTGGTCAATTAGGCATAAGCCTAATAATTTTATTTGGATTGATATATTTGGTCGCCATATTTTTTTATAGTAATATGTTTCTTGTTAACGTTGTGTCCGTTTATAAATTGAGTGTATGTCTTTTTATTAATATTTTTTTTTAGATTGTTAGCATTTAGCCAATTTATAATGTCCCCAATAGTTTTATTTACTATGTTATTATAGTTATTTATTTTATCGTCAGTTATTATTACGGATAGATCGTCAACAAAAAGTATACAGTCACAAGAAGTATTAATCAAATGTGCTCGTAGATAGTAATAATTATTAACAAACTTTTTAAAAAGAGTTTTATCGTGATTAGATTAGCGTTGCCCAATCTTGGTCTTGGTCTTGCGTAAGAGTCTCGCAAGACTCTTGCACAGACTTTTTTAGTATACCTAAATCTTACCTATAACTACTCTGCCCCCGAGGTCTAGCTGTTAATTCCGTGGATTTAAACTTGGAGGTACAGGGTTTGATTCCTGGTCGGGACACAATAAATTATTTACACTAAAGACATCGCGAAGAGAGATTTCCTTAGTACAATTGGAAAATAAAATATATATTCAGTCAAGAGTAAGTCTTGCAGAAGTCTTGCGCAAGACCAAGACTAGCTAAGTCTTGGTCTTGGTCTTTCTTTGGGCAACACTAGATAAGATTGATCTCTAATATTGATTTATTATTAGTTCCGCAGTGCTAAGGAAAAAATCGATATGTCCACCAATACTCTTAAAATATGACATACAGTATACCTAATCATAAAAAATATCCGTTATATACATTTCGACATAACAACTTTGCTACTTTTTTACATATATGGTTCTGCCTTGGCCCTACAAAGTAAACTTTTAATTTATTTTTATTATTTGGATTTCCACTCTGATTGATATAAGTTAAGGAAAGTTTTCTCGTCATGTCTTATGTAATGTTACTTCGTGTTGTCTTGTATAATGTTACTTCGTGTTGTCTTGTGTAATAATACTTCGTGTTATCATATGTAATGTAACTTCGTGTTGTCTTAGGTAAAGTTAAATGTGCACGACGGAATAATAACAGTAGGCAATAGTGTAGGCAGGATAGATATAGTATAGATTATAGTATAGATATAGTATAGATTATAGTATAGATATAGAATAGTTTATAGTATAGATATAGGATAGATTATAGCATAGTTATAGTATAGATAGATAATAGTATAGGATAGTTTATAGTATAGTTATAGTTGTACATACATAGTTATAGTCTTTATTTATACTAAGTTAATTTGTACATATAGTAACTTAGTAAGAAATCATTTGTAAATAGAATAGTAGTAGAAGAGTCTTCTCACACCCCCCGCAGGGGGGAGTGGGGAATCTGTGTCAAGGTATTTGCCTTCTAACAGAGGTTGCGTTCGCTTTCCGTAACTACGGACAGGGCATGGGGTAACCATTAAAGGTTGAAGTATACGAGCCAGGCGGCGGAGCCGCGATTACGACTCCGTGATTGGTAGCAGGTGACGAGCGTAGCATTGTCTGGCGTCCGGCGGACGGGCGTGCAGAGGGGCCAGGTTTCTCACAAGTGGGAAATCTGTCGCCTCTGCGCGCGCGAACATGCCAGCCGCCAGACGACGCACGAATTCGTCCAGTGTTTCCATCCGCATATCCCTATGGATTACATCGTTCCTCACGTACCGCGAGGCGCCGACAATGGTACGAAGCGTTAGATTTTGTTGCGCTTGTAAACGTGCTCTCAGCGCAGCTGAGGTGAGAGCGTACCAGGCCGGCGCGGCGTACGTGAGTCGGCTGCGGATATAGGCTTTGAATATTAATAGCTTCGTGTGAAGCGGCAAACTGGATGCAAACACTCGGCGAAGTTTGGCTCTCGCCACCCGCGCCATGTTCACAGTGGCGGTCACGTGGGCGCGCATGTTGATGCGTTTGTCTATCGTGACGCCCAGGTATTTTACTGGATTAGTCCACGATAGACTCGCCGTTCAACAGAAGCGGACGGTCGGGTTTCAGCCTTCTCAGTCCAGTCTCAAGGAACGTAGCCTGAGTCTTCCTGGCGTTCACCGACAACCTCCAACGGGAGAGCCACTCGGGGAGGAGATCGAGACAGCGCTGCATCTTCGTCACCGCGTAGCTCAAGACCCTAGAGTCTGTGAAGTACGCGGCGTCGTCAGCAAACAGCGCTAGCTCGACCCCCTCCGCCAGCGGTATGTCGTTGGTGAACCAGGAGTAACAGGACGGAGAAAGGCAGCTACCCTGGGGAACGCCGGCTCTTATGGGACGTGGACTCGAGGCCACGCCCTCCACTGCTACGTGAAAGCTCCTGCCCTCAAGGAAGGAGGCCAATACCTTGACGATCCTAACAGGGGTAGGGGATTGGGACAACTTGTACAGCAGCCCGTTATGCCAGACTCTGTCGAATGCCTTCTCCATGTCGAGGAATACTACAACCGTGGTGTGTTTCTTCTCAGAAGAAACCACCACGTGGTGCAGCAGCCTCGTCAACTGGAGCGTCGTGCTGTGTTCAGACCGAAAGCCGAATTGCTCGGCTCTCGGCGTGATGCACGGGTTCAGGTGCAACAGCAACAGTTTCTCGAACACTTTCGAGACCGTCGGCAACAGAGTTATCGGTCGGTAGCTCTCCGGTTTCCTCACATCTTTTCCCTTTTTCATGAGCATGATGACGCGCCCCTCCTTCCATGCTGCTGGGAAATGCCCGCTGCGCATGATGCCGTTAAACAGGCGGGTGTAAGCCACGACTGATCGTCGCGGCAAACACCGTAGTGCCATGTTTGGAACGCCATCTGCGCCGGGGGCCTTTCTCAGCTTCACACGGGAGAAGGCACGCTCCACCATGCCGGGAGTGAAGGTCACCGGTTCGTCACCGGCCGACAGCTCTGCCGCCAGGTAGTCCCTGACGTGCCGATCCACTGTCTCTGTGTGCACCCGATCCGATGAAGGGTTGGGGCTAAACTGCCCCTCCAGGCACTCGGCAAAGATTTCGGCTCGGTCTGCTGCGCGGAACCTCGGGGTTCCGTCTGAGGCTATCAGAGGATGAACGGGAGATCGTTCATTGGATAATTGGGCACATAGACGGTGCGCACTAGGTACGTGATCGCCTATGGAATCTATGTGCTCTTGCCATCGGCTGGCGTCGTAAGTGTCCAGCTCCTCTCGTATCTTCGCCGAGAGGGCGTTCAGGCTCGTCTTCATCGCCGGACAGCGGTTAAACTGCCACAGTTTCCGTAGGCGCCTCTTTTGCTGTAGTAGCAACCGGATGTGGTGGGGGAGCGGGGGTAGCCCCGCCCTTCCCGCCACAGCGGAAGATGTCTGCCCTAGTGCACTACGGATCTGTGCGGCGATTTCAGACGACAGCCTTTCCACCTCCTCGGCCGTTGACACCGGGTAGGAGGGAGTATGCTGGGCCATAAGGGCGGCAAATCCCTGCCAGTCAGTGCGTTTCCGCGGCACTGCCAGCGAGACTTTTGTGGGATGGCCGGTTAATTCGACCAGTACAGGAAGGTGATCGGATTCCAGGTCGTAGAGAACCTCCTGTCGAGGGGTTTCCGGAATCCCACAGACAATGATGATGTCGAGGACCTCCGCCTGCCCTCTCGGGTTCCCAGGAATCCGAGTGGGGGCGTCTGGTCCCAACACATCATATCCGTGGAGTTCCGAATCCTCCAAGAGCCTCTCTCCCTGATGGTTGGCGATTGCGGAGTTCCAGGCTGCGTGTTTGCAGTTCATGTCGCCGGCGAGCATTGTCGGAGGGCCTGCATCCAAAAGTGTGTGGATTCAATAGTATTATATTTACATATATTGTAAATTTATTGTTTAGTTTATTTCATTTTCTATTTTATTGTTTTTATTAGGTATCTATGTATAATTGTTTTTAATTTTTTTTTTTTAGTTTTTTTTTGTTCTATGTTATGTAGTTTATTGTTCTTAGTTTTAAGTTTAGGTTAATTTTACTTGTGTTGTTATTGCAGCGAGCACCACCTAATTATGTAATTTTACCTATCGGTGGCAACTTGTCAATAGCCATACCCTACCCATATGTACTCTATAAATATTTTATGTATCTAGCTGTAAGTTGTCCTTAAACAATAAATAAAAAAAATAAAAAATCTCCGACATGTCAAGAGGCACACCTGCAGGCGGTCGGTAGACCGCATAAAGGTGTGTCTCCTTTCCCGCGACACTTACCGCAATCCCCACAGCATAGAAGGAAGTAAGAGGGGATGGTGGTAAAGGTTGGTGGATGAGGCTTCTCCGCACGATAACAGCTAGGCCCCTGTAAGCTCGTCCGTGCGGAGAGCACTCGTCCTGGCGATAAATGACAAAGTTCGGGACCTTGAATTTGTCATTGGGATGAAGGTGAGTCTCGCTGATCAGCGCAACGTCGACACGCTGTTCGGCAAGGAATGCTCTTAGCAGCTTGTTCTTACGACGCAAGCCGTTGGCGTTCCAATGAACGATCCTCAGCGCCTGGACTGTGAAGAGGACAGTGTTAGCCTCGCAAGGCCGCTGAGGATCTCTGGGATCGCGTCTCTCCCGTCTCTGATAGCCTCAAAGATGGAGTTTAGGATTTCGATGCCCTCCTTGATCGGAAACATGCCTTCTGGCGTTGTTCCGGCCGAGGAGGGCGTCGGGATTGCTTGAGCTATGGCTGGGTGTTGGGGTTGCTCCTTAACTGGGGCCTCCGCTGCAGCTACTACTGGCCTGGGTTCGGGGATGGACGAGGAAGAAGCTTTGTTCTTTTGCTTGGCCTTGGCCGCCTTCTTCCTTTTCCCTCCCCTGCCTCTTCTGCGCCTGTGGGCCAGTCCGCCATTTTGCGGGTCGTTGGCCTCTGGGCGGAGAGTGGTCGGGGCCTGCGTGGTTCCGTCGCTGGGGCGAGCGGAGGGACGAGGCTCTGCACCTTCAGTGCGGGCCACTGGCCCTGCAGCCTTGTTCCTCCGCTCGCGCCTCAGCACCGGACACGACGCATTGTTGGCGGTGTGCTCACCGCCACAGTTGCCGCAGGTAGGCGGCTCTTCCTTGGCGCGGGGACAGCTTGAAGCCGAATGCTCGTCCCCGCAGATCACGCACATAAGGCGTCGGTGGCAGTGGTGGGAAGAGTGCCTAAACAAGCTGGCTGACACGGAATAATAACAGTAGGCAATAGTGTAGGCAGGATAGATATAGTATAGATTATAGTATAGATATAGTATAGATTATAGTATAGATATAGAATAGTTTATAGTATAGATATAGGATAGATTATAGCATAGTTATAGTATAGATAGATAATAGTATAGGATAGTTTATAGTATAGTTATAGTTGTACATACATAGTTATAGTCTTTATTTATACTAAGTTAATTTGTACATATAGTAACTTAGTAAGAAATCATTTGTAAATAGAATAGTAGTAGAAGAGTCTTCTCACACCCCCCGCAGGGGGGAGTGGGGAATCTGTGTCAAGGTATTTGCCTTCTAACAGAGGTTGCGTTCGCTTTCCGTAACTACGGACAGGGCATGGGGTAACCATTAAAGGTTGAAGTATACGAGCCAGGCGGCGGAGCCGCGATTACGACTCCGTGATTGGTAGCAGGTGACGAGCGTAGCATTGTCTGGCGTCCGGCGGACGGGCGTGCAGAGGGGCCAGGTTTCTCACAAGTGGGAAATCTGTCGCCTCTGCGCGCGCGAACATGCCAGCCGCCAGACGACGCACGAATTCGTCCAGTGTTTCCATCCGCATATCCCTATGGATTACATCGTTCCTCACGTACCGCGAGGCGCCGACAATGGTACGAAGCGTTAGATTTTGTTGCGCTTGTAAACGTGCTCTCAGCGCAGCTGAGGTGAGAGCGTACCAGGCCGGCGCGGCGTACGTGAGTCGGCTGCGGATATAGGCTTTGAATATTAATAGCTTCGTGTGAAGCGGCAAACTGGATGCAAACACTGGGCGAAGTTTGGCTCTCGCCACCCGCGCCATGTTCACAGTGGCGGTCACGTGGGCGCGCATGTTGATGCGTTTGTCTATCGTGACGCCCAGGTATTTTACTGGATTAGTCCACGATAGACTCGCCGTTCAACAGAAGCGGACGGTCGGGTTTCAGCCTTCTCAGTCCAGTCTCAAGGAACGTAGCCTGAGTCTTCCTGGCGTTCACCGACAACCTCCAACGGGAGAGCCACTCGGGGAGGAGATCGAGACAGCGCTGCATCTTCGTCACCGCGTAGCTCAAGACCCTAGAGTCTGTGAAGTACGCGGCGTCGTCAGCAAACAGCGCTAGCTCGACCCCCTCCGCCAGCGGTATGTCGTTGGTGAACCAGGAGTAACAGGACGGAGAAAGGCAGCTACCCTGGGGAACGCCGGCTCGTATGGGACGTGGACTCGAGGCCACGCCCTCCACTGCTACGTGAAAGCTCCTGCCCTCAAGGAAGGAGGCCAATACCTTGACGATCCTAACAGGGGTAGGGGATTGGGACAACTTGTACAGCAGCCCGTTATGCCAGACTCTGTCGAATGCCTTCTCCATGTCGAGGAATACTGCAACCGTGGTGTGTTTCTTCTCAGAAGAAACCACCACGTGGTGCAGCAGCCTCGTCAACTGGAGCGTCGTGCTGTGTTCAGACCGAAAGCCGAATTGCTCGGCTCTCGGCGTGATGCACGGGTTCAGGTGCAACAGCAACAGTTTCTCGAACACTTTCGAGACCGTCGGCAACAGAGTTATCGGTCGGTAGCTCTCCGGTTTCCTCACATCTTTTCCCTTTTTCATGAGCATGATGACGCGCCCCTCCTTCCATGCTGCTGGGAAATGCCCGCTGCGCATGATGCCGTTAAACAGGCGGGTGTAAGCCACGACTGATCGTCGCGGCAAACACCGTAGTGCCATGTTTGGAACGCCATCTGCGCCGGGGGCCTTTCTCAGCTTCACACGGGAGAAGGCACGCTCCACCATGCCGGGAGTGAAGGTCACCGGTTCGTCACCGGCCGACAGCTCTGCCGCCAGGTAGTCCCTGACGTGCCGATCCACTGTCTCTGTGTGCACCCGATCCGATGAAGGGTTGGGGCTAAACTGCCCCTCCAGGCACTCGGCAAAGATTTCGGCTCGGTCTGCTGCGCGGAACCTCGGGGTTCCGTCTGAGGCTATCAGAGGATGAACGGGAGATCGTTCATTGGATAATTGGGCACATAGACGGTGCGCACTAGGTACGTGATCGCCTATGGAATCTATGTGCTCTTGCCATCGGCTGGCGTCGTAAGTGTCCAGCTCCTCTCGTATCTTCGCCGAGAGGGCGTTCAGGCTCGTCTTCATCGCCGGACAGCGGTTAAACTGCCACAGTTTCCGTAGGCGCCTCTTTTGCTGTAGTAGCAACCGGATGTGGTGGGGGAGCGGGGGTAGCCCCGCCCTTCCCGCCACAGCGGAAGATGTCTGCCCTAGTGCACTACGGATCTGTGCGGCGATTTCAGACGACAGCCTTTCCACCTCCTCGGCCGTTGACACCGGGTAGGAGGGAGTATGCTGGGCCATAAGGGCGGCAAATCCCTGCCAGTCAGTGCGTTTCCGCGGCACTGCCAGCGAGACTTTTGTGGGATGGCCGGTTAATTCGACCAGTACAGGAAGGTGATCGGATTCCAGGTCGTAGAGAACCTCCTGTCGAGGGGTTTCCGGAATCCCACAGACAATGATGATGTCGAGGACCTCCGCCTGCCCTCTCGGGTTCCCAGGAATCCGAGTGGGGGCGTCTGGTCCCAACACATCATATCCGTGGAGTTCCGAATCCTCCAAGAGCCTCTCTCCCTGATGGTTGGCGATTGCGGAGTTCCAGGCTGCGTGTTTGCAGTTCATGTCGCCGGCGAGCATTGTCGGAGGGCCTGCATCCAAAAGTGTGTGGATTCAATAGTATTATATTTACATATATTGTAAATTTATTGTTTAGTTTATTTCATTTTCTATTTTATTGTTTTTATTAGGTATCTATGTATAATTGTTTTTAATTTTTTTTTTTTAGTTTTTTTTTGTTCTATGTTATGTAGTTTATTGTTCTTAGTTTTAAGTTTAGGTTAATTTTACTTGTGTTGTTATTGCAGCGAGCACCACCTAATTATGTAATTTTACCTATCGGTGGCAACTTGTCAATAGCCATACCCTACCCATATGTACTCTATAAATATTTTATGTATCTAGCTGTAAGTTGTCCTTAAACAATAAATAAAAAAAAATAAAAAATAAAAAAATCTCCGACATGTCAAGAGGCACACCTGCAGGCGGTCGGTAGACCGCATAAAGGTGTGTCTCCTTTCCCGCGACACTTACCGCAATCCCCACAGCATAGAAGGAAGTAAGAGGGGATGGTGGTAAAGGTTGGTGGATGAGGCTTCTCCGCACGATAACAGCTAGGCCCCTGTAAGCTCGTCCGTGCGGAGAGCACTCGTCCTGGCGATAAATGACAAAGTTCGGGACCTTGAATTTGTCATTGGGATGAAGGTGAGTCTCGCTGATCAGCGCAACGTCGACACGCTGTTCGGCAAGGAATGCTCTTAGCAGCTTGTTCTTACGACGCAAGCCGTTGGCGTTCCAATGAACGATCCTCAGCGCCTGGACTGTGAAGAGGACAGTGTTAGCCTCGCAAGGCCGCTGAGGATCTCTGGGATCGCGTCTCTCCCGTCTCTGATAGCCTCAAAGATGGAGTTTAGGATTTCGATGCCCTCCTTGATCGGAAACATGCCTTCTGGCGTTGTTCCGGCCGAGGAGGGCGTCGGGATTGCTTGAGCTATGGCTGGGTGTTGGGGTTGCTCCTTAACTGGGGCCTCCGCTGCAGCTACTACTGGCCTGGGTTCGGGGATGGACGAGGAAGAAGCTTTGTTCTTTTGCTTGGCCTTGGCCGCCTTCTTCCTTTTCCCTCCCCTGCCTCTTCTGCGCCTGTGGGCCAGTCCGCCATTTTGCGGGTCGTTGGCCTCTGGGCGGAGAGTGGTCGGGGCCTGCGTGGTTCCGTCGCTGGGGCGAGCGGAGGGACGAGGCTCTGCACCTTCAGTGCGGGCCACTGGCCCTGCAGCCTTGTTCCTCCGCTCGCGCCTCAGCACCGGACACGACGCATTGTTGGCGGTGTGCTCACCGCCACAGTTGCCGCAGGTAGGCGGCTCTTCCTTGGCGCGGGGACAGCTTGAAGCCGAATGCTCGTCCCCGCAGATCACGCACATAAGGCGTCGGTGGCAGTGGTGGGAAGAGTGCCTAAACAAGCTGGCTGACACGGAATAATAACAGTAGGCAATAGTGTAGGCAGGATAGATATAGTATAGATTATAGTATAGATATAGTATAGATTATAGTATAGATATAGAATAGTTTATAGTATAGATATAGGATAGATTATAGCATAGTTATAGTATAGATAGATAATAGTATAGGATAGTTTATAGTATAGTTATAGTTGTACATACATAGTTATAGTCTTTATTTATACTAAGTTAATTTGTACATATAGTAACTTAGTAAGAAATCATTTGTAAATAGAATAGGATTTTATAAATAAAGATTATCTTCCGGCGGCTTATTATTATTACCCCCGGCACGGTTTGGTTGGCCGATACTCGTCGCTGATTGGTCGTGCCTGTGCGGGCTAGACCAACATAGCAGCGGCGAGTATCGGGGCGTATAAGATAGGCCATTATCGGGTCCGAAAATAGTCTCAGAACAGCCTCAGTCTCACAGTCACGAACAACCGACAAGAACAATAGAATAGAGACGAACACATACGCAAATAGAAGAACAACCAAGCCTGCTGCGGGAATAATAGAAGCCTGCACCGAAGCTCTGCCTCAAGCTGAACATGTCGTTTGATTGAAGATCGTCGCTTCCTGCCGCCCGGATAATAGGTGCATCGGGATCGTTCGCTGTCGACTCGACTTCCCGTTCTCGAGGTTTATGTGGCTGACTTTCGTCGGTCACGTATCCTCGTTAACGGGGGTCGTATATGTCAGCCCGGTCCCGCACATTAAATTTGTAAGTTTTTTCTAATAAGAACTATGAACATGCATTGGCATGGAAAAATAACCAAAAATTTATCAAACTTTAGATAACGTCTGTATGATAAATGACGGGTCTACACGTAACGTACCAAAGTGTACCTTTTGTTTTTCTATAGAAGGTATTGCCAAAATATGCGGTGCTACCCGTAAATTATTAGTGTACTAAGTGGGAGTATTTTCCTCTATATAAACTTCAGTTAATTATTGTATTCTACGGTTGAGCAACTCTATTTTGTGTATAGATTTTTCTATAAGTTAAAGTATATTATCAGATTTACTTCTCTGAAATTTGTACAGATTAGAAGCAACCTTTAAATGAATAAATATCAAACTAACAGTGACTAACATTGTTATAGGTTGGACCAATTAAATTATAATCACTAAAGGGCCTAATAGCCTTGTTATAATGCTATGAAGAAAAATATAAGGTACAGATTTATCAAACCTTACAGCTAAAATCAAAATAGTTTATTTCCTTTGGTTCGCTTGTAACAACTTGGATACAGTCAGAACTAATAAAATCAATACAATTATTAGAACATATGTACTAAACAAAGTGGTAATAATGGTTGGACCTTAAACAGGCAATAATCCTTATTTATGTATGTTAGGCACAACATTACTGCTACTATATCTAAAATGGAATATTATAAAGAAAAGTAATTAGTAGACTTTTAAAATATAAATTAATGTCTTGCTTGACAGTTCTACATATACAGAAATAGTATTTTTGTTTAGTATATAAAATCGGAGATATACATGTTAAATTTCGGATCTCACTTAACGTCTGTATTATTTATTTTTAGTAGCCTGTAGTGCATAAATGTGATATGCCCCTAAAGTTATATTAGAATTTTCTTAATCGACACATGTTTCATTCTGGGAGAATCGTTGCCAAAAGTGTCGTGTAAATGTATCTTTAATTTTAAGTGGTTTTAATTTAATATTAAGGAGTACATAGAAATGTGAACGTTGCGATGCGTTTGGTGTGAGGGAACAGATATGGTTTAATTATTTTACTCAAAAAGCATCGTCTCGCTCACACACATTTTTTTTTTATGCCTGAGTGTACTTTTGAGTAATAATAATCCATATTACCGAAATTGTTTAATGTTTTTACTTTTATCATTGTAGGTATAATAATTCATATAATCGGTTTCACCATAATGTTCAATGTTTTTACTTTTATTATGGTATTATAATTCATATAATCGGTTTTACCATAATGTTCAATGTTTTTACTTTTATTATGGTATTATAATTCATGTAATCGGTTTTACCATAATGTTCAATGTTTTTACTTTTATTATGGTATTATAATTCATATAATCGGTTTTACCATAATGTTCAATGTTTTTACTTTTATTATGGTATTATAATTCATGTAATCGGTTTTACCATAATGTTCAATGTTTTTACTTTTATTATGGTATTATAATTCATATAATCGGTTTTACCATAATGTTCAATGTTTTTACTTTTATTATGGTATTATAATTCATATAATCGGTTTTACCATAATGTTCAATGTTTTTACTTTTATTATGGTATTATAATTCATGTAATCGGTTTTACCATAATATTCAATGATTTTACTTTTATTATGGTATTATAATTCATATAATCGGTTTTACCATAATGTTCAATGTTTTTACTTTTATTATGGTATTATAATTCATATAATCGGTTTTACCATAATGTTCAATGTTTTTACTTTTATTATGGTATTATAATTCATGTAATCGGTTTTACTATAATATTCAATGTTTTTACTTTTATTATGGTATTATAATTCATATAATCGGTTTTACCATAATGTTCAATGTTTTTACTTTTATTATGGTATTATAATTCATATAATCGGTTTTACCATAATGTTCAATGTTTTTACTTTTATTATGGTATTATAATTCATGTAATCGGTTTTACCATAATGTTCAATGTTTTTACTTTTATTATGGTATTATAATTCATATAATCGGTTTTACCATAATGTTCAATGTTTTTACTTTTATTATGGTATTATAATTCATATAATCGGTTTTACCATATTGTTTAATGTTTTAACTTTAATATTGGTATTATAATTCATATAGTCATCATATCTGTCTTTAATATAGACATTTTAATATACTAACTTTAATACCTACCGACTAATGTAGTTTTTTACTCATATACTGTTAATCATAGCTGGGCACCGTTAATCAAATAGTTAACTTCGTTAATCGTTAATCCGCTACAAAAAAAGTTAGCTTCGTTAAACGTTAAAGCGTTACATTTCGGAAGAATTAACGGAAGTTAACGTTAATCGTTAATCCGTTAATATGTGTAAAATTGCATTTTTATATCGTTGCGTTAGTGAACTTATAAAACCTGTTGGTTTAGGTTCTGGAAGTTAACAGGTTAATATATAATATTGTCAGAATGAGTTCTCTTTTTTGTCTTGCCTCGGTTAGAGCCCGCCTTAACAATCTCTTCAAACTGTACGTATTGTGACTCATGTACCCTTCTTACATGTTGTTTTAAATTATTCAGGCTTGATACATGAACTTTTATTTTGGTGTCTTTCGGCAAGCAACACTTACAAGCAAAAAGTATTTGCTGGCCCGATCTGGATACAAATTCCACATACTCAGTCAAATGTGGCCAAGGATTCTCATCAGGACCGCTGAAATCCGATTCCATGTCTTCCATGATATAGTTTTAATTACTACACTGCACAGTACACTTTCTATCTAACTAATTACACTGCACTCTTCTTTATTAACACGCAAATTATCACTGACAGTAATTTATAATAACAACAATGTGAAGACGCAAACACTTATGAAGCAAATATTAACCAGGGCCTCAAGGGGGTAATCAATTGGTTGACTAAAAATAACCTAATAATTAATCTCGACAAAACTAAGGTCATACATTTTAAACAAAAAAAGATTTTTAATTTAAATATAAATTACATGGGAAAAAATATAGAATCAGTCGATAATACAAAGTTTTTAGGAGTAATAATTGACAAAAACCTTAACTGGAAAGCTCATATTGACTACATAACGACCAAAATTAGTAAATTTATATTTGCACTCAAACGGCTCGTCTCAATTAGTAGTATTGATACAGCTATGATGGCATATCATGGCCACATAGCATCTATTTTGCGCTATGGAGTAATATACTGGGGGAATTCCACTAATAAAGAAGCTATATTTAAAATACGTGCTTTATGCAACCTTAAGTCGACTGATAGCTGTAGACCTTATTTTAAAAGCTTACATATACTCACAGTACCATGTTTGTATATACTGGAAATAGCTAACTTTGTCAAAAACAATGGGGAACTATTCCCAATTGTTGATCAAAATCGCAACCGTAGAGTGCGGTATAAAAACAAGCTCGTAATTCCTATATCTAAAACAACACTCATGCAAAAAAGTGTATTCTGTATGGCTCCAAAAATCTACAATAAAATAAATGATGACATTAAGTTACTACCTATACAACGATTTAAAAAACACTGACGAAAATGCTAATTGACAAATGCAACTACTCTGTGCAAGATTTTTTAGAAGATTGAATGAACAACATTAATATCTTACCTTGACATTAATTAATTAATCCTATTTGTCATTTGAATTAAATTAAATTATTATACCTCTCTTTAGTTTACATGCCTACTATACTTAATTATTTAATCTTTATACGCCCATGGGCTAAACATAGTGTACCAAATTTATAACCATTGTAACATCCTATAAAATAGCTATTGTTATAAAGAAATATATGAATTTGAATTTGAACAAACACAACACTCGTCACTCTAAGCACTGGCGCTAGTTCTTCGCAGTTTTCTTACTCGCACGCGCCGGCAAAATATATCTAGTTTTGTTTTTGTCTCACGCGCCGCCGCGCCCGGCACTTGTCGTTTCATACTTGTCTGAACCTGTTTTTCGCACCACACCGCGGTGTCGTGCGGTAAATAGTGGCATTGGATTAACGATTAACGGACTTCTGCATATTAACGGAAGTTAACGTGTCCGTTAACATTTTAAAAAGTTAACTTAAAAGTTAACCCGTTAATCAAAATGTTAACTTCGTTAATTAACGGATTAACGAGTTAATGCCCAGCTATGCTGTTAATAATGATAAGAGTTGTAAAAAGTGTTAAGAGATCGAATTTTATCTTGTAATAGTCTAAAAGCTAGTCCTAATTAATACTGCCAAATGTAATAATAAGAGAATTTGACACAAATTGTTAAACATAGGGTGTTTGTTGATGTATTAACTTGGGTTAAAGGATCCCTTTTTTGGGCCAAAACTGTACAAAGCTAAAGTATCATTAATTTATTATAGGGAAAAAAATAATAATCAATAATAATGTTTTTTAATACATTCATACAAAAATAAATCTTTTTTTTAACATACTCGTACATGCTTTACTTGCGTTTCTTTTTCTTAAATTAGAAGATTAAAACTCAATGTAAGTAATTATACAAATAAGAATAGTAGCAGTCTCTTTTTATATAACTTAATAAAACACGTCATTTCATAAGCGTGATATTCATAATATATTTCTTTAGTTATTTGTTTGTTTTCTCGCGAAATGAAACGCATTTCGCATTTTCAAACGAATATGAACCGAGATGTTTAAAATAAACTCATGTTCACAAAATTATTCAAGAGACCCAAAAACAGGTTACCATTAGGTACCACTTTGGTTAATAATTGCCCTGATTTAACCATTTAAGTTTCGATGTAACTTGAATGTAATATTTATTTATTATTTTTTTACAATATCTGAGGTAGGTACAACTTTTGGCCCGCGTTGGATCCTTTGTACAGTTGGGGAAAGAGCTTTCAGATATTTTCAGAATTATATTTGTGATATGAATAATTACAGGTACCTGTGTAATTAACAAATAAATGTTAAAAATGATATTAAAATAAGAGTCATGATAGAAAACCTCTGTAAGGAATTCTTTTTAAGGTTACCTAATAAGTAAATGCACGCTACGATGGTTCGAGCATGATTAAAGAATGAGCGAAGAAAGATTGACGAACCAGATATATAATGCCAAAGTTGTGGGTAAAAGAGGCTCTGGCAGACCGAGACTCACATATAACGACCAAATAAATAAAACACTGGCTGAAGGTGTTATAAAAAGCCTTCGTAACCAAAGGGCATGAATGAAATATGAAGAGGTTGATAAATTTCGACGAAGCGAAAGAGGTATGTCGTGATCGTGTCAAGTGGCGCTCAATTGTCTGCCTACCCCGCAAGAGATCTGGCGTGAAGTAATGTATGTACCTGATAAGGCTGAATCAAAGTAAACCCGATTGTTTAAATGGACTTTTATGTGTAAGAAATTATCAAATCAAATCATTCATTCTTAAGTATAGGTACATACATATTACAATTGGTATTCAGTAGTTTGATCGTTCAGCTATACTTTACTCTTAAGGGCATACAGATATATTTATTTAAATGCCAAAGTCAGAATTTTTGTTTAAATAAGGCATTTAAATAAATAAAAAATCGTTAATCATATTAACGAAAAATAATTTTGGTATACAAACACAAAAGATAATATATAATTAGTGTTCTATTTTAAATATTATAATGTATGTCAAATGTGAGATCATCGTCAGTCAGAAAATCGTCAATTGTATAATGACATTTTTCCAGTAAAGGTTTCTTACTTACGATTAGTATAATGTATTTTTTTTTCATAATACATCATATTAAATCATTATATTTACGTTTAAACAAAATAGGGAGAATGCAATAAGAACACGATATTAATTGGACGTAGACGCAAAAAGTATCCGATCTACAAATTTTCAGAAATTTTAAAATGAAATTTAATCAGGTCCTGAGTCTCATTACAAACACGATTTATATAAAAATACCGTATTGACATATCTTAAATGTATTAAATGTAGGATTAATCCATCGATGAGACTAATCGAAATTCAAATTTTAATGACCTATAACTTAAAATTAACTTAATGTGGATTGGATCCTTTTTGCGTAACTACGTCCTAATATAAATTGATCTCTAATATTTTTTTTAATGAGCGGTTTACTTTCATATACTTTTTTTATGGTTCATAGTGTATAGATGACGTTAGTAAATTTGGGGGGAAAATTTAAAAGTACCAAATTATTTTTAATACTTGCCACAAATCGAAATATATATCCTGTAAATTGTAGAATTCGTCTAAAAATCGGTTTGAGTTTAGAGAGTCAGTAAGTTCACTTATCTACTACGCCGTCTAGGGACGTTTTTCTCAATTAACGGAAAATCGCTCATTATTGTTTAGTCAATATATTATTCCTAATTAGGTTAAATAACTTGACTGATTAATTATATTTTATGTTAATACATCTTTTATTTAATCTGTATGTTTCGGTTTATGTTTTAAGACTGATTTAATTAATATCTTTTATGTTGTAATAAGAAACTGACACGCCTATATAATTGTGTACGGTTTAAATGTCAGCCTTTTGTTTTGTATATTGTGAAGTTTTTTGTGAGACTCCGGTATTTTTCCTCAACTGTACATCATACCCTATTATTGTAAGAATCTTTGAAAAGTACAACCCGGGATGGTTGGACCCTGTGTCATCAAACAGCACACAGCGTCCTAGACCTCCACTGTTGGAGATGGGCCTTCCAGAATTCTGAAGAATTTGGCCTACACTCGCCACGCTGGCCAGACGGCTTGGCGAGAAGTGTACAGTGTATAAAATAGTTAATTATTTGTCGCCCGGAATGGATGATTAAACAAAATCTACTTCCGCAGTTAGGTACATATACAAATTAATTATTATTATACAAATTTATATATTACGAGTACATAATTTAGGTTAAGTTATTCAGTCATAGAATTTTATAGTCAAATAATATTATTGATTTTTATACTTGCTAATATTTTATAAAAGGTATCGACATAATAATCGTATGTAACAGCAGGGGCCTAATTCTGGCACTTTTAACTTTCGTGTCGGTTCGAAGTATTCGAATGAAAAGTTACAGACCTCCATAGAAAACTGTCAGTTTCATTCGAGCAAATCGAGCAGACATGCATGTAGAAGGCGCGAGAATCGGGGCCCAGAACTCTTAGATATAATACATTAAATGAGATGGTAAATTAAATGTAATTCGTAAATAAAGCGTAAATTTCTAAAACAAATTAGATATTATACTCAAATCATTAATATTAGTAAATTATTTTTATACACAAATATACGCTTTATAAATTACCTTTTAATACGTAATGGAAAGAAAGCAATACGCAGGGAAGATGTTCCCTTACGTCAGACGACTAGATCTCATTAGTATAAGTTTCACATCACAATTAGGCATTTGACTCTGTTGTAGATTATACAGTAGCTTAAAATGTAAATAAAATTATATTTATAATATCTTGTTACTACTATGACGTCTAGTTTACCGTAATGTTAAATAATAGTTACAGATTCACTATGGAAATATCCCTACTGCTGGATAAAATGATTATTGTGTAATCTATCACACGATTTTATAAAGTTATTAGGTCAAATAGAAGCGAATTATAGATAAATTTATAACTTTTTTGAATTTTTTAAATCTATACACAACTTTTTGCATGAATAAAATAGCAGTAAGATATATTGTAGTTATAGCTTACGTCACAGGTGTGTTTATAGACTTGGAACTTTTATTTAACATAGATTTGCGAGGTAAATAGCAACCAATAGTATCTACTCTTTTTGTAATATCTATTGGGAAAGTTTCCTGGCAAATCTCTTGTGGAAACAGCAGCCTGGCCAATTAGGCGTTTCAATCTTGGTAGTTCTATTCTCATTTTAGTAAATCTCAAAAGTTTATTGTTATTAAAGTTTTAGTACCTAGATGAATATACTTTTTACTACTTGATTCCTTAAATTTTAAAATATATAATAATTGTCTATCCCTAAATTTTGTTTCATTTCATGATCCTCTAAAGACCTTTAAAGCAGCCGATTTAAAATGAACCTGCACTTAGGTAAAACACTAATGTAAGTTTCAAAAAACGCAACTACAGCAGTTATAGGGCCACAAATTTCGCAACGTTAAAATGAGAATGTGGGCATTATTTGAATTGTTAGTGTTATTAACTTATTACACATAATATTATTTAACAATTTATGTACCTATTTTACATATATTTAGAGGTTATATGTTATACTTTTATATGTATGAGGCAAACAAAGTTATCTGTCAAACGGTGTCGTGAATTCGTATCTTGACCCACGAATTTAATCTAGGTTTTATTATTGATTCTACTATCTGGAATCTCTGATTTAATTTACACAGGTTTTATCTATCCCTGGAATGGTCTCCTCCTCTCCCTTTACAACCATCCTCATCTGCCGGGTTCCCCCCCATCCCTGGGTTCTCTTATTTCTCTCATCTCTAAATAATTAAAGTAATACTTACTCATTAACATTCTTACTTTATGATAGCACCCGATGTCTCTCCTCTTCACCAAAGTACACACACCCATGTCTTACGTGCTGTCTGTCGCGTCTTGCAACCAACTGCGCGTACACACTGCACGGTTCATTCCCTTCTTTTTTATACTTGTTCTTGCATCCCAACCTGCCTAACAGTGTTGCCTACACTAAAATTACTACAACCTCTTGCTATTGAAAATTATATCTTTATTTCGCGTTTCGCGACAAACGGCGAAAATTGGAAATACGGCCGGAAATAGTGTTCTCAGTTTTTATAAATAAACGGTAATACTCGTATAATTATTTAGTTCACTTGATGTTTCATCTGAAACACTTGTTTGTATTCTTAATTCCATAAATAAATAAATAAATATTTCCAGACAGGTTACACAGCGCCATCTAGTTTCCGTGGTAAGCGTAGCTTGTGTTACGGAAACTAGATGGTTGATAAACTACATATTATACTTTTTTTTTTTTTTGTAAATATATACATATTATACATATAAACACCCAGACCGAGACAAATTATACAATGTACAACTTGCCCCCGGTGGGAATCGAACCCACGACCTCCCGAGTTCACGGCAACGTTTGTTACCACTAGACCACGGAGGCGGTAGATAGAATATCCAATGTGTGTAAATTTATATTAGGCAAGTCGCTCACTGCGAAATGAGCCAGAATCACAGCGCGGTCAAAACGTGGTCTTTGTGTAGAGCGGAGGCGCTACTTACTCCAATGAGTCTAAACGCAGCTACACCCGACATGACAATATGGCGGCGGGCGTTGCAGCACGCATTGCCCGTGCCTTTGCCTCTAGCCTCAACTCCTTGATGAACGCCTTGACTCTTGAGTGTGTGAGCGACACCTCTAACCGTTTCCTCAACGGCTCCTCTCAATTATTCCTTCCAAAGGGAGGCCTCGACATGTCTAGAGGACTAGAAATATTAAACTCGCGACGTACATTGAAATTTCCTTAAATCGTGTTTATGTTTGACAGCTGGAAGAGTCGAGAAGCCGTTGAGGTAACGTCTTAGAATACGGATGTTAGATTAAAATATGAAGCAGATTTACTAATTACATTTATAGCCAATTTTACAGATTTTTTTGTATATTATTAATTAGCAACACTTACTAGTACTACACTCACGGTAGCGACCCCCATTCAGCGGGGTGAGGCGAAGCACAATCGTTTTCACTATCGCATTGACTAACGATTCGTTTTAAAAGATAGGTTGACCACATTCGTCCACGCTCCGTTCAACTGAACAAGAAAAAAAACAGTACTCAGTACATAACGGGGCACGATTTAGTCCTTTTTACCTTACAATAGGAAAAATAAAAAACTATATATTTGTGTTAAAAAATTTATTTAAACACAAGACATTTATTATAATGTTAATAGTAACAGAAAAAGGTGAAAAAATTAAGTTTTGTAATGAAGAGTTTTAATAAATACCTAATTAAACTAATTGTAATTCAACAATTGTGATGTAAATATAATTTGTGAATAATTACTTATTACAACTTTATTATTGTCGAAGACTTTAAATAACTTAAGTTTATTTTTTGGTGTTATATTGGAACTAATTAACATTACCTACTAACACGTAAATACCAACATCAAAAAGGGATGAAAGGAACTAATAACATAAAAGTGGTTTTTAAAACCATTGCACAGCAAATTGTGATAATAATTAATAAATACGTAATACTTATATCAAACATTACTAATAATAAACAAACTCAATTACCCACATACAAAAAGCATGCGATTCTGTAATTATCTAAAAGCAATTTTTAAGCCAAGAAATACTGCTTCAAGCGTTACACTACCTATACCATCAATATAATAAATCCAAGATCATCTAAAATCTAAATAATACATCAAATTACATTTGAAAAGATTCCAATTGACTAATTTTGTCCACTACAAGAGCGCACCGATCCCATAACTGCAAGTGTAAATTTAAAACTTTATTTACGATATAGTAAAACTGGTATTTTTTACATACGTATGCATGCCATATTTAACTAACATTAGTCCTAACGATTGGCGAAGGACCAGACCACAAGTGCACGTTAAAGTTACATTTAAATCTAAGGGTACCAAGTCTACTACTACCCTAAGGTTGGACCTACTAATTATTGTATCTATTAAGGTCCAATTGCACCATCTGATTGTCGAATACATTTACATATTAATTAAAATTGGATTGCTAGAAGTTGACATCGTAACAATCAAGGTTAAGTGGTCCATACTGTCAAATGTGTGTGTGTTTTTTATGGCATTAGTTACAATTTACCAGTGTCAAAGTTAGGGAAAGACAAAAAATAAAGCACACAGTTGGAAGTAAAAAGTAAAGTAAGTATGGTAGTATCATCACGACCGTATCCGTTTCGAAGTGGTCAGAAACCGCGTTTTTTTTTAGAAGCGGATTTACATTTAGCCAACTTTACTATGCCCATCATGACAAGTGGCAAGCTCGCCAATGTCCCTAACGTACCAAAATCGTCAAGAACAAGTACTTTCATATTTCGCTACCTTGACTTGCTGTAACTACACGACTTTAACGGATTTTTTTATGTTTTGTTTAAATTAGAGTATTATTATTGATATTTATTGTTAAAATAACTTTTGCATTAATTTTTGTTTCTATCTGTGGAATCGTTTTAGTGGTAAAATTGTAGCTATAAATTTTCCTAATAAAATAAAATTAATTTGACTAATTTTTCTAAATACAAGTTTAAAACATAAATTTCCCCCATTTTATTCGTCAATTCCGTTGTTCTCTAAACTATGATTTTGTAGATAACGGCATTATAGTTTGAAAACGGAAAATAATGTAGTTTGATTATTCAATGATTAGCGTCCAATATTATTGATAATAGCTTGCACAACGTCGGTTGAGGAGGCATTTCCGCCCAAGTCTGGTGTTTGTATTTTCTGCACGTTGACGGTGGTGTCAATGGCACGACGGACCAGGTCGGCGTGGTAGTGATGTCCCAGATGCTCCAGCATATCGACAGATGCGTTTATCATCGCAATGGGATTAGCTATGTTCTTCCCAGCAATGGCGGTACCTAGAATAACAAGACACATTTCGAATATCACTTCACTTCCTTAGTGGCTGCCGAACCCATACAAATTTCTGTATGTAAGGATCATCATTACCCCAGCTCCTAGAACACAGGGTCCTAGACCTCCACTGCTAGAGATGGGCTTTCCAGAACATATAGGGAAGAATAGGGTAGTTGACTATTATAATTATGTGATTTTTTTGTTTTATTGTAAACTAAGATAAGATTTTTGAACGTTATCTCAAAACATTAGTCAGCGTGAGTGACGTCATTTAATAGTAAATATTATAAGTAAACTGCCACACAAGTAAATCTGCGTATGTAAGTTGTTTTTACCGAATATTTTAACACAAAGTAAAATAAAAAATAATAAATTGGAACCTATTTTTATAAAAGCAAATAGTTCCAATTAGCCAAGCATAGGTTCTATCATGATTGCAAGTAATTTGCTATGTAATTTCTTTACAACCTAACCACCACCGCTGTTATGCCGTGCCTCGGAGAGCACGTTAAGCCGTATGTCCCGGTTCAACTAATACTAATGGCTTGAATCGTTAAAAAATTGTCATTAAAAAAATTACATGAAATTGTCGCCAACCCGCTTTCCAGCGCGTGGCGAGTGTAGGCCAAATTCTCCAGAAATTTCTGCCCATCTCCAACAGTAGAGGTCTAGAACTCTGTGTTCTAGGGGCTGTGATGACGATGAAATCTTTTAGTTACATATACCATATATTTCATCAGTGAAGTTCTGTTAGAACTTGTGTAAGTTAAAATATGTAGGCTTTAAAGGACAAAAAAAAACTTAGTTGTATTGTGTTACGAAGTGTCAGTTTTATTACAATATGCGGCGCCATTGTTTAGCTTTCTCGTTTCTGATTGGTCGAAAGAAAGGGCGTCATATTTATGTATAATATTGTTAGCAATTCACTAATGATTCGCGAAACACAACAAAACCGCGTTCATAATTAACACTACCCAGGTTAGTGTCAATGTATTTTCATTGTATATTTAATTAAATATTAATTGATGGATTACTAAGGTTCTTTCACGTTAGTAGTGTAACTTACCTGTATTTCTGGTGCCAGGTTCGAAGACAGCGTAATGGTCGCCGTAGTTACGACCGGAAAGCAAACCTGCGCCTCCCAGCAGACCGCAAACAACGTTCGACACGATGGAACCGTAAAGGTTCGTCATCAACATCACGTCGAACTGATGCGGCCTGTATTAAAAATATTATACTAGAATCATTAAAAGAATAATTGTGATACATAAATTTTGCTGAACTAAATTTATTACATCAATAAACGTAAAAAGGCCTCGGGAACAACTGCGGAACATGTTCCTTTTTAAATTATTTTAATATAAAGCCGAGAAATGAAGATATCTTCATTTAAAAACTCAACTTTAGCTAGACTGGGTAATAAAGTGTAGCTTGAAAAGAACCTTTTTGACTTTATCAGAGCTGAAGACTGGCCGTCATCAAGTCCCGATCTTAATCCACTTGATTACGAAATTATGGTCTCTTTTAGAGAGTATGGCATGTTCTAGAAGCTGTGATAATTTGGAATCTCTATAACATTCTATAAAATCGGCAGTGACGATTTTATACATGAAGTAAGTGCGTGTTCCAATCGATAACTGGCCACAATCTTTAAAGAAGTGGTTTGAGGCCAATAGAGCTCTATGTCTCTATTATATTAATGTATCTAAATTTAATTTTAATTTAATGTATCCAGTCCTAGATACTGAAAAAATCTGGAGAAATTGTCCTACACTAGACGCGCTGGCCAGGGTTGGCGAGGGCGATCTAACGCACCCTGCAGTAAAAAATGTTTTATGTAATAGAAAAAAATCTGTATACAATTTTTATGGCCAAGACTAACCAGTCATGTGACAAAGAAAGTGGATAAAGAAAAAGGTGGGAATAAACAAGATAGATAAACAAATAATTGTCAAGAGCCACTTTTAAGTTAATAGTGTATTTAAACATTACACTTGAAAATTGCACTATTAGGAGCTTGTCTAATACCTAAATTAATCTTAATAAGGTTAATATAATAATTAATCACGACCGTTTCCCTTCTAGGGTGGTCAGAAACCACGCTTATAAAGAAGCGGATTCACATTTAGCCAACTTTACTAAAGGCCAGTCATGACAAGTGGCAAGCTCGATGTCTAGCGTACCAAACAAGAAATATCACAAATAAATTAAATATTAATTAAATTGATTTATTTACATTAATAATTATTATTGTGTCCCGACCGTAATTGAACCCGTTACCTTTCGAGTCTCAATCGACGGACTTACCTGCTGGACGACGAAGGCAGTTAATAAGGTAATTTAGGCCATAAATTTGAGAATAAAAATAGGCACCAAAAGATTTGTGGTAAGAAAAACAGAAAGAACAGAGTTAGTAAGGGAACGAAGGTACTTTACGCGGTGTAATACACAATGTATAAGAGACATGCGCATGCTACTTGCACTGATGCAATCATCCTTATGTATTTTTAAAAAGGTGAAGATTTATTTGCAACTAGTATAATGCACGGGCTACGGGTTAAACAGAGTTGTTGATCAATCTTACTCACTTAGCAACAAGCTGCATGCAACAATTGTCAATGATCATGTCATTATGCTCAATATCGGGGTATTCTTTGGCGAGACGACGAGAGGTCTCCAGGAACAGGCCATCAGATAACTTCATTATATTGGCCTTATGTACAGTTGTCACCTGAAAAATTACACACTTTTATAGCTGTATTCAGAAATTGTTGAAATAAGGTTCATAGTAATTCTCAAGTTTCCCTCGTAAAAAAAAGATTGCGAGTGTCATTCTGACAATCGGATCTTGTTGATTCCAAATGGATTGGATTCTTTGTCAATATAAATTATTTAACTATTTAACAAGTTGTTTTGGCGTCGAGAAGCTTCGATCTCCGATAGAAATGTTACGGTAAATAAGAACAAACTTAATATCCCTTAACATACTCGTATATAATTTATTTGTCAGAAACATGTTAGGTTCCGTTGAACTTTAATAAAAAATGTCAGATGCAACCATATCACATGCTGCGCTATTTCTAGCATACAAATATTTATTTGGCCACATAACTTTGTTGAGTTTAGTGTCTAGGTATTCTTTTATTTTACCTAGTTATATTCAAATAATATTACAAAAGTATATAAAACTAAAATTAATGACTAAAATAGGTACCTGCTGCATTCTATCCATCTCACATTGCATCCATCTCACACGCTTTATCGTTCCTGTAATCCTTAATTAGTAGTAATTTAGTAATTCCTACAGAAATTCGAATTTTATTTAACCGATAAACATTTATTAACCAGCATTTTTTTGACTCTTAATTTAAACAGTTTTAGTGGCAATTCGCTTTTTGTAACTGGAAGCTTAGTAAATATCTTTGTTGCCAGGAAGTCATAGGATGTGTGTTACAAATAACACAAATGCATCGTTTTTGTCCAATAAAGATTCTACCACAATAATATGCCGTACCTTATATTTTCGCAACATACCCATGGTATGCCTGAAGGGTGGATTTTTAGCTACTTTAGTTAATCGCCAAGCATAGACTAATCTATTTTAGTTGTTATATAACTTATATGTATGTTGTGTATTAGAGCAAGATTGGTCAATCGTTATGCCAAAAAAAACTATTTCTATGTCTCAACACATTTGGCGCCATTAATGTGCCGCAGAACCGACGACCGATGGGGCAAACGGGTTCTAGAGTGGGACGACCCCCTGACAGACGGATGGACGACAGAAGGTCGCTGGCGGGGGTTGGAGATCGTCGCAAAAAACCGCGTGCAATGGCTCCCCTTGGGGGAGGCCTACATCCAGCAGTGGAGAGACCTAGGCTGATGATAATGATAAATGTCTTAAAAATTATAACTACTTGATATGTTTAAATAAACAAAAGCTAATGTATTTGTATACACCATAAGTTCTACAAGTCACTAAAGTTTGAAACGATTATGCATAACTGTTAACATTCTCCATTTCATGAGCTTAGTAACAAAGTCGAAAATACCTTCTTTCTGCCATTGCGTTTAGCAAACTCGAAGGCGAACCGAGCGACTCGTTCGGAGTTGTCAGACGTAACCACCTTCATGGATTCAATCACACCATTCACAGATTCGTGTTCCAACATAGCATATTCACCTTCAGTGTTTTGTCTGAAAATATAACAAAAATATGCTAAACAAAACGCTGAGTACCTCTGTGGTGTAGTAGTTAAAACTATAGATTTTGTTTGATTTCCAAACTTTTGTTTTGAAAACGTTAAATAAATAGTCTGTGTGGTTGCTGGTGGAGAAACACAAAAATAAAGTGACATTTCTCTCAACTGTTATACTAGATACATTAATGAGCGTTCCACATTTGTCATGAGGGCCTTTAGTAAACTTGCCTTAAAAAAACCCTGATCCTTAAAAAGGATGCTTATCAACCACCCTACAAGGTATTACGGTCGTTTTAATTACAATGCTGGCTGTCCAGTTACTCTTAACTTGGTGTTAAGAGTTAAGATTTCTAAATATTTTTTTTGGAAAAATGTAGTCTATGTGTAGAAAATAAAATTACTGTATATTTAGACATATTTTCACTTACATATGAATATACATAATTTTAGCCAAAACAAAGTCAAAAAAATATAATGTCAATTAGTTTTATAAATACTGTAGTTTTATGATTTTATATCGTGTTATTTTTATTTTTTATACTTGTCTAAACTGTTTTTAAATTTATTGTTTATGCATGTTGATCACGAATGCCTTTGTAAGCAAGAGTGGGGCTCCCTGTATCACAGACCTTCTGGGTCATAGTACACGGATTCCCGTATTTACTGATTGATGTATCTAGGTTTTTAAGTCAATAAACGTTTTTATTATTATTATTAATGTTTAATTATATTTATAAAATTATTGATAAATGTCGACGAAGTGAAAGAGGTATGTAATTACTATGACAAATAGCGCCGTCTATCTACCCACAAGGGCACTGGCGTGAAGATGACTAGCTAGTAAGTATAATTATCTACTAGAGCTGAGAAGGTATATGTTAAAAGTAATAAGAGCATTAATGGAATCATACAGTATTTTGGTTGGGTAGGGAAAGGAGCAAAATGGTGGATGGTGAGTCTCTTTGTGCACTAAAAATCAAAATCTTCCAGTTTATTGAATGAATAAATAAAATAAATGAGTGTTTATATTTTTTGATACACGACAGGTGATTTCTAGTCTGTCACTTTTTTTTTTACATTACTTTATAGTTAAATTAATCATATACCTAGCAAAGGTGCTTGAATATGATGAATGTTGCCGTTGCGAAATTAGTTTGCACAAGTTACCTGGTCGTGAGCGCGCAGGCTAAATGTGATGTAAGTCGGTCGCGTCACGCTTGCGCATGTCTACATCTAAGCAGTCGGCCATTTTACGTATAATAAAATATTCATTATACTCATTTATTATTGTATCTATTGTGAAACTGGGGGTTGCTGATTTCAGCTGTTCGTAAGGTGCTATTACGCTACATATGTTTAATTAGCTTCGCTTTATATACAAAAATAGATGAGCTAATGTTTACTGTAACCCACGCAGTTTGTTATCATACAAAGCGAAGCGTGCAGAGCGTGTGTAGCATGTCTGTGCGAGCAATGTAATAGCACCCTTATTGTAGGATGAGATTGCTTAGCACAATATAATCGTGAGGTTATACATAGGTTTATAATAATTGATCTGTACGATTTTAGCTAATATTATGTGTTTACACTTGTTTATAACTGATAAAATAAAGTGCTGGGGTTATCATTTAGATAAATTGTAGAGCAAATAGATTAAGTTAAATGAGTATTTTTTTTTTAAATAATAATCTTTATTTCATTAAAATGAGTGTATGAAATGGATCACATCACATACTTTATTGTTGCAAAATTTACCACATACTTATTTAGATGATTGATATAATTGTAATTTATTTTGGCAATTTAAATCACTATTTACTAATACATATAATTTTAGTTATTTATTTGATTGGCATTTTTGATAGTAATGTTCCATTGTTTATTGTATATGTAGCAGTCGCCATAATGTATCAATTGATGCATACAGTTGGTAGCTTGGATGGTTGCCATCAACAGTAAGACTATTCAGATCATCACCTCGCTATACTAATGTTATGTAACATAACATTTGATTGCTACTGAGTATTTTTAGCAGAATTAAAGAAAACGTTTGGTTGAATAAACTCTTAGTTTAAAGCCTTTCAAATAATTTACCAAATTTGTTTATTTAATATAAGCATTAGGTATTATATATTTATTTATTATTAGGTAAATTATTATACCTACTAGATTTTATAAAGTTAGAAAATGTTTCAACTAGTACATTTGAAAAAGGAGTAACAATTATACAAGTGTAAGGACATATTTGAACTGTTAAATACATACATATCATATTTTTTTTAGCTAGCTCCTTACAGGGCTCACGATTGAACTTTGTCACAATCATCACATACCCCGTAAGCTTTTTCAACTTTCATCAACCTTTTTAATATGCCCTTTTGTTTTTTCACCTTTTGTAGTTCTTTATAATTGTTAAATAATACTTATTATTTAAAATACATGATTTTGATACAAATGTATTCTTATTCTTAATACCTTTTATACAAAATTCTGTATTGACCAAAAAAAACAATTCTTCATTACATTACAAACTTCAAATGCAATTTCGTGACCATATTACATATGTTGTCTTTAAGTAATCTTTCATTGGACTATTCTTCATGTCTTCATAAATACGACAACCCAGCACTCTTATTTAAAAAAAAACTGGCTAATGTATGTATAAAAAACTGATAATGTCAAAATTAACAAATAGGTACCTTATAATGCAGACATCAATATCCTTATGCCTGGTCACTACTCCAGGGTATGACTTGCAGTTCAGGACATACGCATACATATCCAGTTCATTTCGAAGAGCCACATTGCGAGATGTAACATAAGCCGCTTCACTCTTTGTCTCTATGTTACCCTAAAACAAAATTACCAATATTATTAGGTCTCAGCCTTTTAAAGGATAGATATAACGGACAGATTGCATGATTATAACATTAGCAAGGATATTGTAGGTAATACTGAGAATTCACATAACTCACAGTAAGTCCTTTAAAGTTTTATTTTATCATAGATTTAATAAGCGGGTACCAGGTTAATCGTGAATGGTATCTCAGGCTTGCAACCTGGCCAGTTTAAAAAGCAAGCCGCTTACCAGTATATTTATGCAAGCCAATATGCATGAAATTCTAACTTGATTATGTGGTTTTGTTTATTACTGTCTTTTTAAACATAAGTTGTTCCATTATCAAAAATTTATATCAATATGACAACTTAAGCTAAAAATGCCAGTTTCCAAAAGGAAGGTTAAATAAACACACATTTAACATTGTGAGTGACAGAAATAACAGAGAGACCATTCAAACCTATCTAGTAATAACAAAATATCAGATACATTGTATGTGTGGAAGAGCAGAGAAGAAATATGTCTTGGTCTTGGAAATGACTATGGGCTGGTTTAAAAAGGAGGCCTCCTCTTTTTATGGTCCAATAAGTTGCTCATCATCCACTATTCTGCTCATACCCAAATATAATACTAATTCAGAGATTCTAATCATTCATATGGAAACTTGAGAAAAGCATTGTAGAATGTAAAAAAGGTGAGTTGCATACCTTAAGTCCAACACCATTCCTTTTGATAGTTGTAATGGCATACTGCACATCATCATCATTGTCCACTGTAGGGTCAATGTCTACCACTTCAAAGTCAATGGGTGCTCCAATATATCTAAATCATAACAATTATTTATCTCACAAATATTAAATTTAAAGGAAGAATACACAAACTAGAATTCCTCTTGCACAAACCTCTACATTGTAATAGTCTTTAAAACTGTTGCTGATCATCATCACGAGAAACAACAATTTTATACTTAGCCATATTTACAAGACTCACCAGGACAATAAGACAAATGCTTGTCATTATATTGAGCAAACAATTCTCAATAAGGTTACAATTCTTACCACATACACCTCTAAATCAATACCAGTAACTGCTAAACCACAGGATCAACCAGAACTTTGTGATTTCCAGTATTTGGTCTACATGCTGCATAATAAGCAAGCAATAATGAATGGTATAGAAATGCTGTCTGGCCAACAAGCCATAATTCTTCACAAATATGATCTCCAGCAGTGGAGGTCTAGGACTCTGTGTTATAGGGGCTGTGATGATGAAATGAATGCTGCATGCTGACGGTAATAACAGATTCTGTTATTATAATGATATAGCAATTGTGTAAATAAACTAGTACCCTAAGGCAATTATTATAAATTAAATAGATTAATACTTGAGAATTTCTCTGACGTATTCCATGCACTCCGGACCGATTCCTCCTCCAGGCAGCATGGAAACGGCATGCCGGCCTCCATACTGGGCCACTGGGATGTGCTTTTGCTTCCTGATCACAGGAGTCTTGTGCTGGATCTCAAAATCCGAAAGTGTAGCTGGTGCAGCTGCAGAACTCGCAAAGCGATTACTGCGTGCCACTTCGGGCACAACTTTTAACTTCGACAGTAACCTTACAGCCATTATTTTGTAAATACTTTTTACTTAAACGCAATCTATTCCTATAATTACGACGAAGAAGTTAAATAATCACAGGAAGTAAGAGAGACACATGAGAAAAATTCACAGCTGAACAGCACTAGTGTTGCCAAAACAAAAATGTTTATGACATTTTTCACCGGACGTTGACACACGACATAAAAAAAATGTCTTTCCCAGATTGAAACGTTAGTGTGTTTGACTAGCTGTTCAAAGCGAACTTTTTTACTAATTATTATTTTTGATTACAGCCCAGAGTCCTTAAGGAGTCCTTCGCGCCATTATAGTAGGCTGTTACTGTACAAAGCACAGATCAGATCATGCGTGGAATACTTGTCTCACCTTTTAGATGATTTCGCCAAGTAAGTCACAGATGCTCTCAATATCCTACAGAGGCGCGCTGTTCTAATTGTGGACGATGGCACTATATCTGGAACTCTGGAATCCCTGCCGCTTCGCCAAATGTAGCTTGTCTAATTAATTGTTAATTTTAAGGCTGAACTTAAGACTGACGGTCTTCATTTTTTTCAACAGCTCTTCGATGTGACCAATACTTGTTGCAAATAATGTAGTGTCGACCGCATATCGCAAATTTGAGATATTTAGGCCACCAATTGTTACTCCATCAGTCCAGTTTTTTTTTTTTTTTTTTTTTAATTAGTTTACAAACTGGTTACATTCTTAAAATTAACAAATAAAATTATATATAAGCATGACATGAATGCAACCTATTAATAGTAAACCTAACACTGATATTCAATTTAAATTCATAAAGACAAAGAAAGAGAATGATTAAATTAAACATTAAATAAACCAAAAAGATATCCAAATAAATAAAAAAAAACAACACAAAATTATAAAAATGAAGACAATAAATATTAAATTTATACTATGACTATACTACTATTTAAAAAATATATATATATAAAAGCAAAACAAAATAACAAGAAATATGATTGAACAACTGGAATCTATACACTATATTTATCCCTCAATACTCTCTTAATCGAGGCTACCGAACCAGCAAACATGTCTATGTCACTGCGAAACGAATTAGCGAATGCACATAATCGGTTAATTGGGGAGTGACGCCCTAAATTTGTATTGGTACGAGGCAAATGAAAAGGTCTATAATTGTGGAGACGACTATTTTGCCTAGGCACTATTAACTAATACGCTTCAGCATTTCTGGTGAGTCAATATAACCATTCAATAGTTTAAATAAATATACTAAATCAAGGATCTGTCTCCTTCGGTGTAAAGGTAAAATTTCATAGTGCCTAAGTCTTTTCTGATAGGAGTCCAGACTACGACATCTTCCGTCAGAGAAAGCAAGGTGATAGAGAAAGCGCTTTTGAACCCGCTCTATTCTTTCAGAGTGAATCTGGTACGAGGGATTCCACACTGTACTACAGTATTCTAATATACTGCGTATTAAGGAATTATAAATTATAATAGTTAGGCTTGGCTGCTTGAAAATTTTCATTTGTCGTACTACAAAACCAGACAGCTGTGAGATTTTTTTAATAATGGTGTCCATCTGACATCTAAAGTTTAGAGCAGTGTCGACGACCACTCCCAGATCTCTAATTGTCTCAACCCTTGCCAGATTATAATCCGCAATCATATATTTGGCATTCATGGGATGTCTTTTCCTAGTAAACTGCATATAAAAACATTTGTCAATATTTAGTGACATATTATTATTTTCACACCAACGAAGGACATTGTCTACATCTTCCTGCAGTTTTAATGTGTCTGCCACTCCATTTACAATGCGATACAATTTTAGGTCATCTGCGTACAACTTATATTTGGAACTTATTGAGTCAGCCAAATCATTAATAAAAACTAAGAAGAAAAGAGGCCCCAGATGAGATCCTTGTGGTACACCGGAAGGAATGAATTTAACCTCTGATTTATAGCCCTTTAAAGCCACAAGCTGAGATCTCCTACTCAGATATGACTCACACCATCGCAACAACGTGCCATGAATACCTAGGTGCATAAGTTTTAGCAGCAGTATGTCGTGATCAACTAAATCAAATGCTTTCCTAAAGTCTGTATACACCACATGCACTTCCTGGTTTGCATCCAGCGCCTCGGCGACATTCGAGATGTAACTGACTAAGTTAGTTGCAGTTGACTTTCGGGGGAGAAATCCATGCTGATCTGAAACGATGGTGTGCTTGACATAGGATCTCAGCCAAGACTGCACCAGGGATTCCAAAATTTTGCCTAAAGCGGAAAGGATCGAAACAGGTCGATAATTTCTGACATCGTCTCGGGCACCAGCTTTGTGAATAGGAGTTATAAAAGCTTGCTTCCATTCCTTAGGAAAGACACCAGCTTCAAGAGAAGCATTGTAAATTTTAGTCAGTGGTAAAGACAGCGTGCTGGAACAGTTCTTGAGTACGATAGGCGGTATGGAGTCTGGTCCAGCACCCTTTGTATGATCAATGGTGGACAAACACCGATATATGTCCTGCTCTAAAAACTTCATCGAACCAAAAGTGTCGTCGAGTATACAACTTTTATTTGTTTTAAAGTGACGTGCTATCGTTGGTTTGGGCTCACGATAGACTGACTGAAACTGTTCAATAAAAAGTTCGCATACCTCCTGGCCGCCTCGTGCTACCCTATCATTTAATGACATTTCACTCGGTATTAACGAGTTGCTTCTTCTTTGGTCCTTTATAAATTTCCAAAAGTATTTCGGATTCAACTTTAGGTGATCGAAAGCATGGTATTTAAATTTATTGTAACACCCCTTGATCATCTTGTTACAACGTGTTCTTAACAAATTAAATGTCAATTTATCCAAATGATTACCGTACTTCTTAAATTTCGTATGATACTTGGCCTTCTCCTTGAGTGCCTTGATCAAAGACGTGCTGTACCAGATTGGAAATCTTTCGTCACGTGTCCTTCGTTTGGGTGCATTCTCCTTTATGATAGGCAACACTATATCGTAGAATTTTTGAACCATGTCGTCAACGTTAGTATTACTTAATTCCTAAGTCCAGTCTATTTTAGATAGAATCTCATTCACCAAATTATAATTACACATGTGATAGTTTATGATTTCAGTTCGCCGTTGCTTTATAGGATTACACTTTTTTAGGCTCAAACGTATATCCAAAGCTGGATGGTGTATGTCAATGGGAATTATCGGTAATGCAGCTTTTTCAACTATAATACTTTTAGGATCACTTGAAAATACTAGATCCAGTACACGGTTGTTAGTTTTGAGAACTGCGTTGCACTGAAATAGATTACAAAACGCCATACTATAAACAAAAAGATTTTCAATAATGCTACCCGAGTGCACGGGGAGCATGGCGCACTGATTGTCATCGTAAACCCACTTTATGTTGCCCAAATTAAAATCGCCAATTAATAATACATGTGAATTTTTTGCCATTTTATTATGTACAAGTTGCGAGATATTTTGAAGAAACACGTTTAGATGTTGTTGCTGGACCGGTGGAGGTATGTAAGCTGTACCGACATTTAATGTCTTACCATTGCTCAATTTAATCGAAATCCATAGGTCTTCGCATGTTGATTCCCAGGTCGTTTGTCGCTGGGCATTGTATTTCTTTAGTATTGCTATACCAACTCCTCCGCCATCCTTTTTTGTAGCAAAATTAGATGATGTACTTCGATCGCGGCGGAAAAAATTATATCGATTGTCAATAATTTCATGGTCAAATACAGTTTCATTAAGCCACGTTTCGGTAAGTATTAGTAAATCATAATCGTTGTTTAGCAAAGATATTAGAAAAGTATTTGCTTTGGTTCGTAAGCCTCGTACATTTTGATAATATACAGAAAACAGTTTGAAAAATAACTATATAAACAACAATAAATCTTAAATAAAATTATACGAAATAGTTAATAGGAATGTTAGGTTAATGCGATGAGGGCGTTTCTTGATTTAATTAGCAATGGCTTTGAGTTTTATCTATGTGTGCCTCTACCGATCCCACCGGGGAGACTATGAGACAACTCAGCTTTTTGAATATCTGAGTCAAGCGACAGATGACGCGCAGAAGCGGTTCCCGACCGCGGAATTGGTGTTTTTGGGAGACTTTAATGCTCACCATGCTCAATGGCTGGGCTCTCCCAAAACTGACCATGCGGGAAAAACCGCTCACGACTTTGCCCTGACATACGGTCTGACTCAACTGGTGACTCAAAACACCAGAGTACCAGATGTAGCCGGACATGCACCTTCCTTGCTGGACCTACTGTTGACGAGCCATGCTACCGGGTATAAGATGTCAGTTTTAGCACCGCTTGGTGGTTCTGACCACTGCCTGGTGGCTACGACAGTGCCACGCGCTCTGCCTCCTCCTCGTAAGGCCGTCGAGCGTATTGTGTGGCACTACTCGTCAGCAGATTGGGATGGATTGCGCGAATACTATGCATCCATCCCATGGAAGCAACGCTGCTTTAAGGACCACGACCCATCCAGGTCTGCAGCTGCAGTTGCTGATGAGATACTACTGGGGATGGAATATTATATTTCTTTCTCTAGGGTCATCAGTAACTGCAGAAGCAGACCCTGGTACAACAGCTACTGCGCCTCGGCAGTTGCATCAAAAAATGCAGCTTACCGAGCGTGGGTAAGGGGTCGATCTCGTTCCGATCCCAACACGAACTCCTTTAAGTCAGCCTATAACAAGGCTTCCAAGGTCTGCAGGAAGGTGTTTGCCAGGGCAGAGTCTCAGCGCATCTCTCAGATTGGCCGCGACTTAGCCGCGCGACCTGCTGGAGGTCGCAGTTTCTGGCAGCTGGCCAAATCTGTAGAGTCAAACTTCTGTCGCTCTTCTTTGCCACCTCTACGATATCCCAATGGATCATTGGCCCATACCGCTAAAGAGAAAGCCGACTACTTGGGCAAACTCTGCGGCCAACTCTCGACTCGACGACGGGAATGCGCAGCCCCCCACACTGCCAAATTGCGGCACTTCAATGCGCGAAATACGCATTAGACAGTGTGATGTGCGGGCAGTGCTCCGATCGCTTGATGTTCGTAAGGCTAATGGTCCTGACGGTATCCCAGCTGTCGTTCTCAAGAGGTGTGCTCCTGAGTTGACTCCAGTCCTCACGCGCTTATACCGTCTGTCGTACTCCTCTGGTGTTGTGCCGGACACTTGGAGGGTGGCTAACGTGCAGCCCATTCCGAAGAAGGGAGATCGTTCGGACCCTTCTAACTACCGCCCTATTGCCGTAACCTCAGTTCTGTGCAAAGTGCTAGAACGAATTATCAACGTCCAACTTGTTCGATATCTAGAGGATCACTCCATACTTCATGACCGCCAATATGGCTTCCGTCCTAAGCGGTCAACGGGTGATCTTCTAGCCTTCGTCTACCACGTCTGGGGTGAGGCAATGGATAAGTATGGCGAATCTCTGGCGGTCAGTCTGGACATCTCCAAAGCCTTCGATAGGGTATGGCACAAGGCACTACTATCCAAGTTGCCGGCATATGGTCTGCCCCCGCAGCTGGTGGGCTGGATAACCGGCTTCTTACATGAGCGCAGCATTCGGGTCCTTGTGGATGGGAATGCGTCTGGGCTTATGTCAGTGAATGCCGGTGTGCCGCAGGGCTCTGTATTGTCCCCAACACTGTTTCTTCTGCATATCAATGACATGTTGACCCTTGGAAACATTCATTGCTATGCAGATGACAGCACGGTTCATGGGCGATACCTTAGTCCACGAGCTGTGGGAGCCGCCAAAGTAGAGGAGTTGCGCCGTTCCCTGACGACGGAACTGGACGGCACCCTTCGCAAAATTTCTGCGTGGGGTGCCCAAAACCTAGTCCAGTTTAATGCCAGTAAGACTCAGGCATGCGCGTTGACGGTCAAGAAGTCTCCCTACTCTCCTATTCCTACTCTTCAGAACACCGTGCTGGAACTTCAACCCAGCTTTAACATACTCGGAGTCGAAATACGCTCAGATCTAAACCACAGAAACTACATTGAGAGCATTACCAAAACAGCGTCGAAAAAACTTGGGATACTGAACAAGGTGAAGCGGTTTTTCCCGCCTGCTCTAAGACTTATGCTGTATAAAGCTCAGATAAGGTCATGCGTGGAATACTGTTCTCACCTCTGGGATGGCTCCGCTAAGTATCTTACAGATGCTCTCAATGTCCTGCAGAGGCGGGCAATTCGGATAGTGGACGACACCACAGTCTCTAAAACTCTCGAATCACTGCAGCTTCGCCGTGACGTTGCCTCTCTTAGCGTGTTCTACAAGCTATACCACGGCGAGTGTTCTGAGGAGCTCCATAACCTTATCCCTTCTTCTCTATTCCGCAACCGAACTACACGCACAGGCCAAAATATGCATCCACATACCTTACCCACTATCCCTACGCGTACTCATAAATTTGGAGACTCTTACATCTGTCGCACGCTGAAGATTTGGAATGCTCTCCCAGCCAGTGTGTTTCCCCACTCTTATAACCTGGAGTCCTTCAAGCGAAGTGTGAAAAAGCATCTTGTTAGGCCGGCATAGTGGTAGAGACTGATGTCGGTCGTGGTGACCGGCGTCAGTTGCTCCCATTCTTGGACCTCGCGTACTGCTTACCATCAGGTGGGCGCGATGTCACATGTCGTGTCCAGTATAAAAAAAAAAAAAAAAAAAAAAAAAAAAAAAAAAAAAAAAAAAAAAAATTTAGATTCCTTGTTAAAGTTTGCAACGGAAATCCCTAAACATTGAAAGTGGAAACAAGTTTGACATTGACGGCACGTTTTTATTTCGGTGGATTTAACTGCTTCGCCGCATGCACCGCATTTACTCATTTTCTCCCTGCTTCAAACTATGTACTCTTCGTCCAACACTATATTTTATCTATCTCAGTTTAACAATTTCTTCCTTTCTCACTCATAATTTAATTAATTCTAGATTTATTATTTAGTCGACGGAAGCAAAAAAATAAAAAATAAAATAATAATAATATTAATACTAATTTTCAGAAGCTGGCAACATTTAACTGTCACTAGTGTCACTTTTCCTGCCTCGGGTCTATCTAGTAATAATTGTCTATGGGGAGTCCAGCCATTTTGCGTGGACATGTCAAGTGCAAGTTTTTGTTTTGTAAATTAATTTACTGTGGATATTATTGGCCAAAAGTGGTGTTGTTTTGCTTAATAATGTGCTGCAGTGTGAATAATTATGGAAAACAATAAATTGGACTTTAAATATGGGGCACAAGTTGCAGTTTTGTTTTTGCGGTTTTCCCGCGCTTTCAACTCCCATATTTTACACGTCGGGTGTTTGAGCTATGGTGCCGCGAGTGACTCCAAGTAAAGCATCAAATTCTGCAACATCTGGAATTTGATGATCCCCAACTCGGTTATGAACTCTGTTATGAACATATATTATGCAAATAAATTACGTGTTTAGGACTGATGTATTCTGTACAATGTCCTTTAAAGACAATTAAAAAAAAAAAAAAAAATTGTCTATGGTTCACCGTATTTATTTATCAAGTCGGAGTCTTTCGCGCCATTTTGCGCGGAGATGTCAAGTGCAAGTTATTGTTTTGTAAATTAATTTACTGTGGATATTATTGGTCAAAAGTGGTGTTATTTTGTTTAATAATGTGCTACAATGTGAATAATTATGGAAAACCATAAATTGGACTTTAAATATGGGGCACAAGTTGAAGTTTATTTTTTGCGGTTTTTCCGCGCTGTGGACTCTCATATTTTACCCGACGTGTTTGGGCTATAATGCCGCGAGTGACTCCAAAAAAAATAAATTACGTGTTTAGGACTGATGTATTCTGTACAATGTCCTTTAAAGACAACGAAAAAAAAAATTATTTATCAAGTTATAATAATGATTGTTTCATTGATTCAAAAGTAATTCACTACTTTTTCACTTCACTCGTTAACCAAACTATGTGCCACATATGAAAACACGGGCAAAATGTAACTTTAAATTGCTTTATTGAATTAAATTGTTAGCCACGGGTGTAAGTTAATGTTTACTTATCAGCCACAGATTTTTCAAGAGTAATTCTCATTATAAGTTCTGTGTTGATCAGTTTTGATAGTTCAAATACTTTCGCGGCATTCAACACTGATATATAAACACATATTTATTTAGTTGTATTGTATTGCATTCCTTTCCGCTTCCTAAATTATTTTGCGGGTACCATTGGGTGGCCAACAAAAAATGGTCACGTACGCACGGGGTGCGCACCGGCAGAAGCGATCGAGGTCTCGCCGCGTGTGCGCGCAATTTTGTGGTGAAAAAACATTCTCGTACGACAAACTGTGACAAAGTGTGTGTGATTCTAATTTATGGACTGGGGTGAGCTTTCCCTATATTTATCCTATTTTATATTTTTATGTACGTTTAATACTTGTCGGTTTACACGCAACATTTTGCGTGGGACAGCTGAGCGTGGGTCTGAGTCAGCCGGTGCAGGCATCTTTTTTTAAATACAGTCCACTCACAACATCTAAAACAGCACATTTCTTGGTCCATTCGATAACGGATGCCTTAGATGTACCTCAGTTGTTCGACGTAATTTGTTTGCCTTTTTTTTCTTTGTTTAAAGTCACAGTTAACACTTTTCAAATTATCGGTATATTATTTTTATTTCCACATATTTATTATAAGTAAATACACATTTTAAGCATTTATGGTATGTCCTTCCCATCCATATTAGTTATTTATGTATTTACACATTCATTCGGTTATAAATTGTATAGTTTTTGTTCTGTGGAAATTGAACGTTCCGTTGTACGAGTAGTTTTTTTAAATTCGGTTTTTTTCTTGTCGCGTTCACGTTTCACGCGGTATCGTGGCTTAGGCGTGGCCTGGCGGTGTTAGTAGCGCGGTATCGTTACTTTAGCGGGCGGTCCAAGGTTCGATTTCGACCTAGGAAAATATTTTTTTTATTCTCATTTTTGTTTTATTTTTAATTTGGAATATCCTTTATATTGTTTCAACAGTTTAATTTATTATTATTTTAAAGTTTTTTTTTACTTATTTTCTTTGTTCGGTTTTTTATATAAATATGTCGTCGGCTTCCTCTAAACGTATTATTTTAGTAAAACTCCAATATGACATGGCTATATGTAATTTAAATGTTACTTATGATTTATTAAATAAAATTAAATCTGACCCATCAGTTAGTAAAAACTTTCAAGTTAGGTATGCCGATTTGGAAAAGGTGTATCAGACTTTTATGGAGTTGCATTTAGAGATGCAAGTCTTATCTGGGGAGGATTTTGATGCCGATGAACATAAGGATAGGTGTGCCACCTACACGGACATGTACTATGCCATTAAGGGTAGTCAAGCGGGTTCATTTGTGGACAACAAGGTTGGGCATAGCAAGATGGAACACTCGGAACATTCTAGTATAGGTAGGGCATTGTTGCCAAAATTACAACTACCTACTTTTTCGGGTAAAATCGAGGAATATGCTTCATTTATCGATCTTTTTGAGTCTTTAGTGGGTAGTGACTCATCGTTGAGTGATACTCAAAAGATTTATTATTTAGTCGGTGTTTTAGACGGAGAACCTAAAACTTTAATTAGACATTTGTCAATTACGGGAGAAAATTATTCTATTGCATTGGACTTATTAAAATCTCGTTACGGTAATAAAAGATTGATGGCGGATAAACTTTTGTACAACTTGTTGTCTATTACGTCGGTGAATAAAAGTTTAAATAGTTTGCGGAATTTCTTAAATATTATTTTAGAAACTACCAAGGCATTAGAAAAATTAAAGTTCCCTGTATCGGAGTGGTCATATTTATTATTGTACATTAATTTAAATAAAATTGAGTTAACGTTGGAAAAACACTTTGAAGCAAAGTTAGACGGTAAGGAGTTGCCCACTTTTCAAGATTTTATTAGTTTTTTGGAAAGTGAGGTGAGAATTTTGGAATGTACTTATCCAACTACTACTGCATCGATAGATCGCGGTAACAAGGCAGTGGGTAGGTTTTCGGGACCAACTAAAAGTCATGCGGCGTTTCAAACAACAAGTCAAAAAACTGTTGCTTGTAACTATTGTAAGCGTAATTTTCATCATATTGCCCGGTGCGATCGGTTTATCGCATTAAAACCACTTGTGCGGAAACAACATGCGGTTACCAATCGGCTATGTTTTAGGTGCCTTAATTCTCACTCCATCTATAAATGCGGTGCGTCTAACTGTTGTTCTTCTTGTCAGTCGGGTAAACACCATTCGTTACTTCATTTTGATTATGCGGAACGTAGCGGTACGGTTACAGGTCCTGCGGATGGACATATGGGTAGTCCTGCGGATTCTGCGGAACCGGAGGCGAGCACTTCTTCTGCTCCTCTCCCCCAGCGAGCGCTACATGCGGTTGTCCCGTTGCGGTGTCATCGTACAGTGTTGCTGTCGACTGCGGTTGTGCAAATGATGGATGGTGGCGGTCATTATTATAATGTACGTGCTCTTCTGGATAGCGGTAGCCAGAGTACTTTTATTACAGAGCAGTGTGCTCGAAGATTGGGCTTGCGGTATTTTAAATCTGACATTGTTGCGGTTACAGGTTTAAGCGGTGCGGTTGTCAACAATTGTCGCGGTAGTGTAATGTTGAGTTTACGTCCCTGTCACGTGACTCAACCTGTACTTATTACTAAAGCTTCTATTTTAGGCAAGATTACGGATAATCTTCCTAGTTTTTCACTTCCTCCTAATTTAAGGCAGGAACTCAGCGGTATAATTCTTGCGGATGAGAAATTTTATGAAAGTCATCATGTAGACATTTTAATCGGTGCGGATTTACTTGGTAGTGTCATGATCGGAGGCGGTATTCTTCGATTTGGTGACAACTTACCTTGTGCGGTTAATACCATTTTTGGGTATGTATTAATGGGGCCTGTGTCATATAATGTGCCAGACCACTATGCGGATTGTGCGGTATCACAAACTTTTATGTCTACAGCGGATAATAATTTGAAGAAGTTTTGGGAAATTGAGGAGATCCCTCAGGATATTCGGGATCCTAGGGATGTAGAATGTGAGAAAATGTTTACAAAGTCACACGGACGTGACAGTAGCGGTAGGTATGTGGTACGTTTACCTTTTCTTTCGGAGCGGCCGAAGTTAGGCGATTCGCGTCACATGGCCTTAAAGCGGTTTTATTCCATGGAGAAACGGCTTCAATCACAGCCAGAATTTCGGGATAAATATTTAAAATTTATGCGGGAATATTTAGACCTTGGTCACATGTTACCATGTAACTTATCGGATGGTGGGTAGTTGGGCGACCGACGAGATGAGTCTCCGGAAGCCCGCGGAGCTTCTAACCCAAAACTGGTTCCCTGGAATTAACATTCGCAGCGTCTAAGTATGGATCACATCTTCTGACTGCTAATGAGCCTTGCATCTAGGTAGTATTATCTACATCTAGCAGTAGCGTGCAGTGCTTTGCAGCAATCAGAGAAGGTGATCACAATTATGAAAAATGACCTAAGTGAAATGACAATTAACAATTAATGAGATGACTAATGATTAGTGGCATGATAATGGGTATGTAAGGTGTCGTTTGGTGATCGTGGAATATGTGGAACTGCATACCCACCGCCGGCAGCACTAGATATAAAACACACAAAGACACAATATATCACACCAGAAATTTAGCCATTCTACAATCTAAAACTAATTGTTAGCACTTACCCAATTAGGGGATTACGGTCGCTTAGTGATTTTAAGGTACAATGTGTGCTTGAACAAGGTTACATTAAATTACTATTATCGAAGTGTCGGCTACCTATCGAATAGTTTTTTGTATTTATTTTTTTAGTTTAGTTTAGGTTTGTTTATTTGCGGTTTAGCGGTTATTTTAGGCTATATGTTATTATTTTTTTGCGGTTTTATTTATTTTAATTTTATTGCGGTTTGGGTTTATTCCAATGCGGTTTGATTTTATTACATTGCGGTTAATTTTACGGTTGGTTGCGGTTAGGATTGTTTTATGCGGATTACTTTTTGATAAAGGCTTTAGCCTTTCTCGGGCGGGGGAATGTTCAGTTTTGATAGTTCAAATACTTTCGCGGCATTCAACACTGATATATAAACACATATTTATTTAGTTGTATTGTATTGCATTCCTTTCCGCTTCCTAAATTATTTTGCGGGTACCATTGGGTGGCCAACAAAAAATGGTCACGTACGCACGGGGTGCGCACCGGCAGAAGCGATCGAGGTCTCGCCGCGTGTGCGCGCAATTTTGTGGTGAAAAAACATTCTCGTACGACAAACTGTGACAAAGTGTGTGTGATTCTAATTTATGGACTGGGGTGAGCTTTCCCTATATTTATCCTATTTTATATTTTTATGTACGTTTAATACTTGTCGGTTTACACGCAGCATTTTGCGTGGGACAGCTGAGCGTGGGTCTGAGTCAGCTGGTGCAGGCATCTTTTTTTAAATACAGTCCACTCACAACATCTAAAATAGCACATGTGTAGATGTTGAAAATAAGCGGGGAAATGATGCATCCTTGTCTAACTGTCCTTACTTATGCTGTTCCATCGTGTAGAAACTCTAGCGTATAACACTACATCCTTATATCCTCCAGGTTACTTAGAATTAAATACATAATAGGTTTCTTACCATATATTAAACAACATAAAGATATTCTACAATTTTAATAATTTTCATGACTTACAAAAACATTAGGAGATATTGACATCTAATGACAAACTTCAAAATTACTTCTTTTAAAAGATTGTACATTCTCACAAATCTTCGTAGAGACGTCTAAATAGGTGCACTAGATGTTTTGGCGTACCCATTTCCAACAGAGTCTTCCAGAGCATGGGCCATTTTATGAAATCAAACGGGGTTGAGAAGTCAATAAAGCAAATATACGTCGGCTTGCTAAACTCTCTGGCTTTATCTATTATTTGGCGTACCGACAGGATTTGCTTAACCTTTACCTTTTACAAATCCTATAATGTATTTTCTATATGCTTGGTTTTTTTTTTACTTAATTTTGCTTCAATTGTATGAAAACCATAAAGCAACGCCAAGTCGAACGACTTTTAAAGCGGAAAAAAGCGCGTAAAGCGACAAGTCAACATATACCGACTGCCATCTATTATCATTCAAGAGTACTAGACCCCATTGAAAGCTCAGCTTTTTTTTGTTATATATAATATAATATAAACTTATGTTAAACGCCTTTCAAAGCGAAAAAAAGTAAAAATAACGTTACAGTGACAAGTCGAACATAAAATAAGTATAAGACAGTGCATTTCGAAAAATAAGTACTGTGAAATTGCTGGCAACATTTTTTTTGAAATAATGGTTTCGAATTTCAAATTTTTTAAATATTTTATTCTATGAAAGAGACAGACTTATAAATTTCAAAAGTGCTAGAGCGAGTAGTAATACCTAGAAAAAATATTTTAAATTTCAAAACTCTTGTATTAGGCCGCGTTCGTGTTATAGCATTTCTAACATTTCGTAGCAACTTCATAAACCAGCGCGAAATGTCGTTTTTGTTAAGAAATACCACTTTTTTTAACAATGCTAACATTTCTTAAATAAAACGGCGGTGATGCTACTTTTTGACAAGTGTTTTCGTTCATGTTTTATCATACCATGGCATTCAATACTCGTGATATTATTATGGTCTTTGAATTTATTACATAAAATCGTTTAATATACCTTTTTAACAAATATAATAGAAAACTATAAAGTATATAAAAATGGTAAACGATCCATTTGACATCTGTCAAAAAGTAACATCAATAACCCTCCTTTCAACACGGTACTGACATACGAAATTAGCATCAAATGTTAGACTTTTCATTAAACGAACGACTTGTGCTAAAAAAAAGTGGTATTTTCATGCTAACATTTCTTAAAACGAACGCGGCCCTAGTCTCAGCGGGAGGTTAGCCGACTGTGGGCGAAGGCAAAGGCGTCCATTGTGCCTGGCGTCCATTTCTCATTTCCCTCCGCCATATTGAATTTAGTCAATTCTTTGGACGCCATATTTTATACAAATATTCTTGAAGCTTAATTTATTAACATGTCTAATGTTTGTTTTTTTTTACAAATTGTTGAGTAAGTTTACGAGAAAAATTGTGGACGAAGGAACTTTTGCGCCGCAGCTGCCCTTATTTGTCTCCAGGGCTTGCAGCTTTCGTTTAAATAGGTGAGATTCTTTATTAATGCATGCCCGCTTGAACATTTTGGAAAATATTGGCAAATATTTATGAAATTACATATTGTATGGTTATGAAAGTGTTATTGTGTGAAGGTCACAGATCTACGGGACTGGGATTGCCAAGTCTTTAGCGCCGTATCTTTGTGGATAACGTGAAAATAGGTAACCGGCTGTGAGCCGACCGCGCCTCGACTCTTTTCATTGTTGTTGTTTCCTACTTAGCTAAAAAATATTTTAGAACACTTGTATTTCTTCGGAACATAATTAAATGTACTTAAATGCCTTGATAATAGTTTCCATAAAGTAATAATAGTGATGGCAATTTCGAAGGTTCAAACTTTAACAGGCATATGCCTTTATGCAAACTTGGATAATATATCCTAAATATCTTTATAGATTACCAAAGGATTAAAGTGTATTTTTAATGTTTTGGTCCATCTTAAAATTATTATTTAAACCTAATTAACACTAAATGCAATATATAGATAGAATAAATTGGTCCTGATATAACAAAATGTTTAACATATTGAGTGCCAATGTGTTCTTTTGATAATATTGAGAGTCTGCTTTTGTAGTTGTGTGTCTCTTTTTGGATACAAGGGTGGGTTTAGTTGGGGCCCAGTGTATTTGTCTTTATCGGTCACCACATTATTTATAGACAAACAGCAATCAGCATTGGGCTGACATTAAATATTTGGCAAATATATACTTGTAAGTAAGTATATATGTATATTATAAAATATGATAGTTCTGCCCTGAATGTATAAGAAAAATTATAACATTCAGTAGCTTATTAATCCTTGGAAGAAGTTAATGCAATTATCCTGAGTATTTTATTATTATCTTTTGTGTTTAAAGTTTTAAATGGGTACTCCCATTAACTGACATAGCATTCAAAATTAGCAAGCTGAAGTGACAATGGGCCGGACACATCTGCCGCAGAACCAACGACCGATGGGGCAAACGGGCTCTGGAGTAGAGACCACGTACGGGACGACGCAGAGTGGGACGACCCCCCGCCAGATGGACGGATGACCTGAGGAGGGTTGCTGGTGGGGGTTGGATGAGGATTGCAAAAGACCGCGTGCAGTGGCGAGCCTTGGGGGAGGCCTATATCCAGCAGTGGAGAGACACAGGCTGATGATGATGATGATGACTCCCATTAAGAGAATTTAAATATTATAAAATTTAACACAATTTTACTTAATTGAAATTTGATGAATTGTGTCAATGTTATTTACATTTGGAAGTGAAAGTTACAGAACAAGATATTTCTTTGAAATCTGATGGTATTAATTCTCAATCAAGTGCAAATAAAATTATATAGTCTATGTGTGGTTGGTTCCATTTTAAAACCCTAAGTTCTCCTAATACAGATTTTATACAGCTCAAGCTATAAAAAGATAAAAGTAAAGTATCATCACGACCGTTTCCCTTTCAGGGTGGTCAGAAACCAAGCTTATAAATAAGCGGATTCACATTTAGCCAACTTTACTATAGGCCAACCATGACAAGTGGCAAGCTCGTCGATGTGGATTTTTTTTTTTTTTTTTTTTTTTTAAGATAAATATAATAAGATAATCACTTTAAATATCCTTGTATAAAGATAAAAGCATCTTTATACACTCTTACGTTGTTAAAGGGACTTTTAGTTCTAAATGAGCTAGTTAATTGATGTTAAAAATGCTTTTATGCTGCTTAGTTTGATGTTGTCTCTCACTGCACTTATGTTGTTATGTTGACTATACTACAGTCTCTTACGGAATTATTAATGTTTAAAGGATGATGAACCAGGAGGTGATGTGTGACGTGGGCAGCATGGTGGAGATAGATGATGAAGACCCCATCGCACCAGTGAAGGTATCTTTCACTTCCTTACTAATGTATAATGGTTGTTTTCATACTTAACCACATTATTTTACACTAACCACACTTTTAAAATCATTAATATGTTAAAGCAGTGTCACTAACAGTTAAGATACAGCAATGTCAATAGAGAAATGGCCCAACCCAATATTCTAATATTTTTTTCTTATTTATTTATATTTGGTACAACAGGTTTCAGGCAAGACTTTTACTTTTAAGGTACACTTGCTTAAATTTGTGTTAAATATTAATAATATTCATGACTTAGATTATGCACCTTTTCCACTAATTGCTGTATGAGAAATTGGGCATAAACCTGTTTTCAAATTAATAATACAAGATTCTTTAAATTAATCTGATGACAGTGCTCCAATGTAAATTTACTGAATTGTAGATTAGTTTGTGTTCTACTAATGTAACAAATTCAGTGTGAAAATAACCATTATCAAATTACTAATATCATATAATTGTTCCTATTTTTCTGTTGAATATGCAAAATATTGTTTATAGATTTTTGATGATTTTCAGTATGACGACCTAGAACCTAGTCAGTACGAGGAGTACGACCACTTCGACGATCCTGACGATCAGTCCATGTGTCTACAGCAACTTGATGAAGGTCACATTATTTTTATGTTTTGGTTTGTGCAATTTCTAGGTTCTAACAGCTCAGGACGCCGTGAGTACTTTAGTACTGCCCTTTTTGGATCATGCTTACAAAATCATTACTAATCTCATACAAAAAAGGATGCCATAATTAACAGGTTAGTAGGTCATTTAATTATAATTAATTTATATTATATATACAGTTAATTTAATATTATTTGTGTAGTTTTGTAATGTTTACCGTCAATTCTAATCGAATTTAAGGTTTTTTTGTATATTCATGTTATGGTATATAAATTTCAGATTAAATACATGTATGTGCACTTCCAACACCCTTCTACATCTTTGCTCACATCTTTCAATTTGATAAGTTTATCTTTGACGCATTTCATAAACTCCTATTTCACACTATCATCTTGTAACTTTTCTCTCTTTATTCTCTCTACTGCTGACAGATTGCCACCTGATCGCCGGTGGCGCCACTTTGTGAACAGGCCACTAATCCTAATAATTACTAGGTAGTGGTCTGATCCCAGTGCTGGCCTACAATACGCCAATATATCCAGAATCTGTGTTCGCAGTCTTTCATCAACTATTATGAAATCAATCATACTTTTTTCACTATTCATCGTTTTTGTATACATGTGAATATCATTGTGAGCAAACATTGTGTTGGACACTAACTAATATTATTTTCTAAACACACGGCAAGAATAAGCACCTAGGACCGTTCCGTAATCTGCACGACGTGTCCCCAACCATCCATTTAAGTCGCCACATAAAATTATATTTTCGTTCCCAACTGCCAAATCTAGAACTGTCCTGCAACACTACGGCAACAAATAACTTTAAGGCCTATTTTAAGATGAACCCAGAGTATTCTTGGGCTTTCCAGGCAGTACTCGTACATACTGTCGGCCAAGCGGCCGGATAGTAAGATGCCCACCCCCTGACTACCGCGATCGCTGTCTCCCATTCCCGACCAGAGTGCGATCCCCCCTCTTGGCAAGTCCTGCATTTCACTACCCCTCCGTTTGGACTCGGTCACGCCAATTACATCCAACTTCATTTCATCCATCATATCTAGGAGTTCATTCATCTTATCGTTCATCCCCCCTTGGACATTCCAGGTGCCAAAAAACGGCACTCATTTGCCCTCAATCCGCGCTTTTTAGGCAATGCGTGATGGGTTGCGGACCCCATCGCCGCTCTATTAATTATAGTTAATACAATTTAAAGATAGTGTGCCAATATATAATAAGAATAATAAACTATATTTCAGAATAACATCCATATGTGTTAGTAAAAATACAAAAATATATATTTTATCCGTTTCTACATATCAAACTGTATGCTTTAAGTTTTTCTTAAGATAATAGATATATGATTGAACAAGCCTCATTAAATAATCAAAATGAGTTCCAGGCAAGGTCATTTTCAGTTCGATATATTTTATTAACGCAATTTATTTAATAAACAGCAAGCTATTCCATCTAAATATTTTCTATTGTATCTATGATCTATTATATTTTCCGATTATGAAAATGAAATGAGTTAAGACTAACACCCATATTCTAACATGTTTTCTCAACCACCTTAGTTGTAAACTCTCTAAACCTTGTAGGTACATTCCCATTTTAAATATTTCCGTTAAGATATGAAAAAGAGAAGAAGAATAAAAGTAATTTAATAATAATAAAAATTTAAATAATAAAAATATTACACGAAAATAACAGAAACACGCTTCAAGGTATCTTGTGATGTAATGTAAACAGCTTACTAAGTTGTTCATTTAACTGATTCCTTTTACAAGAATGAGTTTATTAAAAAATCAAATAAAACTTTTTTTAAACTTTTTTCCATTGACTGTTTTTCAGACGATGCAGCGAATGCAGGTACGTTTACCGTTATAGCTACGAGTAGGAAAACTAAACTACATTTAGGCTTGCAAAATAATCCTGAAACCGACCTGGAAAATTGTAGTTTTCATGTAAATCAATCCTGTTTATTATAAGAATCAAAACAAACTGTTCAATCAACAATAATTCGCATAGAGCTAAAAGTTCATATAGTCCTTGGGATAAACCATTATTCTTCTAAATAAAATACAACATTTCCACCAATCACCAATCCCACTTTTTATAATGAGTTCTTATTATAAAGTCTTCTACTTTTAGAATTTTAGGCAATAAAAGAGCAAATATATTTTTATTATAATTTCATGATCTACATCTTTTGTTTAGCGAAATAATGCCGATGTTGAATCGTTGGCGATAATAGGTATTTTATTTGTAATAATTGTTCCCAAGGTCTGTACCAACTTTCAGCTATATGCAAATATTGTAAACCTACGATAAGTATCAGGTATCTAGGTTATGAAGCTAGAAATGTCATTTGCCAAAAACATAAATTTATATATACCTATATTTCATATCACTTTGAATATAAAGAAGTGATTTACTTGAGTTATCCCAAAAATAAAGTTTTCTAATATATTATCCTAGTATTTAATATTCTAGTAACGATGTCTTCGTTAATTATAATTATGTTTTTGTTAATTGATGTTCAATTGTAATTTAGTTTTTTTCCATTAACTGGTTTTAACAATGTGTAGGTTATACAAAATAAATTTAAAATAGTTATTTTGTTAATTATTACAGTAGGTAGTGAAGAGGTGATTCTTCCGACCATGCCGGATGAAGTTTTGAATGATGACAACCCCTACGAGTCAGTATTTCACCCGCCTGTCGGGACCACAAGGTTTGATATTATCCCATTCTCATATCGTCAGTCAAGTTCTAAGAGCACAAGATCCGACCTTCACCAAAGTATCCAAATAAAAAACCATTTCTACAACAAAAAATACACTAGCATAAGCAATACTGATGGCTTGCCTTATGACAAGCTAACTAAGCAAACAATCTTCTCTAAACAGGTTTTCAAGTGAGCATAGGTACTTTCTAAACTACGTGGAATATTGAAAAATGTTAGAGTCTCCGGGTTGATATGTGACCCGGCGCCCACCTGATGGTAAGTGGCGCGCGAGGGACATGAATGTTAGCAACTGGAATCAGACACTCATGACTGACATCAGTCTCCAGCACTATGTCGACATGATTGGGCATGACGGGAATTCGAGACTGATCCCGATGGTGTGGATACACTTTACTGGGTTTATCGGCACGAACGGTGGATACTTCCCTGCAGACTGGGCAAATTACCACCAACTGTTACCCACAAAAGTTTGTTGTTCTTGTTGAAAGTAAGTGCCATTTGCAATGATGTCAAATGCCAATTTTTACTTTCAAGGAGAACTAATATTGTAAGCTTGCCATGGTGATATTTATATAAAAATAACACCGATTAAAACAAGACTTATACAAATCTTATAATTTTTCGTTAATATTTTTTTTTCAAAGTATTTTCGTTAAATAGCTAGTTTATCTTTAGCATCGTTAGAACTTTACTGACGATATGGTATTGACACAATAAATAAGCTAAGCTTATTGAAAAGTGGTCGTATTATTCGATCTTATCATCGAATATTTTTTTAACTAACATAGATTTAAAATTAAATTAACAAAAATATAAAAAAAACATAAAAACTTAATGCTGCAATGCTGCTTTTGTCTAGTTGCACTAGTATTATTTTCTGCGAATATGACAGCAATGCCTTTCTTAGTATTTGCGAGGTATCAAATTTGTCTCTTTGACTTACTGAATTGATTCACAACATTTAATACAAATGTCACAATTCAAAACATACTAACTATAAGTATGGGTAATGTTATCTAGTAAGTCATGCTCGATTTTTTATATTGTTTTTAAGTTACTATATTTGATTTGTTAGAGAATAATGAACGAATATGTCAAGTTGCCCCGACTTACTAATTTATAAATTGTTAATTTGTATTAAAATTGCTGTTTTGACATACATAATATATGTCTATATTATAAATAATAGTTGTCTTAAAATGAAGTTACTAGGTTATTATTTTGAACAGCCGAGTTGTAGGTATGATCTTTAGATTCGCATAGCCTTCCTAATACACGTAAGTCGTATTAGTTAATGATAGAGGTATTAATAGCAGTAATAAATAATGTTGTCGTATCTGTTTGGTACTTAACTTAAAAGCAAGCATAACTAACTGGGTAACCTGAGCAGACTGCGATGATTTAACAACGTTTTGATTGCTTTAGTGATAAAGTCACTGCAATAACATGTTTTATATTTAAAATTCTTAAACGAATTTGTCAGTCTGTCTTTTCGTATGTTAGATCTTTCTAGTTTAACTAAATACTTGATTTTTGTAATTCTTACATTAAATATAATAAATTTTATTTTGGGATAACACTTATTTATTAGCTTGTCATAGGATTAAGTAAAAAATGTACTGTATGTGTATTTTGGATATTGGAATCAACGGTTTTATCTTGGTAAATATCGATTAGGTAAAGATGTGATAGAGTTTATTGTTTTATGCGATACCAATCTATGTTACTTATAGGTAGAGTTTAGTGATTGCGTCTTGATATTGTTATTCTCCGTTATTAGCGAATGTTGATTGAAAATTGATTTTAGCATTTTAAAGCGATGTCACTACGCCGCCCATGGTCTGAGCGAAACACTACGCCGTAAAATCATTATTGCTAAATATAGACATATTACATCTCTCTTTAAAATTTATCAAATACTAATTGGATTATGTGTATATTACTTTCAGACTGTGCCATAAAACCCGGAATTCTACCACAATACGACATTTATTACCTCTTGGTAAGTGAGCAGATTTTCTATACTATATTAATAAATACAATTTCGTCTACTATCGTAGTATTAAGGAAAATTTACATAAAGAAAACTATTTTAGGTGAGGTGTTGCCTGGAATGATGGATGTAGATGCACAGGGCTTGCCGGGCATGCCGGGGCCCAAGGGCTCTCGGCGGTGGGAAAGAAAACAAGTACAAATTAAAACTTTAGAAGGCGAGTTCTCTGTCACTATGTGGGCTACGGGAGATGACGATGGTACGCTAACTAAAGTTACCGAGACTGGATAAATAATGTAAACATTCATCCAAATTTAGGGTTCATTTTGCATAGTAAATTATTTCGCAAGTTTAAAGCTAGACTAAACGGGAAATTATTACAATGTTTATTATGTATATTGACTTAGCAGTCAATACGTCTCGAATTAAAATCTAAAAAATAATTGCAAGAATAGAATATTGAGAAGTCAAATATTTTAATTTTATTCCTAAAATAATATCTTTTACAACTATTTTGCAGACAATGAATTCAAAGAAGATTAATGATTAAAAACGTTATTAAAATATTTAACATTTAAACTGAGATATATGTAGGAAATGATTTGCAAACGAACCAGTCTCAAGATAAACTGGGGTCTTATATAACAACTACTAAGGTAGCACTTTATATGATAATATGCCTATTGTAAAGATATCATGTATCTTAAAAGTGTAGTAACTTTTTTTGAAGTAGCGAGCAAAATATATTTGTTTAAAAGCAATGTAAAAGTATTAAGGATACGTTTCTTATTATATTGTTATTGGCACTAAAATAAAGAATAAATACATTTATAGAGTTCCGTCGTAGTACGTTGGGGTAGGCAGTTATGTGATGCAGAATTAATATGGTTATCCTGAGCTAAGGGAACGCTACGTTATTCTACGTTAAGAAGAGAAAGAACTAAACGGCAAACAAAAACTTAGCATGGCATGTGTACATTATTTTTCTTGTCTCGTTGGACTAGTTACAGCAACTACATAGCTTTACAAATTCAAGTTGTTTTATATTATTTCAACTGTTTTGATTGTTGTAACGATTATGGTTTTACCTCAAATTCAACTATATTTGTTATATAATAATTAGTTATAAATATTACTTGAAGAAACAAGCGTTTATTTTTGGTAATCGTAATCGTTATAACAAACAAAATAATTTTACATTAGCTAATATAAGCGGACCTTGTCTTTACTAATGTTGGTTATAATGGGATTAACGTTTTTAAATTGTTTAATTTTGTTTTGCATCTAAACTAATCTGTGTGCGTGTATGTGTAGTGGAAGTAGTATAGTATTAGATAAAGGTAAGTAATCACTCGAGTATAACATAACACACTTACAGCATAAACCTATCAAAAACCTGAACCCTAAAACATGAATATTAAAATAGTTTGACTCAATAAAGTAGTATGTAACATCAATTAATTTCCACTAACCCATATATCTACTGTACGGCAATACCAGGAGCAGAATGGTGAATAGTAAGCGTTTTATTACGCTATAAAAAGAGGGGCCTTCTAAACCAGCATATGGTCGCGAGCCCGATACACCATTCTTATCTAAGTCCACAATAAACACGGCACAAGCACAGTGAATCATGGATGCTAAGAAAGGACCATGGGAAAAAATCTATCCTATACTAACACTGATACACGGAGGTCAAGATCAGAGTATTGCTAACGCCGCGCATAAAAATAAAATTAAAATTTTTGAACATATAGATTTGGTCACCCTGTAGATAGTTTGCGCCTGAATTCCCTAAATAGTAGTATACGAGGGGCGTTCAAAATATTCTCGGTATTGATACGTTACAACCTCTTTTATATATATATTTGTTACTGGCCGCTAAGATTCATCCATTGACATTAAAAAAAAGTAAAATTGGAACCGAGATGTTCTTTTGTTTTTCTGCAATTGCCGAACAAACATGAACACCATGAGCGAATTAACAATTTTAACGAAATTAGAGCACCGATCCGTCATAAAATTCTTGACAAAACAGGGTAAAAATCAAAAAACCATAAAAGAGGAAATGGATTGTGTTTACCGTGAGTCTGCTCCTTCTTTATCTACTATTCAAAAATGGTCAAGCGAATTTAAGCGTGGAAGGGAGAGTATTGAAGATGACCCTAGACCTGGCCGGCCTGTAGTGGCTACCTCACAAGAAAATATTGATAAAGTGGAAAAACTTATATTGGAAGACGGCCGAGTGAAGGTAAAATCTATAGCTCAAGTAACCAATCTCTCTATTGGTACCGTACATGACATTATACATGACCATCTTAATATGTCAAAAGTAAGTGCAAGATGGGTTCCGCGAATGCTGACGCTTCTTCAAAAGGATATGCGTGTGGCTTGCTGTTCAGATTTTATCGACCTGTGTGGTGAAAATCCCGATGAGGTGCTGCAAAAAATAGTTACTGGAGATGAAACCTGGGTTCATCATTATGACCCAGAGAGCAAACAGGAGTCCATGCAGTGGCACATTAAGGGTTCAGCTCATCCCAAGAAGTTCAAGGTAATCCCGTCAGCTGGCAAGGTCATGGCCACAATATTTTGGGATTGTGAAGGAGTTTTGCTTATCGATTATAAAGAAAAAGGTGTAAATATCACAGGGCAGTACTACGCTAACGTTATACGTCAATTAAGAGATGCGATCAAAGAAAAGAGGCGAGGAAAGTTAACCAAAGGTGTTCTGCTTCTGCATGACAACGCCCCTGTCCATACTGCTCATATTGCCAAGGCAGCTATTGTTGAATGTGGGTTTGAAACTGTTACTCATCCACCCTATAGTCCGGACTTAGCCCCAAGCGACTTCTTTTTGTTTCCCAATCTTAAAAAGGATCTGCGTGGAAATAAATTTTCTGACGATGAAGCGTTGAAGACGGCCGTGGAGGAGCATTTTTACACCAAAGATAAAAAATATTTTTATGAGGGATTAAAAAAAATAATTGATCGATCTTATAAGTGTATGAACATAGGGGGGGAGTATATTGAAAAATAAAAATATCAAACTTTTCGTACTTGTTTGTTTTTATCCACATACCGAGAATATTTTGAACGCCCCTCGTATATAAAGGTAGCATAGTAGATATACCAGAATTTCTAGAATATATGTTTTAAAACTAATTACTTTTTGCATGTATGGGTGTTCACGGCAATCGTTATTAAATTATTTATGAAGGCCCTGATAATAGGGTTAAGGCCTAATTCCATTGCTACGCTACGTTATGCACATTAAAGCTCGCTTTGTATGAATTCAACAAATTCGTGTGTAGCGTGTCCGTGGGTTGATTGAACGTTAGCACAAATATCGTACTCGTAATATATTTCGTACTCATTAAAAAATATCATTATTGTTATAAAAAAACTTATATTTTAGGACCGACGACTTTAATTCTATTATTCTAGTTTCTGACATTAGTATATTTTTTTATTATAATCGGTGTTTTTGTTTTGCGTCGGTTTTGGTTCGCACTATCAACATTTGCGCCTTATAATCTTGACTTTTTCCATCTGTGAAAATGTTATGGACAGTAAATTTAAAGGACAACGTTAATATACGAGTAAGAGCTAAACATCGTCTTCCTCATAATGACTTGACTTTCCATTATGTAAATTTATGACACAGTACAACACAACTGACACCATCGACAAACTACGATTCTGAATGAATCCGCTTATGTTACGGTCGTGGTCTCACCACAGTTAATGGAGAAGAGTTCAAGACAGTTGTCGTGGTAGCGGCGCCAGCTTAAAAGCGAGTGAAAGTAACGGTGATAGGTCGCGTAACGAAATAGGTTCATAGTATGCTTTTTATTTCTGTAACAAACAAATCATTTTGTATATTTGCAGATTGTGTTGTAAGAGTCAAATATCTTGCTCCAGCAACAAAGAAATGTTAAACCAGTGATGGATTCTGTTAGGATAAAATAAGTATTATGCAGTTTTATCACAACTGGCCGTGTAGTCTCATTTTGTTTCGGCATTTTTCAATATTCGTCGTGGTTTAGAAAGTAGCCCTCTACGCTTACTTAAATAAAATCATGATGTATAGTTTTAAACAACCCATCGCCATTGTTAACGTAGTTTTTTTTTACTAGAATATGCATTATTTGGATACATTATTTTATCGGTGAAGGTCGTTCATAGTACGGATCTTGTGCTGGAAGCTAAGTCAACCTGCGTAGCGTGTCCGTGCTTAGCAATGGAATAGCGCCTGAAAATGCATGTGTTAACGAGTAATTTTAACTTTATTGGAAAGTTTGTTGATCATTTGTGTCCAGTCTTAATTAGGCAAAATATTTTACAATTTTTTTCCTAATATTTTACCATTAATTACTACTGTACTTTTTTTGATTATGAAATAAATTTTTATTTAAAGAAAAATACAGGTAAGTAAAACTGAATAATTATATTTTGTTACTATTACATAATACCTATCAATATTATACATTATTATATTTTTTTACAACCGGTTTCATGCGTTTCGTCCAAAAAGCGGCCGTGCGAATACGTAGGAAAACGCACGAACGATTCCGCTCCTTTGTAGTAGTTGGGAGCGCTTACAGTGAATGCGAGTTAGTTGTACGTAAAAAGTCGTATAATATTCTTTCAAATTCCAAAATAAAATGCCAAATATTGAATTTGAGTGAAAAAATAGGTTCTGTCTAATTTTTTGTTTGGCTACCTTGTTTATTGTGTTAAATGTGAATTGTATATAAACTGATAATGGTAGATCTCAATTTGCTAGGGCTGTTTCTTTAATTGAAACTGGGGGCATCCACAATCAAGTGACCCAAACATTACGAGTAACAAAATTTGTGATACACCGATTTGTTAAGAGGTTTTAGTAGATCGGAAGACTGGCCTGAGATGACCAGGATTCACAGAAAAGTCGAGATTTTGCCTGGAGCCAGACGATAGAAGGATTAAAGTGTGGAGATCCTCGGGAGAGAGGTATACTTAGTGCAACATCATTGGAAAAGAGGCATTTGGTGGAGGGTCAGTTATGTTATGGGGAGGTATTTGTATGTATGTAAAGAAATTGTACTACCATTGCACAATGCACAACGCTCCCATACCGCGGCCGTAGTTGTGGAAAACCTTCTAGAAAAATCGCTATTTTGCGTGCGTCCGACTCCAACCCCATAGAGCATACTCGTATATGGGATAGCCTTGGAAGACAAATTAGGAAAATAAATCCCGCTCCACTAACTTGAGAGATCTTAGAAACCTATTACGGGAAGAATGCCCTATATATTTTTGATAATTTGATTAGGGGTATGTCAGGGAGATGGAAGCAGTTCGTTCGCTAGAGGGGGCTATGAGAGTTTATTGAATGTTCTATGACTATTTCCGTTGGAAATAAATTATGCACTATATCTGTACTTGTTGTAAATTGTGACTTAAGACTATGTTGTTTGTGAAATGACTGTAAGTAAAGTGACGATGCGTAATAACCCAAATAAGTTGTTCTTACAACTTTTTCTTCAATACTACTATGACTTAGTGTATTTCTGGGAGTTTAACGCCCAAAACTAAAAAAGCAGTTGATATTTTAAAAAGTATATTATGTAGCAGTAAATGAACATATTTTGTATATGTGAATCAATAACGCTATACTAGTGCTGACTTTTTTATCGTTGGCTATCGTTATTTTGTAGTCACGTGATGTTACGTTTGTGGCGATAAAACAAATCGGTGTTCAGTAGTGTATTTTTAGAAAAAACTAGTAGCTCTTACGAGGTTACAGTAATAAATTCTTATTAATGCTTGTTATGAGGGGTTACAAGTCGTTTGGTGCCGTCGAATGAAATTGTTTAAAAATCTAATTATACCAAAACCAATAGTTACGTTGGGTCACATCTAGACCGACGATATTAAGATGTGGTATTTGAAGACTCGTAGCGACGCATTGCATCTAGGGTTTCTGTCGTATTACATGGCAGTCTGCTCATCTAATGTAATCGAGGCAGCACACTGGCGCGTAATTTGCCCGCGCCGATAGGCCACCGCCATTTTGTCACGTTTTGGGTGTAGCCGCGTTTAGACGCATTGGAGACGTTTATAGATATAGCCGCGTGTAGGTGTTTCCCAATCTTGGTCTTGTTCTTGCTTTTGGCAACACTAGCCGCGTGCATCTCCACTCTACGTAATGACCACGTCTTGACTGCGGCGCGACGACGCAGCCCGCTGCACGACTTTGCAGTAAGATTCTTGCATTAAAAGTAAAAAAAAATCTGTGATGAGAAGAGAAAACCGGTAATAAAAACAAGATATATAAGCATGTTAAAAACGTTGTACTGATTTCTTTACTTTTGACACACTAATGGATGTTTCAGAACCTAACTGTTATCATTATAAAACGTAATAAAATCATGGGAATGAATGGCACTTGTCATTGTTAGTTAATTTGTATTGTTTACTGGAATGATTGTTAATTGTAGTAGATTGTAATATTGCCTTTTATGTTGTATTTTGGTTTAAATTTGTTTTATCAAACAAAGTTGTAGCTAGTGGATATTATGTTATTGTTTAATTTTATCTGTTGCAACATATATTTCGATCCTTCTTATTTATATCATCGGTTTCCTTGCTTCGTAAATGCATTTATACTATTTGTTTAGTATTGGTTTGTAAGCTTGCCCACTAAACCTTTACCATAAAAGTTTAGTTATATTTCCCACCAAGGCACGTCAGTGCGTACCTTCTCCCCGACGTCAACCGTTTTGCAAGGCCCGTTTTTAACAGGATCCCTTCTGGAGGCGTTCACATTACTTAACTTGTATTATTCCATTATCCCGATTCAGTATCCTGAAAACATATACGACATCGTCAATTAAGTTATTGCTTTCGTACTCAACAAACTGACTGTCGGCTGTCCTGCAAAAAATGGGTCTGTAGTATTAGTTAATTTTCTTTTTCTAGTAGACACGTATTCATATGCGTATTTTTGCCTTTTATTTTTTACACGCCGAAGTGCATTGTGACATCAAGGTCACCAATGATATTTGAGGCAACTGTGCGAAGTGTAAATACACAAATCCTGCAGCACAGGGCTGCCGTGGGAACAGATTTATTGTGGTTTTAGAATATACTGCGAGAATTGTATTTATATCTCACCATTTCTAGGAATTTAATATAACAGACGTGCGGTTTCATACCGTGCCTCATGGATATGTCATCATCCCATATACCCGACCAGATGTAGGTCGGTATGAAGCCGTGCGTAGGTTCAAGAAATATTCCTCCAAACTACATATCTGTTCCCCATTTGTCTATTTACTTGTTACAACAGAAAAAAGGTCTTAAGATTTGGGCATGAGCGTGGTTTGAGTGGTCCTGGTCTTTATATAGACAAATGATTGTTTGAATGTGATTTAAAAATTTTTAGGTAATGTCACAGCTGATGGTCGTCGGGCTGTCAAAAAAGTTAAACCTTTCGAGGATTATCCACAGCCAGAGCCAATTGACGATCTTAGAAATCTTTTAGGTATGTGACTATTTTATGAATCGATCGCCAGGACCTTAATTACCAATATAAATGTGTTTAAATATATTCCCCTTATTTACATTTAAAGCCGTGCGTAGGTCTAAGAAATATTTCCCTTAAACTATAAATCTGTTCCCCAGTTGTCTATTTGTTAAAATAGAAAAAAGTATAAAGATTTGGTCATGAGCGTGGTTTGAGTGGTCCTGGTCTTTATATAGACAAATGATTGTTTGAATGTGAATTAAAAATTTTTAGGTAATATCTCACCAGAACGTCGTGCTGTCAAAAAAGTTAAACCTTTTGAGGATTATCCACAGCCAGAGCCAATTGACGATCTTAGAAATCTTTTAGGTATGTGACTATTTTATGAATCGACCGTCAGGATCTTAATAACAAATATAAATGTGTTTAAATATATTCCCTTATTTACATTCGCGCCTCGCCTCGTTACACTCGTCAACCATTAATAGCGTGTGCTGATTTCACATTCGCACATAGTTCATTTTATCTAGGGATGGATGATTTGAATCGTACCGTGTCGTATTAAACCAAAACACAATTCAACAAAGGTTTAAATAACTACTTTATTAGTTTTTAAAATAAAACATAGATGTCCGGTATTTAGGTTCCTGTGAGTAACGTAAAAAAATTGAGTGGCGGCAAGTTCGTCTACGAGTAATCGTCAACAAAATCTAGATTTTCACAACCACTTCGAGAGTTTAACAATTGGCGGAGCACAATCGAGCACGAAGCGCGTTCGTTCGGGGCTTGTTACACTACACCTTTATTTGAATTGATGATGTATTTTGAAAGCAGGGTGATTTGGACGGGATGCCTTTACTGTAAATATGACTATGCTTTCAGGAAACAATATAAATTTAACATTAAAGTTACATTACGTTGCGTCGCACAGTTATCGAAAATGCCTAATTATTCGAAATATTAATGTAAATAAAAGGCATATTTAATTAGCTATATGTGTATTACTCGTATATGCGATTGCAAACAAAGAACTTAATACTTAAAAATACTCTGGTAACCCTACCAGAGTTCGATTTATTCGATAAATTCGTTCCATTTAGTCGTATAAATCTTATAAACTATTTAAATAAAATCATGATTGGGGTCGTAGGTCCTTGGAAATACTTCTTTATTGCTTTCGCCAACTTGTGGCCGTTAAAAGGTTACAGCTATTTGAACTAGTTTCCAAAAGAGGTTTTGGACTTGCCCATAATAACGATTGTCATACAAACACCGTCTGTTTTAAAGAAAACATAAAAAGGTCGCAAATACTCTGAAAGTGCAGTAGAGCTAAATTTATAATATCAAATTAATAAAATCATAATTAAGATTATTTTATTACTTACTGTTTTACTTATTTTTATTAGGTATATTAATAGGTACAGTGCATTATGTGCATGCATACAGTGCAGACGTGCACATAATGTCGAAAGAAAAATAAACTTGTAATGAGAGTAGTGTCCCCGTAAAATAATAAATTCTAACTCTGTGCGTCTTTTCGTTTAAAAATATTATATGATACCTTATTTAATCGTTTCGGTTTACAGTTTCGAATCGTCTCTCCCTACGGCACTTGTGTAAAACCCAATTGAAGCGAAAACAAGGCGCGAGACGAGGCTCGAGCGTTTACATATTTTGTCTCGCAACTCTCGCGATTTAGAATATGGGGGTCGTTATTTTTGTCGCCGAATGTTGTCTATTATTTATTTAAGTTAAACTTTTCCGCCTGTCAATCAAATTACTTATACAGTAGTCAAGGGCCTAGAATTCTGCGTGAATATAGTGGTTAACCCGCGATATCTACTGTATTAGTAAACAAAAGAAATATTTATAGCCAAAATACTCTTGCGTGCATTTTAATATGATTAATGATCAATAGTTTACCATACTTGGCTAACAGGAGCCTTGTAAATTCAAGATCATAGCGTACATTATCGACGTCGACATAGTAGTGCAACGTAGTACAACATGTAAGGTCACAAACGAATAAAATTGTCATGGCGTTTTAATAGACTAATGATTCTTTGGTCAATGTTAATTGAATTGTTTTTAGGTAATCCTGTCATAGCAGATACCAAGGACTATTCACTACTTGAACCGATAATCGAAATTACAAGTTTCCTAGGTTAGTGATTGTTTAAGAATACAGGGTGTAAACGATAAGTGATTTCAATGGATATTTTTCGTAATTTAACAGATATAGTAGAATATTTTGGTGTCATCAGAGCTATGTCTGCTTACTACTTAATGAATTCACGTTATCAACTTCCTGGGAGAATTACAAGATATGTCGATAACCAACATTTTCCCCACTCATATACACTAAGTTAATTGCAAATTATTGAGATTTAATTTATTGAAAGAAGTTAATATTTAAAAGAATGTAATATTTATGACAAATAATATAGTTATATTATTTGTCGAGTCAACGTCAAAAAATTAACTATTCTATAGAATTTGTACGAGTACAGCCTAAAATGAGAACTATCGATATATCCAGTTCTTTTTTCAGGATGTTATTAATGTCAGTTTATTAGTTGAGAAACAGTTTTAGGATCAAAAATGTCTTAGGACCGGTAACACTTTAAATACAATAAACTGTATCGGATTGCGGCTATTTAAGTGAAGAAATGCCACTAAGGAAGGATTCAGTTACCGGCCCTTAAACTATATCTTTTAAAGTACAGAAAAAACACGTATTATTTAATTGGAATACCGAGTGTAAACGACACTTTGTATAGAATATTTACTTTTGATTCTTATAAAATTGATTATTTTATTGTTTGAACACGTCTGGATACGACTCAATGGAACATGTCTTTCTTGACGAGGTACTCCATAAATGTTGTAATATTTATATGATCGCTAATTATTATGTATTTATACGGCTATATTTTCATATTATTGTTGTTTATTCTTTCACAAAGCTCTGTATGTTACAACCTGATAGTTATAAAAATATCGGTTTTTGAATTATTTATTTACTTTCATATGAACGCTAATTATTATGTATCTGTATGGCTGTATTTATTTCATATTATTTCAATTTATTCTTACACGGAGACTGTAGCCTGTATGTTGCAACGTAAAATATTAAAAATAGAAGTTTAGCCTAAAGTCGTCATTCCGATCAAACAATTTATTTCCGAATGTTTAGTACGTAACACATTATCAATTATTTTTTGTATTATACAATACAAGAAAAATATACTATCAGTGACCATGGCAGGACCGAACCTGAAAGTTTTACAATAATTATAATTATATAACATCATACTCGTTATGATAGTTTGAGATTTTTTTACTTTGCTGCTACTAACATATATTGGGTTAGAGTTCTATGTTTATTTAGCTGGAACTAAAACGTCACAATACACTTAACGCTGGAAGCATAGTTGCACTACATTCCGTTTTTTACATTGTTACGTTCGATTCATGTATTAGCTATTCTACTATTAGCTTAGCGCGTAGTCTTATGTGCTCGCCATAATAAAAAATAACGTTAACGGTACGCATCTAGTCATCCAAACTAGTGTTAAAGGCGGCACGTGACTCTAGCTCTGGACGAAAAATTCATTTGATCTAGTAGATTTAATACATTAAAAGGTAGATTTAAGAAAAACTAAAGGGCTGCAAATCGTATATTAATAACCAAGACGATTAACAATAACAAATGTTTGTAACCTCTATGTGGTGCCATGTCGCTTTAGCTTGTGTTTACAATATAAGTTATGCAGACGACATGGTGCTCTTGAGCCTGTCAGCGGAGGGGTTGCAGAGACTCAGATATGTGAGAGCTACGCAGCTGAACACTCCCTTTTATACAACACCAAAAATTCTATACGCATGGTTTCCAAATCAGGTAGGACATCCTAAATACCAGTACTGTATCTGAACATACCGTTGCAAATCATGCAGTCCTTCAGATACCTCGCTCATATAGTATCTTAAAGACGAATTGGATGTTGAAAGAGACGTTCGCTGATGGTTCGCGCAATCATGAGGAGGCTATTTAAGTTCCCATTCTGTCAATATCAAACCCTCCGCACTTAGTGCTTGTAGCTATACTGAACACTGGAGGTCCAGTACAACGATGCCTTCAAAATTCTGTTTCTGTTCTCCAGATGATGATAGATAAAATCAAATAATCAAAGATCACTTTCTATATTAAAAAAATAATGGTCCAACAAACTATTTTCTATATAGTAGATAAGTTACTAACATAGTATTTAAGATTTCGTTGTGACTAATACTTTATAACTATGTCTGAAATAAAGCCAAAAAATATAATGTATCAAAAAATACAGTACTCTCAATAAGGAAAAATGTTTCTGCGCAATTTCCGGCCAGGGCTGTAGAGATAGGTTTCATACTTACGTGAAAATAATAAAGTTTGGAAATAATGGTCAAAATTTGGAAGTAATGATTTCTAAAAAACATAACTACGAATAGTGGTTTATTGGTTGGCTAGTGTAGACTACTTTATACCAACCACCATCCTAACAATGGGTAAAGCTAATTTCAGAAATCATACTTGTTTATTCCTCATTAAACATTGTACGTTTTTTTTTTTTTAATATTTCTTGCTTTAATAATCACTATAATAATTATCTTACATAAAGTATTGGATATATCGCAGGAGACCTTTTTTTTCGTTAACCCACTTACAATAAAGATTTTCTTCTAGTTTTTACTTCCTCTATTTTTCCCTTTTCAGTATTTAACACTTTTATTATTTATATATATATATATATATTAAGACAACGCCTGACTGACTTATTAATCATTGTGTAGTAGGGTGGAGTGAAAATGTATTATGATATTTTTTGTATTTCTGTAATAGCATTGTGGTAGAAAACTGCCTATGGATGAGTAAATAAAGTATGTTAAATATTATTTATGTAATATACATAGGTATATACACAAATCATTTTGAAAAAAAAAAGTATAATATTGTTCATTTTTTACAGCCTCATTCAAATGTATATATAATCATTAATAATCTATCGGAATAGTATTTTGAATGCCTAATCAAAAGATAGTATTTCTAAACATCAAAGTAAGTCGGTAATTGAGAAGAGGATAATGTTTCGGGCGTGACAAACACTGGACATTTTGTTTAGTGTTTGCTTTTGCACTATCTAACATTAACATTTTATTTTTTTATTTTGTCCTAGCGGCACGGGCACCTTTAAATATAATCCTAGACAAAAAATATTTTCGGTTGCTTATTGAGCCTATCACGCAGCTTTTTGTGGGTATGCCATAGTGAATATATAAAATGAAAAAAAAAAAAACACTCCACCCTATTGTGTAGTCTAAACACTTTCTAAGATGTAACCACCCACTAAGGAAAGATTAAAACTACTATTTGCCTCGTCCTAATCTTACAGTTCGTAATAATATAACTAAGATTATTAACTCAAATTACTTAAAATTACATACTTTAAATATTACAACAGTTTATCTTAGTTGTATTGCAAGGATTTGGTTTTATGACTTCTGTTTTGGTGGTTGCATTTATATATAAATTGCATTTATGTGATAGTATGTTGTATAAATATATGTTTATATATTAAAAATTCTACGGTATTTTTAAAATAAACTTATTTTTTAACAGATGAAGAATCAAATCCAGAACCAGATCCAGATTACACAGAGTACATGTCTTCAACTGGCAAAAAGAATAACTTTTCTGGTTCGGAATCCATGCCAGGTAAACAAACACAGAGTGCTCAGGGTGTAGACTAAGACATGTACACATCATTTCTCTTAGTACTTAGATTTGCTATAATTAGGATTGGTCCTTAAGCATCGTCCCATTTGTAATAACTAATCAAACATTACTGTCCTTATGGTTCTTCGTAAATAATTCTACTCTATATAAAATATTGACTCATTGGGTATTGTAAACATAGCATTTGCTAATCATCAGTTGTGTAATGTTTTGTCTCGCTTTCTTGATATTTATTGAATGTTTGTTAAATAGGAATGGAGCTATAAAGAAATTTCTGAGAATAACTGATTATGAGCAAAAGCGATGGTGTTTGCAATTTTATATTTTCATCAATGGCTTTGCACTAATCTAATTGTAACCACAAGCTTTCTAATTATTTTTTTTTGTCTCCCCGCCTATCCCCTCCTATATATTGTGTTTACTTAAATATATATTATAAATTTATTAAAATATTTGTACATTACACTACCACAATAAATAATAAAATATATAATATATGTATTGCTTGTTGCAACTTTATTTGACAATCACTACACACACATTTATGACGACATCATATAACGCTCATTGCATATATCATCCTAATCATTGTTCCTATTCCTCCAAACCTCCCATCATGTTAACAGAATTGTACGGGCCGGATGATGGTTTGTTGTCAACAGGGATTGACCTTTCCGATCCGAAGCAGTTGGCGGATTTCGCTCGACCTGGCCATCATAGGATTAGGCACAAGAAACCTGCCCCAGAAGCCACTGACCGCACCATTGGTGAGTCTATTGTGCTACCAGAAAAATACAGCTTTCACAGCAAACAAATCTCCTGTCAGTATTTAAGTACTTCAGTTAGCCTGCCGCCCTGTTAATAATTACCAGAGCTTATAATATCAATTTTTATTTAATAATAGAGGATTTTTAAATATTCACAGTAAATAAGAATAGTTTATTTATTTTAAAATAATGGCCATTATTGTAGGGTCTTAATTATACTAAATCAAAAAATAATATAAAGGCACCGTCAGGAGATGCTATGATTATGTAAATTAAAATTAAATACTATTCTCGTGATATTTGTATAATTATATCAATATCCATATTAATAATATTAATTTAAAAACAGTTAAACCTAGAGATGGATGTAGGGTATATGACGTCATACGTAAATGACAAATGCACCATATATGTATATACATATATGGATCGGATTTTTTCAAAGCCATAAAAATTACAATATAAATGCTTTTATTTAATACAAGTTTAGTGGTTTTTATTATGTCCACAATTAAATCGATTTTTGGGATTTTTCATTTGAAATTTGAATAATTTAATTTAGCGCGAACAAGCGAGTCCGCTTTTTTTTATAAAAACGTTTGCTTTTTACGCGTTAATCCATGTTTTGTTAATGGTTCTTGACGATTATTATTTAAAAAAAATAATTAACTCTTTCGGGAAATCAATAAACTGTACTGACAGATTACAATCCAAGGTAAAAAGCGTCGTCCCGTGTATAAACCCTGCTTCTAAAAGACAGAAAGTTACGGTCAAATGTAGGTAATAATATATTCCTTCAGCTCATTTTATCTTTTAAATGTTTACCAGCTTGGGATTTGGCAGAAATAATTTTGATATAATTGATGGGTTTTTTACAATAACATCTAAACATTTTTTATCATCTATGAATGGTGTTTAAAACTATTATTTTCATTTGTAGATATTTTCTATGTCTAGTGAAAAATAAAAGTTTTATTTTGTATGTGTAAAAAAACCTTTAATTATAGCTGTATGATTAACAAGAAATTTATATTACCAATTTTAAGTAGCATTTTAGTCGTCTTGTGCAGTCGTAACTAACCTACAAGTATATCGATTATTTATTTATTTATACATTGATAAATTACCAATCAATGAACTTTAAAACTAATATCAGCTTTCTCTACCAGTATATATTTGGGCTGACATTATTATTATTTATTGTTATTAATGCATTATTTTCAATAATCAATTTAGTGACCTTTTATATTTTTAATAGATTTATACAACTAATGATGACAATGAATGAATGACGTAATGGAAAATATATTCGCCTATTTGTTAATATGTAAAATGTTTACAGCATGCCCCCATAAGGGTTGTACGAAAATGTTCCGTGATAATTCTGCTATGAGGAAACACCTGCACACGCATGGGCCGCGCATACATGTCTGCGCAGAATGTGGTAAGTTACCAAACCACACTATGCTGTAAAATGATATCCTTGACTTGTTGTGACTTACTATACTTTATAAGTGATAGATCGATCCTGTACTCAACTAGTTAAATCTACTAATTTAGATCAAGATTTTTAAATAATTATTTAATTTATCAAGATGATATCTGAGGGATATCGCTAATAGAGATTGGAAGAGGGTGGCAGGAATCGTATGAAACGGCTAGTATTGGGGGATGTCTATATCCAGCACTTGAGAGAACAATATGTTAAGATAAAGTTATATAGTATAATAAAAAAATCAGTGAAAACTACACTTAAATTTAGATTATTCTGCCACGTTACTATACAGTCATTTAATGTAATCGTATTTCACAATTAAATTACTTAAATACAAGTAAATTATAAAAAAAGCGTAGCGCTGAGATCAGTGGGGTGATCTGGGAGGATACTGCCACAAAAGATGGCGTACTTTCTCACTCGCACGCGTTGTTGGTTTTTGCGGTAGCGTTGCGACGATTCTGTTTATGGATCAAAAAATATCCCTAATTAGCATTATTGTTTTCTTTTCAGGTACGGTTCAAATTTTTCATCATGAATATAAATTATATTTTAAATATGAGTATTGATTTTGACAAGTTAGCTACTAACGATATTGTAGATTCTTATTTAATGTCTTGTGTTTCAGGTAAAGCATTTGTCGAAAGTTCAAAATTAAAACGTCACCAATTAGTCCATACAGGGGAGAAACCTTTTCAATGCACCTTCGAGGGATGTGGAAAACGATTTTCCTTAGATTTTAACCTCAGGTAAATTAGAAATGAAATATGAAATGAAATTAAATAATATTTATTTGTATGGAATATGGTAAATAGGTACATAGTTTTTATATAGCTCACATACTCCGCCATTTCTGGCACATAATTTTATACAGTAATTAATAATATACAATGTAAATTAATTTATATAAAAATATATAAAATAAAATGTCTTGAATTTACTTGGCATATTATGTCATTTTTACGATTAGATGAACTATTATAATTGCATACTGATACGTCTTTGACCTTTGGCTATTAGAAACGTATTGTCATATTTGATGTATGTCATCAATTAATGAAAGAGAATAATTATGTCTGACACTAATATAAAATGTATTTTATTTAATATGTAGGTATTAGATATATTAGTGGCGACGAGGAAGTGGAGATTTTACATAAAATTTTACATAATGGACGAATTACAAAAAGCTAAAAGGATACGAACAACTATTCGAGGTCAACTTACAAGACTTCGTGAACAATTACAAGAGGTACGAGAACTAACGAACACAGAAGTACAAATACGTGAAAATAACATAAATAAATATTGGGACAATTTCCATGAAGTACAAACTAAAATCGAAAGCCAAACGGAAGATGAACGATTAGAACATGAAGTAGATGTACGATTTACAATTGAAGAAGAATTTACAAACCTTAAAGTACGTTTAAACACATTAATTACACCTTTGACAATTTCTATTGAAAGTACAGTCAGACCCAGTACTTCACGTACAGTTACAGAACAAACTTTACCAGACAACACGAGTGGTTTTAAACTATCAAATTTACAATTCCTACCATTACAAGACGACGAATCATTCAAAAACTTCATTCGAAGATTAGAAATTCACATGCTACTAAGGAACTATACTGATGATAAGGTAAAAGTTTACACATTACTAAGTGCCCTTACACCAAAGATACATGAGAACTTATACGATTTGTGCTCACCTGACAATCCTTTAGACAAATCGTTTACTGAATTGGTACAAACTTTAGAAGAATATTTGGAACCACGACCAAGTGTATGGGCGCTGCAACACAAATTTATTTCAAGAATCCAAAACGATGAGGAAAATATTATGACATATTCAACAGAATTAAAGAAATTAATTGATAAATGCGAATTTAAATGTACGTGTGGAAAGTCTTTAACTGATACATTATTAACAATACAGTTTATAAAAGGATTAAAAGATCCAGATATTAGAACAAAGCTGTTACAAATAAGAGCACCTATACCATTCAACGAAGTGATTGGAAATGCTACAGCTATTGAATTTGCGAAATGCGAAAACGAACAGATGACGAATTCTTCTATCATTACCCCTGTATATAAAACTTACAAGAAATATGTTCCTAATTTTAATAAAAAGAAAAAGTCAGAATTTACAAATAAACCCAGTGTTCCTTTTAATAGTTTAATAAACAAGTGTTTTCGATGTGGATACTCAAATCATTGGGCTAATAATTGTCGTTATATTAACGAAATCTGCCAAAAATGCAGTAAAGTTGGTCATTTAGCCTCGGTTTGCTTACAAAAACCTACATTAGAACAAAATGAGATTCAAGTTGAAAATGATAATTTTACAAATGAAAACAACGAAGAGTTGTGGGATATTAATATTATATCTTCAAGAAGTCACGATAAATTTAATGTAAATGTTACGATTGAAAATAAAGAAATATGTATGGAATTAGACACAGGAGCAGCACTTAGTTCAATTTCTTTCTTTGACAAATTAAATATAAACAAGAAAATATACAAAACCAATATAAAAATGAAAACTTATTCAGGGGAAATTATTGAACCGATGGGAGTAGTATATGTTAAATGTATGTATAATAAACAGATATTTTATGGAAGATTATATGTAATTAAACTTGATGTTGATACAATTTTCGGACGTGAATGGATGAGAGAACTAAAGTTAGAATTAACGCAAATTAAATCGATTACTAGTCAACAAACGAATACAAATACAACACAGGAACTAGAAACCTTATTAAGTAAATATAAAGAACTATTTGACAAAACAATTGAAGAAATACCAAATTATAACTGTTCATTACAGCTAGTTGATAACACCAAACCGATATACTTTAAACCACGTCGAGTACCGTATGCATTATTAGATAAAATAGACGCTGAAATTGACAGATTAGAGAACTTGGGAATAATTACAAAGATAGATAACTCTGAATGGGGAACACCAATAGTACCGTCTATTAAGGCAAATGGTGATGTTCGGCTATGTGCTGATTATAAAGTTACGCTTAATAAATGTATTCAAGATGTAAACTACCCTATACCAATTATCGAAGATATTTTTGCAAAAATGAATGGAGGTAAAATATTCTGTGTGTTAGATGTCACTCAAGCTTATTTACATATGAAAATGGATGAACAAAGCGCTATTTTGCAATCTATTAGTACACATAAAGGAACTTATAAGGTAAACAGAATGATGTTTGGTGTGAAGACTGCACCTAATGAATGGCAACGGTTTATGGATAAAATGCTACAAGGACAAGATGGTGTGATGTTTCTTTGATGATATTTTAATAAAAGGAGAAAATGAACATGATTTACTACAACGATTACGTAACATACTTAATTTGCTTAAGAAGAACAATCTGACACTTAATAAAGATAAATGCCAGTTTTTAAAAAGAAACATTAGCTATTTAGGCTTTATAATCGATGAACACGGATTACATAAATCAAAAGAAAAGATAACAGCAATAGACAGAACAAAAGCACCAAACAATATTAATGAATTAAGAACATTTTTAGGTATGGCAAATTACTACAATAAGTTTATACCCCATTTGGCTACAATAGTTTATCCTCTTAATTTATTACTCAGGAAAAACAACAAATTTAAATGGACAGAAGAATGTAATAAGAGTTTTAATGATATTAAAAAAGAAATAATTAGTGAAAGGATATTAATACATTTTAATCCTAATTTACCGCTTATTTTAGCTACAGATGCTTCTCCAGTTGGTTTAGGAGCAGTGATTTCACATAGAATGCCAGATGGTAAGGAAAGGCCTATATATTTCGCGTCACGTACTCTAACTGACTGTGAGAGTAAATATAGCCAGGTAGATAAAGAAGCGACTGCTATATACTGGGGGCTAAAGAAGTTTTTCCAATATTGCTATGGAAGAAAGTTTACTTTGATCACTGATCATAAACCTTTAGTTTCAATTTTTAACCCACATAAAACATTGCCTACACTGAGTACTATGCGATTATTTAATTATGCACATTTCTTATCTGGTTTCGATTACAAAATAGAATATAAAAATACTAAAGAACATTATAATGCAGATTACCTTTCAAGGTTTCCAATTGATTTAGCACCATTTAATTATTCAGATCGTAGTTGCATATATCAGAATAGTCAGATTGATATATTACCATTTCACAAAAATCAGATTGCAGATATGACAAGAAAAGATGTAGAATTACAGCCAATTTTGGAAGCATTAAGGGATGGTAAAAATTTAAAAGAACTAGGTTATTTATCTACTGAAATTACTGTTCAAGACGATTGCCTTCTAAAAGGAACAAGGGTAATTATTCCAAAAATTCTTCAAAATAAGGTACTTCAGGAATTACATTTAGGTCACATAGGTATGGTAAAAATGAAAATGCTGGCTAGAAGTTATTGCTATTGGCATGGAATAGACAGAGATATAGAAACATTAGTAAAAAAATGCAGGGAATGTTGTTTAAAACAAAAGATGCCGCCTAAGGATATACAACATCACTGGGAACTACCAAAAGGACCTTGGCAAAGAATCCATGTTGATTTTGCTGGTCCGATATCTGGATATTATATTTTTGTTGTTGTCGATGCTTATACAAAGTGGACTGAAGCTATACCGACTAAGACTACTACATCAGAATGGTGTATTAAACAACTTAAAAATCTGTTTTCAACTTTTGGGTTACCCTATACAATTGTTTCTGACAATGGACCGCAATTCACATCAACAACATTTAGAAACTTTTTAATGAATTATGATATTGTACAAAAATATTCAGCTCCCTACCATCCAGCAACTAACGGACAAGCGGAAAGGACAGTACAAACTTTGAAAAATGCTCTCAAATGTATGGAATATGAAAAGGGGGATTTAAGCAGTAAATTACAAACCATTTTAGTACAGTTACGTAGAACACCAAATTCTTCAGGAGAATGCCCATATAATGTTCAGTCGCAAGATAAGAACAAAGTTGGATGTGATGATGCGAATTCAGGATGACAACATTAATACCCCATTGAGTTCTTCGGTTACTGTAAACGAACCTATAAACCCCACAAGAAGTTTTAATGTGGGCGATAGAGTTCAAGTACTATTTTACAAAAATAATAACAGATTTTGGAAGTTTGGAAACGTAGTGCATAAGCATGGATTAGTACATTACACAATTAGAACAGATGAAGGAGAAATATGTAAAAGACATATCAACCAAATGATAAGAAGTGCTTATGTACAAAATTAGGGGGGAGACCTGATACGTCTTTGACCTTTGGCTATTAGAAACGTATTGTCATATTTGATGTATGTCAACAATTAATGAAAGAGAATAATTATGTCTGATACTAATATAAAATGTATTTTATTTAATATGTAGGTATTAGATATATTACATACCACATCGGGCACAAATATATTCAAATTAAACTCGGTCCCCAGCGTTTATTTGGCATAAAGGCTTCCACTTTTCGACCACTAATTCAATATCAATAATAAATAGAAAATACTGATTACTTCCGTACCTCGGAGATCACGTTAAGCCATCGGTCCCTGTTTCACTAATAATAATTTAAGCTATCGTTAAAAAAATGACATTATAAATTAACATGAGATCCTCGCCATTTCTTGGCAGCGTGGTGAATGTAGGCAAAAATATCTACATATATGATCTGGAAGGCCCATCTCCAACAGTGGAGTTCTAGGACGTTGTGTTCCTAGGGGTTGTAGTGAATGAATGATGGAAACTGTTTATAATATGTGACTTTTGTAAAAAAAATGTATAAAGTTATTAAATCAATTACATGTAGTCAATTAATACATATATGAGTATATATTATTAATAATACTAATAAATATCCTAGCCAGGTGCCGCATAATACATGTAAGAATTTTTTTAAAACGATCATTGTTGGATTCTCACAACAATCCTGACAATTTTCCCTATCCACAAATCATTCCAATTTCCGAACGCGCAATACAAAAAAGTTACGCACCAAAAAAGTGGGTAGCACACCGGGCAGCAGAAAAAAGTCGCCTGTCTGTTCGCCTCCCGTGCAGAGTGCGTGCATCGATAAAAATATTGCTATCAACGAAAATCAATTAAGAAATCATTCTACAATATAAAGAAACAGTGTTTTAGTGTGAAAGAAGATTAAATTTGGTGAGTCCCATCATTTTCTTTCATTTTTTCCAGTTGTGAGAACAAAACCCATTTTTTCCTCACTTTGGTAATTTTTATTTGACCTTCAACTAGTAATCTCTTTACTCATGTAAAAAGAAGACGCAAGTGTACATTCCCGAAATTTGTTAGTTAGGAGCCAATACTCCACCGCTAATATGACGCAACAATCATCATAAATCGACTTTTCATTAGGTATATTATGAATAAATAACTTTTATTTTAAAGCTTCAAATCACATCACATTTTTGTTTTCAGAACACTTTTTATTCGTTTGAAAGACCTATTGATGCCATTATGTGTGGAATATAACATACTTAAATGTCGGTCACGGCTTCTCTAGGTGGAGCGCACCCGAAATCTCCAATTTTCCATGACTCTGGCGCATAAATACAAGCTGTTATGTTGGCTTTGAGGACCGCTGTAGTTGTGGTCTGCGAAAGGCCGAGTTCTTGTGAGCGACGCGACATCGACTGCCTCGGATTCTCGGTCAGCGACGATGTTTTCGACAGATATTGCGTTTCGTCGACGTACGACTTTTGATCGTTTACTGAACTAGTGGGCTCAAATTAATCCACCACATTGCGATAAGTCCTCTCGATAGGACGATTATGGCGACCGTAAAATGGGAGAAGCGCGCGGTACTTTGCCGGAACAGAACACCCATTTTGATAAAACAATTTTATTATTTGCACGTGTCGTTGAATGCTATATCGTGATTTGGAAAAAGAGACTAAATAAAATACAACTAATTTGACAGATGTCAAGATGAACAAGATGGCCGTTATGAACTGTCAAATTTCGGAAGTCCATGTTGGAAGACCCTATATTATATCTCGGAGAAAGAATAAAAGATGCTAGTGCTCTGCAAATTGAATAATGTAATGTGGCTTTAACTGTTGGGGACAGATTTGAATGGCGTTGACGGGTTGCATGAGTTGTATTGTTGTAGTGTGTGATTAACACCACAGATATAGTGCATAATGTATTTCCATCAGGAAAACTCGGGTCTCAATCGGATTACGACGGCACCCAAAGTGTCAATCAATTATTGTATTAAATGAGTGATATTTTCATACCAATTAATATTATATTGTTAATATTATTATTTAATATTATTTTATGTCAAATGGTACTGGAGCTAATTGAGAGAGCTTGATAAATACAAACTTTTCCAATAAAATACGATGTAAAACCATTATGCGCAACATCTGTAATACAATCTGATCAATTTGATAGTGTGTAATATTTCTTCTTTCTTTTTCTATTGTCCTAGATGTACTTTAATAAAGTTATCGCTTTGCAGATAAATAATACTAAAATTATACTCCAAAAGGTTTAAAATTAGCTAAGCAAGTTGATCGGGATATACTAATTTAATATTAGATCATATAAGGGGTTATTTTTATATATTATGTTAAGAAATAAATGAGCTTGTTTTAATTTTTAGGACACACGTTCGTATCCACACCGGTGATCGTCCTTATGTTTGTCCCTTTGACGGATGCAGCAGAAAATTCGCTCAGTCAACAAATCTTAAATCGCATATCCTTACTCATGCCAAAGCTAAGTAAGACAAGGTTCATACGAACCGCATTTTTTATATTTTAATATTAATCCTATAATCTAACCATAACTAGCTTGTGATCCAAAAGTAATGCCAGCATGCTTACGGCCACTTGCAGAAAGGATGATTAAAATAATCTATGATCAATATTAATACGCCACGTGATTGGTAGCTTGCTTGTCAGTTTGGTTATTTCGGCCAATGGCGTGCCTCATAATCATACGTTAAACATGTCGAAAGATAATCAGCCTTTCTGCAACTAACCTTGACAGTGTTTTTATAATAATATTTTAGTTCAATATGCCCTAGACAGAGCCTAGTAGAGCATATTAAAATAATATGTTTTCTCAGTCGTTTGATGCTAATATGTTTTTCATACAATTATTATTTATGTTTGATTACAATGTAAAGAAAACCTTTCTTTATTGGTCGCTTTGGTAAGAATACTTGAAACAGCTAATTTTATTTTCATTTAAAGAACAATGGCGAGTATAGCATACAATGATTCACCTGAAATAAATTTGCAACGTCTTTACATCAAGAAATAAAAAAAGGGTTTGGGAATAACATGTTCCTTTTTAAATTATTTTAATAGAAACCTGAGAAATAGAGATAACTTACATTTTTAAATTTGTTAATTTATTTTCTTCCTACACATACTATGAATTGAAGATTTTTTTTTAGATTAACGAATACAAAATAAAGCAATGTTATTTAATACAGTGGCAACATTACAGTTTGCTTTTTGAACGAATGTGACCGGCTTGTGTCTTATACGGATTTTTCCATTGAACTTCTAATGGGCAAAGCTTTTTGTAGATGTCGCTAGCAGCAATGGTGCTTTGTTTACAACTATGTCGCATCATTTTTTTAAATTTTTAAAGCACGTCATTTTTAAAAAGTAAAACTGTTTAATTAATAGAACGGCAATTTTGAGACCACCATATCTTTGATAATCTCGATTTTTACTCTTAAAAGCTGCTCACTTCGGCATAATATCCAGAAAATAATAAATTTCGTAATAAAAATACAAGTTTTCTATGCAACTGACAGTTATATTAGGTACTATCTATCATGCGCCAACTACCGTGATAAAAAGTTAGTGATACGCCCCATTAAATAATAAATTATTTTAATGCCCTTTGAGATTATATTAATATTACGAAAATACTGACCGATTCACAGAATAAGTTTGTTTATAGTCTCTTTAAAGACGCTTGAATTGTTATTAGTTATATGTCGCCATTGTTCTTTCTGATTAAAATTTGATTTTTGGCATGCTTATTTTGTACCTCTAGTTTATTATTTGTGATCCAGAATCTTGAAAGGATGAATAAAATATCAAACAAGTAAGGCACGTGATTGGCTCAACTAACAAAGTGACAAACTTAAACCAATCATCAATAAAGATAAACGTTCGTTAGTTTACTCATCTTTTCAACAACCGGCTATTATAATTATTTAAAATTGCATGTTATAATAATAACAAATTAATGGTTTTTTGTTACTTTCAAGAGCATCCCTATTGGCTTTAAAATGTAATCTTTACTTGTTGCCTGTTGGTTGTTTCATGGTTTAATCTAATCAATTAACACAAAAAATACCTGCGACTCATTGCAGACATTAATTAACAGGCTTTAACGAAGGGAGCTTAACAATAGGCATGATGACAGTAACCAAGGATCACCAAACGTTGTTTTTATGCTTTCAAATAGGACACATGCATTATAAAAAAAACCGTAATCATATTATCCATGATATGATGAACACTGAGCGATTGATATCATTGTTTTCCTGCGTTCAAATAAAACAAAAATGTCAATTAAGTTTGCGTTCCAAAATATAAATATATTTTAAATATTATAGCTGCCAGATTAATGACAGTGGCAAAAACTTATGTGACCTGTTAAAAGGCGTCGCTGTTATAGTATTCAGTATTGCGAATATTTATACAAAAAGGCAGGTAAAATTTATATGCACAGGCCTATTTCTAGTTGTAGACGCCTTATGGATAATTGATAATGATGACTTGACGCTTATATCAATCTTTTATCAATAACGATCCACCGGGTCAGATAAGCTTGTGGAAAGTACTCCCCCAGAAAGCGATACATGTATTATACATATATGTACGTAGTTGTAAACATGAATTAGTATTTAAATATAAAATATTGAATGCTGTTTGACATGTGTTGCTATGAAAAAATAAACAATTGTCTGATATTTATCTTTTCGTAGATTTACGTTTTTGTAACCCAACAGTTGATTAGTGGACAATTATTTTGAACGTTAATTGACGTACGTGAAACGGTGGGTAAAGGGAGAATTCTGATAACTAGAATACACCAACAGTGAACGTTTGACTTAAAATATAAAAATAAACTAAATATAAAATTGAAATAGCGTATACGTCACCATGCCTATATTAACGTACATTCCTAAATTACAATCCCAAAAAGTATAAATCAAACCGACTTCATAAGTAAAAAAATTATAAAACTATTTGAGAAATACTGGTTATGGTAATGTAGGTGTTTTTACATTGGTTTTATTCTTTAATACTAATTTGTATGATAATAATTGGTATTCTTGACTCAAAATTTATTAAAAATATCTGTAATTGTGTTTATTATTTCATTTTGCAGAATTAGACGATGAAACGATGACGAATTGGGGTACAAGGCTTTTTTTTTATCAAACCACCAATATATTTCTTCCTTATGGTACGAACTCACTAGAATACTTTGTTAATTCCACATAACGCTAACTTCCTTTTTAATACCTACAATCCTCTCAACTATGATCCCAATATTAAAATTACAATGTAATAAATATTCACTTGTCACTAAAATACGCCCTTAGTACCGTACCGGCGCATTTGCATGCGTAACAACAACAACAAACTGCCAGTTCTGCTTCTATCTATGAATACTATTCCGAAATAAGCGCTTTTTATTTTATTTGAGTAGTAGTGTTTCCATATGCTGTGCCTCCGTCAAACTATACCGACGTTTAATAGTTGCATCCTTATCTGTACTGTTTTTGCCTGTATGTCGACGCAAGCGATTCGCTATACGTGTTCTGTGTCGCAACTGCAATTGTTTCGCAGAAGTTCTCATGCGTATGCGCCTATGTACTAAGGGCGTTAATACAATTTATTATTATTACGATATTATTTATGAATTTAGACGAATCTCTGAGTAAGCAACTATTACCCACGAAAGTATCAGGCCATTAACTGAAATTCGCTCGCGGTTGCTCGGTTCTCCGGCTGTAGTGCCTAGTATTCATAATATCGCTAATATTCAGTGAATAATAATACGTGTTTAAAAAAAATAAAGACTATAGGGGGAAACCCATAGGATGGTTGCTAAGTTTTGCATACCTTTCGCTCGCATACTCCAATATTTCTAAAGATGTTTCAATTCGTTTTGATTTAATCAGCTTCCTAGGAAATACAATTACGGATATAATGTTTGAAATGACATTTTTTTTTTTTTTATAGACTCGTAATCTATTCATAATATTTGTTTATAACAGAGCTGGGGATCATCAAATTTCAAGTATTGCAGAATTTAATGCTTTTTATTGAGTAATTCGCTTTTATATCGCCCAAATACGTCGGGTATATGGAAGTTCACAGCGCAGGAAGACCGAAAAATAATTAACTGCAAATCATTTTGACTCAGTTAAAATTATTGTTTTTCCTCAATTATTCAAATTGTAGCTCATTAAACAAAATAACACCACTTTTGACTAACATCAACAGTCAATTAATTTACGAAACAAAAAACTTGATATGTCCTTGCAAAGGGCGTGGAATTCACTCCATAACATTTCTCAAACATTTGTATTTAAAAAATATTAGAAAATGTCTGATTGTGCGAGCGAGTGGGATGGGAAGCTTAACAACCCTCTGAAGCGTCGTTAGTTTATGAAAGTGGTAAGGTGATGATGGCATTTCTAAAGAACAATGGCGAGATATTATCTAACAAAAAGACATCATGTATGGGCATTTGGGCTTAATTATATTTAATATTTAAATAATTCTAACAAGATTACAGTTTAAGTAGAAAAAAACACTTTATTGTAAATAGGTGTGCATTTTTTTTTAAATATTATCATGACAGCTCTTGTACTAAAGGACTAATTCGATTCCAGTAATAAAAATATGTTCAGTCATCAAGTCACTCATAGTTTAGACAGACGTGGTATTTTGTTGAAATTTAGGAATAATAATTTTGAATGCTAGAAAGTCAATTTTTAACCTAGACATGAAAATGGTTGTATGCATATATTTAAACAATCTAATATTTATACTTCCTTCCCACGGGCATACGATCTTCGCATATCTGTATTAAATAAATCTGAATTCGCAGTACACGCGTATAATAATCATCAAATAGTTACTTTGGAAATGAAAAAGAATCACTTTAGGAATAAAAAGCTTCAGTTTAAATAGAACTAAAGAAAATATATCACCTTACTCGATCCCCAAGGTTAGCTGGTAAAGAATGCCTACTGGCATTATAGCTCGCCTCTGTACTATTTTTAAGTGCATTAAAGAATTTAAATAAATAAATAAATAAAGAAAATATATCATTAAAACTTATTATTTCTCAGCATTCTATTAAAATGAGCATGTTTAGCAGTTGTTTTCGACCAATTATTTTAAAATTATTTATTATGTAACCACGTTTCGTTCAGATAAATTTATGTATGGACGCTCACCATTGTTCTTTGGACGTTAGCGCCGAGTTAGTTCGTTCTATTGACGATGTATTGTTATTCAGGTCCAAAAGCTCTGGAGACCGGAACGGATCGCTGGAGGCGGCAGCACGAACCTCGTCCCAGTTCGTGCCCAGCGAGGATCCGCAGTTCCTCGTGTATTCACACGACTGACTACAACGAATATGTGACGGTTTATAGTCGAGACGTTTTAAAACGAAAAACCATCACGACTGTGTTTTGTACCTTAATAGTCACATCACAATACTTCAACATGTTTTGGCATTTGTAGACCAATGCCAAAAATAACTTTTAATAATAATACGAACTATCCAAATATAATATTTTAAAGTTACAGTTAATTATTAATATTGCAATTTTTTTTATTAGTGATTTTATATTTTATTTTCAAGATAATTACCAAATAGTAGTAGTACCTATAATAGTGCCCGTTTTAATTTCAAACATTGTATTTTATTATTTTAATTGCATGCGCCCGTTTTAATTTCAAACATTGTATTTTATTATTTTAATTGCATGCACCCGCAAATCAAATTATTTTTAATTTAGTGGCCAATTTTATATAATTAAATTATAATTGTAGATAGAATTTGCATCTTGAGGTTTTTAGGGTCCTATGGACTCAATTTTTATATAAATGATATTTGTGTGCGTAATAATGAATATAAGTTATCCAAACTTGATGACCTGTGAGGCCATGGTATACACTTTGTAAACACACTTAACAATAGCAACTTCTACAATTAAATTAAATTTACTTTTTAGTAATGTTGTATAGTTAAAAATACACAGACCCGCAACACGAATTATAAAATACGAACTATCCAAATATAATATTTTAAAGTTACAGTTAATTATTAATATTGCAATTTTTTTATTAGTGATTTTATATTTTATTTTCAAGATAATTACCAAATAGTAGTAGTACCTATAATAGTGCCTGTTTTAATTTCAAACATTGTATTTTATTATTTTAATTGCATGCTAGCTGTTTGACCCGGCTTCACCAGTGTAATATTGTAGTCACTTGGTAATGTCATGGCAGTTGTTTCCTGGACACAGTGTTCTTCGCTGACCACCAAATTACAAGATCAAACAGCTAGTAGTGTATCGTGGATGTAGCCAATCATAAGTATGGAGTTACCATGGACTCATGGGTTATTGCATGTGTTAATGCGACGTCCCAAGGAATATATTTTGAATATTCTAACACCGGTATTCTAAGACATTTCCTCAACGGCTCCTCCACTCAACATTTCCTTCCAGCTGTCAAACGAAAATTAAGTCTCTGTAATTGAGACGATTAAAATTAAAAATGGCGCCTCATGTACCAGCTCACGCCTGACCTTTAAAATACAACTTGAGTGGAACGGCCGTCTTAGAATACGGATGTTAGTGCATTCATAAGAATCTTAGCAATAAGTTCAAACTAGTGATACAATTAATTTAATATATGCAATAAATATAATATTGATGATTTTTTTATGAAGTAATGTTTATATTCAATGTTGTAAATATTTTAACTTTAAGAATGATTTACCTATAAAAAGTACATTTTAGATCTGTTTTTATGTTGTACAGAGTTAATATAACACTATGACATAATTCCCTTGCTACTCACTTGTATGTTACAAGGGTTATTATGTAAGTAGTTAAATTGATACCTCTACTTGATACAAGTACGTCACAATTTTGACATAATAGCAGTTTGTTATTTTAGAACTGAAGACATCTCAATAGGTTAGGAAATGATATGTTCCACAACGCAATGTAATTGCGCATTCTTCCCAAACTCTGTACAAAACATTCGATATAAAACTACGTGTATAGGCATGTCCAGTTGCTTCAAATATTTTCTTCCTAAATTGTAATAAAACTGATGCAACTGGCCAAAATATAGTATAAGGTGATCGTGTAAATATAGAATTAATAAAACTAGAATTAATATTGTGATTTGTAAAACTTAAATTACAAGAACTGAGTTATCTATATTTTGGTAAATATAATTAAGAACGCTTTGAGAATGTATGTGCAGTGTGTTACCGAGCCGCACCCGACCGCACGTTACCACTAGCTCTAGCACGATCCAACTTTGTTATCGAATTGAGATCGAATCGAGAACCATAGGATTTTAAACAGCTCCATGAGGTGCGACCTCGCGAAACTACAGAGTGACAGCTCGGAGTGTATATTTATTTTCTCAATTGGATAGCGGGCTTCGATCGTGCTAGGGCTACTTTACTGGACAGTGGTTCAACTTTTTATTAACCCTTTATTAGATTTCAGTGTCGGGGTCAATTTATAAAAACAAATAGGTATTTATGAACGATGAAATTAGTTGAGAACCATCACATACTACATATGTTTAGAAAATATTTGAATGCTGATTTGTTTTATTTTGAAAGAACTCATATTAAAATATGATAGTGTTAAACAGTATAGGACTGCGATTATTGATCGTATGTTCGTCATTTTTATATGATGTGTTTGTAAAATCTTCCATTATTTAGATTACTTATCCATTGGTTTTCTTTTTATACTGAATTGTGAAATCGGGTTCATGATTTGGCCTATGCGTGTGGTTTGGTATTCTAACTCGACTTGTTTTTGTAACAAACACAGAAACCATCAACACTATAGCTATGTATTAGTAATGGTTCTATAAAAAAGCACTTGATAAGTACTTTTTTGTATAAATTGAAGTGCAGTTGGACCCCGACCCCACGTAACTAGTTGGAGCACTGTACCTTTTTAACAATTTAGATGTATGTAATGCCTAGCGACTCAGTTCTTTAAGAGTTTACTCCGGTCGGATTGACATAGATGAATATATTTCCCGCTAACAAACGCAATTTATAAAAACAAATTACAGTTTCTACAGTCTTGAGCGAAGCTAATTTTATCACATTTTCCTATGTCAATTATATTGGTAAATTTATTGGCTTGTTTATTTATTGGCCATCGTGTACTGTCTCTGTTTGTATGCACAAAATTATGATCTAAATATGCATGTTATTTTTGTGTTATTTTTACCTAAGTTTTAATATATTGATGTGTCTTATAATTTGTGAATTTTAATACAATTCGGTTTTAACCGTTAAACTTTTATTGAATTGATGTTTTCTAGCATACTATTTATATATTAAGCTATTTTATCAAATCGTATCAAATAATACATTTGGGCAATAAGTCGGGCCTTTAATAGATTTTAGGATTTGTGGTTACCCCAATTTATATTATTCTCTACGATCAAAAACCTATTTGTGCATTTATATAGTGATGTTGTCAAGAAACAGGTTTCCCCATTCCCCGCCATCACCGTGCAAATCCTTACGAGGGCTGTTTGTCGCATATCCAACATTTTCAAAGATTATACAAGTCTCGGTGTACTTTCGAGATAAGTAATCTATAAACTTTCTCGAAAATAAAATTACGGACATATTAAAATAAAGCACATATTAAAATGGCCGGTGAATGGAGCACCTTGTTAATTGTCTACATAGTATTCGTAAAATATTAAAACAACTTTTCGAAGGAACTCAGTTATAATATCTTAGTCCCCAGTTTTACAAGCATGAATAAATCGATTAAGTAAAAAACCACATAAGGCACATCTTTTTTGCGTTAAACGTTTGCATAAGCGTTTTAAGCAAAATCGTTTGTAAAATGTGTCCTTTTTAAAAATATCGATTCTAATAATTACCTTTTTATTATAAGCCTGAAACTACCTGACATGTAATTCATAAAGTGGGCCTTATTTAAATATCAAACTCAGTTTAATGTAACGAATATGTTTTACAATTATTGTTACCATTCATATGTGCATGTACTTTTACAATACCTTATTCACTATTTGATTCCATAAATTTGCAAAATGTATATTAAAGGGTTGTTTTGCATTCTTAAAGTCTCAATCTATTTTTGGGAAATGTCAATTTTATAGGAAATGAAAATAAAAATTATCCATTGTCCTCTATTTCATTTATTAAAACTTTATGATTAATATATCATTAATAAAAATAAGCTATAAAGATGGATTGATATTTCTCAAAAGTACACTCGTGACTTGATGTATGCAAAGAATAACATCCCTCTAAATTCTAATTAAACATAATTTCTGTCATAAATGTGACTTGACCTTGGTGTTTAATTAATAATACACTTCTAAAAATATGTATTTTTTTGCAAGTTAAGTCTGGAATTATTTGTGACTTGACAGTATTAAATGACACTGTCCAATTAGTTTTGTATTAGGATTTCGATTTTTACAACTTATTGACGTTCCCGGGAAACTATAAATATATTATTCGTTTTTACTTACCAAAAGTTAGTTAAAACTAGTTTAATGAGCCATGGGTGCTAATTTGGGTAACACAGGCGTCTTAACCAATTTCTGATATCTAGTAGGTCCAAGTCTTTTGATTTTGATATAAAAATCTAAACCGTTATCATTACTTTATCCGGGGTGGCTTTGTATGGTTAGATGTTATGCTCTTTACAGAAACTACAACTACAACTTTTCCTAAGAAACCGTATGCTGGAAATAACAAAAATAAATGGTGTCCTCATACAATCTGTTAATTTTAAAATAGCCAAAAAAAATGTTATTCAATACCATACAGAAAAAAATACGTAACTCCGTGGAAATTTCCACATGTTACAAGCTCTTATTTCAAACTGTTTTGGTCGTAAAAAAAACGAGTAAATAACATGAGCTTCGACTGATCTGTGCAAAATGTTCGTTTCTGTATAATTAGCAAAGTATGGTGATTCAAACTATTTTGTGTGTTCTTCAATATAGGACACTGTCTAAAAGAGGTATATCAATTTTATTCATTAAATTTTAACTAAAAGGCATTACACATACATTAAAAACGTTTGTTAATAGCTTTATGTTATTTGTATCTTTTTTTTGACACAAAAGATTGTCACCTACATGAAATACTCATGAACGATGGGAGACAGAATATGGTGAAGGTACAAAATAAAATAAAAAACATATCTATAAATTAACTTTTGGGTGAATTTAAAAAAGTAAGTAGAAAGGTATAAAGTGTGCGATACCAATTTTAGTTTTTATTGATTAATCAATTTCTGTTAAATACCCTACCCTACCCTGTCAATGTAAATGTAAGTAAAAATCGGCGCTTCGTACGTTCTAAGGATGAAAGCTAATTTCCGACGACTAAAATGCCAAATATATGCAAAAAAAAAACAACATCAAGTCTACACTTTATTTACAGAATGTTTGGGTTTTGTCAAAAAGTTAATTTATTGAACTTCATGTAATTCAATAATATGATTAATTATATCAGAAATCGATAAAAGTGTAAAAATAATAGCATAGGACAATTATGAAGCTGCTAATTTATCCCTTTGCAAATATCTGTTCAAATAACTATTACATATTCATGTAAACCGTTTCGTATGCGCTATCGCACTTGTAAAGGGTGGGCGGTGTAACTGGGGGTAAGCTATATGGTAATTACTTCATGGAAACAGCAGCCGTATTCCAGTACTTAAGTGCAAATAATTGAATTCGTTAACTATATATTGGGTGACTTTGTATGCTCTTACTTCATACTATTATTTTTTTCATTCATTCATTATAGCCCCTTGAACACAGCGTCTTAGACCTCCACTGCTGGAGATGGGCCTTCCAGAACTGGAGAATTTGGCCTGCACTCGCCACGCTGACCAGAAGGCTTGGCGAGGATATGATGTAATTTTTTTATGACAATTTATTAACGATTCCACAAGTTGGCGTTAGTGGAACCGGGACCGACCGCGACGGCTTAACGTGCTCTCTGAGGCACGGGAACGGTGGTGTAGTAAATCTATGACTGCAGTACGTAAGAAAAGTGTATTTCTCATTGTTACATGCCGGGGGGTTTGAACCGACCTTTGTAGAATTTAAGGTACGCGTTCCTACAAGCCAGCCACCACCGCGACAAAGTGTTGAATTTTCTTTACAAATGATCTATTTTAAATAAATGACATATTTATTTTGAATGAATGACATTATTCTAAAGTAAGAGCATACAAAGTGACATGGTATACATGGGTGTGGCGTAAATAGTGGTCCAACGTTAAGGCGGCTATAGTACAGGTATACCTATCACGTTTTTATAATGATACGAGTATCTATCTATTTTTTTTTAACTGTACTAAATGGACAACTTGTTAAAATAATTGGCACTGACCGTGTAGTACATCAAATTTGCATGATTTGTTTAAAATAAGAATTTAAATTTCGTCTTTTTATTTTTTTTATTTTTTTTTGGAGTATACATTAAACAAACAATTGTATGTGCTGGTACTAGTATTCACCCGTAAAACACAAAAAACCGACTTAAACAAGAATGTCATATGTCGAAGTCAGTCTAATTAATAAAAATATTTTTTATTACTAATATTAAAAAAAAAACAATTCCAAAACCTATGGTTAAAATAGTTAATTTATTATTATGTGATAGGTGAATACCTGTACTATAGCCGCCTTAACGTTGGGCCACTATTTACGCAACACTCTGTATACGCTATTATAGTAGATATATGTATAATATTTTGTAATAAGTGCGTAAGTGATGCAGTACGACTGCAGGTCCTGGGAATGGTATATCGTGATATCTATAGCAACCAATCTTTAGTCAATATAAACAAGTTTACATTTTTATTCTTTTTTTTTCATTTGCATGCACACATTAATCGGTAGGTTTATTTATGCTCATATCTATTACCATAATACACCAAGATAATAAGTTATAATATCACAAATAAATATTAATTAAATGTATCTATTTAAATTAATAAATATTATTGACGGTACTTCCGCGTCTAAAACCATTGACTTAACCGCTAAGACCACGGAGGCTGTTATTGCTTCCAAATCTATCCACAATTATAAAAATAAAATAATAATTAGTGTACGTTTAAAGAAAATATGTTTTTCTTAACAGTTGCGATTTGTAAGGCTTTTTTTTTAAATGAAAACCGAACGTAAATATTTCAAATAGGATTTCACAACTCGTGTTTGAGGGTAAAATTTTATAGTATTCGTATCTGTATTCGTTTTGGAGTATATAGACTATAGCCTAAAGTCGCCGCAAATAAAAAAACATGTAGTTACATCTATTTAAGACTTATATAAGTAGGTATATTTAATCCATATATGAACAAAATGTGACATGATATGGTATGTGTATAAATAAACCACTTTCTTTTTGGCCCAATAATTAAGTTATGCATTCTCTAATATAATCACAAATAAGGTTTGTTAGCGATTTTAGGTTCATAATGTCTCATATTTATTTTTTCGTACATTAAGAGGGTTTAACGCTTTTGTATCCCTCTCTCTCGCACATTCGCATATTTTCCGAGATTTTTCAATTTTGAGAATACAATTTCTCAACTTTTAAGAAATAAAATTACGGACATTTTAGATTATATATTAATCATAGAATAGATTTGTACCCGAGACTACTTACAGTTTAATTTTCAATTTATTTATTTTAAACAAAACTTAAATAAACTATGTATATTACAACAAAAAGTAAATTTAACCAAAAAAGATAAAAATTAAATTCTCACAAAAAAATAGCTCCTCCAAATCGCTGTCTTGTGGGCATGGTGCCCAATACACTAGCAGCATTTCCACTTTGAATTAAGCTACTTAATTTTTATGAGAAAAAACTGCCAGCCCTATTATAAATTTCTTTTAGTGAAATGGAGAAAAGTCGTTATAAACGTTTGAAACTATTGGACTGTGCGTTAAATCCTCGTAGCTAAAATATAGTTAGACAAAATGCAAGGGGGGTTATTTATAGTGGACTGTATGAATCTAAGGAAAAAGCTAGTTGCATTAATAACAAGGCTAAGAAGTTGGAAAATGGGATATTGCAAGGAGTACGCACCTGATGTCATTCGGGGGGGGTGACGTCTTCCCGTATGCTCACTTCACAAACACTGCTTTTAATACACCGGCCGGTAATGATACAAATAATTGTTAAATATTAGTCTTTATGCGTGTGCGCAAGCAACACGACCGCTTCACTCGACGACACGAAATTGTGCTTATGGATTTAGGGACGGGAGAGGATCGATTCATACATCGATTGAATACAGGCGATACCAATAGTAATAATGTTTTTACATATTTATTTTAGTCAACAAATACTAAAGCCACCGCCCGGTATTCTTGTATTTACTCACCAACATTGATTTATGAGCGTTTTAAAATTTTAATTAATTTAATTTTTTTTTTTACTTACAAGTGTGCTCAAAAACGTCGTAAGATACACGTGTGCTTTAATCATAACAGTTCTAGAGGTAACGCATTCGTTTCGAATGCAATCCCACCTCGACTGATAAATGATTAACCTTGCTCACTTGTATCTTAACAACGCGCACGCCCTCGGTTTGGACTGCAATCCCGCCTCGACTAAGGAATGATTAACCTTGCTCGCTTGTATCTTGACAACGGCACGCCTTCGGTTCGGACTGCAATCCCGCCTCGACTGATGCATGATTAACCTTGCTCATTTGTATCTTAACGTACTATTATTGCACCGATGTATATAATGAACATGATTTCCTACAGCTCATCTGTGTGCCGTCATGTTACAAACATGATGGGATACATTTGTATTTACAATTTTTGTTCAATACTCGTAATTATGTAAAACTGATGCAATATAACTTTTGATACATAAAGATCGTTTTCATTTTCCTTTTGTGATTCGAGTGTTGGTTGGCCAGCAATTAATACTATACGGCCGTATAGTATATATACCACAATATTCTATAGTTTTGCTTACTGAGTAACGTAAATTACGTTTCTATCCGTCGTATGTATTATCGTATGGAACGAAGTCAATTTAATATTTTGATCTCCAGTAAGCAGAACTAAATGTAATAGTGTATTACGAAAGCTTTAGAGAGTATGACGAACCACCGCCAGATTGACGGAGTAGGTACCTAAAAAGATGGACGAGGGTTTGATGAGATCGCTTGAATTGGCGAACCATGTGGGACGGTACACCCAGTGTTTTATCGTAAAATCTATCTATGTATGTTAAATCTTCAGCTATTGGCTAAGGACTTTAAATATATCTTTACTTAATAAAATAATATATATTGAACCTCCCTTGCCAACCCGTGTGGCGAGCGTAGGCCAAATTCTCTCAAATAGCTATAGGAACATTTCAACAGTGGAGGTATGTGTTCTAGAGGCTGTGATGGTAAAATATTGCACCTATTTTACACAATTTGTATATTTTTGGACAGCAAAACAATCACCTAATAAAGCATAGATAAAATAGTAATCGTTAAAAAAAAAAAAACATTTTTTTATTATGCGTTCCAATCTAAAACAGCCTTTTCTTTTTTTATAGGTTTTTCAAATGTACGTTTTGTAAATCGTGCATAATCTAGCTAATTAACAGGTTTAAAATTATCAAAGATTTTAAACTCCGATTGTACTTGCCAATCTGTGGCGCTTACGAGTCGAGAATTGACCCCTTGTTCCGAACCAAATATCACGATTTGGATGCGTGATTTCATTTCGGAACGATCTAAATCACATTTTTATTCATAACATATTAGTTTTTTTTTAGTGTATAGAAGATAAATGTCAGATTCCACATCTTTGAGTATGATATAATATATTAATATGTGTATGATATATATTAATGTGATTAGTTATGGAAAACAATAAATTGTACTTTTAATATGGGCACAAGTTGCAGTTTATTTTTTGCGGTTTGCCCGCGCCGTGAACTCCCATATTTTACCCGACGCGTTTGAGCTATAATGCCGCGAGTGACTCCAAGAAAAGCATCAAATTCTGCAGCATCTGGAATTTGATGATGACCTCATTAACTCATGAAAAAGAAATATATATTACGTCAGTCTTGGCTGTATGGGCTAGACCCTTTGCCTTCCCTATCATCTCATTCATTATCAATCGGGAGAACAGAACCAAAAAAAAAAACTGGGTATTTTTCTATTTAATCATACATTGCGTGTTAGGCTTAAGACATTTTATTTTGAGTTAACTTAAAGTGTCGATGTAGCTTAATTATTTAATCTGACAAAAACTGCTCCGCAATCATTTTACAATTTTATTATTTTCAAAATGGCTACCATGTAAAGATGTGTTAAAGTATATTATTGTGATAATTTCGTAATAATGGAGCGTAATAATTGCCACAACGTTGCAGCAATGATATTTTGTGTTTTTTACAATATTATTAACATCGATTATTACAAAACAGTGCATTCCCGTGAAATCTGCCAGGACTCGGTTTTATTGAGGAAGTGCGGACTTTGGGATTTCCGAAACGATATCGCTACAGACTCGGGGCTCGAGTTGTGTAAATATTCTCATAAGCCCTTTATGAACATTGATTTTAACTTGACAACTATTTCCGCATGAGACAGAATGGTTTAATAGTATTTTTATTTATTATCTCTTACAGACGTAGCACCCAATCTATACTTATTGTGCTGATGAAATATTTAGTCTCCCTTGTTAGCATGGAAGTTCACCTGAGCAGCGAGTGGCGCAGTGAGCGTAACAAACTTAACCATTTAAATGGCTTTCCAAGCTACTGTCCTATGCATTCTATAGCAACCTTTTGTACAAATAGTGTTCACAAACAAATCAATATGCAAAAGTCTGATATGCAAGAAATAATCTCTGATGAAACTTTAAACAACCTACAAAAGTTAGAAAATCCTCTTCAGAAGAATTTAGGAGATATATATAATCAAGAAACAAAAAATAACATGTCTATGCTGCGGAGAAGCCATAAGTTTGAGTTCAATTCTTCATATGATGTATTCCCAATGGCTAAGCCACAACATAATTTAAAAAAGTTAAACTTACACCCAACACTGTCTACAATAACTAAGTTTATAGCTAAAATGTTTAATAGTATATCTGGTGCTATGGGCTCTGTTGCTGAGAAACAGCCAGTTACTCCGGACACCCCTCCATTTCTGGACTGCGTGCCGGGGTCTGGTGTCAAAGAACCTGAAGTATTGGAAGGGTCGCCTCCATTATTTCCATTCAACAACATTCCTACTAATTATACAAATGATAAACACCAAGCAAAAAACAACTATTGTAAACCAAATTTGGTATGTGGAAATAAAAACAGAGAAGCATTATTTACTACAAATTCTTGTGAAGATGTGTTTGAGGATGCCTTTTCAAGTGATGACTTTGAACAGCTCAATATTTCATCTGAAGAATATTCTATGGACAATGTACTACTATCTGTGTTACAAGAAAACTCTAATGAAGGCATCACCCTAGCAAACACTGTTGAAACTGAAAATTTTAATTCATTTAACAATATGTTCAGCATAAACAAATCTCATTGTGTTTCAAGTGATTCTGATAATGACAATTCTAAAACTAAAGGTTTAGAAACTGAATACCAATTAGAAACATTGCCTTTAGATATGGCACTGAACAAAGAAATTTCAGGATTACAAGGTGCTTGTAAAATGCACCCGAATGAATTTACATCTTGTGAAAGTGCATGCTTCTTTGATGAAATCCGTGGCTGCTTTGCAAACAACTTGTTTACCAATACGGAAGATTCTTTTCAAATTGTGTTTTCTGATTCGTCACAAACAAACTTAAGAACTACAAGTATGTCCGATTGCGACTCAGAAGACTCATTTATAATTTTTGACGATGCTGCACAAGATAATTGTTATATGTCTGTGGATGTTTTTGGTGGAGTGTATGACTCAAGTGAATTTGATGAGTCAGACAATGATGATAATGATTCAAATTGTTTGGAAGAACAAAGTAATCCAATAAATTCTATTGGGAGTATAGCTAGAACTATTGGTGATTTAACAGATGAGAGCTTATTTGAAGATGAAGCTTTACAAAATAATAATAATGGGCTTGACAGCGAGGATGAGGTAGATTGCGCTGTTAGATACAATGATCACAACATCTTGGTTCAAGAACTAAGTGCAGAGGAAGTGAAAAGCTCTACTGGAATTTTGCTTAATAGATTCCCGAGAATTGATAAAAGAAGACAACTAAAGAAGGTATGTTTCATCATCATTATTACACAGCGTCCTAGACTCCCACTGTTGGAGATAGGCCTCACAGAACATATATGTGGAGAGTGTGGCTTACACTTGCTACGCTGGCCAGACGGGTTGGGCATGGGAACGGTGGTGTTATAAATCAATGACAAATATATTTGAGAAAAATGTATTTCTCATTGCTACATGCCGAGGTTCCAACCTACCTCTTTAGGATGTTAAGTAAAGAAAAAAAAAGTATCATCACGACCGTTTCCCTTTCAGGGTGGTCAGAAACCACGCTTATAAATAAGCGGATTCACATTTTGCCAACTTTACTATAGGCCAATCATGACAAGTGGCAAGCTCGTCAATGTCTCCAGCGTACCAAACTTAAGAAATGTCACATATAAATTAAATATTAATTAAATGTATACATTGATAAAATTTTTGTGTCCCGACCAGGAATCAAACCCGGTACCTCCGAGTCTAAAACCACGGACTTAACCGCTAGACCACGGTGGTAGTTAAGATTAAGTAAAGCTTTCTTACAACCGAGCCACCACTGCTCTAATATATATTTTATTAATAATTACTTAACAGTACATCTAGTTGGTATTAGTGGAGCCTAGTGCTTGTGACAGATGCAATAGTCTCCAAATTTATATATATGTGTAGGGATAGTGGCTAGGGTATGGTGGTGCTTTTTTTTTGGCAAAAGTGTATTCAGTTTTGGTTGCGGAATAGAGAAGAAGGGAAAAGGTTATGAAGCTCTTCATGCCACTTACAGTGGTATAGCTTGTAGAGAGAAACGAGAAGCTTTTTGATTTAAAAATATAAATAAACCTTATTGCAACATTATCTTTTTGAACATTGGAAGTCAATTGAGTTCCAATTTAAATTTAATTGGAATACATATGTATAATCTTGTAAGAATAACACTGGTCAAGAGTGGTTTTGGTTCAGAGAAAGTTTTTTTTACTTCACACTTTATACATAATTAACAATAAGTTTTTTTAAAACTCAATATATACACAATAAAATATATATATAGGGAATAAATATGTTTGCTGTTACTGTTGATTAAAATTTACATAAAACACTTTCATCATTGAGACAATTTACTGTGATGAAGGCTTTAAATCTAGACAACAAAAATAAAATTATTTATAGAAATGTACCGATGAAGACTACAAACCGTGCACCTTAATGTACTGATTACAGCCAATATTCTAAATTGAGTGTAGATTCAAAACTATGCAGGAAATATATATATATATATGTATTTAGTGTTGCCAATGCACACCTAATGCAAAATTCTCTTCTTCAACTAACAATATCTCAATTTAAAAAAAACCTGTTTTATAAGTTGATAATAAAGCATTTAGCTTTCTTGTGTTACAGGTTTTAGAATATACAAAATTGTTAATGGTACAGTCACAGTATTAAAATCATTTATCAATAATAGATGTTAGGACTTATTACTCGCTCTTCTCTTTATTTATAGATCTATAAGCTTTAATATAATATAATCCTTGCCAACAAAATTTCCGAGTGTTGGCCAAATTCTCCAGAAGTATGTTCTGGAAAGCCCATCTCCAGCAGTGGACATCCAGTACTATTCTAGGTGATGATGAACCTTTAATATGTTCACACCTGATTATTAATGATATTCCCTTTATACATATTACACAATATATATTGATTTCAAAGATAGTATATTTAAATTAATGACATGCTATAAAATATATTCTTTTATATTTAAATAGTTCCATGTTGTATAACCTACTAAACGTTCTCATTTGCGATTTGCAAGCAACAAACGGGAGATTTGGATTGTTGCCAGATCACTACCAATTAAAAATAAAGAAAACCAAACGAAAGCTTTTGCCTGGGTCAGTCAGCACGAGTCATTCGCGCGCGTAACATATACAATGCCGTGTGTTTAGGCAGGGGACATGAATGCCCACGCGGTGGAATGTCAAACTGCTGCGGCTCATTGCGAAGATAAACTTGCTAAAGTTCGCATTTTACTTCGAAATAAACATTTAAATAAAAAAAAACAGATAATAAAACTATCTAAAAAAGCATTTGTGGAGGCAGGCTCCGTTCAAGAGGTCTTCGAAGATACTGTGAACTATGAAGACTTTGAATATATTCCAAATTATTACAATGTTAAATACTTTTCACCAGGACTTATTTCTTCACATGACTATAGACAAGTTGACGCGTCTAAAGTAAATACGAATGTCACAATATCAAATGACATTAAAAATTATATTGCTACATACTTATTAAAAAAATATAAATGCCCTATTATCTTAAACGAAAATAATAAAACCAATAAAAGTATAGATGCGGTTAAACATCAAAAAGAATGTACTGAATTAAAAGAGATGGATGTCACAGATGAAAATACAAGTTTAAAAGAGCAACTAATTTCATCTTGCGAGGACAAGGTTATTCGCCTAAAAGCTTTGCTATCTGGTCGCAAACATAACAAACGATCTGTATTAAACAGAAATAATAAGTCGTCTGAAGACCTTTCATCTGCGCCGCTTGTTGATTCTTGTGGAATCACATTATTAAGCTGTGGTGAAGAATATACAAGCGATATTACTCAAATAATTGAAAATGACAAAGATAATGTGCAATTTGAAGATAAATCAATTTTATTAGACATCACACAACACGCCTTGGATTGTGACTCTGACTTACCTGACAGTTGTTACGTTTCAAATCTTTCTAATGACTTATTTGAAGAATTACGAACTGAATCCTTAATCAAAACATTTGATTTAGATTCTGATAGTGACTCAGGTCAAGGTATGCTAAATTTAATTAGTTGCACTAACTTTACACGTACTGTTAACGACCTAACAGATGAAAGTTTGTATGATGAGACCAACTTAACTGAAATATCTAGAGTCAGCTCGGATAGTGACGATGAAATAGACTGTATTTTAGGTACGATTTGTGAAGTACAAGAAGAAGATGAACACTTAAACAGTGACGTCGAAGATGTTAAACCAAAGTTAGTTTCAGTATTAGTTAATTATGCCCGTAAACTTGAGAAAAAGGAGCATTCGTCTAAAGAGGTAATTTGTTTATCCTATATTTAAAACTATACGGCTGATTGATTAGGAGTATACTATAGTTTGGGTAACTTAATCTATCGTCCGAGGATATTATGTTTCTGAAACGAACTTTTAAATTTCAATTTTAGTTAATTAGTCAATTTAAATATAAATATTTATATAGTTTGCCTATTTTACTATTATTTAAACAATAAATAAGACAATTTATCTATATTGGTATTTTGTGACTTTATCAGTCATTTAAACCTATGAAAATATCCAAATAAAGTTTATTAATAAAACTTTAATTATAATATTTTCTTTATTTTTATATATTCAGAATAAATTGCTATATCAGATGTAAAAAGAGAATTCAGTTATATTAAAGCCGAACGGAATATTATTGTTTGGTTAGTGGAATATGTTGTTATTTTGATAGTAAACAATGTTCCCTTATAATGTTTATCCAAAACTTGGCATGTTTTCTTGTGACATCATCCAATTACCATTATATGATTGCCAAATTCGAATTACGCTTTTTCGTATTTGTTTTGTATGTAGTATATATTTAAACTTCTTTAATGTTACTTAAACCACTTTTTATTTATCGTCAATTGTTACTGATTAATCTATTTTGTTGATCCATTTCCGTTTTGTTTCCTTACCAACGTTTTAGTTCCTAATCGTTATTTCTTAATAGTAATGTCAACAAGGTTATAGGATTTTAATTTTTTACGCAGTTTGATTTATATTTCGTCATAGCTTATTCTTAATATGACCTTTGCGGCTATAATCTTGTAGAGTAAACGGACTTTGCAAGGCTATCTGGAATAACATTATGAATATAAAATACGCATTATGGCCTCGATTACATACAAGTATAAAAATAACGAATATCATTTGTCTACTTTCACATAAGGTCGCGTTAAATAATACAATTGTTTATATTTTGTCGACTATACTACCTACGTAAGATACAATTTAGCCGTTTCATCATTTTAAGAATAATTAAATCACGATTGCGTTAAGCATTAATCACGCTATGATGAAGTACAGTTAAGATCAATTATATTACGAGATTTTTTATTTATAAGAATGCTGTCATCAATTTGTACACTAAATAAATGAAAAAAAAAAAACGACTGCGTTAAAATATATTTAAAAAAAAACAATCCCAAGGTTTCCGTCGCCAAAACGTTCGATAATGGCTTAACCACACAATTAAAATAATTTTATATATTTGATTACATTAACAGTCGGGATCCTTGGGTCATGATTTTTTTATTATTTATTCTTTTCAGTTTTTAATTACCTTATTTTATATTTTTATTATTTATTCTTTACGCAGTCAGGTTTATTTATTTTTTAGTTTTACAAATTAATGACAGCATTCATTAATTTACTTTTTATATAATTGATATTTCAGTCTGGTAAATGGTAAATTTTCCAATCTTGTCATTTCACTGAGAGAGATAGGTCTGTATTAATAAATAGACAATCTCAACTACTGAGCGAATAATACCTCATATGTAGTGTTGGCCGGCCGCAATCGAGCATAAACTAATAATTCGAATTGCAAACAAAACTTTCCTATTTTACCTAATTACTTACAGTTTATTATGCAATTATATGAACTTTATTACATCTTTACTTTAGTTGTTTTATTGAATAAATATGTTAAAAGAATAGTTGCTAACCAACTTTAAATCGGTATAAATCTTAAATGGACACTCGAAATGAAAAACCTCAATATGATTTTCAAATACCTATTCGATGATGCCCTACTTAATATATTTCGTCGACATAATTTTTTTTCTATTCAACAATATGGCGACAGCCAGACGCTCCATTAAGTACTTACTTTTTATACAAAGATATCAAATAACATAAGGGTGGGTAGAGGTATCCTTATTTTAAAATAATTAAATAAAACTCATATATAATCTTAAAAATAAAAAAACTAAAACCTTGATGATCGTATTTCGGGTCGACCAGGTTCAGGTGAATATTTTTAAAATCCGGGTAAAGGGATTTGTTATGTTAACTATATATAGTTAAAACTCAGGATCGTTGTTTGTGATATAAATACTTTTTATTGATTGTCAATCTTATTTATTGACCGCAATGGTGACGGTAAACTAAGTACCGTTGTGGCCAAGTGCAATTGGCTGGTAGTTTACATTTGATACGTTTTAGTTACCTATTACTATATAAGACATTGTTTTTTATAAGACAAATACGACATCGATTGGCTAGATACCAAAATTTATATATTTGTCTTTTTAATACATGTATAACGAACTATTATAGCAACAAAGATAAACAAATCTTTGATTCGGTTTAGATTTGGCACTGAATTCGTTTGACGTATGCTTTAATTCATAAAAAAATTGTATCTAATATACCTTTAATATGTCATACAATGCTAGTGTTATTCGTAGTACGGAACTTAATTTTATACTAGGAAACATAATTGTTAATTTTAACACTTAAGTTACATCCATACATCGCATCGCTCGTTAAGAAGCGAAGTCACATTTAACGAACATAATACCACGGAATAAGCGTTACTTTATAGAAATAACCCTGTGTATGACTTGTAATAAACACGAAATCCTAATATTTTATATTATTTATTTTTATATTTACGCATTTTTTAAAATTATTCTTGTTTATGTGTATTACATTTGGATTACGTTTAGCGCATCTATAATACACACAAATATAAGCGTCATATTTAGCAATTAATTAAATTAAATTATACGTAACGACTGCCTCCGTGGTCTAGCGGTTAAGTCCGTGGATTTAGACTAGGAGGTACCGGGTTCGATTCCTGGTCGGGACACAAAAAAATATTTATTAATGTAAATAAATACATTTAATTAATATTTAATTTATTTTGATATTTCTCGAGTTTGGCGCCTGGAGACATCGACGAGCTTGCCACTTGTCATGATTGGTCAATAGTAAAGTTGGCTAAATGTGAATCCGCTTATTTATAAGCGTGGTTTCTGACCACCCCGAAAGGGAAACGGTCGTGATGATAGTATACGTAACGAGAAACAAAAAAGCATTCGCAACAGTCAATATTACATTTAATTTTGTTGAGAATTTTGGTGTAGCCAAAAGTGGAAGGTGCTCGATAGTCCACTATCGATAGCTTACCTATAGTGGGAATATCGATTTGTCTGAACTATGATATTTAATTTTGCAGGTAACATTCTCCGAGGCGCCTCCCAAAGTCCATGTTATGCGTGTTTGGGCCTTCGCAGCTAGGCAGGCTCGCGTCGGCCACTGGGAGCAACAAGTCATCGACAGAGATCGGTTCAGACGGAGGTTAGTATCTCTAACTACGGACCACTCTGTTGATGTATTATGAGTATAGGATGTAGTATAAATGCTGTCCGCGTCCATAATATTTATACAACATTCTAGTCAAACTGCCTCCGTTGCCTATTATATATTTATTAATTTAAATAAATAAAATTTAATTATTATTTAATTTATTTGTGATGTTTCTCGAGTTTGGTACGCTAGAGACATTGACGAGCTTCCCACTTGTCATGATTGGCCCATAGTAAAGTTGGCTAAATGTGAATCCGCTTCTTTATAAGCGTGGTTTCTGACCATCCCGGAGGGAAACGGTCATGATACTTTACTTTTTACTTTATTGTAGTCAACAACAGTCCTAAACCTCAACTGAGGGCCAGAACATATTTCGGGAGAGTTGGCCTACACTCGCCACGCTGGCTAGACGCGTTGGCAAGGGTCTGATGTCAATTTTAATTGGTAATTAAATAACGATTCCATAAGATGGTATTAGTGGAACCGGGACCGACAGCTTAACATGCTTTCTAAGGTACGGGAACTGTAGTGTTGTAAATCTATGGAAAATGAATGTCAGATATTTTTTTCTCATTGGTCCATGCCGGGGCTCGAAACGCTAAAATTTTATTTTATGTTTGATTGGAAAGCGATCCTACAACGGAGCCACCACTGCTCGTTATAACATACAATAGTGTTACTACTTTAATAAGAAACTTGTTAATATTATAATAACTGCACTACAGAATTATTTTTTTCGCTTCATGATACGATTATGACCAGTGCAATATTTTTATTAGACATAGCATTATCATTAAAAACACGGTTGCTAAGTCCCGATAACCTCTATGTTGTTACGTTATCAGTATGAATAGCGTTATAATATTATTGTTTATGAAATAAATATATTCTGAAATTATAGTTTTACACAATACATTGTGACAAATAAGTTTTGTGATTTTTACATAAAATATTATACATTTTACTCGCAATAGATATCGTATGCATCAGCAGAAATTATTGGTGCTGCATATTTCTACGTACTGCACTGAACAAATTAAATACTCAAAAAGTTTAGACTTAGTTTTAGTATGTTTTCTTGACAAATAATAATGATTTTGCAATTGTATACTGTTACCTGAGAGATATGTCTAGAGTTTGTAAATACATATTTTACATGAACTATTTTGCGTTAATTGTTGTGTTGTGTATTTCAGAATAGCAGACGTGGATATGGCTATCTCTTGGGTTTTGAAGCCGCAGCACCGCGCTCGGGTCAAGTTCCAACGGTTCATGCCGTGGTGGCACGCGCTGCGGAGGGAGGAACAAACACGCAAACGGGAACAACTTGATAATGAAAAAGAAATTCTAAGCAAACAATCACTTCTCAATGAAGCCATAGACGAAGAAACTCGAGTCCTTTTGTCAGACTTGATAGAAAAAGTTACTGAAAATTTAGAAATATCAGATATGACAACATTGACTAATAAATCAGAACCAAATGCCTCGGTAAACAATAATCATGCGATAGATATTAAGACACTACCTCAAACAACTGCTGAAACAAGTGCCTTTATTAATAATATAAAAGATCCGATTGCCTTCCATAATGTTACGCATAAATTTATTCCTGTAAATACAAAAAATCAAAATAGACTACCTAAATCAAAAAATAAACCTAAGGGTTTTATCAATAATAACACCAAATCTTTATTTTAAAAGAAATCAAAATCTTATACACCAATGTTAATTGGACACAATCTAAAATTAAATATTTATGTGACAGATAAAAAAAACAAATTAAGTTTTTCTATAAATAATGTTGATTAATCAACAAGTAGTTATGAGTTATCAAATAAAATATAACTCATAATTTAATAAATTAATGTCTTTTTGTCCAGAAATATACTTGCATAGTATTTTATTAAATCATGACACCAATTGAGCCTAAAACATATAAAATATTTTTAACAGTTTATTATGCTAGGGTTGGAATTGAATGACTTAACAAAAGGTCAAGACTTATTGTAATGAACAGCTTTATGATATGCCTGTTGCTCCATATAAATAATGTTGTACATAATTACCAAACTTTTTATTTTTGAAACACATACTTACTACGTACTTTCTTTTTGACACACAACGTAATTAATGGAACAATCTGCAGAACCATTGAGATTCATTGTCGTCTCTTAGCAAGTTTTAAAGTTACTAATTTTTAGTTCTATACCTATCTGATGGCAACCCGGACCTGACTTTGGTTGATCGAATTGTAATTAGTAAAATAATTGTATGCATGAGAACGCATGGTAAAATCTGTACTGATAAAAAGCCCAAGTACAGAAGATTTACTCTGTAAAATTATTTACATTATTAGGTATTCTTGCTCCAACACAATGAAGTGTAATTCAGGTCGCATGGCTATTTATTTGATCAGCTACAGTCATATCACCTCTCTTTTATCACGTAACTCTCTTTTAACGAGAGAAGTTAGGGTTGTCTTCTTTTAAAGAGATCAGCAAAACATATCGCTCAAAGTGATCTTCCGAGTGCCGTGATTCGTGCGTAATTTCGCCATAGTAGGAGATCTGGAAATGCCTACTATTGAGGAGTTTGTCGGCCAGACTAGACGTATGTTCTATCGGGCCGATAACGGATACTTCAAGCATCTCCAGAACATCGCTCCGTCTTGCGCACTTCTAGAGAAGTGCTCTTGAAGGAGAGTTGAAGTAATCGAACCCCTGAGTTAGTGAGCCACACGGGAGCTGTTATAGTAACGGTGCTCAGCTAAAAGTGCATGAATTTTCAGAGGATGATTACCGGGAAAAAACCCAGGCCCATTAGCCATCCGAGCCTGGACGAACCCACTGTCTGTCTCTTTTGAAGATAATCTGAATATTTAATCACTAGTTATGTGCCTATTACCGTAAACATATATTTTCAAACAAACCTAGGCTAGGTCCTTATAGTATGTAGTTCAGAAATATATTTTGTTTTACAATGTCTGCATGGGTAGGACCTAAGAAGTTAGCCATACTGCATACGTTGTCTATAGGTAGGACGTGAGTGAGTATCGAAGTAATGTGCGACACGACAGGCTTAAGGGTGTTTATCCACTAGGGAAATCTGCAGCGCGAAAAAAATCACCTTTTTTGTATCACATCACTGGTGCATATTTTCTTCGTACTGCTCATTTTCCTAGCAGATCTCTGGTGGATAAGAACTGCTTTGTTTTTTTTACCTACTATGTAATGAAGTAAAAGTTTAGTCAAGCACTTGCTAAGCATGACTAAATCTCAATCTGTCTGAGCAGACAGGGAGCAGGCTTTTTGAGCTGAGCTTTCTTGTTATAATTTTAAATGCGCTTCCTAATATTTAAGTATTGCATGTAAAGGTTTTGCCGTTTATCCACTCGAAAAAGCAAAAATATGTAGTAAATAACTAAGGATACAGTCCATTTAACGCCGAACTTTTATAAATTACTTTATACAAAAAATAAATATATTTTTAAGTTACCCTTACAAGTTTTCTACAAGACTAATCAAATAAGGTATCGTCATAATGATTAGAAAAAAATCCAAATATATAATAATGTGGAAAATTTTACCACATTTAGTACCATTAAATGAAGGCCTAATTAAGACTCATAAGTTAATACTTTTAAATCCATTTAATGTTAAAATTTATAGTTTTAATAAAAAATACATAGTAAAAGGTTAATGGAATAATTCAGTTTTTCTGTTGTAAACATTGCACCTAAATATTTTACTTAATAAGAAATATTGTTATTAATAATAAAGTTTGTCATGAATTATTGTGAAATTGATTATAGTTTTGTCAATATTTTTGTATGTTTAAAATTTTAATAATTATAGATATATTTGTACAGAGAATGATGACGTCAATAAATCAGTTAATATAATGATATTGCTTTTTTGTTTCATCCACACTATAGTGGCCTTAGTCTGTTTCTTAAAGCACAAACATTAAATTGGTTTATAAAAACCTTTATTTACCGTGATTTTAATCGTTAGAATTGCACGAGAATATACAAATAACAATTTTAATAGCGGCTGATAATGACGAGAGTCTGTTTGTTTAACCTTTTCATAATGTTTAAAAGAAACAGAATTTGGCTATGAACCCTTATCTAATGTTTAATTGCAGTTGATGTTTGTTGGAGTTTTCGTCCGTTATTGCCAGCCATTAGCGTTATATGATATTGCCATTGGCAGAACAATAACGCAGGAAATCCAACATTTAGTAAGCTCAGTAAAAAATATTTTTACTATAGTAGTAATTTAGCTATCCGACTAGTGCTTAATGTCTTTAAAATAAATAATGTCTATGGTGCCTTGAAACACCACCATTCTTATGTATTTACATTACATGTTATCATTTAAATGTTTATTTATATTTTTTTTTGTGGCATAACATTCAATTTTAATAATTACTTTATATTGTCCACAATACAAGATCAAAGGCAATTCCTGGATGGTATGTTTCTATATAAATTAATCGACGCACCCCACTGTTCCGTGTTCGGCCTCTGTGCCGATCAAGCTGCCAAAGTTTGGCAAAAATGTCCTATTCGTTCTACGACAATCTGGCGGAGGGGGTCGGGCTAGCGCTGTTTGCTGACGACGCCGCGTACTTCACAGATTCTAGGGTCTTGAGCTACGCGGTGACGAAGATGCAGCGCTGTCTCGATCTCCTCCCCGAGTGGCTCTCCCGTTGGAGGTTGTCGGTGAACGCCAGGAAGACTCAGGCTACGTTCCTTGAGACTGGACTGAGAAGGCTGAAACCCGACCGTCCGCTTCTGTTGAACGGCGAGAGTCTATCGTGGACTAATCCAGTAAAATACCTGGGCGTCACGATAGACAAACGCATCAACATGCGCGCCCACGTGACCGCCACTGTGAACATGGCGCGGGTGGCGAGAGCCAAACTTCGCCCAGTGTTTGCATCCAGTTTGCCGCTTCACACGAAGCTATTAATATTTAAAGCCTATATCCGCAGCCGACTCACGTCTGCGCGCCGGCCTGGTACGCTCTCACCTCACCTACGCTGAGAGCACGTTTACAAGCGCAACAAAACCTAACGCTTCGTACCATTGTCGGCGCCTCGCGGTACGTGAGGAACGATGTAATCCATAGGGATATGCGGATGGAAACACTGGACGAATTCGTGCGTCGTCTGGCGGCTGGCATGTTCGCGCGCGCGGAGGCGACAGATTTCCCACTTGTGAGAAACCTGGCCCCTCTGCACGCCCGTCCGCCGGACGCCAGACAATGCTACGCTCGTCACCTGCTACCAATCACGGAGTCGTAATCGCGGCTCCGCCGCCTGGCTCGTATACTTCAACCTTTAATGGTTACCCCATGCCCTGTCCGTAGTTACGGAAAGCGAACGCAACCTCTGTTAGAAGGCAAATACCTTGACACAGATTCCCCACTCCCCCCTGCGGGGGGTGTGAGAAGACTCTTCTACTACGACAATCTAATGCCAATTTGGGTTACTACTCATCACGAAACCGTCATATCGTCAATATAACCGATTTTCAAGAAATAATAAGAATGACAGTCTAGACATGGTTGCTAGCTCAGCATGTATTTAAGCGCAATGTAGGTCTTTGTAGCTGATCCTGGCTAAGACTAAACAGAACCGCTGTTTGACCAAGTATGGTCCTTGGTGTTGTGTTCCTTAATTGTAGTTATATCAATTATAACACAATACAACATGTAGTGTGTTATAGATTTACTCAATTATTATTGTTTTTATTTTGATTCTTTAAATGGATAGTAAAGTAACAATATGTGGTGGTTGCCTGTAATAAATGCAGCATCTTGTTTCTGCCTTAGTTTTCAATGACAACCCACGTCTCTGTAATATAAAAGCTGTCCAGACTAAAGTTTCTCATTTTAAAAGCCAACAACTTTTATTTATCCTGAGCAATTTTATATTCATTATAAATTGATTATGGCTATTAAAAGTGATAGAACCTTTTTGCCTATATAGTATAATAGGTACTCCTTAAGCCTTGCCAAAACTGAAATAAAAAACATTTGCGATTATGAGAATTAACAAAACAATGGGGTGTATCACTAACTTTTTATCACGACAGATGGCGCATGATAGACGGTACCTAATATAACTGTCAGTTGCATAGAAATATTGTATTTTTATTACGAAATTTATTATTTTCTGGATATTATGCAGAAGTGAGCAGCTTTTAAGTGTACAAATCAATATTTCCAAGCGAAAGCAAAGATATGGTACATACATACATACATATCTTCACGCCAGATCCCTTGCGGGGTAGGCAGAGACAATTGAGCGCCATTTGACACGATCACGACATACCTCTTTCGCTTCGTCGACATTCATTAACCTCTTCATACATGCCCTTTGGTTATGAAGACTTTTTAATGCACCTTCAGTCAGTGTTTTATTTATTTGATCGTGATATGTGAGTCTCGGTCTGCCAGGGCCTCTTTTACCCACAACTTTCGCATTATATATCTGGTTCGTCAATCTTTCATCGCTCATCCTTTCAACATGCCCGAACCATCGTAGCATGCTTTTCCTTATTTTTGTCCCTATGCTTTCCTCAAAACCAATCTCAAAATTGCCGTTCTAATAATTCAACCTTTTTTATTTTAAAGACGGTGTTTGCTTACTTAATTCGTCTTTTAATTTAGGTAACGTTAAGTTAAAATTCTCATTTCTGTTATAAAATAAAAAACTACAAAAACATAAAAAAAATGATCCGTCATAGGTGCAAACAAGGTACCAATGCTGCTTGCGACATGTACAAAAAGCTTTGCCTGATACACCCCATTCGGAAGTCCTTCATTCGCGCCAATTTGCATGTTGCATTGCACGGACATGTCTGTGTTTTTCAATTAAATTAACTGTGCATTAAGGAACATATTACTAATATATAATATTGCAAAAAGTGGTGTTGTTTTGTTTAATTATGTGAATAATTAATGTAAAAGATATATTAGACTTTATATGGCGCACAAGTTGCAGTTTATTTTGTTCGAGGTTTGCGCGCTGTGAACTCCCATATTATATCCGACGTGTTTAGGCTATAATGCCAAAAGTGACTCCTAGAAAAGCATCAAATTCTGCAACATCTGGAATTTGATGATAACCTCATTAACTTATTACAATAAAGATACCTATATATTACGTCAGACTTGGCTGTATGGGCTAGACCCTTTGCCTTCCCTTCTTGATCATGGGAGAATGGGACAAAAAAAAAGACTAAATTCAGAGTTCTTCGCGCCATTTTGCGTGGACATGTCAAGTGCAAGTTTTTGTTTTGTAAATTAATTTGCTGTGGATATTATTGGTCAAAAGTGGTGTTGTTTTGTTTAATAATGTGCTGCAATGTGAATAATTATGGAAAACGATAAATTGGACTTCAAATATGGGGCATAAGTTGCAGTTTATTTTTTGCGGTTTTCCTGCGCTGTCAACTCTCATATTTTACCCGACGTGTTTGGGCTATAATGCCGCGAGTGACTCCAAGTAAAGCATCAAATTCTGCAGAATCTGGAATTTGATGATCCCCAACTCGGTTATGAACTTTGTTATGAACATGTATTATGCAAATAAATTACGTGTTTAGGACTGATGTATTCTGTACAATGTCCTTGAAAGACAATTAAAAAAAAAAAAACTAAATTCACAGATTCTTGGAGCATGGGGTGCAGATGGCTTCACAGAACTAAAATCTATCCGAGCAAAAGTAATTGTAAAATAACTGTAGGAATATGAGTATTTTTGATCGAATTTGCAATTCCTGACCTAGGATTCTTTTGACATTTTTTGACGGACCGAAGACCACGTGATTTAAAAATGTTCTAAAATTATTCATAAATGTTCGAATGATTTCATTCAATTATAGCAGGAAAAAATACAATATTTTATTTTATATTGGCAACATTATTGGCTTATGAATGGGTGCGTGAGCCATGTAAAGACGTCACACGGACAGCACACAGATGCGTTTTTCTGTAGAAATAGCAGCGGCGCAGATTATTGGATCTTGTATTATGTTTCTTGATATAATCTGTGATTGGATCGGATTATTTGCTTGTTCCTTAATTATTTGTTATTCATTATTCTTTCAAAGAGTACAGCTTGCTTCCTAGTCTTTGTTTCGACAGAAGTAGTATATTTTGTTGCTTGGTGTTACACTGTTTGGTAGGTAAAAACAAATATTATAAACTCTAGTCTAGGTACGTCGATATGCAGGGCTATTAAAGCATTCGTGTATTTTAATATAAATCAACGATTGAAAGTGATGTTCTTCGCTTTGTGCTAACTTTATAATTCTAAGTGAAAGTAATAGTAATTTAATAGCCGTAAGTTAACAAACCATTAAAGATTCCTTGCCATTGAACACGACCTTAAACTTACACTTGATAAATAATTACGAAACATGGACGCATCAGACGATCTTTCTTCGCTGCTGGCTTTGGTGAACAGTCACTTATCAAAGACTACCCTGCAATCCCAACCAAGCACCAGCATAGATTCCTTAATTTTTGAGAGAACAGGTATCCAACTGCCACCTCCCGATAAAAAGTTATTAATACCATCATTAACTCTTAATCAACCTTTCAAAAGTGACCCTCTCCTAGCTCTGCAAGTAGCTAACTCAATCAAAGTTCGTGAAGCCCGACTTCAGAAGGAAAGAGATGATAAGGAAAGAGATAATAGGGAAAGAGAGGAACGGGAATTGGCAGAAAAACTAAAAAAAGTGGTACCTACTAATGATGACTATATGATAGACCTTACCAGTGCTATCATAGAACCTGCAGACCGACATCTTTGGAAGCCTGTAGCACAAGAACCAACTCCTATGTTTGATGATGAGGATGACATGGGAATGAGTCAAGCTAGGCCGGGTAAACCTCAGATCATAGAACCTCCACTACCCTATAGTCTGGACCATTCAGACATCCTGAATGTTAAAATGAAAAGAAAGAGGGTTTCTAGTTTAGGAAAAGTTATCTGTGCAAGATACATTCCAAAACATACTCCAAATGTTAGAACCAAATATAAACTTGATATAAGACCTTACATGTTTACTGACCCCTCTCCAGACGATTTGATGAAGATGAAGAAACCTCAAGGGTTTGATGTTATGGCATACTATGGACTTGAGAAGAGTGAGTCGCTCCAACAACCTAAGGAAAAAGCTAAACAACCACAGCCCACAAAGAAGAAGCACTGGGCCTAAATTTATATATTTTTGCATCTACTACAGATTCTGCTGTTTAATTTAAAAGAAATTGCCTGACTTTATATAATTCCATCTAAAACCCGCGTGCAGCATGGCGAGTGTAGGCCAAATTCTCTATATATATATTTCTCTAATATTCCTGGACCGAGGCATATTATTATAATATAGACACAGCTCACAAGGGGCCACACCCCTTTTCGTAGCCCCTTCCATGGCCACTTTTAGGCCAGGGTAATAGAAACCAGCGGGTTATTGCCTGCTGAAACAAACTGCAGCCAAACGGGGCCACCCCATATGCTTCCGTAGCGCGTGCGATAAAACTTCATCATCATTATCAAATTCTCTAGATATATGTTTTGGAAGGCCTATCTCCTATAGTGGAGGTCTAGGACGCTATGTTCTAGGGGCTGAAATGTTATATAACATAAAATTATTTACCAACTTTAATTGTCACATGTATACTGTGTGTAATTTGCATGCACATTTTATATTATTCTGCCGTCCTCAAACTATAATGCCATTATCAACAAAATCACAGTTTAGATATAATCGGAATTTAATGAGATATCTATGACATATACGGAATAATGAAATAGATTTTTAAATATAAAAACTTTCAGAAGCTCCTACCTTCATGCTGTAATGTTAACCCTTTATCATGCAAAACAATGTAGAATAAGGAACAAAACTACCATAGGTTTTGTGAAAATATAAAAGTATTATCACAACCGTTTCCCTTTCAGGGTGGTCAGAAATCACGCTTATAAATAAGCGGATTCACATTTAGCCAACTTTACTAAAGGCCAATCATGGCAAGTGGCAAGTTCGTCGATGTCTCTAGTGTACCAAACTTGAGAAATATCACAAATAAATTATATATTAATTAAAATTTATTTATTTACATTAATGAATATTTTTGTGTCCTGACCAGGAATCGAACTCGGTACCTCTGAGTCTAAAACCATCATTAAAATAATAAACTAAAATATTAAATAGGAAATATTGTGTCAAATATACAATTGAATTATCTTCTGATAGAGATAGCATTAAAATCAGTTTTATGTCGGCTATGAATGTATGTTATAGCTTGTGGATGGCAGTATCTTTAGTTATAAGTCATTACTACAATGACAATGTTATAATCTAAAATACTTAATATGTAAATAAATACATTCAATTAATATTAATATATTATTCAATTAATATATTATTTATTTATTTGAGATATTTCTCGAGTATGGTACGCTGGAGACATCGACGAGCTTGCCACTTGTCATGATTGGCCTATAGTAAAGTTGGCTAAATGTGAATCCGCTTATTTATAAGCGTGGTTTCTGACCACCCCGAAAGGGAAATGGTCGTGAAGATACTTTCTTTCTATATTTGGTAATCATCTATAATTAAGAAAATAAGCGTTTGTATGTGGATCCAAATTATATGTATACTTTTAATGTTAACTTATATTAAAGTGCTTATATTATTGAGAGTTGTGTGCACTGCTTCAAAATTAGTCTGGTCCTGTAACTATAAACATGTATGGTCAAAATTAAAATTATGGGAATTTGTTGGTGGACCATAATAAATAAATTAAATAATTATATATTTGTATCAGTATATGTGTATAATCTTATATTAAGGTGGTGCTACAACTCCTTATATGCTAAAAATAAGTTTACTTGCAATTAATTTACTATATGCTGTCTGACCTGTCTGGAAATAATTATTCATTATATAATGTATTACAATAGCAATCTAAATTAAATGTATATGAAACTACAGGCTATTATTAGTGCGTTTGGAAAGCCCTTATAAACTGTTTACGTTGTATAAATTCTCAATAACTATTTCGGCTTTTCTTACTCATAAGTCAACCTTGAGTGAGCATAATATGCTAAATGCCTTTTAAAAAATAGACAACATCAAAATATGTTTTATGAACGAAATGAATAGCTTTCCGAACGCACTATAGTTATTGACTCGTTTAATGTAACTTTTCTTGACTTTGTTAATAAAATAATTAGAAATACACTGTATTTTATTTTCGATACCTATTAATCTGCTTTTTGACCACCGCACAATGGGTGTACATAGGAAAGTATCCCTTATCAGGGTACGAAAATTTGCAGAAACAATATTATTCTGTGCTTTATGCATTCATCGAGTTGTCTGTGTTTTGTCTGTGCGGGATGGGACGGGTGGGATGTGATCACAGGTAAAAATATGCATCCCTATGCCGTAGTCACTATCATTACGCTATTTGAACACTTCATCTGAAGCCCGTTGAAGATAAGATGTGGATGCTCTCCAAGCCAATGTGTTTCTCATTCCTAAACCTGGAGTCATTCAAGCGAAGTGTAAAACAGCATCGTAAAAGGTGGGGTCTGATGTTGCTCGTCAGTTGCTTCCATTCGTGGACCTTGTCTTCTCGTCTGAAAGAAAAGTCCGGTGAAAAGAGGGCTGGGTCTTTCTTCTCCCAAAGAATCAGTATTGCAATTCTGTGGAGAAATGCAGCCAGCGTTCTTGCCAGTATTCCACGCGCACGGGACTTCTATCCCTATTCTTAGTTTTAATTATAATTATATTTTATAATTTGTAATTTTTTTTTCGAATAATTTACTTCCATTTCATATAGCAATTAAACAAATATTATGTACTTCACGACCGTATTCTTTGCGAGGTGGTCGAAAACAGCTTAAATAACCGATTGATAAATTAACCAATTGGCAAGCATGTTGGTGTTTTCCGCGTAAGTTGCAAACAAATTATAACGATTTCTAGAATCAAAGAAAATGTTAAAGGTGAACGCGATTTCCAAGAAAACACACTTTTGTTCTTGACAGGTTTATCATTGCGGCTTTTAAATATGTAGGCGTTAGCAATTTGAATTGTGACTTTAATATAAATAACTAGACGACTCGGCAAACACCTATAATTGACAAGCTATGTTTGACCCGGCTTCGCCCGTGTAGTAACGGTCATTATGAGTCCTTCATTTGAAAATGATATAAAAACTGTATCAGTTTAACCCTACCAGGTATGTCAGAATTAATATAAATATGTGTGCAACCCCAAAACTGACAAAACGCAAAACCTCTGCTAATTCAAGAACAATGCATTGAACGTGTTCGGCATCGACCAGGCCACGCACAGCAGCTCCCGATCACGGACGTAACGCATGTACCAGCCATCCCCCCACTCAACCAGGCCCTTAGGAACCTTACTTAGGAACCGGGACCCGAAACACGTGCCACCACTTAAATGACCTTCTAAGCAAAGGATGACCATCGGATACGTAACACCATGAGAACCTGAACATTAACGACAACCTTCGTGACGCAAACATAAATATAACAATTAGATCCTAGGAACCCACATGTCGCTGTGCAATTCTGTTAACAAACGAATACCTTGATTAATTAATAAAGTTTACAGTAATAAATATATAACAGTAACTTAATGTTACATTAAAAATAATTATATGTCTAGAGAGAGCGATTGATATTTGCTAGAATAAGGACACAATGAATATTTGGAATACAGGAATGCAATCAATGTTGCTAAAAAAAAAGGCGTTCATTTTATTACCAATATTAACTATTGGAGATGGGGGCTTCTCAACATCAAAATAACTTGTTAAAATGTAAATAAAATTATATTAAAATAAAAATACATCTTTAGATATTGACTTTTGGAAATCAACAAGATCCGATTGTCAGAATGACATTCGCGATCTTTTTTACGACGGATACTTGAGGATTACTAAGAACCTTATTTCAACACTTCCCCTTACTCAAGTACCTGTGTAATAAAACAAAATATAAAGAATTCAAGAACTAAACCTAAATTAAACAAAACATACTACAATAAAATTATTAACATTAAATTAAATTAAGATTACCTATTAAACAAAAAAATATATAATTACACTATGGTATCAGATAATCCTAATTCGTTAACAAAATAAATATGTTTAACTTTAGGTAAAGCTTTAGTTAAGACATCAGCAACTAATTCTTGACTTGCTTTATATTGAATATTAACTAAACCTTCATTTACAGCATCTCTTACAAAGTGATGGCAAATATCAATATGTTTAGTACGTCTATGCGTTTGTGAGTTTTTAATTATTTTATGGGCACTCTGATTGTCATTGTAAATTGTAATTGGAGTTTGTACAACAGAAATCTCAGAAAGTAAATTAATAATAAATTTAGCTTCCTTAACCGCATTACCTAAACAATAATATTCAGCTTCGGTACTGGAACAAGCCACAACGCCTTGTTTACGCGATTCCCAATTAATAGTACAATCGCCGTATTTAACAACAATACCTGAATACGATTTTCTGTCAACAATATCGCCGGCCCAATCAGCATCAGCAAATATATCAAAATGACTATCTCCCTTTTTAAATAATAAACCATAATTCATGGTCCCAGCTAAATATCTTAGCACATGTTTTGCAGCTACCCAGTGTGTTTTATCAAAACATGAATTAAACTGGCTTAATTTGCTACAAGCAAAAGATATATCCGGTCTGGTACAAACAGCTAAGTACATTAAGCTGCCTATTAATTCCCTATACGGATATGTGTCGTCACATTGTGACGCTTTATTTAATTGAAGATTAACTTGCATTGGAGTGGATACTGGATTACATTGCGCCATCTCAAACTTATTTAATAAATTCCTAATATATTCAGTTTGTGAAAGCTTTAAAACACCAGTTTCAACATTTCTATCCACTTTAATACCTAAACAATGTTTAACAGGCCCAAGAAGTTGAATTTTAAAATTTCTCTTCAAAATATTGATTAATTCAGTTTTTAATAAAATGTCATTACAAAAAATAAAGAAATCATCAACATATAAAGCTATAATAATTTTCTTATCATTAATATTTTTGTAATAAACACATTTCTCACATTGTGATTGTTTAAAATCAATATTTATCAAAACATTATGTACCTTTAAATTCCAAGCACGACTGGCTTGCTTAAGGCCATAGATACTCTTTTTGAGTAAACAAACTTTATGCTTCCCCTCAACCTCAAAACCGGTAGGTTGCTCCATATAAATGGTTTCACATAAATCACCATTTAGGAAGGCGGTACTAACATCAACATGTTCAATATCCATGTCATGTTCTACTCCTAATGCAAACAATGTGCGTAAAGTAGAATGTCGAACTACAGGTGCAAATGTTTCATCGTAGTCAATACCATATTTTTGTGAATAACCTCTGGCAACAAGACGAGCTTTATATTTGCAAAAATTACCATCTGCATCAGTTTTCTCTTTGAAAACCCATTTGCATTTCACAATATTAGTATTTTTCGGACGATCTACTAATTCCCAAACCTTATGAGTTATGAGAGAATCGAACTCGACCTTCATGGCTTCCATCCATCCTTCACTATTAATTGAAGTGGTTACCTCTTTATAATTTCTAGGTAAGTTTTCGGAATAGAAATTAAGTTCATAATCCTTTAGCCATGTGGGTAAACGTCGTTCTCTCTGTGGTCTCTGGGGTAAATTTGATGATGATGATTGCTCATCGTTGACAGGAGATGTAAGGTCATTGCTCTGCATGTCACCTTCATCAACTGATTCATTCATCTGTAAATTATCATCCTCATTATTTTGTACATTATCGCTATCAATAATTTGTACATTATTTTGTGTATCATGGTCAGGATTAACTAAAGAAGAAGATGGAATTACTGCACGATTAGAATTATTATTTACATTAGTATTTACATTAATAGAAATACTATCAGTAATAACATCATTATCATTAATATGTACAGGTTCAACATCCCTTTTATTTTCTATGAAAATAACAGATCTAGCTTTAATTAAACTGCCATCTGAAGGATCAGTTAATCGATAACCTTTAGTATTTTTACAATAACCTACCATTATATACAGTTTAGATTTAGGATCTAACTTTTTACGTTGTTGTCGTGGAGTCAAAGCATATGCTTTTGAACCAAAAACTTTTAAATGACTCAAGTCAATTTTTGATCCAGTCCAGACTTCCTCTGGAATAGAATCCACGATAGCAGCAGTAGGTGAAATATTTTTTAGATACACGGCGGTAGAAACAGCTTCCGCCCAATACTTTTTACCTAAACCAGCATCTTGAAGCATACAACGCGCCTTTTCCATAATTGTCCTATTCAGACGTTCAGCAACACCATTTTGCTGAGGCGTGTGTGGTACAGTTGTTTCATGGATTATACCATACTTCTTAAGAAAGTTACTGAAACTTTTATTGCAATACTCTGTACCGTTATCGCTTCTGATGCATTTAATTTTTAAATTAGTTTGATTTTCAACCAAATTTTTAAAATTAATAAAACATTTCAATACACTAACCTGATCTTTCCTATTAAGAAAATAAACAAATGTTTTTCTAGAAAAATCGTCAGTAAAAGTAATAAAATAACGCATATTTCCCCAACTGGTTTCGGACATAGGTCCACATAAATCCGAGTGGATTAATTGTAACTTTTCAGTTGCACGTTTGGCTTTGCCTTTGGGAAATACCTTATTTTGTTGTTTTCCTTCAATACAGGAAACACAAGGAGACAACGAACCGTTAGGAAACGAAATACCAGTACATAAACTGTCTCGTAGCATTAACATACCTTTCATGCTTAAATGTCCTAATCGTCGGTGCCATAGTTCGAGATCTGAAGATACCAAAGCAGTATTATCACTGCCACTGCTACAATGTGCTGTGGGTTGCTCCAGTACGCTCGATTTTAAAACGTTTTTGAGATCTAATTTGTAAACGCCACCAGAGTTAGAGGCTGTGAACTGACAAGCCCCAATTACATTTACATCTGACTTATCATAAACGCTACATTTCTTGTCATCAAAAACTAAAATATAACCTAGTTTAGTCATTTTATTAACAGATAGTAAATTAGCGGTTAAATCCGGTACATATAAAACGTCAGAAATGGTTTTAGAAACATTGTTCTTAAGTGTGACTTTAATATCGCCTATACCTTGACTATATAACTTATTATTATTAGCTACAGTTATTTCGGCTTTATTATGAACACTAGAAAAAATATTAAACCAATCGTTACGATATGACATATGAGTCGTACAACCAGAGTCTATTAACCAAGAACTATTATTACTAAGAGTACTAACCAAACTATTGTGGGTTGTATAATTTAAATTGCTACCTTTCTTTTTAGAATGAGCACCTGAATTTTGCTTAGATGTAGAAGGAAGAGGTGAAGAATGTCGTCTATGCCTATTCTTCTTGAACTTATTTTTATCCACTTTTAACTCTGGGCATAAAGGTTTAATATGACCTTCCCTGTTACAATGGTGACAGATAGGAACAAACTTATTAGCAATATTTGCATTCAGTGCTTTTCCATCGTCTCGTTCAATACAATCATGTCTTCTAACATCATTTTGTAATAGTCGCGACTTAACAAATTCACTCGTCAACTTTGTTTGAGATCCTTCAATCGCCATTACTAAAGCATCAAATTCATCAGGCAAACCAATGAGCATATACTCAGCCATTTCCTCATCATCGATGATACAGTCAATGTCGGCAAGTTCTTGACATAAAGATAAAATTGCCCCTAAATATAAATCCATGGAATTAAATTCATTATATTGGATATGTGAAAGTCGTTTCCTTAAATGCAAACGCCGGCTTAAACCAGGACTTTCATAGGCTTTTTGTAAATTTATCCAGGCTTCATGTGCAGTTTTACAATTCCTCACATGAGGGTAACACACCTTATGAACGCACAAACAAATCTTTGCGTAGGTTCTTTGGTCTCTCGTAACATCAAATAAATCGCCATATGACAGATCGATGTATTCCCATAAGCCGCAGTCTAATAGTACTATCTTCATTTGAAATTTCCAAGTACTATAGTTTTTGGCACCCTCCAATTTCTCAATATTAGCATGAGAATTGTTAATAACATAAGGAGAAGGAACGGACAAACCTGAATTGGGTGTTTCTGCCATTTCAAACAAAATTTGTAAAAATTTTAGAAATTATGAAATATTTTCCTGAAATATTATGCAGAATAGCATCGGCCCATAACCTATTGGAGATGGGGGCTTCTCAACATCAAAATAACTTGTTAAAATGTAAATAAAATTATATTAAAATAAAAATAAATCTTTAGATATTGACTTTTGAAAATCAACAAGATCCGATTGTCATTCATTGTCGATTGACATTCGCGATCTTTTTTACGACGGATACTTGAGGATTACTAAGAACCTTATTTCAACATTAACATATTTTATAATTAAGGCTGAGTTGCACCAAAATGAAGTCTGTAAATAAAATGATAAAAGTTTAAAATGGCGTCGTATATACATATCTGTTTTATTTTGAAGGTAAGTAGTGAGCAATCGACGCCATTTTTAACTTTTTACGTTACAATAACAAGTACTTCGTATAACCCATTTGGCATTTTAATTTATTTAATTTCTTTGTTTATGAGTATCTCAGCAAATTATAGGAATACGAGAAGATTAAAAATGCAGAGTGGTTAGAAACCACGCTTTCTTAAAGGTTCTCTTACTATCTGTGCCCACAATAACAATTAGCGATCCCGTAAATGTCTAGTCTAGTGTATCAGAGGAAAGAAATGTCACAACAAATTAGATATTTTTTGTTCTCTGCCAGAACCTACCCGTTACCCTGCGTCCTCGGTCTTAATAAAAATCTCTCTAGACCATAATAGACAAATAGTCTCTAGACCAAAGCTTAACCTATTTATTTATTTTAATCTTGATTTTTGTTGAATTGTTACGAGTACTCGTGTATCGTAAGATGTAAAAATTAATTAGTTATAACGGTCCTGATGTCGTGGTGCGGTTTGGCAGGTATTGTTGATTGACCGGTCGCTGGTTAGCAATTTTCGTCAAGGTACTGCGTATTATTTGATTCGAAGGACCAAATCAGGTTTAAATTACTTATAATCCTTCAATATATTATTACGCCCAAAATCAGTTTAAGAAAGAGGCATACTAATAGCTTTGATAAGTGCTAGAGCGAGTAGTTGGTACCTAATTCTGACAGGTAAATATTTTCGACAAAAAAAAACATTAATACTGAAACGCAATCTATAAGTAAATATAAAAATGTTTAGGATTCAAAATAGTTTTGGTAAACAAGCCTGGAGACAGGAGTACTGGCAATTATTTCTGTCAACCTCGCTATACAGAGGGAAAATGTTGCCAGTTTCCCTGGGACTATCCCTAAAGGGTCATCTTTAGAGGACATTTTTTACTTATATTTTTTTTTATTAGGTTTATTCATATTTAATTTAATTTTAACTTTTTAAGTTGGTATATTAATATTACATAAAAAAGCTGTCGAAACAAAAGGGTATGTATGAATGTTAATATAGAAATGTTAATGAATGTCATAGAAGCGAAAGAGGTATGTTGTGATCGTGACAAGTGGCGCTCAATTGTCTCTGTCTACTCAGCAAGGGATTTGGCGTGAATACATGTATGAATGGTGTTAGTGGACCGACTGCTTAACGTGCTCTCCGAAGCAGAGGAACGGTGGTTTTATAAATCTATGACAAATGTACGTATTTGTGTGCATGCCGGGGTTCGAACCGCGAGGTCTTTGGATTGAAGTAACAACCGAGGTACCGCCGCTCTCGGATTGTTCCTTATATTTAGAGTTGGAAGTTGTGCGCTTAATTTTTTCCATGTGAACGTGTGACGCGCTAGTGGCGATGTGTCCTGGTATGCTACCTACTCACTTTAAATACGTGACATTCATAGTATTCTGATTCAGTTTTTATCCGACGAGCGCTGACCACGCATGCGCGAAACCTTGAATAAGGCACAAACTTATCTCAATACAATTTCTGTCTTAACCACAAGTACATGTTTCGAACAACTTTTATCATTCATACGTGGTTTTAATTTATTTATTTTTATATTAGTGATTGTGATATAGATACGGTAAGTTAGAACATAATAAATAAATTAGGTTCTATTTAAATTATTATATAGGGTTTATAGTTTTCAAATAAAAAATATTTTTGTCACAGAAGATGTATTCCTTTTTATAACTAATTAATTTGCAAATAAATCATTGTATAGCATAAGTACTTGTACAAATTATTACAAAAAAAATCTGAAGCTTAAAATTTTGTTCGTTTTCTGGTCGGAACACAATTTATTTAAGTTATTTGTTTGTGATATTTCTCGAGTCTGACGCGAGCTTGTTACTTGATTGTAGTAAAGGTGTGAATCCGCTTTTGTAAAAGCGTAGTTTTAAAGCGGAGGTTGAGGTTCTCAGCAAAAACCGCCGCACTTCCCGCGCTTGACGAGTTCTCCTGGATGTGAGATGGGGCTAATGTGTCTACACATGTCGCATCCCACACCAAGTTTCCACGGCCATTTTGTCGGGTTTCTTGCTATCGCTCCGCGAAATCCTAGAGGGTTCTAGGATCACAGGTACTCCAGCAGTTACAAAAGCTCTTCGTGTGATGTCGTTAAAAGCAGCGTAATGGGACCAGCACTTCTAGCGCAAGAAAGCTAATGGTGTCCGATTGCTCGAGGGGTTCACCTCGGGACACTGGTGCGGGTTTATATTACACCAATATTGATTTAGCAAATACAACGTGACTTTTTCGTAAGATTTTAGCGTAAGCTATATAACATGTCACTGTTGTATCCTCCCCCAATACTGGCGAACATAACAACGACAGGCGTAGCTATATTCCTATGAACTTTTTCTTTATTGTCTTCTTGACAGTTGGATCTGAAAAAAAAAAAATCAATATGTTAACATAACTTTGTCGGCCTTAAGGTGTGATTAAAGGATTGGGAGCCCCCTATTTGGATCAGTTGGAGCTACCACAAATTTTCGGATTGAAATTATTTGTTGATACTGAAGTTGGTGTTATTTTAGTATGGATTGCTGAACAGGATGAATATTATATGAATAGCCTTGAACACGTTTTGTTAGGCAACCCATCACCGCCGATTTTGTTAGCGTATTTTATTATATAAATAGTAGATTTCATTCGGATAACCGATCGGTGAACGTCGCTCTCCTACGGATCTTGTACTAAAATTATTACAACTTCAGTGTCAACAAATAATTACAACCGGAATATTAATGATAGTTTTAGCTTATCCAAATGGTATGGAACACCCCACCTCCCCGTCCCGGCCCTTGGAACCTTAATGCCGTCTGAGTTATGTCAACGTCTTTAAAATAACTACTTTTCTTACATATCAAATACAAATAATAATAAAAAAAAAAAATACTTGGCTTTACTATTAAAGACAGCTTCAAGTCGTAGGGGTCATCGTAAAACTAAAAGAATAAAGCTTTGCAATATTGTAAAGATTTGTGAACTCTGCCTCGGTACGTCACTTACGAGAACCTAAAACATGTTATAATCTCCTGCCGGCGACGTTTCATAAAAAATGTAGCAACAGTAAAAAGCAGGTTGTTTTTGTTGTTGTATTCTGGTACGTTATAATGGATAAGCTCATTTATTTAGGTATATCTCGATGCTCGTCATTAAACCAATGTCATTTGGTAAAGTAGGTCTATCCAATTATGGTACCAATACTTGAGTAACCCTATATCTGACTAACTTTGATATAAAACTTGTTATAATACACTATAAACAAACATTATTAACATATGGGTACCTACTTGTGACGTCATCCCAAGGTCGAGAAATTCGCTTAACATTATTAAGGTTACCAAAAAACGTTGCAATACTGAAGAACTGGTTCGACAGGTTCTCTGGAAGAAAAGCAGCTCACCTTTTGTCAATAATACTTACTAATTGCTGTCTCATTTCATATAGTTTATTTTTCAACAATTTCACATCGTTTTAGCTTTATTTACGAATGGACTTATGTATATTTTTTATTTGTTGAAAAGTTTTTTGCAGTGTTAAGTTTTTTTTTCAGTACCTACATGTATATATATATATATATATATATTTAATAATATAAATAAAATTAGGTACGTTTTCATGTTATAATAACGATACCCGCAGGTGATGTTAGTTAAAAGCGGTTGTGATGAACAAATTTTTTTGTTAGTTTATTTCCTAATTTTTGCATTCATCATCATTATAAATTAATCACCGGTTAGATAGTGACGCATTAAACAGTACGTACTACAGTACATACTACATAGATTAGAGGTAATTCACAAAAAAATATACATTACGAGTGAGTTTGCCTTACCTGAGCAAGCTTAACCTCACAATACCATGCCTGTTTAGTATTATTTTATGATTATTACGAGTAGTAATTGGTAGTAATACAAATATTAGCCATGGGAAGAAGGAAGTAAGTTCCATTGCCAAAATTTATTTAAAACCCTTGAACTTTGTTGGCGGCCATGGGATCATGGAGATGAATAACCGGTCTATTGGTTTTGTCTCTAGATCAAATAGAGAGCCGAACTTTAGGTGTCACATTAAATTATAGTTAGGTAATAACAATATAAAGTTGTTTTTCTATTAAAAGATATATTTAGCCAACTGCCTAATTCTAAATATACGCATAGTTCATAATATTTCTGGTTTCATAAACGTCAGTAACCGAACAGACGCTTGTGCTAAGTAAGTTGAAGATAGGTAAAGTATTTGTTTTAGTTGTAGAATAACTTCCCATTTGTTGAACAAGGTTAGATTTACCATTAGTTTCCTCGTGTGCTAAAACCATTATTTTTGCAGGTAAACTTAAAGGTGTTTGTTGATATTCTCTGAGCTGACATGATTACCTAGGTATATCCGAGTAACACGATATAATTCTAAATTTCGTATTGATTATTAAATATTTGTGAATAATACTTAATTAGGCGAGTTATAAATTAACAGCAATTAGCAAATAGGTAAAATGAAATGACATGAAATAATTTATTTGTCATGATAGGTACAAAGCTTCTCTAACATACAAATATTTATTAATATAATAATAAAATTTAATGTGCCTTTGCATAGCTTAGTGAGTAGGTATTCTTTTAAATATCTAAAAGCATTTACTAAACAGCATTTCTTTAACCCATTTTAAACAGTTTTAATGGCTTTTAGTAAAATTACTGGATGCTTATTAAATATCTTTGATGCCATTACATAATTATTTTGGATATATTGGGTACTTTTATGTTCTGGAAAAAAAATTTGCATTTATCCCCAAGTATTTTAAAATGTTTAGGGTGGGTAATTACAAATAATCTAAATTCAAGTATGTAGAAGGCACGCACTATTTTATTTAATAAATAAAGGTGGTAAATAAAAAATAAAAAATCAATCCATATTAATAAATAATGTAGTTCTTTCCAATATCTACTCAAGTAATTAAACACTAAGGTACCTAAACCAATATTTTTTTACGTACAATATACAATAAAGCTACACGAAAGCATATTATATTTACATTTCGAGCACTCTAAAAACTAAACAGTTGTTTGATTTTCAATCCTTTAACTAGTATGCTTAAGCTATCAAATGTACACAGCTGCAGAGCATTCTAGTTATATGAAAGCTTATAAGCTTTTTAGGAGCATGTTATTTAGCATGTTATAAAAATATGTACTTATATCACAATAAATATATTTGATTTGATTTGATATGCTGCGAACATGTCTCAAAGTAAATGTAAATAAACTGTAGCCCTAGCATGGTCAAACGCAAACGTCTATGTTATCAAAACGAGTAAAAATATAAAATTTTTATAAACACGTGCTGTGCTCCCCATTTTAGTTACGTTTGCACCTCATGTTGCTGTCTAAAATTCCATACTACATGTTCTCGATTCAATTACGAATTTCGAATGCAGTAGCATAAAATGTTTATCCGATGATTTTTGCAGAACGTTTCCGAGCATGGAGGTAGATCCGGCACTGGCGCTGGAGATAGCGACTCTGGCCCGTCAGCGCACCCTCAACGATGCCACCTCTAGCGGACAATCTGACATACAGAAATTTTATTCTGGAAAATCTGTTTTTGTGACTGGAGGGACAGGGTTCATAGGCAAACAACTAATCGAAAAATTGTTAAGGTAAGGACAAATGACCTCTCATCGGGTCGACAAATGTAGTAACTTTATTCATAATTATTAATTACAATGTTGCACGGCGACCTTTATTATTACATATTGAAACGCTATTGAGTTGCATCTATAGTGGAATGTGATCTGACAAGTTACACATGTAGGTAGGTATTATATTTATTATAAATAGTTGATTATTTTATAAACCATAACGTGTTTTCTGAAAACGCTGGCTGGCTAGAAAGAGAGTTTTTCAAAAATTGTATGAAGCAGTTTTATTTTTTAATATACACAATTAAGCATTTTTCAATATTCCTCGTAGTTTACACCACCACCATTGCCTTTGTTAGCGTAATATATTATATGGAAATTGGATTTCATTCGGATAACAGATAGTGTTGCCCAAAGCAAGACCAACACCAAGACTTAGTCAGAATAGTCTTGTCTTGGTCTCGGTCTTGGTCTTAGTCTCGGTCTTGGTCTTGGTCTCGGTCTTGGTCTTGCGCAAGAGTCTCGCAAGACTTCTGCAAGACTCTTACTCTGGCTCAATATATATTTAATTTTCCAATTGTACTAAGGAAATCTCTCTCCGCAAACTACTACGAGTATCTCGACAACTACTGGTCTGATTTACTTGAAATTTAAAATAGATATTTATTTAGTTACTACTAAAAAACTACAACTATTTGCAAACGAGCACTCCCAAGTTCCAAATATCTAAATGCTATTTTTTTTCTTTAGGAAAAAAAAATATTAAAATTTATGGACACGATGCAATTAAATTTTATTGAAAACAAAAACCTAAACCCAAGAGACCAAGACTGCAAGACCAAGACCAAGATTGGGCAACACTAAAAACAGAGCGGTAAAGGTCGCCTTTCTACGTATCTTTTACTATTAAAAAAAATAGCCACACAAAGTATTGACGACATTATGATACGAGTTAATTATTACACCATCTTGTGTTTAACTTTCAAGTGCAAAGCTTGGCGAGGCTGTCCCTCCCGCGGCTCGCAGGGCTGCCCTGGACAGCTTTATGTCACCGTAATTATAACTACAACTTTTATGTTTACACACCTTTTCAATATGTGTATTTTTTATATCTCTGCGATGTTGCTGTGCCTTGATTTTTAATCTATAGGTACTCTAAACCCCATTTCATAATTTCAGATACGGCTCGTGTGTCTGTAGTGCCTTCAGCAAAACAACCGCGTTCCCATACATTTTTTTTTAAATTTAAGTGAATAAGTGTCATTAAGAGGGTACTTTTTCAAATATTTTTAGTGTACTTTTAAGAAATGTTTTCTATCAACTTTCTAGGAAATTAAATTACGGATATTTTATGGTATTTACTCTATATATATATTTTTTAAAACAAATATTTCATTAATGTATTCTAACCATCATTCATCATTTCATTTTGAAAATATTGAATTATGATTATTATTATTGATTAAGATGCGAGCAGCACATAGCTGATATGCCTATATCAAGCACTGTAGTAAAGTTTATAAAATTGTTAGTTATCATCATAGTCTAATTCGATTGTCACAAGCCACTCGTCCAGTTTGTTTTTAAAAGTGCTTACAGTTGAGGACTTTAATATATTCTGGTATTTTGTTTTACATAATGATTATGTAAGGGATTAAAAATCGTTAAACCCTCTTAAGAAAGGATTCAGATACCATCTCTTAGACTAATTCGATGTACATAGCGTGTGTTGGTTAACAAGGTTTGGAAAGAACACTGTTAACCTAAAATTCGTTACTACGTTCCTTATTCCGATTTTTATGTTCCATCCTGCTCGTACATAATTATAGTCTTTCTTTTAATCCTGTGTAGCGCTAAACCAAAGCAAGTGATGCAATGAACTTCTAGCTTTAACCCAGTGTTTCTGCTAAACGAAGGCCTCATATATTTATATTGCGTGTTGTTCATACAATTGCTTTTACGACCGCAATTATGTTTATAACTTGTTTCATATTCCATAATGTATAGTAACGTAAATATATGTATCATATTATTTATGAACACATTTCAATACTCTAATTCTACTTTTGCTTTTGTAGTTCGAGGAACGGTTTAAATTATTCATAATGTCTGTGGATTTAGACTCGGAGGTACCGGGTTCGATTCACAAAAGTATTTATTAATAAGTAATTATTTAAAGTCGGGACACAAAAATATTTATTAATGTAAATAAATACATTTTAAATAATATTTAATTTATTTGTTATATTTCTCGAGTTTGGTACGCTGGAGACATCGACGAGCTTGCCACTTGTCATGATTGGCCTATAGTAAAGTTGGCTAAATGTGAATCCGCTTATTTATAAGCTTGGTTTCTGACCACCCTGAGAGGGAAGCGGTCGTGATGATACTTAATTTTTTTTTATTAATAAGTTTCGGTGTGCAACGTGTTTGAAATATTATCATGACAGCTCCAGCACTATATGTATATAGTATAACCTTGTAATATGTTCCCTGAGTATAACTATAGCCAGAGTTTCAAACAAGTACAAAAATTTACTGTCAGTATCAAATAGTTTTATTGTTCAAGCGACATTCTTTATTTTTTTACGTCTTAATTATACCAAAACTATATATTTTATTATATAGTAAAAAACATTAGTGGTATCAATAAGAGTTTGTGACGCATTAAAATAACACACGTCAAACAAAATGGCTATTAATATTAATTACATTATAATATCTGTACCCTTTGTCCCTATATGAATGTATCTACCAGAGATGTCATTATACTAACGGCCGGTTGGAGTAGAATAATTATAATAATCTATGATTTAAATGCCTCATAGGCATACGTTAAACATGCCAAATAATAATCAGCCTTTCTGCAACCAGCCGTAAGTATATTATATTTATATTTACACCTTTTAGCTGTAATTTTATATTCTTTCAAAATAAGGGTTGGCTATAGCGATATTGCGATATTTTGATAGTTTATTAAATATGTTTAGAAAAAAAAAACTTAAAAAAATCTCGAAAATGTAAAGTATGTTTTTATGTATGGATTTACTACGGTCGTGAATTAATATTTTTGTTTCTCTCTCTTTACTAGTCTCTACTTACTTATTTAGCTGACTTACAATGACGATACGTACGAGCATGTACGCTTAGGGACAGTATCGAAACTATATCCACCCATAAATATTATCGATAAAAAGTATATCGGTGCCCGGAGAAAAACTCGCAACCAAAAAATTTTGCCACATGTGTATGTGTTTACATTGAATATAATTGGTATTTACACAAAATAACAGACACCGCAGAACTAATAGATACCATTAGTGGTTTTACGTACATAGTAGATAATTAATTGAGCGTTGATGGCCAGGTTGTAAAATATGTTTTGTTTAACTCCAAAAATATCGCGGCATGTACCAATAAGAAATACACTATATTTACATATTAGTCAAAGATTTACAATATCACAGTTTACATTTACATTTACAGTATCTCAGAGAGCACGTTAAGTTGGCGGTCCCGGTTCCACTAACACCAACTTGTGGGACTGTTTATAAATTGTCTTTAACATTGGCATCAGACCCTCGCCAACCCGTCTGGCCAGCGAGTTTAGGCCTAATAATATGTTCAGGAAGGCCCATCTCCTGGTTTAGGACTCTGTGCTCTAGATGTAATAATAATGAATTATTCCAGAATACATACATACAATAATACTTGTAGTTTAATATCTTACCGACATAACACTAGCACTATAATATATAATATATATATATATAATATAATATAATTGATTACTGAGCGCATCCGTGGGTATTCATCCATTTCTCATCGGTATAAATACCAAAGACAACCAATTTTTCATGAATGAAAATAAAATGTACTTTATTTAATGGTAAAATTATCCTATTCATCAACACACACTTAGAACGTATGTTAACCTATAAAATTGCACCTTAAAGTAAGAAATGGCCTATGCTATCATATAGAGCTATAGAGCAATCTCGACTATGAGCAGAGGTAAAGTCAGACTAGTCGAATTAGCACTGGCTTAAGCTCGTTTTTAGAACTGACTATTAATCCGGTCTTAGACTTATTAATGTATTTCCACAGCACATTATAGAACATAAAGGTTTAATATATAAGTGGGTCTATACTCGTATATTGGCTAAATTAAGAAACATACTTTATTACCGACTTAGGTGTCATAGAAACGTAAGAAAAGTGCTAGTATAAAAAAGAGAAGAAATATATAATTAAAACTAAAAGATAAACTTTTTCAAATTAGTAATAAATTAGTAATATCCAATATAAAATTTAAAAAATAGAAAGTCTTGGCTGCTCTAGGGAAAAGTGTACCCTAACAGTGAGTGAGATATGGTGAGCCCTGTAGGATTGACAGCGGCATTGCAGACGGCACCAGCAACCGGGATTTGAACTGGAAGAAACATCTATACCAATACTAATACTTTAATATATATAGCTGTCTATTTTCTTTCTTCAGAATATATATATGTCTTATAAATAATTATAAAATTTAAATACTCTAGACAATTTATCGATATATATTATATATATACCGTTTTGCCTAAAATAAAACTAAAAATAAAGAAGCAGTCTTAAAGCTAATAATATTATTATACCAAAATACAATATTAACATTTTACATAGGCCAGTCTGCAACGCCAGCGGCGAATAAATTAGTTCTAACCGGTCTTCGACCGGGAGAGACCCATTATAAATGAACCGGGGTGCTGACGTGGAGAGACAAGTTCTTGCGAAGCCGGGATTTCCGAGTTTATTGCCGGTCGAATTAAAACTAAATTTAGAAACACAGCTTGCAACTTTTGTGGTCTTATCTTTTGAACTTTTTATATTTATATACGTAACGATGACGCAAACCTATATTTATATATAACCACCTATTAGGTTTTTACCATGAAGATATTCTGTTTTTTCTTAATTGAATTTAAGTACGTACGAGGTATACTAAGTATATAAAAAGTCACAAATTATATCTAAATATTATATTTAAAACATTGAATTTTGTATGGATATTAATTTTACCTACAATACGACTGATATCAGTAATAAGTGTCTGATTCCAGTTCTAGTATATAAAAAAAAGTTGCTAACATTAATAGCCCTTGCGCGCCACTTACCATCATGTGGACGCAAGGTCACATGTCGTACTAGTATAAAAAGTAAATGATATCATATTTCTGTTCCCGCATATTTTTTTTGTGTATACGTTATGTACATACATACATACATATCTCCACGCCAGATCCCTTGCGGGATAGGCAGAGACAATTGAACGCCATTTGACTTGTGTCAAATCGTGTGTGATCGTTCACGACATACCTCTTTCGCTTCGTCGACATTCATTTACCTCGTCATACAACCCTTTGGTTACGAAGACTTTTAAATGCACCTTCAGTCAGTGTTTTATTTATTTGATCGTGATATGTGAGTCTCGGTCTGCCAGGGCCTCTTTCACCCACAACTTTCGCATTATATATCTGGTTCGTCAATCTTTCTTCGCTCATCCTTTCAACATGCCCGAACCATCGTAGCATGCCTTTCCTTATTTTTGTCCCTATACATGTTATGTAAGCTTTGTAATCTTAGGCCACCCTTTGCAAAATAGTGACGTGATGCTTAAGAGAAGAAAAACCCGCCCGTTAAAAAATGAGTATTTTCTGACAAGACTGCAAATGATTACGGTCGTGATAATACTTTACTTTACTTTATAGTTCAGTATTTACGTTCACTAAGCACGTAGCATGCATCTGTAATAAATTATACGTGTCTAGGCACATTTTACTATTGTCACAGCCTTGAAAAATTTATGTAACTTGTTTATGATAGTGTATTTAATCTTAAAAGATCTTTGTAAATTTAGCTTGTTAAAAAACAAAAGTTAATATCATCACAGCTAGAGATAGCCTTCCAGAACATACCTCTGGAGAATTTGGCCAGCACTCGCCACGGGCCAGACGGGTTTGCGAGGAAAGTCAAGCTATAGGTACTCGTATTAGTAAAAAATATAACGAAATTAAATTGCAAAGATCTAAAGTCGTTTATTATAGGCGTTTAAATAAACTAACCAAAACACCAGTATTGACAGTTTGTAATAAATACTTTAATCGAAGGAAGATTACAAATTATTATTATTATTAATTAAAATAATATAAACTACTTAATAATAATAATTACAACTAAAAACGAAAAATAAATAAAGATAAAAGAAATTAAAAATAAATAAAATCTCCAAATCACAACCAACGTTGCCACGTTGAATGGCAATGCCCAAATATTGCCCAGCCCTTTTGTCTCCCAAGCTCGTCAACCTGTTTTGACAACGACGCCTTGAAAAAATCCTGTGAACTTGGTCCCCATGGCCCGAGAATTTCAACTCCTAAAGGCACATCTTCCAATAAGCTGGGTGTATTTCCACCGTTTTAGGTTCGACAATTTTAATTAAATTTATAATATAAACTCCCAATATTCAGCTTGGTTTAGCTTTATATCATCCTGCATAAGGGTACTTGCCTTTAATACATCATTAAAATATTAACTAACAAATGATACGATGGTTAGTAGTTATTGATACATAAATATTTTAAATAATTAATTAGAGATAAAATATTGATCTGTTTAAAGATATCTAGTTCTTTTATGTTTTTTTTTAATTTATAATAATTTATAATTAATTAATTAGTTTAAATTAATTGCATTTAACAACGATAATTATTTTACTGTTTAACATATTTATTGTTATTATTATTTCGTCGGTCGGTTCCATTAATACCAAAATTAACGTAATTATACAGTATTTAGTTGGTGAGCGTGGTTTTAAAAGTTACTTTTTAAACCAACCACATTAGGTCACTAGACCGAGACACTATTATTTTTCTCTCTCCTACATATACAACGAACCCGACACCCGCACGGTGAATTATCTCCTTGTTAACGCTATTTTTTTTCCACTTTTTCGGATGTATAAACATTCTATTGTAGACGGAAGCGGCTGATGATTACAGTTAGATGTACCGGCATTGGTAGACCTTCGCTATTTGCACTCAGCCATATGTTTATGGCTTATTATATATCGGGGTAATTACAGGATTGCTATCAAGGAAAATAAGACTGGATTTAATGCGTGAATGAATAGTTACCAAGGTTCATACGCATTGCTTATCATTTATTTAACCTTATGTTTCGTTTATATTTTCCTTGTTGTAAAAGAAGGCTTTGTTATATCGATGTCTTTGTTTACTCGAAGGAAAATGTATATTAAAGTTATTTAATGCGCTCTCCTATTGTACAAACATTTATATCTGCGTCATATAGTAATGATATGAGTAAATATTATTTAGTTTTATGAAATAATATGTAACGAATAAGTTGAAATTATGTAGCAAGTAACGTTCTCGCCATTTTATTAAATTTTGCAATTTACCTTGACCGTGATGTGGCTTGAAAAATATTAATTTTAAGATCTAAATTACTAATTTAATTTAACCAAACCTTGACCAGATTATTTTAAAAATAAATATTGTAATCTTTAAATACGTTTAATAAGTTTAAATATTAATTACAGACAAAATTATGAAATTATATTAGTTGGGTAGCGCGACGCGGCGACCGTCATTACTTCGCTACTGTCAAAACTATTTGTTTTTCTAAAGCCGCGCGCGGCAGGCACGGACTACTGCCCGTTCGGCCTACATCCGTCCCGTTACAGTCTCCCCCTCTAGCCCGAAGTAGGTGCCCCCACATCTCGGGCTTGCCTAGTACGGGGTCTACCCCTCTTGCGCTTTTCTTGCAAGGGACCTTCAACGTCACCTAGGTAAGGAACCAAATTCGACACATGGTACTTCCCAAGACTTACACCGTCGCTGACGCGCTCCAGAAGATAAGTCACGGGCCCGACGACCTGCTGTACCCTATACGGGCCATCGCGTCGTGGTAGAAATTTGGGCGTTTGTCCCTTATTGGCGTCATTTGCCCCTTGAGTCTTCAACAGCACCAAATTACCCACCTTAAACAATGGCGATTCACGGCGTCGTACGTCAGCGTTCCGTTTCTGGTTTACCTGTGCCTTCTCGTGGGTGTCTCGGGCCTCGCCGAGAGTCAATACCAACCTTTTAAGGTGAGGGGTAATAGATGAAACAAAACTGTCATTGTCCACGATACTCCGCATGTCTGAGATAGTATCGGCTGGAGCACGAAGTTCTCGTCCGAAGGTCAGGAACGCTGGAGAGTACCCAGTGCTCGCCGTCATCGCCGAATTCATCGAAAACCGTACGGCAGCAAGGTGCTTGTCCCAAGTCTCGTGTTGCGTACCTACTAGTATCGAGAGCTGCGTCTTCAGATCCCGATTTTTTCTCTCCACGGGGTTTGCCTCCGGACGGTAATACGGGGTTAAAGACTGACATATTCCCATAGCGTGACAAGCTTGCTGCATCACCCCGCTTACAAACTGGACCCCGTTATCACTGATCATGCGACGCGGGACTCCAAACCTGAGAAAGACCTCATCGATCAAGACCTTAGCACATTCGACTGCGGTAGCCTCCTTCAGAGCAAACAATTCGACCCATCGACTGCAATTATCTTCGACTATTAAAATCCATCGATTCTTGTCCGCAGTCACTGGTAAGGGTCCAAACAAATCGACCGAGAGTACTTCAAACCGGCGCGTGGAAGCTGGAGTCTGCAGGAGACCTGCAGGTTTCTTCGTGTCCACTCGGTAGCGCTGACATGCTGTACAGCATTTGATGTACTCTCCTATAAACACTCGCATTCCGGGCCAATAAAAGCGCGCAGAAATGCGTTCTAACGTACGTTGCACGCCGAAATGCCCTGCCGTCGGCGCGTCGTGGAAATCTTGCATCACCTTCGACCTTTCGTGTTCTGGAACCACAAGACATGCTTCTTCTTCTTCTTCTTTTTCAGCAGAGTACCTATACAGGATGCCGTCAGACATTACGTATCCGCGGTCTGACCATACTCTTCCTTTAAACGGATCGTCAGTTTCCTCAAGGTCATTTATTATTTTCTTTATTTCAGGATCTTTCATCTGGTTAATGCGAACGTCTGTGTGACTCCTGGGCGTAATGTCTACTGTAGCTAATCCAAGGTCACATTCAACTTCGCCCTCGTATGGCGGTCTAGACAACGTATCGGCTATTACATTAGCCTTGCCTGGGGTGTATTCAATTTTCATATTAAATTCTTGCAGTGTCAATGCCCATCTAGCAAGTCGTCCACTGGGTGACTTAATACTCATCAACCATTTCAAGGGCTGGTGATCCGACCTGATGATGACTTCCGAACCCTCGATATAGCCTCTATATTTGCTGGTTGCCCACACTACTGCCAGGGCCTCTCGCTCTGTTGTGGAATAGTTCCGTTCAGCGCTAGTCAACAAACGGCTAGCGTACTCTATAGGTCGCTCGTCGTAACCCTCCCCCTGCATTAGTACAGCTCCGAGACAGTAGGCACTACTGTCGGTCCTTAGAATGAACGGTTTCGATTCGTCTGCTTGCTGCAGGATTGGCGCTGTGATCAGAAGATTCTTCAGCTTTTCGAAAGCGTCTTGCTGCTGGGCAGTCCAGGTCCAAGCGCTTGACTTCTTAAGTAAGTTTGTCAGCGGGCGTGCAATCTCCGCATAATTAGGTATAAATCGCCGAAACCAGCTAGAAGTTTGAATAAAACATTTTAACTGTTTGACATTTTGTGGCGACGCCATTGCTGAAATGGCAGTCGTTTTACCGGGGTCCACCTGGATACCACCTGGAACTATCACGTGACCCAAGAATTTAACTGAATTCCGAGCAAAGTAACTCTTCTCACGATTTACTCTGAGGTTAAACATTCGTAGCCTGTCGAAAACGGCTTCCAGGTCTAGAACGTGCTTCTCGAAAGTTTCTGAGAGCACTATGATGTCGTCCAGGTACGCTAGAATACTTATATCCTTGAGGTTCGACTTGAAGCGGTCGATAAGCCTCTGGAAGGTAGCTCCAGAATTGCGTAATCCCATGGGCATTCGCTTAAAACGATACGTGCCCAATGGAGTGGTAAAAGCCGTCTTGTCTCTGTCTTCCTGCGCGACGTTGACTTGGAAATATCCGGAACGAAGATCTAGGGTGGTCATAAAGTTTGCAGTTTTAGCAGCGTGTAGGACGTCTTCCATCCTCGGCAGTGGATATCGGTCGGGTTCCGTAACCGCGTTTAGCCTTCGATAGTCCACGCATAGTCGCTTACTTCCGTCCTTCTTGGAGACGAGAACGACGTTGGCCGCCCATGGCGACTCGCATTCTTCGATGACGTCAGCATCGAGAAGTTTCTCCAACTCCTTCTCAAGAATCTCCCGTCTACTTTGAGACATGCGAAATGGCGGGCAGGCGATAGGTTCTTGCTCATCACTTACCTTAATACGGTGGGACGCATATTCCGTCGCAGCACCGTTAGTGGCAAACCTATCGGCGTAATTTGTTATAAATTGGGTAAGCCTTACCTTCTGCTCGGTCGCAAGGATGTTGCACTCATCAGTCCTTAATTGCAGACCAGAAATATCTACCTTCATCAATTCTGATAATGTGTAGGTCGGGGTAAATAGGTATACTTCGTGGGGCACGTCAGCGAAATACCATGAACCTTGGGCGACGTCCAGCACTAAATTTGCCTGTTGAATAAAATCGCGCCCTAAAAGCGTCCTAGTATCGGCGCCGGGAAGTACCATGAACGTAGTTAATATTTCGCGTCCTTGTAAAATAACAACAACGTCGGCCGTAAGAACGGAGTGGATATCGGCCGAGCCGTCTGCAAGGCCGATTCTCCGTTCCGTTTCGATAAATTTCACGCCATAGTTTTTAAGTATCATATACAACATTGGGCCGGCGATAGAGTGAGTGGCGCCGGTATCCACCATGGCAACCCCTTCTCGACCCAGAACACCAATGTTTACAAGAGGTCGACAACAGTCAGGACTCCCCCTATTCTGGAAGTCCGCGGCGTGAAAGTCGGCCGGTTTCGAAGAGACGTTATTATTTTTGCAGATGTCGCACCGCGATCTTACGACACCGGGCTGGCCACACCCATAGCAACGCAAGGTGTGCGTTGTATTATCGGGTTTAATGTTCGAAACATGTTCCAGGTTTTTATCGGATTTACTGGTTTTATTACGACAATCCGCGGAAGTGTGACCAAAATATTTACAAAACCCGCATCGCACTCGATTACGTTTTGATTGTGTAGTTTTGGGACTAGAGAGGTTAGTCGAGCAATCGTCCGCGCCAACACAACGCACGGATTTAGAAACATCGCCCGCATCGATAAACGGCGCGCGGTTAGGGGTAGACAGAGCCTCGCTGGCGTACTTACATGACGTGATATCACCATAGGACTCTTCCACCCACCTTACTTTAGTAATAAGATCTTCTAGGTCGTTCACCGCGTCACGTGGTACCCTTTTCCTTATTTTACTATTTAAAAGTCCGTAAACTATATCTAATTTAACAATTTCAAGAAGCTCATAAGGTAACTTAGCGAAGAGCGCACGAATCTTACATACAAACACTTCACCTCGTTGTTCACACTGTTCACTCGCGAATATTTCTCGAAAGATTTTGTATGCGGGTCTTTGCATTCCATACATCCCCCGCATTCGAACCACGGCATCACTCCAGGTCGCGACGGTCTTCTTAATCCCCTGCCACCAGACGGCGGCCTCGCCGGAGAACAGGATCGGCAGTCCTCGCAGAGCGTGCTCGTCGCTGACGTTCTCGCAGTCCTTGTAGACCTCGACGGTGTCGATAAACGCTTCCAGGTTATTGGGGCAGGAACCGTCGAAGCGTGCGGTGCAGCGGGTGAGCGTGCCGCCGCCGCTGCTGCCGCCGGCCGGGCGCGGCTCTGACGGAGAGGGCGATGCTGCAGAGTTACTGAAGACCGGCGAACCCGCGATACTCTGGATGAGCATGCGGTTCGCTTCTGCTTGTGACTTCGCGAAAGCAGCCAAGAATGATTGAAGCTGGTTCTCGGTTATATGGCTCGAGCTGGCACTGGCAACTGGCGCGTCGGGCGTCGTCGCATCGGATTCGCCATCGGATCCGGGACTTCCCGCGGCGGCGCCATGTTTTTCCATCCGCCGGGTTGTAGGCATTTTATGACTCGTAACTTATGAGATGATGCACTACGACTATACGGTGATGATAATTGTGATTCGGCCACTAGTTGGGACGCCACTGTAATCTTTAAATACGTTTAATAAGTTTAAATATTAATTACAGACAAAATTATGAAATTATATTAGTTGGGTAGCGCGACGCGGCGACCGTCATTACTTCGCTACTGTCAAAACTATTTGTTTTTCTAAAGCCGCGCGCGGCAGGCACGGACTACTGCCCGTTCGGCCTACATCCGTCCCGTTACAATATTTATTTTTTCAATGGTATCTTTGGCTTTGGCTTTGGTTATTTAGACTCGGGTACCGGGTCGGGACACAGTATTTTAATTGTGATATTTATCGGATTCAGGACGCTAGAGACATTTATGAGCTTGCCACTTGTCATGATGGGCCTATAGTAAAGTTGGCTTCTTTACAAAAAAAGTGGTTCCTGCCTCCACAAGGGATATGGCCGTGATGATACTTGAAATATTTTCACTTTAAAAATGTAGATGATATTTCGTTAGACACACCTTTACATCTCCGTTACTTTTGTTAGCCTATTTTATTTCATTTCTTCAAACCACATATTTTTTTCACAAGCAGATCAGTAATAACTCAATCCAATACAAAATATATATATTTTATTTATTTTCATATGTAACATTTCTATTAATGTCTTGTATTTTATATACAGGGCTGTTTTATATATATATTACAAGCAATAGCGAAAAATACTTAAAGTAGTTTGTCGCTGATTTTGAAAAATTTATCCTGTAGTTATATACGTATACTATATATATATATATATATATATATAATATATATGTAAACATTGTAATGTTAGTGTATAAAATAAAATTGCATCTAGGTACATATACATATCTCTCCACACCCACAAAGGTTGATTATTAGAAAATGCATAGTCATCAAGCCCGCCCGCCTATCCTACATCTATGGTAATATTAATAAGACATAAATTTTCCGAAACCTACCTATAGTGTATGAATCATAGTAGTCACAATAATAACTACAATAAACAATGGTTAAGCCCATATTTTGTAACATTGTATAGATTAATAGATAATTGATCTTCATTTTATTTCCGCATTACATTAGTAGTACCTAGTAGCATATTTCTAAGAATTAGGTACATACTTGGTAGACGGTACGAATACTATGCACAACTTATGAATAATTATAGAACCTTAATAATAGCTATAATACGTGATCGCTACTAGTATCAAGCATAATGCGTCTTACTAGATACCTATTATGGGTAGGCGACGAGTTAGTAGACGACTATTGAGGTTCTCAGGGCGCCTTCTAGGGGAAGTTTTGTTCAGATAAAATCTTTTGGGTAACCAGTTACTCGCATACTTCGTATATATTTAGTTTTTATCGCCTCTGTATTTGTTTTTAGTATTTTTTTATTATTATAGTTTATTATATACTTACGAGTATTACATTTAACATTCGTATCATTTATTTATTGTATAATATTATGTGTACCTAAAATAGTCTTCTACATTAAGTAAAAAATAATTATGTAAATTATAAAAATATTATTTTTTTATTTACACATTATGGACCTTCCTATTTAAGAGATGCAGTGAACTCAAAGCTGTCAGAAAAAGCTTTCATTAGCTTTAAGTCCACATATTGGAAATTTTACAAAGTATTTAATAAATTAGTCAGTGTTAATAAATTTGTCACATTAGCATGAGCACTTGGTTGGTAACCGGGTCGCGACTTTTAAAAATAGAACCAACTAACATCATAACCGATCAAACTCATGCTATCTGTAGATGTAAAACGTTTGGTCAACGAACGTTGGTACCTCCTTAGCTTATAGTACCGAACTACTATCATAATATCGTAATTATTTTCTATTTCAGAGCGTGTCCAGATATCAAACAAATATTTGTATTAGCTCGACCAAAGAAACAAAAGACTGTACTACAGAGAGCAGCGGAGTTAACAGAAGAAACGGTAGCTTTACTTCTATTATTATATAAAATATCAGTTAAAAATAAAGTTTCCTCAGCCTTTTTAGGAATAGATTATTAAAATAATATATAATTTTGTTTTAAGCCACGTGCTTGGTAGTTAGCTTGTCACTTTGTTATTTCACTTTTATTAACAAATGTCAAATGTGCGTTAATTTAATCATACTTGAAGAAATTGTCGGAAAGAGGAGTAAAAAGTTAATACTTCCAATCGAAGACGTTTCTTTTACTTTTACTTACCTTGATCTTAATGTGTTTTGTCAGTCTATATCAATAATTATGACAATAACTTAATAGAGATTCTGTTATTAAGCGCAAACATTATATACTGGAATCCCTTAAACTGTCAGTATAAAACGCTATGAAAATTGGTATATTCGTTTAAAGTTTTCCACCACAGATAAAGTTTTGCATGCGTTTATCTTAATAATTGTTTATTATTCTATTTTTAATTTATTAGGCGCGGTGGTGGTTCGGTTGTTAGAACGGTTTCCATCCAACAAAGGTCGGTTTAAACCCCCCATGTCCATGTCCATGTACCAATGAGACTTTTATTACGTACTGCAGTCATTGATTTACAACACCACCGTTAGAGCACGTTAAGTCCCGGTTCCACTAATACCAACTTGTGGAATTAACATCAGAATCTCGCCAACCCGTCTGGCCAGCATGGCGAGTTTAGGCCAAATTCTCCAGATATATGTTCTGAAAGGCCCATCTACAACAGCGGAGGTCTAGAACGCTGTCCAGGTGGAATTTTGTAATTAATTTTAAACTAACTTGCTGATGAGTTAGAGACTTGCATTTTTTAACTTTGCCCCATGTTTTTGTTTTTAATCTCAGAAGTATTTTAATGGCTATCAAAAGTTACCGAGTACGAATTTTCAGGATAATATAGAAAAACTTATAAATTTAGAATTGGTTTTATCCCTCATAAGGATTAGAGAAATTATTTTATTCTTTTCAATCCGTTGTTTTGGTTTTACTTTATTTTTAAATAAATAATTGTATGTATTAATAAAAACATGGTACATTAAAGTTTGTTTTTTATATTTTTATTGTTATTCATACTTACCGTTTAGCGTTATCAATTAATGTATATTTAATTTAAATATATAATCTTATTTTAATTAATTTATATGTTGTTAAAATAATTATAACGTTTTTGATTTGATTTTGAAGTTGCATGGGTGACTTATGATCATCAAAAGTCTGTCTAAAATTAAATAACAGAATCCACTATTTTGTCAATTTTGCGCTTAAGTAATGGAATATGAATGCTGATTTATCTTAATAGAAGGTCAGCAATAAGTATTTTTCTCGGTGTAGCTATATGATTTTGTGATATCATAAAAATGACGATGACAAACAGTAGGCGCCTGCTCAAGCAGTTGTTTAATGCGTTTTAGAATAGTGGTTGCAAAGCAATGACTCAAAATAATACTTTTTGTTACAGTTATACAACGGAGTAAAAAAAATGTATCCAGATTTTGCCAAAAAAATTATAGTCGTTCCTGGAAACATAACAGAACTAGGCCTGGGCCTAAGTGAAGATGACAAAAAAATAATTACTGATGAAGTAAGATTAATTATATTATTGTTAGATTTTAGGGTTCGATTCCTGGTTGGCTCAACATCATTTATTTATTCTATTTCTCTAGTTTGGTACGCTAGAGACATCGACGAGCTTGTCGTTTACCATGATGGGCCTATAGTAAATGTGAATCCGCTTCAAAAGCAAACGTAAGGGAATTTCGTTATTTACTTCAGAGCTTACGCCAAAATTACAATATACCGGGTTTGATTTTTGAGACGGGTCAGTAAGGGCCTTAAATAGATACAATATATGTATGAATGTTATATTATATGGTAGGGTAAACATAGGTAAAGCAGAATGATGAGCAAGTTCGAGACACCATTCTTCTCTTCCTCTTTCCCACACACAATCAACCCGGGTTCTCCGTGCCAGCACCAGCACGTTGAATCCATGGAATATTAACAAATTTGTATTATTCTTTGCGTTTAATATAAAAATTACTTCGGTTGCTGCCTATTCTGTTTCTTAAGCACGAACGTTATATAAGTAGGTATATAATGGAATCTGATAACTATCCTGTACTCGTATACTATATATGTCGATATTAGAGTTCATATTTACACGGGCACTAGGTCTAGGTCTAGATCGAGCGCTATTAGAGTTGATAATTGTTTAATATTGTGTAATTTAGACGAAAGCTCTGATGTATATACCAGAACCTACTAATACTAATAAACCCCACGGGCGCCGTTGTCTACCCAGCACATTTAGAACCTAGGGAGTCTTCGACTGCTTTATATAATCAGTAAACTGAAGTAGCAATTGGCCTAAAAACCGAATAAATAATAAACCACCCAAAAGTATAATTTGAGATTAATAAAATTTTTTTTTAGGTGAATATCTTCTTCCACGTAGCAGCAACAACTCGTTTTGATGAGCCATTGAAAAGTGCTGTCCTGACGAACGTCCGGGCGACGCGCGAGATTGTAGCCTTAGCATCGGCTTGCAAGAACATTTCTACTTTCCTCCATGTGTCCACAGCATTCTGCCATTGTCCCTTGCCTGAAGTCGCAGAGAAGTTCTACCCCAGCCCGATACCATACGAGATCATGATCAATATGGTAGAAAACACAGATGAAGAAAGATTAGACAGAATAACCGAATCGTAAGTTTCTTTAATTTGTAGGTACGCAATATATACGTGAAATAAGGACAAACAAATAAAACTTCTTTTACATTTATAATATTAGTATGGATCCAGATATACCGATATGTTAGCAAGTCGAAGACTAACCGTAGTCTTGGTCATATAAGACTTGGCCAGTCTTGGTCTTGGTCTTGCTTTGGGCAAAACTATCGCGTAGCTGGATCCAGACTTTGGCTTATACCTCTGCAATTGGAAATAGGACTCGTTCCAATTACACACGAATTAATAAAATTTATATCCAGCTTCCTTGCGGCGTAGGCAGAGACAATTGCCACTTATCACGATCTATACATACTATTTTTTCTATTTTTATTTTAACATAATACATTGCTACCGGAATTCGGTTAAGTCGTACTCGTAATTTATAATTATATATTTTTTTTACACATTTATGAATATTTAAATATATAAATATTTATCATATGTACATGACATTAATTGTACCGTCTGGAGAACGTTATGCAAAGGCAAAGAACAGATAGGAGGTTAAAGTATTTACAACAAACACTTAAATAAATAGAGGTTATTAATGCGGCTGTAAAGGGGCTTTGTCAATAACTTAAATGTACCTAATAAATAAATAATTAAAAATATGTCAATAACTTAACTAAATAATACTTATTATTGTTGCAGCTGTAAAAAGACTTAAAAGTAGCCAAAAATGAAATAAATACAAATGTGTCAATGTACTTAACTAAATAATACTAATTATTATTTCAGCTGTAAAAGGGCCTTGACAATAACTCAAAAAAACCAATAAATAATATGTAAATGTACTTAATTAAATAAATACTAGAGTTGCGCCGAATATTCGATTGATATTCGGTATTCGGCGTATCGTCATCTTTCCACTATTTGTATTCTGCCGAATTATTTGGTTTTGTTGCCGAATATATTCGGTTTGAGTAGTATAAAACTAAAAGACAACATTTCTTATGTAAGATTTATGTTGTATTATAAGTCAAAGAAAACCTATGAAGAATGTGTTGAATAAAGCTAATAAAATAAAGCAATTAAACTTCAAATAATAACAATAATAAACACTATAACAGAGATATATATATATAGAGATAGAGAGATACTATATAAATATTTTATGTTAGAACCTGTTTACGCGGCAAAACAATGAAATGGTAAGCGAATAATTCAAATATCCGGTTCGGTAAAGGTTAAACCGAATAGTATTATTCGGTGAAACCACTATTCTCTAATAAATACTAATTATTGTTGCATCTGTAAAGGAGCCTTGTCAATAAGTTAAAAGTACCTAATAAATAATGATTTATAATTTTTTCAACTTAATTAAATTAATTGTTAATAATTATAAAAATAAGTTCTAAAAATAAAATGTTACGGCTGTATAGGGGCTTTGTCTAATAAATTATGTGAATCTTTATGTCATAATTTTATCAGTATATGTCACTGGTAAATGCACACTATACTATGTTATCATCCCTCAGCGCTTCATCTACAGTGTAATAAGCTTTTTGTATTAATAAATATATAATTATTTTCTTGAAATCATTATGTTCTAGACATTTCATTTCTTTTTACAGATTATTATACAACTTCACACAGTTACAGATGAAACTTTTGCTAAACTTACTCAATCTGGGTTTAGGTTCAGCTAACGATTATTTTTGTCGTGAGGTACTTCTCATTGCTCTAATGTGATATAAATCCATGTTTTACACCAAACATTGAATTATGTATGTGCTCGTCAAAGTCAAAATATTTAATTCCTTAAAGGCTTCTTTGCAACTGTCTCGTATCTCTTTCGCTTTCATCGATGTTAATCAACCTTTTCATACATTCCCTTTTGTATTGTTAGCTCTTTACTGCACCTTCAGCCAGTAAATATATAATATAGATAAATTATTTCTATTGCAGATTAATAAAACCCTGGCCTAATACGTATACATTTACGAAAGCTATCGCAGAAGACGTGATAAAACAAATGGCGGACAAACTGCCTGCTGCGATTGTACGACCCGCTATCGGTAAGAAAATTATATAAAATAGAACGGAATTGATCTCAATATCCATGTCAATTTTACTTTTATTAATCAGATTAGTTGTTTGACGTGAAACGGTCGAAAAAAAAGGTTTCAGAATTATAATAGGTCATAAATAGATTTTGAAGTAATATATACCCCATACCCAATCATCAATTTTACGGATAATTTCTGCTAAATCACATCACAATATCTTAATAGGTTGTCAGGTTACACATCACGGTAGCCAATTATTTTCTTTCCTAGGTTCCAAGAAACATTTCTGTAAAATTTAGGTATATAGTAATTAAGATGTAAGTCATACTTATAGAAGCCTATTTTACAATTATAATTAGTATGGATTTAGAACAGTAAAACCTAACATGTAGAAGTGGCTACCACCGAAAACTGTAATCAGTCCCTATTGATCTATGGACTTATGCAAGCCTAATATCCTTTTTCACAGTGCGTTTGAAGGTCTCCAGGTGCAGAATTCAGCTTTACTAGCTCTAGCATGTACACACTCCTTATCAAATCGAAAGCTTGAAATAAGTATTTTAGACAGCTAAATACGAGTAAGATGCGATTTAACAGAATTACAAATTACTAGCTTGGAAATTATAAAAAAAAAAAATACACGATTATATTTACAAGATCATTATGTGTCTAGCGTACCAAACTCGAGAAATATCACAAATAATTTATTGTATCCCAACCAGGAATCGAACCCGGTATGACATCTGTCATAGCTGGTTCTAATAATTATTGCATATGTTTCAGTCGCTGCTACATACAACGAGCCGGCTCCGGGGTGGTTGGATATGAGCAGTATTTTTGGTCCGAGTGCTGTAAGTATATTTACCAAAAACCTTCTATACAACAGTAGCTCTAGCACGCAAAAAATCTGTTACGTAAAGTTTCATACAACTTGTAGGTACAAAGAGTAGGTAGTAGTAAAGAGTTCTCAATTAATAGTTTGGTTAAATCGCACATCATGGCACTATCCAAAATCCCATACTTCATATTCTTGATTTAATAAATGAAGTTCCCGTTTGTGCACATAGAATAACATACACTGTCTACGTTTGTGCGTCATTAAACGCAACTGTTTGTCATTTTCTTTGTTTGTCATTTCTATTATAAAAAGTAGCAAGTTAAGCTAGCAGGGATGCATTTGTTTGATATTACTAGATTTTTGTTGTTGTAAAAGTGCCTACCTACTCGTACATATCTCGTAGGGATATTTTATTGAGAAATCAAAGTACATATATATCTTTACACCAAATCCCTTGCGGGTTAAGCAAAGACAATTGAGCGCTATTTGTCACGGTCACGAGATCAGCGAAAGTGGTCGCTTTTTTAACATTCATCAACCTCTTCATACATGCCCTTTTGTTTCGATAGCTTTTTAAAGCACCTTCAGCTATTGTTTTATTAATTTGATCGTAATATGTGAGTCTTGGTCTGCCTAGTATTAATATTTTTTTATTAATAAACAATTTGAAATTGTATTTAATGACGTTATTAACAGTAAAGTATACCAGCCTACTTTACTGGCGGTCCATCATGAAATACTTTTGTAAATCTAAACTAGTTCTCCCCGTTGTAGTCTTAATCGCTATACCTCGGCGGCTATCTGTAGTAGGTTGTATTTTTTAGGTAATAGCAGGATCGGGTACAGGAGTGATGCACTGTTTCCTGGCCGACACCGCTTGTAAAGTTGATCTGGTGCCAGCAGACTTTGTCAACAACGCGTGCATCACCGCCGCCTACCGAGCCGCAATGGACTACCAAACCGGAAACAATGAAACCAAAATCTATACCTGCACATCGAGTAAAAGGAACTCTGTCACTTGGGGTACGTCATGTTGTACATCTTCTTAAGTGAACTTCTCAAACGAGAAAATTATATAAATATTAATTATTTAAAATTAATAACTGCCTTCGTGGTCTAGCGGTTAAGTCCGTGGATTTAACTCTGAGGTACCGGGTTCGATTCCTGGTCAGGACACAAAAAATATTTATTAATGTAAATAAATACATTTAATTAATATTAAATTTATTTGTGATATTTCTCGAGATTGGAGACATCGACGAGCTTGCCACTTGTCATGATTGGCCTATAGTAAAGTTGGCTAAATGTGAATCCGCTTATATAAGCGTGGTTTCTGACCACCCCGAAAGGGAAACGGTCGTGATGATACTTTTTTTAAAATTTAAATTAATAAATATTATTGTGCCCAGAAAATTTAACCTTAACTGCTAGACCATGGAGGCAGTCATTAAAATTATATGTTTATTTGCAGGATCCATATCGGATATTTGTAACGGATATTGTCGTTGGATGATTTCTCCTCTTGCCATGTGGTACTGTTTCAACGTCATCCAGCCGAACCGGTTCATCCACGTCTTCCTAACGCTGCTGTGGCACACCATCCCGGCCTTAGTTATAGACGGCTTGGTCATGCTCGTTGGTAAAAAACCCAGGTAACATATTCAGTTTATTTTAACGTAAATACACTGAACATGAACTCATATATATATACGATTATACGAGTTTTATACATTACAGTCCCTAGAACGCAGCATCCTTGACCTCCACTGTTGGAGATGGGCTGACCAGAACATATATTTGGAGAATTCGTCCTACACTCGTTACGCTGGCCAGACGGGTTGGCGAGGTTCTGATGCCATTTTTAATTTTTATTAACTATTCCAAAAGTTGGTATTAGTGGAACCGGGACCGACGGCTTAACATGCTCTCCGAGGCACGGGAACGGTGGTGTTATAAATCTATGACAAATGTACGTAAGAAAAGTGTACTTTTCATCGGTACATGCCGGTGGGGTTTGAACCGACCTCTGTAGGATTTTAAGAAAAGCGTTCTTACAATTGAGCCACCGCAGCGCCTCCTATTATTGATTTTTATATATATTTAAGCTTTTGTTATAAACTCAATTTAAATATATTAAATATATCAATAAAAAAATCTATGTATTCACCTGCGGGTGCCGACCCATCGCGTATGGAGAGGAGAGGACCTATTAAGGGCTAACCAAATACTGGGTGAATCATAATTCAGTATGTAAGATATTTATTATAACATCCGCTTTTACATAAATAATTGGTGCAGATTAGATCTATAATCCACAATCGTGCGAAATAGCAAAAAATATTTCTACTAATTTCGTTCACCTATATTATTCTGTAAAAACAAATTAAATATATTGAGAAAAGTAGGTAGCGTTGGTATGCTTCTGTTTGGGCTTATGGTCATTTATCATTCTTACGGCTTCATCCATGATCAACATTTTTATATAGGTACGCCACGTCATTGGTAGTTAGCTTGTTAATTGTCACGGTTATTACATACAATGACGTACCTCATACATTAAACACATGCCATAAGATCAGCCTTTCTGCAACCGGCCATGAAAATGTTACAGTTTCTTTTTTACTCTCAATCCAAATTAATTAACAAACATATTTGATATGTTTTTCAGGTATCGCAAGTTATACAACAAAATGTATAAACTCAACGAGCTCCTTTCATATTTCTGTCTCAACGAGTGGGTATTCGACGACACTAACATGCAACAACTTTACAAAACCTTGCCAGAAGTCGACAAGCAGATCTTCCAGTTCGACATAGAGACCTTGGACTGGAAGGAGTACATCCAGATCTGGTACCTCGGCATCCGAAGGTACATCATTAAGGACGACTTGAAGAATACCAAAATTGGCACCACGCGGCAGGTTTATTTTAAAATCGGCCATTACATCATAGTAGCCATGTATATTTATATATTTTACAAGATTTTGTCGTTGGCTTTTTCTTTTGCTTTGTGGATTTTCTATTAATAGGTATGAATTGTGTATTAGGGTAGTATTTTTTTATTAAATGTATTTTATATATTATTATTAATTGTTTTACTTTATCTTTAAATAACCATATATTTTGCCCAGAAAGTCAGAACGTGGATAGTCAGAAAGAGGCGTGCCTTTTTATATAAGAAGCGAGTTTACATATAGCCAACTTTACTATAGGCTCATCATGACAAGTGGCAAGCTCGTCGATATCTCTAGCGTACTAAACTCGAGAAATATCACAAGTTAAATAAATTATTGTGTACCGACCACGAAACCCGCTACGAGAAAAGTGAAAGCTATATAAAAATACTATATATATATATAATATAAATAAGAATAATATTATATTTATTTCAAAAATATTTAAATAAAAATAAACTAAACTTGGCAGCGATTTGGAGCAATTTTTTTATTTTATTATAATTTATTGATTAGGTTTATTTTTATTATTAGTAATTTATGTTTTAAGATATAAGTTTTTTTTTTTTTAAATTATTGTACCTCAATTCCATCGAATAAAACTTTATCAGTAAGCACTAAACTATAAATCAAAATTGTCCTCTAAAGACGTCCCATCCGGGATGGTCCCAAGGAGGCTGGCAACATTTTCCATCTGTATAGCTAATACGTTGGCAGAAATAATTGCCAGCCTTCCTGTCTCCAGACCTTTTCGTCAGCCGCTTTGACAACTCCTTAGTGAGGCGCCTTACTGAAGGTCCCTATGGGCCAAACAAATAGAACAACAAATATAGGAATTAATTTCTGAATTAGTTTTTTTAGTATTAGGGATCGAACTTTAGGCCACGATAATAGACATGTCACATAGAAAATTTAACGACACAAATATGCGAGTGGAATAGAGATTAATGTTTTTTTAATAATGCGTCTTGAGAATGGTGGCTAAACTTCATGTAAAATTCAAGTAATTACAGACCAACTATGAGTAGTTTTGACAGAAAGCGAGGTGAGCCTAAAGAATAAATTATAGGCTGTTAAAGATAATTACGTGACTGGAAATAGATGATAGATGAAAGAAAATACGTTTATCGATCGCAAATTACAGTTATACAGTCTTTTTAATAATCATCATATGTATTCCAAGTAATGTACAAAGTTTTAAAATAAAAAATAATCTAATAAAAATATACAAACTAAATAAATAAAAACATATACCAATGAAAAATTTTTTTTTACGTACAATTGTCATAGATTTACAAATCCACCGTAGCCAACTTGTGAAGTCGTTAATAAATTGCCATTAATTTGAATTTAGAACATCGCTGGTCTGGATAGCACGTTAACACGACTAAATTTTCTACATAAAAATCTTGTACACTGGAGGTCTAATATATACTCGTATCAGTAAAATTATGCCTTATCAATACTTAGTTCTAAATCGAGTAACTTTATTGGTACAACACCTTTTATTAAGCAACAGGTACACGAGTCTCTATTACTACTGCATTTATTATTAATCTAAACACGGCGAAACAAAAGCGGAATATTAGCGAAATCAAATTCTGACGACTGTTAGTTAGTCCCTAACATTATGCCGGCATGACAAAACATTTTTTAAATTTATTTTCTATAAACACAAACGTAGTCAAAGCCAGAGAGCGGTGGTGGCTCGGTTGTAAGAACGCAAGAAATCCTAAGAAGGTCGGTTCGAACCCCGGCATGTACCAATGAGAAAATGTGTGTGAATGTATTTTCAGACCCACTTCTGGCAAGCGTGGCGAGTATAGGCCAAATTCTCCAGAAAATTCTAGAAGCATCTCTAACAGTGGAGGTATAGGAGTGTTCTAGATGCTGTGATTAATGATGATGAAGTCAAAGCCAAGACACTTCGGTACCATAGCCGCTATTTCTTGATAATAGTTTAATCATTGGATTATGAATAGCTTTCTATATTATTAAAAATCTGATATTTGTATTTATTATCAAAGTTAAACTAAATTTCCTGATTTAGGACATCATTGTGTGACTTCGCCGAGATGTGGCTTCTCTAAGCGTGTTCTACCGGCTATACTATGGTGAGTGCTCCGAAGAACTCTATAACCTAATCCCTCCCTCTCCATTCCGCAACCGAACCACACGCTCAGGTCAGAATATGCACCCACATACCGTAGTCACCATCCCTTCGCGTACGTATAAATTTGGGGACTCATACATCTGTCGTACGATAAAGATGTGGAATGCTCTTCCAGCCTCTGTGTTTCCACTTTCCTATAACTTGGAGTCCTTCAAGCGAAGTGTGAAAAAGCATCTAGTCAAGCCGGCATAGTGTTATGGACTGATGGCAGTTACGAGTATCTGACTTCAGTTGCTAATATTCATGGACCTTGCGCGCCACTTACCATCAGGTGGGCCCAAGGTCACATGTCGTGCTAGTATAAAAAAAAAAAAAAAAAGATTCGCCGAGATGTGGCCTCCATGAGCGTGTTCTACAAGATAAATTGTGAGCTCACAACATTATCTCTTCTTCCCTATTTAGCTACCCACCACAAGCATAGCCCAAAATATGTACCCCCATACCGCAGGGACTATCTCAACGCTTACAAATATTTGGAGACTCTTACATCTGTCCCACGCTGAAGATCTGGAATGCTGTCTCAGCCAATATGTTTCCCCATTCCTATAACCTGGAGTTCTTTTAGCGATGTATGAAAGAGCATATTTATAGGCCGGCATAATGGTAGCGACTAATGTCGGACGTCAGCAGATGGCCTCAGTTGCTTCTATTCTTGGCCCTCGCGTACCGCTTACCATCAGGCGGGCGTGATACTGTGGACCAAAAGCTGTTAGCCTAATGATTGGATATTAAAACTGACACGGGTCATTTATTATTGAAATATTAAGTGAGGCCGTGCCTTTAACATTTAATTGTACGAGTAGTTTTACGGTAACGTATAAGAAAGCAAAAAATACCGCGCAGTTTATAGGAGTAAAGTCGTTTGTTCACTGCCACCGTCACTGGGACGTCACCGTCAACGAAATCACGGCGCGCCGAATTAGCGGTGGACGGTCTGTCCACTCTACAGCCTACGTCCGTCACCTGAACGCCGACATCCCTTCCGCCGAACAAAACTCGGCTCGAAAAGTCGTGGCAGTGACGTCTCGGTGACGGCGGCGGTAGATAAACGGCCCGAGTATAGGTAGGGTAGAGTACACGAAAAAAGTATTGAAGCTTTTTGGTATCAAGTTCTTTTTCTTTCGTAACCGATACTTTTTATCCGATACTACTAAATAAATTAATGTACAATAAGTGTCCTGTTATGCCCGTAGAGGCGACCGGTTCGGATAGTGGACGACGTTGAGTCACGGTCCTAAAGAGCTCCATGACCTTATCCCTTATCAATTCTGCAACTGACCCATATGCGCAGGAAAAAAATATTCACCACAATACCTTAGAAACGCGTATAAATTTGTAGACCCCGTAAAAAGTATTATTGATTGCATAAAATTCCATGATATATAGAGATGGAACGTCAAAATAAGTTTCTCTATATGTATACCAGATCCATGTACGCAGATTATAATTAAGGTCGTGACACTATTACCCGTGTTAATGAAATTAAGGATCCTGTACCAAGTCGCAAACGTTATTAGTGGATTTCGTTATTTACTTCAGAGGTTGCGTTATAATTACAAAATATTACTCAATTCTCAACTCTATAAGAGCTCGACCTTGGCATAATATCACTCCTTTCAAGGTGTATCTGAAAATGTAAAGCGTATGTAAATAAATAAATGTCGCACGCTAAAGATGTGGAATACTCTCCCAGCTAGTGTGCTATTTCTATAGACCTAGAGTCTTCGAAGCGAAGTTTGTCAAAAATCTTTTGTTAGGCCGGCAAAGTAGTAGAGATGATAGAGTATATTGATGTCTCTCGTTAGTGGCTGGCGTCAGTTGCTTCAATTCCTAAACCTAGCTTACTTTTAATATCAGGTGGGTGCGATGTCACATGTATAAAAAAAATCTGACCAATTCGACTGTTAATTCGTACGAGAGGCGTTATAATATTATAATATTTCTTAAACGATGATGATTTCATTCTTTCAAAGAGCGGTTCTAAGAAAGCTTTCTATATAATCCTAATAAGGTCGGTTCGAACCCTGGCATGTACTAATTACAAATACACTTTTCTTACGCACATTTGTCATAGATTTATAACGCCACCATTTCCCGTATCTCAGAGAGCGTCTTAAGGCGTCGGTATCGGTTGCACTAATACCAACTTGTCGAATCGTTAATAAATTGTCATTAAAATTGGCAACAGACCCTCTCCAACCTGTCAATCAAGCGTAGATATTGTAGGCCAAATTCTCCCGAAATTTCTGGAAGGCCCAACTCTATCGGTGGAGGTCTAGGACTCTGTGTTCTAGGGACTGTGATATATATATTAAGAATAACTTACTATCTCGTCAAATACAGACAATTTTAATACCTTGCTGGGACATTTTAATTAAGGTATAGAGTAGAGCCGCTGACCTGCAATGTACATATAGGATACTATTTATCCGATACATAGTCGCAAGTATACCTAGTATGTATTCTTATGATTCGATACCGTGTCCTACCTGAGTATTGGTGATTCCGGGTCAACCTGTGAACCTTCGTCTCTCGGTACCAACTTTCACGTTTTGTCGACAGGTAAAGTAGGTAAATAGCAAATTATTAGATAACATTGCAAACTGAGACCAAATGTTCATACCGTCGCGTCGCGTCTTTACAAACATAGTTACTAGCCAAAATTCGTATTTGTGTTAATAATAAGGCTATTCATACTAATATTATAAATGTGAAAAAATGCTTTGTGTGTCTATCTCTATATGAATGTTATATTATATCAACATATGTTTTACTGGCCTTCACGTTTATATTACTTTACCGATTTTGATAAAATTTGCCAGAGATGTTCCTTGGAACCCTTAGACAGACATAGGCTATATGGCATCATCAACTGACAACGATATATGACTCCGCGGTCATATAACCGTCTTTCTGTTTAATTGGTCTTTACGGCTATACTATTTGAGATATTTTAATGAAATTAGGCAGATACATTTCTTGGAACCCAGGGTTGGACATGATGTCAATATCTAAACATGACCTTCATCCTTTCGACTAAGATAATTTCAACTTTTATGACAATGTTATTTACAACAACGAGTACCTACCTATCTATGTAGTTATTGTATTTCTATATATATGGACTATAGTTCGCTCGTTAGCAAGTAACATAATACTAAAGCTCGCTTCAAGGAACCTTAGTATGAGCTTAGGAGCAACGCGTCGTACCTCCATGGAACTTAGTATGTGAGTGCCCAAGATGGTGGTCCGCTTGTGATGAGATATGTATCGTGGGAATACATATTAGAAATATAAATTATTTTTACCTATGGAAAACAAGATATATGAGGTGGGCTGGCACTCTCAATATAGATAGTAATCGCTATCCAACCGATTTTGTTTGGAAAATAATAGAAATAAGTTGCCACTTAAAATTTAAAAGGTTCAGGTCGATATCATTACTTTAAAGACGACAACGGCGACAGTAGCATAGTGATCGCTATCTATGTCGAGACCGCCGCCCCTGGACAGTAAAAAGTGTAAAATTTAATTGTGTTTAGGAAATAATTGAAGTACCTACATAGGTCGTTGTTTTAATACAAAGTTGACCACCCGAGCGGAACCGGTAACACAAATATGTTAATTATTGTATGCTATTGGAGTAGCACAAACATCTTGCTGACGTTGAACAATACTATAACTTAAAACAACAGACGTATTATATGTTGTAGGATTAAAAACATTTTTCTTAATTAACATCCATTATTATTATTATTCAATATCTATTAAAATATACCAATTGGTCCCAAGTTCGGTCAACTTTTTATAAAAATACTTTTATTTCGTTAATAGTTTTATACTCGTATGACTATTGTTTTTATTATTAAAAGAAACATTGTTTTCTATTTTGTCTATATTATAGTATAAGTATATTTATAATAATATTTAAATAAAATTGATTAAAAAACTAATTATAACTAAAACTAAAAATACATATGAAATTAAAACTGTTCTACAAAATAAACTAAGGGCTTACCACCAGGGAGGGTACCTAAAACGCTTGCCGCATTTCCTCGTTGAATTATTATGGACATATTCTGTTTTAGGTAGTTATGGTATTTGGGATCGCCACACTCTTGAAAAATTCGTTTACCCAGCTCTTTTATGAATTTGTGGCTATCAAGAGAATATACCCCCATTGTTTGGACCCCAAATGCCACAAAGTTAAAATTTTGTTTAATGCTATTATATTTAATATGCAGATTATCTTTTGACATGTTTAATTAATTTTTAGGATGCCAATGACTTGACAGAAATAACCATAGTGACAAGCTAACTACCATTCGAGTAGCGATTATCAAAATATTGATCAGAGATTATTTTAATCATCCTTTCTGAGGTTAATATTTTTAAAATTGGATTTTTTATTATTTCACATATTGTACATTCAAAAAATATAAATTGACGGGACTGACAAATCATTTAATTTTCAAGGAACATTATTATTCGATAAATTAAAACATCGTGAGTAATCCTAGTTGAATAAGCGTTTGGCCCGACTCAACCCTGTTATTTATTAAAACAAATAAATATAAATTTGACTTGTGCCACTTTTCTCTGCAGTCCAAACAAGTAGGTGAAGCGGATCGGTTTGAAGACCAGTCGACCAATCAATCCGACGACTATTGCGTAATGTACTCACGAGTAGTAGGTACGTTATGTGTAAAGACGACTTTAGAAAGAAATTCCACTAACCCTTTACTGTCTATAAAATGATTGCCTACCTGTTCAAGAAATATATTTAGTTGTATCTCAATATTTATTATAATTAACATAAAAATACAATTAAATAGGAAACATTATTAAAAATAAAATAAAATAGATGGTCTGATGGTAGGCGTCTGGATGGGATGTCGTTGATTCCATTTAAATGAGGCCGTGCACTAGTTTGAGATGCCTCAAAGTGAAAATCGCACGGCTACGTTTGTATAGATTAGATACCTACTATCAGACTGAACTATCCCCGACGGTTGAAGGATTGTTATGAGCGTTTTTAAATAGTTGTTGGTAGTATGTTCGAAAGTAAAAATCTGTGAATAATGAACGTTATAAATTGAAAATTAAAGAAGAAAGAGTATGGTAACACTGATATATGTATAATTGAAAACATTGGGATGCTTTTAATTTCATATATAATTTCAAGCATTCTCTACAGAATTAAAAGCATTTTAACTGCCTCGTGGTTTAACAGTTAAGACGAGAACGGGTTCGATTCCTGGTCAAACACAATAATTTATTTAATTTGTTTGTGCTATTTCTCGAGTTTGGTAAGCTAGAGACATCAACGAGATTGCCACTTGTCATAATGGGCCTATAGCAAAGTTCGCTAAATGTGAATCTGCATCTTAAAATAGCATGGATTCTATAGTATTTATTTTATTTTATTTAACATATGACTCGAGTGAATAAACTGACAGTTGGAGTGTACAGCAGATTTACAACCTATAGGTTTTAAATGAGATAAAATTGATTCAGAAACATCTTTAGAGCGATTTAGGATGCAATTCGTCTAAAAACATTACTGACTGCAATTGGTCGAAAACCACCACCTTTCTTCTGTAGGGCGCAAAGAGAAGCGCCATAAAGGAACCTTGTGAAATCGTTATTTATCGAGCCGGTCAACATAATATTTGTCAAACTACAGAAGTGGTCCATCAGCCTGGTTCCAGTGGCACCGGCTGAAAAAGAACTAACGTCTTTTAAGATTTGTGTCTTGTGGTCTAAGGATATCAACGCCGTCAGAGGAAACATAAACAGTAGGTATCAGGATGTGGGTGAGGAAATTATATTGGTTATAACGAAATCGGATGCTTAGCACGAATTGATTTAAGTGTTGAATGATAATTCGGAGCAAACTTGTCATTAGAAAATAAAAGACGAAGACCACCTCGCGCATCACCATCTGCAACTTTCGATTCAATCTTTGTTATATTGATGTGGCGTTTTGTTTGTTTATGCTCTGGAAGCCCAGAAGTATTCAAATTATTAATGTTGTGTTTTATGGCGATAGTAAGTGATATTTCTAAGTCTATATTTTGTGGTATGCAGAGAGCATATATAAAAATAAAAATCTGCTAAGCCTGGATAGAATTGTTTTCAATGAAGCTAGCAATTATTGTCACATTAGCAGCCTAATGACGCCTTTCTTTTGGGAATCTTTTGAGTACTTTATAAATTTGTCTATGTTTCCTAATAAGTTCTTTAAAGTATAAGTATATGTGAATTGCGGCTAGAGGCTAACCAATTGGTCGGTCAGATTGGCGACCCCCTTGTGCAAATGAGCATAATCAAAGAGTTCTTGATCCTTTCTGATATTTTTTATTACAAACTCTGAGTCTACTTAAGTGTTAATATTCATTTGTGAGACCTCAGCATCAGCGCACGTCGGATATAACCAATTACAGTTATTAAATAATTAGAAACAGTAATTTCTAACTTTGGCTTCACCGCTATACAGTCAGATTCCGCAGCCGCTGCAGGCGGTGCAGAGAACAGCCGGAGAGTTTTGTGTGGAACCGGGGTACCGTACTAGCACGCAGTGGACATGCAAAGGAATGAATGTTGTCTTAATAGAAACGAGTTAAAATGATAAAATATATCTATAAGCAGCTATAAGTATATTAACAAGACAGGTTGGCGATGAATATAACTAAACTCATTTCTTTCAATTTGAAAATAATTATTATTTAATATTTAATGCCGTTAGATACTATCTGACAGCCAATCTTAGGACAACGTGGACCATTTTAAATGTAAGGTAGGCGTGAATTAATAATACCAACTTATGGTAAATACCATAAAAAAATCTTACGGCTGGACCCGTTTTCAAGGTTTTTGATTTGTTGGATTTGTCTCCGTCCCGAGTAGCAGAATAACCATTAATAACATTGAAAAATTTACGAAAATCTATATATGTATTTTCCCTATGTATTTCAAAACAATCAAGGGAACATATTAAAATGGATTCGATTGATATTATACGATAAATTAAATACACAGTTGCGAGCACTGGAGACCTCTGGAGTTACCAGTGACAAATATGCGAAGTCTGAAGTCGAATGCGAAGAGAGGATATTAATGGCTAAAACTGGCTTTAGTAGTAGTACTAATATAAGAGAGCCGACCGCCACATGCATGTTATCAGCAACAAATAAAGATGAATCTTATTTTAAAATAAAGGAAGAAAAACGAGATGCATTATTATAAATAAATAATAAATAAATATTTCCAGACAGGTCACACAGCGCCATCTAATTCCGTGGTAAGCTACGAGGCTTGTGTTACGGAAACTAGATGGTTGATAAACTACATATTATATTTTTATTTTTTTTTGTAAATATATACATATTATACATATAAACACCCAGACCGAGACAAATTATACAATGTACAACTTGCCCCCGGTGGGAATCGAACCCACGACCTCCCGAGTTCACGCAACGTTTGTTACCACTAGACCACGGATGCGGTCATTATTATGTAAATATATGGTGCAACAAACCCTCACACAATAACATCCAATGATTCAAGTAAAATAAAATGAATTTAGAGGAAAAAAGGAGCATATTAGAAGCAAAAAGGGTTGCTATATATGTCGAAAATTAGGTCATCCAGCAAAAACATGCATTTCATTCCCTAAAACTATCAAATAATGAATCGTTACTGTGCCAAAGTGTTACGTTATTACAAACTATTATTCTACAGGTTAAATGCAACAACAATGTAATGAAGGTACGCGCACCTGATCGACTTATAATTGGATTAATAATGTATGTATTTTTTTCTTCATTGATATTTTACTTTCAAATTGTGTTTTTAAAAATATTAATACAAGTATGTACCAGATCTCTCCTATTATCAAAAAATTATATATATATATATTTTCTTGTTTTCTTATGTGACTAATGTTTTATTTTTGTATGACTTATTATTCTTTTTTCTTTTAGTTGGGAGGATGTTGAGGTTGCGTTTTTATTTTATAAATGTCATCTTTTAAAATAATAAAATAAATTAGTCACTTTTACGTCAGATCTTGCATAAGCAACACGGTATTTTCTATTGTGATTAAATAAAGTTATGATTTTCCTGTATAAGTATATTATTGTATAAGTATTTTAGTTATTAACATTTAATATTTATTTGATATTCCCATTTTAAATTAGTTATTAAATGCATTCATAATCCCTGCTCACGATCACAAAGGTTAGCTGTTAGAAAATATCACTAGACAATAAGCTCGCCTATGTAGATTTAAATGTTTTTTTGTTTATTTTGCAATAATATATAGTTTTTTAATACAATATATTTTCCTAATTTGTCCATAATAATTAAAAAAGTATCTAAATTTGTATTTTATCCTGTACGGATCGAGTATGTCCGTTAGTAAAAGGAAAAATGAAAACTAACAAACAAATACCATATTCGCACTTTCAGATTCTATAGCATTAAGGTGACCATGTGTCCGAATTTATTTAGCCACTCTGATCCTCTAACCATGCCCTGTGACATAGCCCAGCTTTTTGTCATCTGGGGGTTGACTTGATCCTGGTATTCTGGGAGCTAAACCTAACGTATTTATTTTATTATCCATGAATATTATAATTTATAAAATTTACGCTTTATTAAAAATATCAAACTATATACAAATACATTAATAGCGGTATTGTAATTAAATTATAAACTAAAAGCTTATTGAACAAAATGCATGCTTTATCGTTCCCGGGCTAAGCACTTTGACGTGTCGTAGCCTAGAGCTTTAGTCCTACGAAGTCCTAGCGGAGATTGGAAAGCGTGTGGTATTCCTAACCGACATATAAATACTCGAAACGACCACGGATTACGTACTGTTACGTAGCATCTATAGCGTTGCGGCATACCCAGTGAAAGTGGTCACTCGGCTGTGGGCCGACTTGCGGGCCACTTGTATCTTCTACACGCTGACATGACGTAAAATAGGAAAATTTGCACTTACCGTCATAGACCCCAATTTAAGTGTACTTCAACACTTAACAAGGTAAGTGGGCTTTTTATGAAAAAATATGTTTTATGTGTGCGAGTGTTTATAATAAATTCTAAGCTAAGCTTTTTATTAGATGTGATTCTTCCAAATTTTATTATAATTTTTTAAAATGAAATTTAATTTAAAATACATACACATTAATCAAGTAACCGGCATATCCAAATACCTATTTCGTAAAAGCTTTGCGTATTAAATAATATAGATATATAACATTTTAAAGCTATAAGAATAGGTAATCTTTATAGTAAACGGAAGTAAACTATATACTTCCAAAGCGAACTTCCAAAAAATATATATTAAAATTTATTAAATACATTATTTATTTCAGACTTAGACAACATTTTTAAAATCGCAATATTAAAAATGACGGCAGAAACAATGACTATCCCACCGCCAATGGAAAGGTAAGTAATCAAGAATAACTTTTAAAGGGTTTGTTTTTTCAATCGTCAGACGTGAGTAATACAAATTAACAGAAGAATAAGTTTTTCATCTGAAGACTGGAAAAACTAAAAATTTAAGTAAAGTATCATCGCGACCGTATCCCTTATAGGATGGGCAGGTCAGTCCTCTTTTATAAGAAGCGAGTTCACATTTAGCCAACTTTACTATAGGCCCATCATGACAAGTGGCAAGCTCGCCGATGTCTCTAGCATACCAAACTCGAGAAATATCACAAATAAATTAAATTAATTATTAGTCCCGAGCAGGAATAGAAATCGCTAACTAATAGGTACATGGTTTTCGAAGGATGATTAAATTAATTCTGGATGTTTAACATTTTGCTATACGCCAACTAGGTTGTCACTTTGATCTTTATTTTGAGATCAGATTATTTGCCTTGTTTAAAAGTTGTTTAATTGAACTATCCTTTTTGAAATTAACGGTAATGTATATTGTATCATACATTTTACTTTAATTGTATTTTTATTCTAATAATTATATTAGAACGAAATGATACGCGCTTCTGATTAACGATTTTCCTATATGTGTGCGTGTGAAAAATAACTAACTACTAATTGTAACAACGTTATACGTGTTTTAGTTAAGTAACCTAATTTGCGCGTGTTTACTATTTTTGTTTTTTTTTTATTCTTTTTTAATTATAAACTACTTAAATAGCAAAACTTTTTTTAAAACTATAAATAATAAATGCCCTCTAGAAACGACCTATCAGGGATAGTCTAAGGAGACTGGCAACACTTTCCCTCTGCATAGCGAGGCTAATACGATGGCAGGAATAATTGTCAACTTTTCAGTCTCCAGACTTTTCCGTCAGCCGTTTGGACAACTCCTTGACCAGACGCTTGGCTAAGGGTCGCCATGGGTCCATTGTTTCGACCCCAAATGGCGCAAATTTATAACCTGTATCAAGGATGGCGTATTTGCGCAGCTTGAGGTTCTCAGCAGAAACTGCCGCACTTTCCGTGCTTGACGAGGTCGCTTGGATGTGAGATGGGGCTAATGAGTCTACACATATCGCATCCCACACCAGTGACTTGCCAAGTTTCCACGGCCCAACTGTCATGCAAAAACATCGCCCCGCTTAATCTCAGAGATGATCTATGATCGCGGTTACTCCAGCAGTGACAAGAGCCTTTCGAATGATGTCGTTAATGTCGCGGAATGTGGCCAGCACAAGAAAGCCCACTAGCTACTTTAAAAAAAAATGGAAAATAGAGCGCCATTTATAACGATCAACACACCTCTTTCGCTTTGTCGATATTCATTAACATTTTCATACATGCTCTTCAGTTTCGTAGATTATTTATTACACCTTCAGCCAGTGTTTTATTTATTTGGTTGTGTTGTTGAGTCTTGGTCTGCCAGGGCCTCTTTTACTAACAACTTTCGCATTATAATATGGTTCGTTAATCTTAGTTCACTCATCCTTTCAACATGCATGAACCATCGGACCATGCTTGTCTATTCCTATTTTTGTACCTATATTTTTTTCACACTCACCCTTTTGTATTATAATATCAACCTTACTGGTTCTAATATTAGTTATTACCATATAAATGTCAATGTCATTTAATGGCTTAAACATTAAATAAAAAGACGAAAGGGTTAGGAATAGATATACGAAAATAGACTGCTTTTCTATTAGAGATAAATCCTTTATTATCCATCATATCGTCATGAAGCAAAGGTGGATAATTCTATCGCATACTGCTCACTATTCTATATATAATATAATATAATATAATATAATATAATATAATATAATATAATATAATATAATATAATATAATATAATATAATATATAATATATAATAATATAATTTTTAATTTAATTTAATTTTTATGTAAAGCTATTTTTTCTATTGCATTGAACATATATTAAATTGAGCATGAACCTTAATTATCGATTTTTTCGTCTCCTGTGAAATAACAGTCACTTAATCGATGGTATCCTTATCAATAACTATTTTTGACTACTGAGTTTAAAACAAAAGTATTTGGATACAAAATCAGTATAAATCTTTAATCACAAACAATAAACTAGTTAATTTAATTGTAAAGTTTAATATAAAAATAATAATAACACTGACAGCGTTCATTCGTAAAGGATTCCCTTGTTAAAACGTTTTCGTATAAATAAACAGAGTTTGCCTACAGGCATAATATTAAAAAGATTAAAATTCTCGAATTTTCTGCAGTTTCTTTAAGTTTTTTGCTAAACTATTCATAACTGAAGGCGAATATACCAAAAACAAATAATATTCAAATTCGTCGGACCATTTTACAATTTGAGTAGCAAGACTCACGCACAGCAATTAATCTGTAGATTGTCAAATGCTGAGGTTCTGTATTTTATTCCTGGTCGAGACCACAAAAGTATTTTTTTAGTTAGTGATATTTTTTCTCATTTGGTATGCTAGAGATGTCGACGAACAACTTGGGATGGGCCTATACTAATGTAAATGGCAACTCGCTCCTTAAAATTAAGAGCGATTTCTGATCACCCCGATAGGATACTGTCGTGATAATCCTTTAATACATACCTCATTTAAATCGTTATTTTGTATCTACTTACGAAAAAAATAGGGCTACGAGACTTCCCTTCTATGAAGGTTAGAGCGCGAGATATGACATATGTTTAAAACAAACTATGCGATAAAACATTGACCTGGCACAGTATGGATAATAAATTATTCATTTGTAGGTCACCCTTTGATGTCACAGGAATATAATACGGTCACAGGATTTCCATTCTATTAGACAATTACTGTTTTGTAAAAAATATATTAATAGAACAAGTTAAGAGAAGAAAAGTTTGTATGGAATTACTTATTACAGCCATGGTATGAATAAGGCGAAACTAACACTCGTATTCTATGACATTTCCTCAAGGGCTCCTCCATTCAACATTTCCTTCCGCTGTCAAACGAAAATTAAGTCTCTGTCATTAACGCGATTAAAATAAAAAATTGCATCTAATGTACCAGCTTACGGCTGACCTTCAAAATAAAACTGTCGGCTCGGCTCTATTTTTTACTTTAATCGTAACTATTACAGAAACATTATTTTCGTTTAACAGTTGGATGGAAATGTTAAGTGGAGGAGGCGTTCTTAGAATACGGTTGTAAGGAACTAAACTACTAGATACTTAATAAAAATAATAATAAAAAATACCTACATGAAGAATTAATAAAAACTAACTAACACATATACATATACATAACACTCATACTATACGTTGTACTATACATTTATATTTATACTTTTACATTATATTCATATAAGTACATATACATATCATTTATATTAAATCAAAATAACACACACTCCAATATGTTTAAATTTAAGCGGGTCCCCCAATGCAGGTCAAACTAAACTTAAAGGGGGATCAAGAAAATTTACCATTTATGCTTTATTTTCACTACGTATCTTTTTTGTACAACTAATGCAAGTAACTTGGATCCTAAATGACAGGTCTAACTTAGTTAGATTTAGTTTAGGAGTCAGTGTGTTAATCAATTTATTTTTAAGTGTGTTAATTGTACTTTTATGAACAATAAAATATTTTGTGTTTGTATTTTGTATATTTAAAGAAATAAATATTTTTTTGTTGATTTGATGATTTTAAAGGAGCTTTAAATACTTCTAATGCTAATGTTTGAATATGTTGCTACTTCAATAATCAGTGTGGGATGCCTACTGATTATAAAAATACCATAAAATTAGCACTAATGACCCACAGTAAAAAATGGGTCAAGTATCAAATAATCAATAAAGAAATTACCTATAATTGTGATTCCGACTAAAAAACTGTTTAAGTTTAAGGTCAGTGCACATCGTACCTTGTGCTCGGTCACGCGTTTAACTGGTCTATATGTCATTCATTCTTATAACCAGAATAATTTAAGCAAAGTATGAGATATCCTCTTGATAATCTGCAAAAGTGGTAGCGACTAATTTCAGGTGCCCAGTGCCCTGACCTTTAAAATAATTCAAGCTACAAATACAAGAAAATGTGTTTTGTCTACCAGGAAGCCAGTTCCCGAAGACAACAACAACTGCCCTAGTACTCCGAACAGACAACTGCCAAAGATATTGGAACAGTTAGCCGACTACAATTCCAAAGATAACCCGGAGAGCATTGTGTCTTTTTACGATAACCAGGTATTTATATGTTATCCTAATCCTCCTTGCATCATCTCGAAATTGCTGACGGTCGTGACCCCCTCTACTGATCGCGACGCTTTGAGTATTTTGGTGATATAGCTCGTAAAAGGTATGGTAATATGGAAAGGCTGGTCATCATTGGTAAGAGACACCGTAGCTAAAGCATCATAATTATAATTCTAAAAAAAAAATTGTTTTGTTTAGTTGTAGTATGAAAGACGTCACATCAACAGACGTGTATATAACTTATCTGTAAACTGAAGGGCGTCGCAGTGTGTTTCAGTGTTGCTAATTAACTTAATGCTTGTGCACAATAATCGAAATAATTTGAAATTAATATAAGTAAAATCCATTTAACGTTCATTATCGAACTGAATTCGACTGTTACGTCATCGATTTATCCGTTATACTCGTATACGTGGAAGCCAAATATATCGCTTCTATATTTTATTGGAATTAAAAATATAAACGAGTACCTATTTCGTAAACTTCGTTTAGGTAATACATAAAGTTAACTAAATTAATTATTATATTGGGGATGAATTCCTAATGAATACTGACAACACTGGTTGTCAAGGCAATCGCCGTTTCACAGATAAAACTTGGTAAATATCTATAGTATTGTACAGGTGTGTCCAGGCCTTTAAGGGTCACACACAGATAGTCGCAGCCTTCGTGACCGCACCGAAACATTCTGTCTGTTAAAGTTATAAATTATGGCGGGAATAGTATTATTTATCAATGAAATGAGTTGGCGAACCAACATAATATAATAATTGTATTGTACAAATAATATTTGTATTTCGTCATAAAAGTCACGTCACCGAGCGACAGTCACCACGTTGCGGGGTGTTCAGAAATCAAGTTTGAGAAATGTCACAAATAAATTAAATATACATTCTGGCAATAAATACTGTTTAATACGTAGTATACTTACTAAAAAGGCGATCAAAGCAGTAAAGCAAAGAATATGTGTTTTAGACTCAAAGCGTTTTTAAACGCTACAATTACAAATCTAATTAAATAATAAAATCTAAAACACGAGGTGGGTCGTCAGCGCTGACCATCGCGATCTATAGGCCTTGCACGGATTTTTGTTTTTTTGCTTTATTCCATTTTTATTCGTAAGAAAAAATATAATGTTTATTCGAAGTAAGATACAAAAATATTAAAATAAAAAAATTCAAGAACTAATTTATAAATAAAATTCATCTAAAAATACCTATGGCATTAAAACTATTCTACAAAATAAACGAAATCGTAAGTATACTCTTTGTAGATTAACAGATAATAGAACTAGTATTTATATAATTCAACTTTAGAAAATATCCTTTGCCCAGCTCAGTTGTGGGTCAACCATGATAACAATCGTATTTATAAGAAAATGGCTTTGCATAAATATGAACAACTTAGGTAACGAAAGTGTTTTCTTACATAAAACTGTTGATTCAGGTTATATTGGTGACTGGTGGAACGGGTTTCCTTGGCAAGGCTTTGTTGGAAAAACTATTGCGGAGTTGTCCAGGCATTAACACTATCTATGTTTTAATGCGTCCTAAACGAGGGCTTTCGGTGGAGCAAAGATACAAGGAATTGCTGAAAAATCAGGTAAGGAGTTGTAAAATTATAAACGCAGGTATATTATTTATTTAGTATATACAAATTTTTTACTATTAATACTATACCTATTTAAATATAAATGAAAAAGGTACTAAATAAAATTTATTAATACTATTTAAAAATTAATAACTAATATTTGACTGTCAGATGGGCGTTGTATACTGAAGACACTTGCTATGTTCATCCATTAAACGGCGAGGCTGAACAATTTTGTATAGTAATATTCAAATATATATATATATACCCTTTACCAGTCAGATACACTATAATAGCCGAATAGTGGTTGGTATGCGCGTGTTATTGCGCAATAAAACCGAGTTGGCACCCCAGACACCATTTTTATCAATATTCTATATGTGAATTCAAAGAAATTTGCAAAGGTTGCAAAGAAATTTGTCTTCTTCTGCAGCATTGTTCCCGTGCCACAACTTCTTTTTTTCTAATTCTAATTCTACTTCTAATTCTTATAATTCTAATTCTAATTCTAATTCTAGTTCTAATTCTAATTCTAATTCTAATTCTAATTCTAATTCTAATTCTAATTCTAATTCTAATTCTAATTCTAATTCTAATTCTACTTCTAATTCTACTTCTAATTCTAATTCTAATTCTACTTCTAATTCTACTAATACTTGTGAAGTCTTTAAGAAATTGACAATAAATTACACCAGAACCTCGCTTGAACCTAGTACATGTTTTTTTGGGGTGTTTGTTAACGAGTTGAGGTGATGATGATGCTTGAACTTTGTATATTGGATACAGATTTTTGAACGTGTGAGAGCGAGATGGCCAGAACGTCTGAGCAAGTTGACAGCGATAGCCGGAGATGTGTCATCCCCGCGACTTGGCCTCAGTGAGCAGGACCTATGCGCACTCACCTCCGTCACTCTAGTCTTCCATTCAGCGGCCACCGTTCGATTCTCGGAGGCGCTCCACGCTGCAGCATGCATGAACGTCCAGGGAACCGGCTCCCTCGTCGAAGTCGCCAAAATGATGCCCAAACTTAAGGTTACAATTTTTTCGCTTTCTTCACGGGCGGTTGTTACGGCTGCCGCGTAGAGCATCATACTACACGGAATGCGGTTTATCTCTGTCTTTTGTTCTTAAAACGGATCTATAGAGATAGAGATAATAATTATTGATCTTGGAGCGTTTATATTAATAGAATCTAGAACAAGCTTCCAGCTAATTTAGTTAATTTAGTGCAACATGATGCTTTAGCGGGAAAACTCTATAGTGTAGTTTGGAAATGCGGTTATTAGCTGCGGTTTGACGCTGCATGGGGCGGTGTTTTTAAACCCATTTACCCCGAGACACTATTCTACTCCTCTTTAACCACATATGATGGATCTGGTGCCTGCTCGATAAATTAACTGTGTCTTTTATATGCTAAATGCTTGTAGATGGGATAAATAGATAGATTACATTTTGTGATAATTCCAGGCCTTGGTGCATGTATCAACAGCATACAGCAACGCGCCAAAGTCCCACATCGAGGAGCGAGTGTATCCTCCCCCGTATGACCCTGAGAGCATCATCAGGTGTGCACAGATGCTTCCCCCTGATGCTGTCGATGTCATCGGCGACAGAATACAGGTATAACTTATTACCCATTGCCAAATGTAAAGTTGCTCCTATAAAACGGATTACGGTCGTGATGATACTTTACAATTGGAATATAAACATATAGGTACACAATGCTTAGACTTGCCAACGCGCCTTTATCAAATCAAATCAAATTATTTATTTGTTTCAACACATGTAACCAAAATCATTTATTATCGTATGGTTAGTATGTAACACTTGGATATTGTCAATACATGTTTTATAATAAAGAAATTTAAAAAAATAAGACCTGGACCCAACCCAACATCAATACAATAATTATAACTAAAAAATTGTTGACATAATTGAGGAATTTGTTTTTACTTACTACTAGGTATACCTAATATTAAATTTGTGGCTGTAAAATAATAATAATAAATAATCTAGTACATATATTAGCCAGTACAGCTGTGTTCTGCAATGAGGCGTACAAACATAATTATATAGATGTACTCGTGTATATATAGGTTTAATCATTTAAATTTAAATGTGTTGTGGCAAATCAGGGCATGTTAAAATGATGAGCGAAGAAAGATTGATGAACCAGATATATAATGTAAAAGTTGTGGGTGAAAGAGGCCCTGGCAGACCGAGACTCACATATCACGATCAAATACATAAAACACTGGCTGAAGGTGCATTAAAAAGTATTCGTAACCAAAGGGCATGTATGAAGAAGTTAATTAATGTCGACGAAGCGAAAGAGGTATGTCGTGATCGTGTCAAATGGCGCTCAATTGACTCTACCTACCCCGTAAGAATCTGGAGTGAAGATATGTATGTGTGTGTTGTGTTTGTGTTGTATTTTTTTAACCATATGTATTTTAAGTTTGAACAATATGCATATATACGAGTACATATGGTGAAAATAGTATTAAAATTCTGGTTGTTGTCAAATTCATATTTAAATGTAATATTTCAATTTGAACTTAAGTCAACGTCTTATTAAACAGACTATGCGGTAAAAGTTTAATATCTTCGTTAATAATATTAAATATTTTTAGTCCCATACAGATTATACTTTTGTACATAATTTAGTAATAGAATGTCACCCCAAGGACCTCAAGTCTTAATTGAGTAAAACTAAAGACTAATGAATTCCAATTTACATGTTTTAATATTTTTTGTTTATTTAACAGGGAGAGCATCCGAACACCTACACACTGACAAAGGCGTTAGCAGAATCAATAATGTACAGCCAAACCGAATTACCGGTGTGTATAGTACGTCCTTCAATAGGTAAGAACTTACTGCTTTATTATTATGTACGGTTATGAGGTCGCTATATATACAAGTATTAGTTAACAAAATATACAGTAGGTATGTTATATTTAAGTGGGCGTGGAACTACGAGGATAACTATTTCTTTATGAGCATGACATATGAAATCGCCCCCACCTGATGGTAAGTGGTAGGGTAAGATCCAAGAATAGGGGTAAATGTCGTGAGCCACTGACGATCGACATCAGTCCCTACCATTATGCCGGCCATTCAAGATGCTTTTTCACACTTCGCTTTTAAAGGACTCCGTTATACAAATAGAGAAAAACACTGGCTGGGAGAGCATTCCATATCTTCAGCGTGTAAGTCTCCAGATGCTTAAAAAAGTTGAAAAAAAAACCAAATAGTGCATCTATTTAATTTATTATAATAACTAGTAGCTGAGCGGACATTTTATATATACGAGTACGAGTATATTAATCATAGATTTGTTTTTTAGTAAAATAGAGGAAAGTTGTTATAAATGTTTTGCTATTTTTCTCTGTCTAAAATATCCGTAATTTTATTTCCTAGAAAGTTGATAGAGTAGGTTTTTTAAGATACACTCAAATTTGAATATTCTTTGAATATATGGGACTGTGCGAGCGAAAGGGAAGCACAAGATTTAACCCCTCAATTGTAAAAAAGTTGCACTTTCGAATTAATTAATTATTAGGTTTAGGATATCTAGTCCCATCCAATGTTATATATTTCAGTATTTATAGATTATGAATGAGATGTAGATATAATAATAATATAATAGTAAAACTAAAATAGAAGTACCTTTGTTATTTTGGTTTATTTAATAGCCACGCTACGCTACAAACAAGTTCGTAAAGTATCGATTATTCCCGCATGTGTATTTATTTAGACATATTTGGTAAGTTTTAAGACTATTCATTACATAATAAATAGTTAATTAATGTCCACCGCCGTGGGAGTTCCACCACCCCTGTAATTTACTGAGAAATAGACATATGTCTAAGGATGTTTTTTTAGATTGTGTTTATTAATATTAATCATAATTTGACTTTATTTTTATCCGTCTTTCGAACTATATATTATAGCAAACAGTTTATACATTATTAAAATAAAAAAAATGCACAATGTAAATCACCATTAAAATATATATACATATATGATAGACATACTCGTAAAACAATAATAACACATTTTAAAGTTGATATAGATCGAGCACGACAGGTAACACAATATATATACATAAATGCATTATAGTTGCAATGACGTTAATAATTATTCATTAGAAAAATATTTACTAAATAGTGAATAAAACGAATACTACGGTATAAATCCCGTACTCATGGAACGATAGCTGCATTTTTCAGCTGAACTGCAATACTGATTCTTTGGGCGAAGAAGGAGCAGAGGACAAAACGTGATATTATGGCTTTTAAAGATCGTTTTGGAGCTTGGACTCCATGGGCCCAGTGCTGCAATATAGCAATTACTAACGTACAGACCTAAATATTTTTGTATTTCGTCCTAAAATAAAAACTAAATATTGAAAGTTATGTGACGGCCCTTAAACGCTGCGCGGGTCGACAACAGCGAACGGACCAATTATGTCATTGAGACAGCATAATGATAGCTTTGCAAGACTTACTTATCGCCGACACCTCCACACTTCGTCATAATATTAAATAAGGGCCGGTGACTGAATCCTTCCGTAGTGGCAATTCTTCACTTAAATAGCCGCATTTCCATACATTTTTTTTGCATTAGCATTAGCATAGAACAAATGTTTTTAAGGTATGATAAGAATTGACTAAAAACGATAAATGACCGTGTCCTAAGGCTGTTAAAATTAAGAATTAAATCGACACTGGCTAATTGACCCGGCTTCGATAGTGGTCGGAAAATATTATTTAATAACGTCAGATGGCTGTGGAGTCGCATGTCGTGCTTACATAATAACGTCTAATCGGCCAAACACAATATTCTACTATTACATATATCACAAGATCGGTGTTGGTTCGAGTGTAAGAACATTTTACTTAAAAATAAACTGTACCAATGAGAAATACTTTTGTCATAGATTTAAAACACCACCATTTTCGTGCCTCGGAGAAGTTAAGCCGTCGATCCCGGTTCCACTAATACCAACTTCTATAATCATTAATAAATTGTCATTATAAACTTACATCAGACCCTCGTCAATCCGTCTTCCAGCGTGGTGAGGTAAGCAGAGTCAATTAGTCAATGTATGATTTATATAATATGTACGAGTAGGTATATATTTATTGTTTCCAAACTACACCAAAATACATCAATAATAATACAGTATATTTGATTTTATAAGCCGATTAGCAAAATACGTTGTCACTCGCATACTACAAAGTTCAAATTTTGATCTCTAGTAAGCAGGATCAAAGATAAATCAAATATTTTGTTTAACCATACGTCGTTCTCCAGGATAAAACATTATACATACCTACGTATTTCATATTAAAAAGGACTTTTCCCTCCGCTCCGCCTCTACAGAAATAATATTGAAACTTTGCGATTTGTATGTTTATAAGAATAATTGTACAGGTACTTCTATAATTCTGAAAAATTGATGACCTACAATTATTGTTTATGAAAGAACAATTCACCTATTTCTAACCTTCCATTATTAATTCTTTATAAAATCGATATGAGCGCTGTTTCTTTTCGTCCCATGACTCTATGCAAATATAAATAACTTTCGTATGTTTATTGGTGAGTATTTGTCACTTAAAGCGGTGGTGGTTGTTAAAATCTTTTCATCAATCCAAAATGTACTCCGTATGTACTCCGACTTGTACCAATGAGTAATACGTATACGTAGGAATTTAAATTACATTTGTCATATAGTTACAGTACCACCGCCCCAGTGCCTCTATTCCAATAAATACGTGCAATTGTAAAGCAAATTGACAAATAATTTTCATCAGACTTTCGCTGACCCGTCTGGCCAGCTGCAGCATGGCGATACAATACCAATTACTCCAGAATATGTTCTAGATAGTTCCATCTCCAGCAGTGCATGTTTGGACTGTGTTCTTAGGTGTTCTGTGATGATAAGTTGTCCTCTAACCTATTTAGGGTTAAAATAAAGGGCACACGCTATTGATATTGTAAATAATGTAGTAACGAGGTGTACGGCCAATGCTGTGTGCTTTGTTTAACCTATTATTTAATAACTGATAAAATATCAGTTATTTTTGAACATGATCGATGTTTTTTTTATATCAATTCACCTCAGATTTTGAACTTTACCTTTACCCCTTAAACTGCTTTGTCTATAATCCTATGTTCTTGCTTTGGTAACAGAGTTTGTGCGTACTAGAGCTACTGAATCAAACTTAAAAAAAAAATCGTTATTGGCGTAAAAAATATACTTACATAGAACATTTAAATACGGTGCAGAACTAAACATTAAGACAAAACGGCACCTGTAATTAAACTGAATCGCTAGACCCAGGTCACTCAGCCATTTATTTACAAATTTTAAAACATTGAACATAAACGCTTTTTAGAAAAGAAAACAGAATATACATACATATGTATATCTTCACGTCAAATCCCTTGCGGGGTACCCTACTCTCATGCGTATTTTGACATATCCACGTCTCGCTTCTATACATAAGTATTGGTACCAGCATGGCATTGTGTATAGCGAGTCGAGCTTTGCCACTGACATTTCGACTGGCGATCAGTGACCCCAGGGCACCGTTAACACTATTTCCCGCGCTCACTCTTCTTTCAACATCTCTATCATACTTTCCATTCGCTGTGAAAACACTGCCCAAATATATAATTTAATTTATAAGACAGATAATATCATATACAATATACATGACATAATTATAGATGTGTAAATGGTGTCTAAATATGAGTGGTTTATTATTATTGTTTACTTAGTTTTATGTTTTATGAAGTTCTCATAATTTGAATAAAATATATCAAACAAAATGCTTTTAATTCCAGTAACGGCAGCCCTTCATGAACCGGTCCCGGGCTGGATTGACAATATTTATGGAGTCACTGGTAAGGATATTGTGAAATTATAATTAATAAGACGCAAAAAAAAACAAGAAATTTGTAAAAAAATATAAATAAACTTCTGTCTAAAATAGCATACTTCATGTTCTCGTTTCGTTAACAAAGTTTGTGCATGCTAGAGCTAAGTTTGTACCACCTATAAGTACTCGTATATCCCTTGTTTTTATATTTTTAACAGTAATTGAGGACCTTGTGGCAAAAGGAAGGCAAGTCCAAGTTTCAAAACTGCTAGGTATTAAGATAAAAGATTATTAAAAAAATATAAATATTTAGTATTTTTCTTTGTATATTTTTATTTATCTCTATAGGGATCTATCGGAACACTTGGTTACGTCCTAATTTACATTAATACAAAACAATGAAAAAAATGGAAGAAACAATACTAGAAACAATATAATAGTCGACTACCTGTCCAGATAGCGATGACATCAACAAAATTATCAAAAAATTACAAAAAATTAAAAATAACTAATAAGTCATCAGTACATTTAGTATATGTGTAATGATACGTATACTTAACCTTGATGCTTAGTTTTTATCACATCTACGTCGGTCACACTACATTAAACGATAGCTTAAATTTTTGTTCAGATTGTTGGTGGAAAAAGAGTAACGACTAAAATTTGGATCTGCCCCACTTTTGCTGCAGGGTCTTCAATTTATTTATTTTTTATAAATATTAATTTCAAATTATATCAGAGTGGTCAAGCATTATGCCGGCTTGACTGGGCATGACGTCAATTCAAGCCTGATCCCGAAAAGTTTGGATACATTTTACTGGGTTTATCGGCACGAACAGTGGATACTTCCCCGCCCCGGCAGACTGGGCAAATTACCAACATCATTCCGCCTAATAAACCTGGTGGGAACACGCTCGTACCTGTAACCCCATACTGCTACAACAATTAGAATGTAAATAGAAAGATTTTCTATAAATGAGGCTTTGTTTCTTTTAAGGTCTTGTGATGGAAATATCTCGAGGAACCTATCGTTCAGGATATTGCGTGTCGAACTACACAGTCGATATGGTTCCAGTGGATTTCGTCGTCAACTCCTGCATCCTGGCCGCATGGAGACAAGCTACTAAAGAGTTAGTTTTTTTGGAGATTTTCTAAAAATATATATTTTTTAACTATAAAGTTATTTTTACGTGTCATTGACACTTAGTTTATATAAAAGTCGGAAATATATTATAATCTTACAGAAAAATATATCAGAAAAGGGTTCAAGACTCATATTGCAGTGGATGTTGGTGCTAGAGGAATTCCAGCAAAAGTCTATTTAATGAATTGGGCATAAGCAGGGCTGCGTTAATAAATTTATGGTCCAAGTTGGAATTATACAGTATTTAGTTGGGCAGAAGAGCAGAATAGTGGATGGTTAGCGTATTGTTGCGCAATAAAACGAAAAAAAACGAGGCCTCCTTTGTAAACCAACCTATCTTTGCTAGCAAGTCCAAGACACCGTTCTCTTGTCATCTCTCTTTTCCACACACGTGAATCCATGGAATGCTTAACTAACTTAACTAATTTGTTTTCCTCTCTGTATTTTATCATGACAGCCCCTAGAACACAGCGTCCCAGACCTCCACTATTGGAGATGTTCCTTCCTTTTACTTTTAAGGACAATTTATTAACGTTTCCACAAGTTTGTATTAGTGGAACCGATGGCTTAACGTGATCTCCGAGGAAAGCGAACGGGAACAGTGGTGTTGTAAATCTAGAATCTAAAGTGTATTACCCGGGTACATGCCGGGATGGTTTGCATCGACCTTTGTAAGATATTAAGAAAAGCGTTCTTACAACCGAGCCACCACTGCGTCATTGCCTCTAGTTAGTCTCTGTCTTTAGTTATTGCCAAATACATATTTTTATTTTATTCATTATTATCACAGCTCCTTGAACACAGAGTCTTCCACTATTGGAGATGGGCCTTCCAGAAATTTCTGGAGAATTTGGCCTACATTCACCAAGCGCTGGCCAGACGGGTTAGCGAGGGTGTATTTTGTTATACTCGTATTATTATGACATCCATTTTATGATATTTGTATGGTATTTAATTGAATTAGTTAAAATAGGGTTTTAGGAATACAATGCCGTTAAACAAAAAACAGTAACATCAGAACTTTTTTGATTAATTTATTATTGGTTCTGACGCCTGGTCGTTTTTAAATAGGTATACCTAGCGGACGCCGATTTCATATTTAAAACCTGGGTATATTTTTCTAAGAGTAGGTAATTTTGTGTTTCAGTGTTGGTCACTGTCCAGTATATAACGTTACTTCTGGATCTATTAACCCGGTGTCTTGGGGACAGTTCACAGCACTTTGCCTTAAGTGGGCGAGAGACAATCCAACTAAGTAAGAAAAAAAATCCAGTTTTTTTTATTTATTAAAATATTTAACTAAACTATTATAAGTTGAGTCATCATGGCCTAACATATATATTATTTTTAACTTATATTACTTTCTTTAATTAAGTTATAATGCTGTTTGATTCTCAATAAAACATAATTATTTTTTCTTCAGATATGTAATGTGGTATCCAAACTTCTCTCACACCACATCAAGAGTAGTTAACACGTTTTGGGAGGTGACACTACATTTTTTGCCAGCATTTTTGTATGATCTAGTCCTGCGTGCACAGGGAAGAAAAGCTATGTAAGTTGTATTGTTATATTTATTTATTAATTAAATTATAATGATTTTTTCATTTACACTTGCAATTAATTGTGTCAACTAACATTCATATGTATGTAACATACGTTACACATACGTAATTATTTGGTATTTTCATCATGAATTTGGTTGTGATAGCTGCTGTTTGTGGTACTACTATTACTGATTGTTAATCCCAATTTGGACACAGGTATGCTGGCAATTATTTTTGCCAACAGATTATCCTCTACAGAAGAGAGATGTTGCCAGTCTCTATCTCTGATAGCTCGTCTCTAGATGATATTTCCGATTTATAGATTAAATGATTATGTTTAACTTATATTTAATTGTATTTTTATTATATTCTGTTATCTAGCAGAAATCATTACTCAAAAATGCATTAATCTGGATCCATGATCATCATAATGTGTTTTATAATTATGATTGAAGAAAAACTTATGTAGTAACTAAGTATATATAGTTATTTTGATTGTTATTTTAGCATGATGAAATTAGCACGAAGATTCAAATTGGCCGCTACAACGGGCGAATATTTTGCAAATCGAGAATGGCAGTTTGGTATAACCGAATGGACAGCCCTTCACTCGGCTGCTGATTGTACTACTGACGTGGACCTGTTCGCTCACTGGCCAGCTAACTACACCTGGGAGCAATATGTCGCCGCCTACATGCTGGGAATCAGGAACTTTATACTAAAAGATACAGCAGAATCTCTTCCCTACGCTAGGACTAAGTTGAAAAGGTAAGAGATTCATATCCCTTAAGTAAATCAACACCTTGCGGACTAGTCCTTTAAGAAGCAGATTAACGTATGTATAATTACTAGGACTATTATGGTAAGATAGTTAATGACATATTATAAAGAAACTGAAGCCATTGAAACATTTTCACATGGTCGTATTAAAGAAAAGTTTACAGAATTAAACTTAAAATACGGGTATATAGATATAGATAGATGGCTAAGTAATAATAATAACAAAAACACATATGTAAGACTATATGAAAAAACATGCAGCAATTATTTTTTCGCTTACATTGTATAAGAAATGAATTATAAATATTTTGTTTTACAGATTATACTGGGTACATCGCTTGCTTCAAGGTGTCACCGGATTCTGTTTGTTTCGTGTTTTTCTTGGACGGCTACGATAGATTTAATAAAAGAATCCATATTTTTACGACACTGCCACGCAATATTAGTTCCAATAATAAGGATGCTATTAGTGTAACAATCACTTGTGCTGCATCAGTAAGTACCTACTTCAAAGACAATCGCAGAAGATTTCTCAATATTCCCAAAGTATATTTTATTATTAATCATACTTTCAATAAAATTTAATTACCTTTTACCTGTATTTAATGTTGATCTTGCTATCGCTTGATCAAAGTTATTATAAATTGTAATCTCTCCACAGAGTCGCGTTCGTAAACTAATGGTATATATATTTTTAACACCAAGTAGTACAGTATCGCAATTGTAAATTGTTCATCAATTCGTTGGATTGCAATACTAGTGTTGATTTATTTCAGCTTTTAATATAATATATATTTCAAAAGTTCAAGAGTACAGCCTTTTAAAGACTTCCAACTAGAAATGATGACTGAATGAAAAAAAAAACAAAGAGAAGACCTTTATCAACAAATTCATAACTCATTAATAAAACTCGAATAGCAAACAGACAGTGATTAGATAAATATATTTTTATATAACCACGTTTAATTTAGAATAAATGTAATTTATATCATAATTTTTTATTGCTATTGAATTTTTCATAATGATCTACTGTAAACTCAGCTATAAGGCAATATAGTATTTAAACGATCTCTTTGATTAAACTGACAAAGAGTTTTTTCCATGTGTTAACTCAACTCTCAGCAGAGTTTCTGTCAATACTGTCAATGTCAAAGTAACAAGTAGAGTAGTACCTAAAAGTTATAAGAAGTGTGGAAAGTAAAAAAAAATATTAAACGTAGAATAATTTGTAAAAAATATATATTAATTCAATATAAACTATTCGAAACATATGAGATAATTTTACAGTATTGACCGTTTTGTTTGAAACTTAGCTCGTAAATGTCAGTGTTACAAAAACGAACGCGGCTCAGGATAGAGCAAAAATGTCTAAACACACCGGACGCGTACATGTATAACTGTAAGTCTATGACATACGTGTACGCCACGCATACGGCGTGTCCGCGACTTAAGACGCTTTTAAAATAAAAATGTTTATTATTAGTTGAAAGATAGAACAAGGGTGGGGAAAATCATAGCATGTTATCATATGTCACCAAATACCAACATGTCGTTAATGATGACGGGTTTCCAACGATAACGTCCTGGGATAATATTACCCTACCTAAATATACGTGTATTTGCCAGACAAATTAATGTGTACGGCATCGCTAATATATAAATAAATACTTATACAGATATATTGTATGTTAGCTGGTATTAAATAGTAATGTAATAATTAGATAATAAATTACTCTGTACAGTTAGGAAATATATACTGCTATAAAGTTTATACATACTTTATTCATCAAAGCAATTTCCAGTTATTGTATTAAGCAGATTCATAATAATTTACCAAAAAGTGTTTTAGATTAATTAAAATAATATATCAGGGTAATAATATTCAAAGAAATGGTTTTGTCACCAAGTTAACTTAATTAGAGGCAATATATAATACAAACTTACACTCTTGTTCTTAGACGTTATCTTAACGGCTCTTCCACTCAACTATACCTTCCAGCTGAGAAATGGACGGACACCTAGGTACGTCACAACGCTCGAGGAATAGAACTGTCAAACTTAAGGTACTTCGCAACATACCTTTAAACCTCCTGCGTGTTTATGTTATTATTTATTTTTTATTGAAATACTTCATTGCACTATGTACAAGAGACGGGCTTAATGCCGCTAGGAATTATCTAGCAGCCAACCTTTGGGACAATGAAACCATTTGTGTTGTGAGGTAGGTGCAACCATTAGATAGATTAATAGGTAATTCAAATTAAATCTATATATATATATATATATATTATAATACTATAAATATATTATCCGCTAATATTTATATTATTGAAACTTGTATTTCTTATTTTCTTATTAATTAGTTAAATTACTTATTGTGATAAAAAAACACATTTTAAACAAAACCAATTGTCAAAGTCATTCAAACCAGATTTCGTTTCAAAATTGTAAATAATTTTTGTGACACATGAATATTCATAATATGAAAGAGACAGACCTATGGATGTGAAAAATACCAGAGCGTGTAGTGATTCTCACATAATGAGTATTTGGAATACGACGCAGAAACGCAATCTTCAATGTAGCCAGGAAAAAAACTTATTTTATCGGAAATATTTAAAATGATAACATTTATGCCTTTCGAGGTTTGGAGAGTATACAACTAAGTATACCGATTTCCAGGATTCCTTAAAGGAACCCGTTTTTGACAGCTCGAAGGAATGGTTGAGTGGAGTACCCGTTGAGGAAACGTCTTGGAATACGGAATACTTATTGAGCTGCTTATATCTGGATAAATGTGAGGTTCCGAGCAATGTTTTCATCTATAACAGTCGAGAAAGCGGCGATAAAGGTTCAGCATAACTGCCAGTATCTGTACGATACCAGTCCAGGATTGGTAAATATACAGTAAATCAAAGAAACTGATAGTACAAGATCCGCCCTCACTACTGAAATCCACATTTTATATAATAAAAATCGCTAACATAAGCAGCGGTGATGGGTTGCCTTATGAAATATGTTCAAAGCTTATATTCTAAACTACGAGGAATATCGGTTATTTCTGAAAGCAGTCTCAGATTTTTATACAGAACACATTTTTAAAAATCTAGCCGAGAATCGAATCCGAAAGAATTGTATAAAGGGTTCGATTCCTTCAGTTTGCTTAAGTTTGACGTTACTTCTCAAAATTTGATCCTTATAAGCGACATTAGCACACAGTAATACAGAATGTTTTTGTCTTACCAAAAAAAAAAACATATCCCTAAACGTTAGGCAACCCATCACTATTGCTTTTGTTAGCGTATTTTAGTATACATTAAGTAGATTCCATTTGGATAACCGATCGCTCTTGATGTATCTTAGACTAAGAATGTCGTATCCTTACTGTCGTGTCGGTGTCGGACATGTCAGTATCGTCGGCAAACAATGAAGTAACTTGCCCGTAACTCATCCTTTACAAGTTAGGTAGAAGTAAAACATATGTAAAAATGTTCTTGTATAATTGCCATATATTTAGCTTTTAGTGTAATAATTGTAATTTGAGTCGTTAAACACTTCCTGTAATTTATATATTAGTTACGTAAATGAAAATGTAGGATGTCATTTTCTCCCGCCGTAAGGTGGCTCCTGTATTTTACAGTCAAATTGTTTTTTATAGTTGTCTAGCTCCGAAATCGTATGTCACAAATTTAATGTAAACGAATTCAACCACACAAACTTAGAATAAAAACGCCTAAAAATGAAGCGTGCACGATAAGTGAGGTATGTAAAACAGATCCTTGACGGCTTAGTTACTGAACGACCCGTAATTTCCCTATATGTGGCTTACGCAAGATAAAAAAAACTATTGTTTTGCCTCAAAGGTTACAGTCGTATCGTTCTAGTCGTTATTATTCTAAACACACCAAGATGTAAATGATATTCTAAATATGAAGTTCCGTTGCAGTCTTATTATTACAAAAAAAACGAGACTCATAAAAAACCTTGCTAGTAATATTTTTCTTTAAAATACTATGCTTGGTAGTCTAAGAGTCTGCTGGTAAAATAACGCAGCATGAAAATGCAACAACACATCATAAATTAAAATAGCGGATATAGTTAACCTGTCAGGCCTGCGTTTTTAATCATCATCAACGGTCGACTAAATGTATATTGTATTGTATACGTTGCGTATTATTTTGTACAAAGCTTGTGTTTAGTTTAACAATAATACGTGTATACTAATGTGTGTATACTGAAAATGCATTACACTATCCCGGGTAGTGTTGATTAAGGACGTGGGTCTGCTGGCTACTTGTTTAAGGCCGCAACATCCTGGTTGACATTTAATTAAATATAGATTTAACTATCAAAGTGTGGTGGTATAACTTTGTTAAAACAAAATTTAATTCGGTTGCGGTGACTCTTGCCATAAATAAACGTTTTCAATCAATTTTACTGTTTTTAATTTATTACACTGACAAAAAAGGAAATTTGACGAATTGGAAATTAGCCGCAATTTTTTTTGAGTTTTGTGTGAAAATATTACAACCCCTTATTACTCATCCTGCCATACTGACAGCACCTCGTGGTATCGTGAATATGATGATATGAGTTAGTTCAAATATACCTACATATTTCATGGACTTATCGGTGCTGCCATTGGCCTATCGTGTGTGGGAAAAGAGAGGAGAAGAATGGCGTCTCAAACTTGCGACCAACTATAGTAAGTAAAAAAGTAGGCCTCCCTTTTTTATTTTATTGCGCGATATTAGACTCACCATCCAAACCAAATACTTACTTCATGATTCCGTTAATGCCGTCTGGAAGCTTTTTCCATAAATGTATTGACGGCAGACCTGCTTAGGCCCAATTCTTTCAGTAAGTGCAAAGATTTTACTGGAACTCCACTCGTACCAACTTCCAATGCGAGTCTTGAACCCGTTCCTGATGATTTCTTCTGTGAGATCATAATATTTATTCGACTACATGTTGTGGTCTTTTGGAATATTTGATTCCCACGGACCGGTAAGTTTAATAAGGATAACTTTTTTTAAGTTCCGAGAAAACACTAAGATGTCTGGCCTATAGGCTGATACAGCTAGTTTATCTGGGATCCCATAATGATGTTTAAATGTATCAATGAGAATTTTCCAGTCTGATGCGGCGCCAAGGATCGAGGTGGGCTTGCACTTAGTTTTCGTGCTTTGCAAATGTGTTTTATTTGTAGTCAGTCCCTTTCTGGGTCTTGCAATAGAAAGACTTACTGCTTCACGGATAACATGTCTGTGCGAGTAATAGCCCTTTTCTAGAAGAGTAACGCACCCTATAAGTGTGTGTCAAGCAGTTTCTATGGCAATACCACACAATGTTCAGTTCTTTTCCCCAACTTACCAGATTACTCTGGTCCGGGAGGGACATTTGAAAATCTTTTAGGTAGAATTTTAGCAACGCCCTAGACAAATCGTACGTGCACCACTTCAGTGCTAGACTTACTAACCTGGAGAGTTACTAACCACAGGTTTCCGAAAGATTGAATTAAAAAAATGTTAGCTTGTTTCTTTGTTAGTTAAGCCAATCACGAGCCCTTCAATCTAAAAGTCAAACTTATCATACCGTATTCATGCTTTAAGGAACTTTAAGCTTTAAGAAGATTTTATTAGCCTTGCCAAGTAATTATCTATACCGCGACTGATCAGTAGGTACTAAAATTAAATCTGCGCATTTGGTTTGTGTTTAGGACATAAAATAAAAAACTGAATTTATAAAAAAAAATGTTATATTATTCATACAACAAAATAATATACCTACACCTTTAATATACAATACGTATGACATCTTGATTATATGTAAGAATAGAAGTACATATTGTATTAATGAAGAATCAATTACCTCTGTCGAAATATTTGTTTACTAAATACTTTAGCAAATATAGTATAAAGCGGATATAATTTTATGTAAAATAATATCCTATATTTAACACTTATACAAAACGGCAACAAAATACTAAAAGTATTACAATTATTTCTAAATATAATATAATAATTTTGTCACTAGCCACACTGAAATTGTTTTATGAAAGCAAAGCACCAAATCTGGCAACACAGTCTACAAGAACATTAATCAGTCTATTAAAATACACAAAAGTTAATACAAAGGAATTATACTTAGAACCACGTTTTTTTCTATTTTTCTTATGGTGATCGCACACTTGTTTGTGCCAAAAGAATCGAATTGTAAAATTTATTTAGTAAACTCTAATAAAGTCCGAATTAGCACAAACGTGCGATTTCATTGCGAGGTGTCATATTGTGTTTTCATACTCGTACAACGAATTCTAAATTTCGATATTTATCCTAATTTATTTCTCTATCATACAGCGTCGATTTCACTTGATATTTTCCAAGGTAAACTAAACATTGAAAAACTTAAAACTGATTTTATAGAGGTCAGAAATTGTACAAACCGAAATTAATTATTTCCTAAAATTTTCCGTATCAATATCAACAATACAAGTATTATACAATTTTCAACTCTAATAGCGCTCGGACTTCACAGTGTCTGTGACAATATCATCTCTAATAGCGTTGTAATATACTCGGCGGGTATACCTTGTTAACGAATTCAATTATTATAACGTTTGCCTTTAAGTAGTGAAATACGGCTGTTAGAAATAATCAGTTGCGCTAAACTAAAACTAAGAATCATAACACGTAACTTCACGCCAGTTCCCATGCGGGGTAGCCAGACGCAATTAAGTACTATTTGTCAAAGAATAATACTGGTGATATACGAGTATCTAGATAGGTACTTGTTAATCTAATTAGCTTTTACTAATGCGTAAGATGTATATTACTTACTCGATAAAATAATACAATAATAAAGATACCTTTTTGACGTTTTCGCTTATTGATAGAAACCATTAAAAATATAAAGTATCTACCCAAATTTTTCGGAGTAGGAATTATTAATTCATCCTTATACTACTTAAACTTAAAGTGATATAAGTATATATATGAATGTTATAATTTACGGGCACTCTATGGTACCATTAGATATTATCTACGGGCACTGTAGTAGGTAATTTGGGATTCGAACTGTAGGCGCTGAAGTAGGGAGTGAACCAACCACTTAGCCAGTACAACACCAGGCCCCAGAACAACAAGCGAGTTATAACATCGACGCACCACATCCTGAAAAAAAGAAAAAGACTTAAATCGAGGAACTTATTTTAAATTAAAACAACGAACAAGCACTAACGGATATTTTATATTTAAATAATCTATGGCATTAATGTGTGATGTAGGTGTAAATACAAGAAAATAAAATTTCTTAGCTTAAAATTTTTGAATTCTATTATTGTTAAATTATGTTCTTATATGTTATGTTAAATCTGTTTGATAATAAAGAAAATTAATAACTTACACTTTCATGTGTCGTCTGGCTGCAGGAAGGCTTTCGTCAGGTTCCTTCAAAATATACCGTCTCGTCGATCTGATGCATTCTTCAAAATATTTCGAAATATCCAGTCCTACAATCGTTAAAATAGTATACAATGTGACATTTATAGGTAAGAATTGATATTGGATTTAAGTAAAGTGCTAAGCCACAAAGCGAAATTTTATTCCACACTATTTATTTAGTATTAGTTATGCAAATGGATTTCAGTTGGTTGAAGATTTGAGTTCAGTTACATTGTACGTGGGCTGGATTGATTCCGAAGCAGCACACGCAATATGTAAATACTTATATTTTGCAGAAAAAATATGCGGGAATGTTTTACAATGCGGTGTAATTAGATGTTATGACAATAATACTTTACTATTATTCCACAGAAATAATACAATTTTTGCCGAAAGATTCGGGGTGCGGTATTTTAAAAACGTGTCAATAAATACACTGCATCTACTTGTATATACAGATTACATTAATGTATGACTTACCGACAGCATCTACTTTATAGTCTCGTCTCTCCCTAGGATTGAGCCGCGTCCGGACAGTCTGGGCGATATCTGATTTAAAATCCCATTGGTTGTTGGTGTAATACTCAAATACTTCGAAACCTTTACTAATGCGGCGTTGGACACGCATCAGGCTAAAAAATTACAAGAACATACTACTGCATTAATCAAATTATATATTGCAACTATAAGTAAATATACAAAATACAAATATACTTAATTAATTAATATACAATAATTATAAAAAAAATAATATACAAAATAACATGTATTATGGTATACCCATTAAGTTAAATTCTATTAATTTTCTGTTAGTATGTACTACTGGCGCGGTGGTGGCTCGGTTGTAAGAACACGTACCTTAAATCCTACGATCGGTTCAAACCCACCCGTCATGTACCAATGAGAAATTAAATTTTCTTACGTACATTTGTCATAGATTTACAACACTACCGTTCCCGTGCCTCGGAGAGCACGTTAAGCCGTCGGTCCCGGTTACACTAATACCAACTTGTGGAATCGTTAATAAATTGTCATAAAAAATGACATATATCCTCGCCAAGCCGTCTTGCGAGTGTAGGCGAAATTCTCCAATTCTGGAAGGCCCATCTCCAGCAGTGGCGGTCTAGAACGCTGTGTTCTAGGGGCTGTAATGAATGAATGTACTAGTATATAACATTAAAAATTAACTTTATAAATAGATATATTTATAGTGGTGTTTGCTATCGTAATTTGAACTGCATAGCTTTCAAATATTGACATACCCGTATAAGGTTTTAGTCCTTAAATAAATGGAAATTAGTGTTACTTACACAGGCTTATATCCGAGACAGAAAAGCAGAGTGTCGACAAACATAGCTGGGAGCCAATGGAACAGTATAGAACAAATGTTGTGGAGCAAACGGGAATGCTTCATGGATCCACCGGGATACCTTTAAGAAACACAACATTAACAATCAATGGGTAAAAACAATTTCAATAGTTCGTTTCTTTATATATTTTGGTTTCTTTATATATATTTATAAAGAACTAGGTATTCTTACTTTGTACAGTAATTATATAATGCTGTGTTTGCTATATATTAAGGAGAACATTAAGGAGTTTCCCAAAATGCAATTTAGAGAAAACTCACGTTACCATCACATGTCATCTCTTATCCAAGTACCAAAGCACAGATTAAATAAAATATCAAAGGGCTTCTTGTGTCAATGTGTCAAATTGTATAATAAACTCTCTGTAGACACAAAAAACTTAGATTATAATATGTACAAAGACAGAATTAAAACTATTCTAATCAACAAATCATATTACACCATAGAGGATGCTTTAAAAGAGGAATATATTAGGTGACATTCTTTCATATTTTTTTATTTATTATTATTTTAATTATGACATTTAGGTTACTTTGATAACAAACATAAGTTTTTTATATATATTTTTTAATTTTTAATTATTAGTTTTTAAGTGACAACGCCCTTTTACAGCTGCTTATCTTACATAGTGTAATATTTATTAATATATTTTGTGACATTTACTGAAATCTAATTTAATAACGTAGGTTTAAGTAGTATAGTAACTGACAACGCTCTTTTACAGCAGCATCTATATTTAGGGAGTGTATAATTTACATAGTCCTAATTTGGTTATGACGATGGCTGTTCTTTGCACTAATGGTCGATCTTTTGCTATCCTTCCATGATATGTAAACTGTTGATTGTATAACTGACAAAACCAAGTGTACGTCATGTATCTTATGGTGAATAAATGAATTGAATTGAATTGAATTGAATTGTTGCACAGACCGAGACAGACCTTAAAATCTGACTTATTTGCCTATTAGTTATATTTAAATACCGAGAGTAAAATTCCCATGTGTCAGTTTGTCTTAACAGGATTTAACGCATTTGCATCCCTCTCGCTCGCACAATACATATTTTTAAATATTTTTCAAGTCAGTGTGTAGTTTTGAGAAATGTAGTCTATCAACTTACAACATACTAGAGAATAACATTTGTTTTCAAAAATAGAGAGAAATCAATAATAAATGTTTTTGCTATTTTTCTTTGTATAAAATGGGGTACATCAGGCAAAGCTTTTTGTAGATATCGCTAGCGAAAATGGTACCTTGCATCACTAAAAAAAATTTTTGTAGTTTTTTATTTTTATTACAGAAAGATGTGTTTTACACTAACGGTACCTTCCTTAAAAGGCGAATTAGGAAAGCGAACACCGCGTTGAAATAATAGAACGGCAATTTTGAGATCACCATATATTTGATTTCGCTTGGAAATCTCGATTTGTACACTTAAAAGCGCTCACTTCGGCATAATATCCAGAAAATAAAATAAATGTAATAAAAATACAAGTTTTTTATGCAACTGACTGCAATCACTAGTCACAAGAATGAAGGAGGGATGTGCAGAAAAAGGACTCCGTTTGAATGCGAGAAAAACCAAGGTACTAGTGTTTGAAAGAAGAAGGATGACAACCGTGACGATAAAGATTGATGATGAAACTCTAGAACAAGTAAATGAAATTATATATCTGGGCAGTGTTTTCACTGCGGATGGGAAGTACGATAGGGACGTTGAAAGAAGAGTGAACGCGGGAAATAGTGTTAACGGTGCCCTGGGGTCACTGATCGGCAGTCGAAATGTCAGTGACAAAGCTCGGCTCGCCATACACAATGCCATGTTGGTACCAACACTGATGTATGGAAGCGAGACGTGGATACGTCAGAATACACATGAGAGTAGGGTTAATGCAGTAGAAATGCGGTCGTTGCGGCGGATATGTGGCGTCACTTTGGCGGACCGCATACGTAACGTCGAAATACGGAAAAGGGTTGGTATGAAGGAAAGCATAGGGACAAAAATAAGGAAAGGCATGCTACGATGGTTCGGGCATGTTGAAAGGATGAGCGATGAAAGATTGACGAACCAGATATATAATGCGAAAGTTGTGGGTAAAAGAGGCCCTGGCAGACCGAGACTCACATATCACGATCAAATAAATAAAACACTGACTGAAGGTGCATTAAAAAGTCTTCGTAACCAAAGGGCATGTATGAAGAGGTTAATGAATGTTGACGAAGCGAAAGAAGTATGTCGTGATCGTGTCAAATGGCGCTCAATTGTCTCTGCCTACCCCGCAAGGGATCTGGCGTGAAGATATGTATGTATGTATGACAGTTATATTAGGTACCATCTATCATGCGCCATCTATAGTGTTAAAAAGTTAGTGATGCACCCCATATTCAAGTGATAATATGCGAGAGGAATACAAAACTGGTAAACCCTCTTAAACATGTAGCTATAGGCAATTTAAAAATGTTTTCTATATTTTGACGATATGCGTTATTTTTCTTTTTTTTAAACTTTAATTCTAAGAATTTATAACGATAATTTATAATAATACTTACCACGCGACACCGTTAAGTGGCAATCTATCCATAACTATTTCACGGCCAGCATCAACCAATTCAACCCAAGTCACTTTGATTTCTGCTGAGCTCGTGAAATTTATAACATTGGACTTTTTATCTCTGAAAAAAATTATAATTTAATATATTCGTATAAACTAATGGTCGATAGAACAATAATTTTGTTGCGTGTCGCTTTCTTTTTCTCTCCTCTGATACTTCAGAAAAATCGACAGGTTTGCCTATTTGGATCAGTAAAGTTGGCTCTTCGCCAATAAGATAAAAATAACGTATTTCTTAAGGATTTTACTATGTGAAACCACACCCACCTGATAGTAGGGTAATATATAATATATACTCATACCTTGTTTGTAAATATAAATTTCAGGTCTAAAAACACACTTATAGTATGCTGAACGGGTTAACGAAATGCTTTTTCAAACTTCGCTTGAAGTATTAGTACATGTTAAAGGAATGGACACACAGGCTTCTACATCTTCAGATATTCGATAGATGTGAAAGCCTCCTTTATATTTTACGTTGGTAAGTATAAGCACAGGTCAAATAAACCTACAGGTCGCCATAGGGTTACACATCTTGTTTAGATGTTGATGTAATGTCTAACTCTGGGTTATAAGAAACATATCTGCCAAATTTAATTTAAATTGTCTCAGTAGTATAAGTGTGAAGGCGAATCAAACAAACAAACACATGATGACTTTATCCTATATTTATGTAGCCTATGTGTATATTTTATCAAAATCGGTTTATTAATATAGGCGGGAAAGACAAACAAACAAACATACAGACAAAGCTTCTTTCACATTTATAATATCGAATTATTACATACCCGTAGTCGCAATAATTCCAAATAGCGATTAAAATACCATTAATGAAGACATCCACTGGAAGGTAATCTGCATAACTGTTACTTTTGCAATACATTGTACGGATCACACCTTTGCCAGCACCTAAAAAAAATACGCTTTAGCCTTTATTTTATTGTATCGTCACGTGATTGGTGTGGATTGTTTAATCGCAATGCCGTAGTGTTCCTAATAATATAGTTTGAAAGGTAAACGAATTCCAACTTATTTCCAAACTTATTAAGAAAATATTGTTTTTAAATAATCCGCAGGGTCCCTAAATTGACTGTTTTAATATAAGTACACTATAGTTTTATTATTATTGGATTTTCTAATTTTTAACTAGGGATTACAAACCCGCAAATCGGGATCTATCAGCCTGTCTCTGCGCTGCTGGATATAGGCCTCCCCCAAGGCTTGCACTTGATACTACTTGATAGAGTATTTTTTATGCGAAAGAAAGCATTTAAAATATAGTCATAATATAAGTATATACTCGTAGCTTTAAATTATACTGTGTTGATTGTTTAATATGCCATTCGCAACCTTTCACCGGACACCCTGTACAATGAGGTAATATTGCGCACAGGTCATATTCTGTCAATATCGCTGCTATACACCAGACACATTTTAATTAAACCAAGTTAGAAGAAGCGAAATTATAAAGTAGGTACATATATTTTTTACTATATATACTAAACTACCTCCGTGGTCTAGTGGTTAAGTCCGTGGATTTAGACTCGGAGGTACCGGTTTCGATTGCTGGTCTGGACACAAAAATATGAATTAATTTAAATAAATTTTGATTAATATTTAATTTATTTCTGATATTACTCGAGTTTGGTACTCTGGAGACATCGACGAGCTTGCCACTTGTCATGATTGGCCTATAGTAAAGTTGGCTAAATGCGAACCTGCTTCTATATATGCGTGGTTTCTGACCACCCCCACAAGGCATATGGTCGTGATGATACTTATATATTTTGTAGTTTTAAATATAAATTGTGTAAGTTACCAATAAGCAATCCAACGGGTCCGTTGATGTTGTCAGTCCATCCTTGCACAGGTTCTTGCCAAATGGGAATTACTGAAACATAAATATTTAATTATCCTATAACCACGGTATTGTATCTATGTCAGGTTATATAAAATTATATTTATTTTTGTATCCTAATTTAATATATTAGGTATATATTATATTAGATAAATATATAAAAGTATAAATTTATATATCCAAAAAGCACTATTAAATAAGTTTTTTTTATTTAAATAAAATTTGGTTAAAATACTGTTATACCAAAAAAATTACGGTATTAACAGTTAACCAGTTAGTCTAAACATTCTGAAAAAATAATATATATATATATATATATATATATTATGTATTTATTTAAACTTAATTGCACAAAGTACAAAGGCGGACCTGATGCCGTTAGATATTATAATAATAATAAATAAATAATAATAAATATTTCCAGACAGGTCACACAGCGCCATCTAGTTTCCGTGGTAAGCTACAGGCTTGTGTTACGGAAACTAGATGGTTGATAAACTACATATTATACTTTTTTTTTTTGTAAATACGAGTATATACATATTATACATATAAACACCCAGACCGAGACAAATTATACAATGTACAATTTGCCCCCGGTGGGAATCGAACCCACGACCTCCCGAGTTCACGGCAACGTTTGTTACCACTAGACCACGGAGGCGGTCAAACCTTCCGGACAACGATAGCAGTGAGTACATAAGGTAGGTAAATAAACGAGTTGTTAAAATGAAGAGTTTTAATGCAGATAACACACATACATACTTATTAATAATTACATAATAATACATACATATATAATCTACCTTTATCTTTGTTTTATTATTATTCTAACTCTATTTCTAACGTTTTATATAATGCATGCTGTGAGGATGTATAATGTAAAGGGCAATGATGCAATCATCAATGATTGTTCTCAAATATAATTAGTGGAATATTCATTATTAAAATATAATAATAAATAGTTCCGTCTATTATGATGACTGAAATCGTTGTTTATACACATGGTTAAAGGATATGTTAGTTTTACTTACTAATAGACGGTCTCAGGACCATACAAGGAATGTGCTCCATGGCCTCAACGACTAAAGCCTCGCCCAATGCTTTCGTAAAAGCATACGAGTTGGGCAATTTATCAAGCAACCTGTAAAAATAAATATTTTTAAATCAGCTTGCACACACTTCTTCTTTTTAGTTCTCTTGCGTTGTGACAAATACAATACACCGCCATTTATCACGGATACCTCTTTCGCTTCGTCGACATTCATCAACCTTTCCATACATCCTTATGGTCGGGTTGACTTCTGATTGCACTTCAGCCATTGTTTTCTTTATTTTGTTTAGCTTTAGCTTGAGGACAAAATATCTGAGCTTAGCAGTTTTGAAACACTTACGGCCAGCTGTATCATTAAAATAATCTATTATCAAAACTTCAATAGGTATGGATTTTCGATGGATTCATGAATCGACCGTGTACTTCCACGTCTAATCCTTTATCTTAACCGCTAGACCACGGAGGTAGTTATAGCGGTCTACTACTAGTACATTTTACAGTAATACAGTTATAAACCTTGTTTAGCTTACTTGGGGGTTATAGCAGCGACCGTGGCTTCGTCCATCCACTCCACTGTTTGTATGATCTTGTGCGGATCAGCAGGCGGTGGATAAGGCTTCTCTTCCAAAAGTTTCTCGTGAAGATGGCAGTATGCCGTCGAGATATGAATGAAGAGCTGGAAAAAACATTTATCTTAAATGTGAGGCTAAGATATTAAGAGCATACCAATCCAATAGACAAAAAATACTGTTTATCTCACCGTTGAAATCTCAAAAAGTGACGTCATACGTCTGTGTAACTAAATTTCGAATACGAGAATGTGCTAGGTAATTTTTTACCATGACATACTTACTGCCATATTTGTCACAAATTTTAGCAAGTGTCACAAGATTCAGCGATGTTGAGAACTAGAAGTAGAATGTTTGTTTAATATGTAGGTAACTACTAAAAACGATGTGGTGTTATTTATAAGGGAAACGAATTTCACAATTTTTTTTAATTCATAACTAAATTTACAATTAAATCTAAATTACAATAACTACGAGGTCACTGATTTAGACAATCATCATCATAGCCCCTGGGCTTTAGAACAAATTTCTGAAGAGTCTGTATTGATGTATTTTGTTTTTAATAATTCCTAACCGGGACCGACGCAATAGATTACCGTGCTCGTCGTGTAGCACAAGAACGGTGGTATTGTTAATCTTTTACAAAAAAAATCTTATGCTGCATGCTGGAAATCGTACATTTTATCAATTAAAATAATTAAATTTCTTATTAGGTACTAACTTGTAACTTTTTGCACTTTTTCGCTAACTCCAGGATCAGTTTGGTGCCCCGCACGTTCAGCAGCACAGCCTTTTTCAACTCTTCATCAAATCTAAAACATATAACAATAAATAAAAAGATATGAATAACGTTTACTTAACTTTTCTGAAAGGGTGATTACATTAACTCGCGTTCAATATTTTTTGTTTAAGACAATCACGGCGTATAATAAAATGTATTGCAATTATTAATAAACAGTAAATATGTAAAATTATTATAATGACAGCGTTGGTCTCGTCATTTTTGTTGATATACTCCAAGTTACTCGTAAGAGTGAGACAACTTTTTAAAAGCGGTGATGGCCTGTAATTAAAATATATTCAAATACGCTTAAAAGTTTAGAAAAGGTCGCGTTTTGTACCCCGGGATGTAGGATTATCATTATTGTTACAGCCCTTACAACACAGCGTCCTAGATCTCCACTGTTGGAGATGGGCCTTCCAGAACATATATCTGGAGAATTTGGCCTGCACTCGCCATGCTGGCCAGACGGTTTGGCGAGGATGTAGGATAACATGCCCATACCGACGTATTTATTTTATCAACCTTGATAATATAATATAATATAATATAATATAATATAATATAATATAATATAATATAATATAATATAATATAATATAATATAATATAATATAATATAATATAATATAATATAATATAATATAATATAATATAATATAATATAATATAATATAATATAATATAATATAATATAATATAATATAATATAATATAATATAATATAATATAATATAATATAATAGAAAAACATTAAATTACTTTTAGGTAATAAAATAATAATTAAAGCATCCATAATACTTAATAATAATATTTATGTAGGTCATCCTTCCAATCATAAATACACTTTTCTTACCGAATATTCTAATTAACAACAACATTGTTCCCGTGCCCTGGATAGGACATTAAACCGTCGGCGTCGGTCCTGGTTCCACTTATACCAACTTGTGAAATACGATAAAAAATTGGCATCAGATCCTCGCCAACCCGTCTGGCCAGTGTGGCGAGTGTAGGTGGTAAATACTAGAGAAATATGTTTTGAAAGGCAACGAAAAGTGGAGTGGAGGTCTAGGAATCTGTGTTCTAGGGGCTGTGATGATGGCTTTTTAACCAACAGTGCAGTACACAAACAAACCTGATGGTAGCAGCTGCATGGATTATCATATCCACCTCGCTGATGAGCATTTCTCTGTCGGCTTCGGAGATACCAAGGTCTGGCTCCAAGACGTCACCAGAGACTATGATCATTTTTTCTAGAAGTGGTTCAACTCCACCACGAAGACCACGAAGCATTTCGAAAAGCTGCAAAAACAACTAAAAATGTAATAAGGATAATACTTATTTTATCGTCACCGTCGAAAATTAGACATCTATTACCGAAGTATTTTTCTAATTAGTTATTTCAGAAACACGTTGAATCTAAGAATTTCCAGGAAATTTGTCTTCTTCTCTACATTATATTTTTGTTTTTGCAAATCGCGATTGAATAAAACTGTTTTAAATAAAAAATGCTTCTTTTTGAGAAAACCTCAATATTGAATTTCTGATTCGAACGGCAAGAAAACTGTGTTTTTACTAACTTCCAATACGATAACCTGGATAACGGTTTAATTAAATAATATCAGTTTATTTATTCTACAAATTACTTTCACAACATAATATACACACAATATTTTACATTTTAGTTCTGGACTGTAATTCACAGCAGTGGCGTACACAGTACCTAAAGATACAATAATAATATAATTCAAATGTTCTTAAATAAAATGATACGAGTACATTTTAATTACGTTCAATGTTTTTAAATTCCAATATTTTTTTTTCATGAACCAGGCCACCATGCCTTATGCTGCCAAAAAAGTGTCGGCAGGATCTCGTGACATCATGCAATCAATGACATCCTGTCAAGAGCGCTTACATCTGCTAATATCCCCTGCATCTTCGAACCATCGGGGATAGTTAGGTCTGATGTTAGGCGTGATGAAAATTTTAGTAGAATAAAAATATACACTTTTTCTGAATAATACATATTAGAAAGAAATAATAATAATACTTGTTAGCCATTGTGTTATTGCCAAATTTCTAATGGTGGGCGGTAAAAAATCAGAGTAGGTACTCGTGCATAATATTGCCATAATTATGTACGTAATATTAGTAACAAGATTTGAAGTTAATATTATATAACTTAAAGAAAGTCAAGGTTTCAAAAAAAATACGAAATCACCAAGAGGCCTATAAATTTGGAACAAGAATACATCTCATTAACTGGTCGTAAAACTTTCAGTTTAGTGTGGCAAATTAATCAAAATTTAAAATATATGTAGTCGTTTTTTTTTGTCGAAGTTGTCACTAATATTATAAATGTGAATAATGCTTTGTGTATCTGTATATTTGTCTCGCTTCCACGCCTATACTTCTAAACCGATTTTAATGAAATTTGGCAGAATATAAGACGTCTTGTGTGCTCATATAATGATATATTTTCTAATGTAGACATATTTGTTTTATCTGCATGTAGGTATAAGAATAAGGTCAAAGAAACGTTAAAATTTATATAGGCTTTAAATTTATTATTATTTTTCACATATTTTTTTTCGTCATAATGTAGTTTATTTTGAATGACAATTTTTTGTATAATAGAATATTAATAGTTATCTCTTTATAAAATATATATATATATATATAACTTTGTACAATATATAATTATATATCCTATCTGTGGATAACTCTGTTAATTGTATAATTACCTGTACTATGTAATCTATATTTGTATTGTATCCTTATTGTACAATTGTTTGTTATTCCAAATAAATAAAATAAAAAATCAAATTGTGTTTTGGAAACCTAATACGGAAATAAGCTATTGACGTCATTTTATAACTAGGACATGTGACTCCACGGCTATTTACTTGTCTTGCTGCCTGTTACTTGAGCAATTTTAACAAAAATATTAGACATGTTGCTTGATAACCTGGGATGGCCATAGGCTATATGTAGTGGTCAGAACCCATGCTTTTAAAGAAGCGGGTTTACATTTAGCCAACTTTGTAAGGCCATCATGACAAGTGGCAAGAGGCGTACCTAGCACATATTGCAATATAGTTTTAAATTTAGAATTATAATATACTTAATGCGGTGGTCGCTCGGTTTTAAGTATAATTATCGGTCGCTGATCGAACCCTGGCATGTACCAATGAGAAATACACCATACGTATATTTGTCATAGATTTACAACGCCGGTAGTGTTCTGTCCTCGGTGTCTTGGAGAGCACGTCAGGCGGTCGGTGCCGAAACCCGAAAACCTGTCTGGCCTCACAAATTCTCCAGCAGATCCATCTCCAGCAGTGGAACTCTGTGTTTTCAAGGCTGTGGTGATGATGAATATACTTAAATAGTACAGTATAATTTTAATGTTGATTTAAGAGCCGTGTGAGTGTCGTGTATTTTCCGCTGCAATGTATAATGTCGCAAGTACATCATTATACGTCAAAGTACACAGTTTAGATTTCATAAATTACTCATCCGTTTCTTTCATAACCGCGTAATACAAGGATTTCATATTTACCTATAGATTCGTTTACACAAACCACTTTCTAGGCAGAAGGCTACCTACCTACCTATGCTTGATGCATGTATCTTTAATTAGCAATATTGTGGTTTTCTATTAATATTTAGTCAGAGAACACAATATAATAACATAATAATAGAAAAACCTTTTCAACAAAAATATACAAGTTAAACATCGAAAAGCACGTAAAGTAATGGTAAATTAAAGTAGGTCATCAATTATCCATGCTTTGCAGAGCATGCAACTCATTATCATTAACTACGACACCGATATTTTCTTTTCAAGTGTAAAGATGATTTTTAATCGTAAATGATTTTGATTGATTAGGAACTACTTATTATTGTTTAATTGTATTTGTTTTGTAATTTGGTCTTAGTTTTTAGAATTATTCATTAGTAGTATATTGTGAAGAGTTTATGTGGTAGTCTATATGTTTCAGTATGGCATAGGCTAATGTTTTGTTTTTTTTTTTTACACAGTTATTCTGTTTCTCTTTGTTAAAACTTATAAATGATGTTGCTATTATCTATTTGTTGTTGGATAATGTTAATAGTTTTCCTTGATTAAATAAATCAATGTTAACTATTAATGTTAATGTTAACTATTTAAAAAAAAATATATTATCCAGTAAGCAAAACTTATTACTGTAACTATATTATACACAGAAATTGGTTACGTAAAGTAGTTTAAATTAAAGTAGGTCATCAAAAACTTTGAACAAAAACAATAATGCTCTCTGCATGATATGACACCGAGCATACTGAATAGACTTAAACCATACTTATAATTGATTAATGACTAAAGTCACGTTGAGACGAGCACATACAATAGACACGAAAAGTTTCCAAACAGAACTTGACCGAAATCCTTATTTACATAACAAATATTGATGTCACCTAATTTTGATAAAACAATAGCGACAAACTAACGTAACTGAAAATAAACAGTATGAACCAACAAGTACTTTGGACATCTCTAAATATGACAATGATTAACATTACGACACTGACAACTGTATATCGTTGACTAACAGAGAAAACCTCGTATGTCGCATTTAAAACACATATTTATTTGTCAAAATATCTTTGGTCTTATTTGGTCCAATACAGTGTCATTATATTAATTATTAAAAACTGGTTGTTGTGTGCGTTATATAGTGATTACCAAATAAACCTTTAGATGGCCGACACATATATGGCTTTGGGGTCACATGTTGTGGTCGGATCATGACGTCATATAGTTTGTATCCGACAGAGGAACAATTCTTCCGAATTTCATCTAAGTCGATTTAGTGATATAGGCGTGACACCAATACAAACATACAGATACACAGACAAATTTTGTTTTACATTTATAATATTAGTATAGATTTATGACTACGCCAAAAAAACAAACGACTTCTCTTTTATTTTAAATTTTGATAAACTTGCAACAACTTCTTTTTTTTTTACCATTTAATGAGATGTTGTTCTTGATGCAAATTTATAGGTCTCTTAATGAATTGTATTTTTTTTTTAAATCTTGACTTTCTTATAGTTTTATAATTTTAAATAGTTACTATTTATCAAAATCAGTCCAGTAATTTGAAATGCCCAGCGTGAAAGACCGATAAATAGATATACATACACAGCTTCTTTTACATTTAAATATTAGTATAGATGATTCTACGTCTTCTAGATTAAACAGAAAACAGTCCAAAGTATTTTTTACCTATCTGTGTCTTAACCTATCCAATTAACAAATAATATGTAGATATACAATACCTAGATTGGTATATTGGTAAGCTATAACTACCACTTTAAAAAATAGTTTAGATTTACTTTGAGATATTAAACTTATGAATTACGAATTAAAAAAAATATAAAAAAATAATGGACATAAGTGGTTTTACCTCTTAACCAATTTTATGGAGAAGATGAAAGTGCAAGTGAGATGCGACCTTGAACTAAATGTAATACTCGTTGTCGTAAAACAGGTTTGCAATTACGTGGTATTTTCATTGGAACACGTTAAAGGCAGGATGCCCTTTTAGGACGTCTGTGCACGTGACCTTGTTCCCACCTGATGGTAAGCAAGGTCCAGAAATGATAAAATTTTGGATCAATAACGAACGTTCAAGATAAGTGGGGCAAGTTTTACTAAACAACCCGTGTAAGTTCAAGGTCAAATCATCAGTTCTCGGAAATTTAATTTGGTAATGACAGTTTTTTTGCAATTAATTAATTGGAAACAAAAAGTTAAATAAATCTCTACTCGTATATAGCTTTAAGCGCTTTTTTTTAACTTTATTTCGTTTTGAAAGTCGTTCGACTTGGCGTTTGTCTATGGTTTTCATACAAAATTCAGTAATAAAAACAGGCTTTGCTTTATTTGCTTTCAAGTCGAACATAGCAATAGCTTCCTTTTTTACCTCGAATTATTCCAATATTCTATGCCTTCTTTATCTAAGAGTAATCAAACACTGTTGAGATTAGTATTAAACATTATGCGTCCCGGCTTGGAATTCGCCGCGCTCTATAGTACGTGTTAGTGGATAACGCCCATAGGAATACCACGATTGTCTGTTAAAGAATTTATATTATTTACAACAACATTAATCAATCATTTCGCACAATGCACTTCGAATGAAGCAATTTTTAAATTATATTATGGCTCATTAAATTATAGAGAATTGTATGAATGAAAACATAGCTTTGCGTATTTTAAATATAAATGGGTATACTCGTAAATAACCTAACCCGTACAATAAAAAGCCAGCATTCATACAGTTTCCTTACGGGGTAGGCAGAGTCATAATTAACACATAACTCCTTCGCTTCGACAACATTCATCAACCTTTTCATAATTTCCATTTGTTTTGGGGGCTCTTAACTTCTTACCTTCAGCAAGTGTTTTATTTATTTGATCGTGATTGGTGAGCCTTCATCTGCCAGGGCTTCTTTTTTTTTTGTTACTTAATATAGGTGATGAGACAAGGGAGCAAGAGACCCCGTGACCGAAGCCCGATACATTGACATGACCAGATCCGAACCATACTTAACACCCCAGTCGAAGAAAACGATTGAGGAAAACGACGCAAGTCATTGTCATTGTGGTGAAATATGGCCTTCTGTTACGAGTATTCAAAAGAGACCCCGCACAGCACGCTCACAATGAAGATCAATGCAGAATAATCAATAATTTCTAACGTAATGAATACATTAGAAATTGTATTTGTAATACACAATTAATTAGAAAACCTATAATGTTTACACAAGTGGGTACGACAGCTTTAGTAGCATCTAATGTTTAAAACTGCAACATATGATGTAATATCTAGTAATACAATGAATATTCACTTAATTAGCAATAACCTACTGTTTGAGTTAACAAAAGTGCATCGCGAGTGCCTTAGCGCTCGGTTGCGCAGTCCAACCAACTGCAGTATTGCACTTTGGAATTGCAGTGTCGCAAGCTGTAGCCCGGCTGCGCCTTGGCACTAAATTGCAACTCGAAATTACTAAACTTTAACGAGTACTTTGTGTATACATATTTAATATTTCCATACCCTGCAACTAGGCCAAACTCTCCAGGAATATGTTTTGGAAATTCAGCAGTAGAGATCGGTAGAGAGAGTACTCGTATTCTTTAGGCTGTAGCAATATCTACAATACACATGCCAACCCGTCTGATAGCGTTAGCTTGGTAGTCAGATTGGGCCTAAATTCTTTCAAAATATGAAAGATCTATGTAGGACTTTTCTAGGAAATGTGGTGATCTACCGATTTATTCGACTTGGCCAGCGTTGGGGTTTCTTGCCTGATTTTCAAGATATCTAGTAAGTAAAAGGATATACCTAATGAATTATTCGGTCCATCATCAATGAACCGCTAGCTCATAAAAGGTTAAAATCTACAACTATATACAGAAAAAAAAGTAGGTACCTATATCACAAATTTTATACTATTAAAAATATCGGTATACGAACCTCTCCATTGAATATCTCTTCCAGTCTCTGTCGCGGATTTTTGCCTTTTTTCGTTCGCACCAACAGCACTATTCTTTTGATATCCGGACATTTTCTAAAATTAGATATAAAATGCAATAAAGTTAGTTAAGAAAAATACTGCAAGTCGCTTCATCGACAATATGTTAACTACACCTATATTTACGTTTAAAGCCGTTGATTCAAAACGCGGCGGTGCTGGGTTTGATTCCTTGTTTAAACATATTTTAAAAAGAATATATATCTTAATATTTTCTTTCATCATCAGCTTGTGTCTCGGCTGCTGGAGGTAGGTCGCCTCGCACGTGCATTTTGTTTACTCTCATCCAATCCCTGCCAGTGACCTTCCTTATTAGGATATCTGACCATCTAACTTTGTTTTAATATACGTTGAGAGAAAAAAAAAGTTAATTAAAAAATAAAAATGTTTTAACAAAACTTTACGTTTAAATTAAAGCCTATTAAGAAATTGGAATTGGTTAATTTAACAATTTTAAATTGTTTAAATACAATTTGGTAGAAATAAGTTTTTTTGTTGAATTTACTGTCTTATCATATAATGATAAAAAATTATCTAAACAAAAAAAAATGCGCCAACAACAAAAACATTTGTTAAATTATATTAACTGGCCCACACTAAACTTATCTAGTTTGATTTTTTAATGCTGTTTTTTCAGTGTATTTATATAGTATATTTTTGTCAGTATTTAAAAAAGTATGTATATGATCACGAGATCTTGACATATGGTGAGAAACCACACTTTTCCAGGAAATTGTTTTCACATTTAGCCAACTTCTCGTGTCATTGACGTACCTAAATATCACAAATAAGTTAAATATCGTTTTATCGATCTGTAATAAAGATATATATATATATATATATTAAACAATATAGTAATAAGATTTTAATTAATTATGATATAAAAAATAAACTAAAACAAAAAAAACTACTTACAAAACATAATTTAAATATAAATAATATCCGCGCGGCATGGTGGTAAGAACGCAGGCCGCATTTCCTCACTGAATCGCTATGCTGATTCTCTGGGCGAGGAAAGAACCAGCACTCTTATCACCAGAAAAGACAATTAGACGAGGGGTGATGTTTTTTAAAAATGTTTTAGGGCTGGACTCCACGGGCCTACTACAGCAAACGGCACAAACACGTAGTCTTTGATTATAATAATAATAATAAATTGTTTATTATCAGGCAACAGATGGCCCATAGATAAATATCTTACAACTAAAATACATAAAATATCATTAACTTAAGAATAATAAAATTAATTAATCTAAAGCTTCCGTATCTTCATCTTCTTGTGGTGATTAAAGATACGTATTTGCGCCCATTTCCAGACTCTACGCTTTCAGCTGCGGCTCCCGCTTTTACCCCTGTTCCCCTAAGCTATAACAAAGCCCAAGTGTCGACACAAGTGGCATCCCACAAAAGATGTATCGAAATCAAAAGGGGAAAGGAAAATCTAACTTTGGTTTCTTTGTAAATTGTAGTAAAATGCAGTTCGTGTGTCCACTCACTTATGTTCTAATGAGGGACGTCACGATTTTGAAATAGTTGCGTTTGGAATGTGTTACGAACGCAATTTAAGGAAAGTCGAATCCCTAAGAGATTGCTTGATCTCTCTTACACGCACAAGATATTATATCAAAATTTTGAATACATTTTTTAAGTATTACATCAATTAAAATAATTACTTATTCTATACACGTTATACGTACATAAAATTTAAAATTAATATAAACTTAACCTAATAAAAATAAACTATAAGTAAAAAATGACCTCTAGAGACGACCCTTCAGTGATAGTCCAAAATTTTACCCATTTATTTTTAGTTTTATATGTGCTGTGTTATTTTTGTTTTTTTTAAAGGTTGATTAAATAAACGCACGTTCAAAAATACTTTCTATGGAAAAGTGGGGCTTTACTAAAGTTTAATCTTGCTAACTCAGAACTCTTGTTAACTCGAAATATCCATAATTTACTATATATAGCAGCTTGAAATTCTAGAGGAAAGTGCTCAAATGTACAATTGCTAAAGATTTTAGTTTACTCACCTGAGCAATTTTTCAATGAGAACTTTTCCCATGAATCCAGTTCCTCCGGTAACAAATATAGTTTTCCCTGAGAATGTTCCGGCTATCCGGTCCGTCATCCCATCCACGTCCGCATCGTCGTACGTCTCAGACATCTTAGATTCTTGATTGCTTTATGTAAAAACAAATATAAAAATATATACATGGCGAAAAAGTTAAGTCTACTCTGGCCAACCAGTCTTACCAGCCGTGGCGAGTGTAGGCTAAATTATTCAGAAAAAGCCCATTTCCAACAGTTGGACTAGGGGCTAAGATGATGATGGTGATAGAAAAAGTGTTAACTAATATTGAAATAGAAAACTAAATATAAAATTAAAATATTTGCGATATAATGGTCCGAGCATTTGACTTTTATTACTCTTGTGCAATTTATGCATTTAGCATTACAAATGATTATATAGTTACTATTATAAAATGCAATGTACAATTGTGTGCAAATATAGTTACAACCATTAAACAAAAGTTAAATGATATATTTAAATAGCAGATCAACAAAATTAAAATAATAAATTAAAACTAATTAAAGCAGGTTAAAAATTAATAATAAATGCAAAGTCAGTATTTAGTAGTCATACATTCTGTCAAAATATTCTTTATAGCTATAAAGGGTCTTTATAAAAGATAAGATTAAAGTGCGAATATCAATATTTTGAAATTTTCGCTATCATTACTCAGATGTTTTAATTATTTTATGGAATTTTAATTTAAACAGATAAATGACCAGGTTAATAGTCGGATGAGCTCGTACTTTGAAACGTCAAAGTTGCAGTTTTATCTTTACATATAATCCGAATATTAATTGATTCCTAAGATTCTCTCTTTACGCGTAGTATGGCTTTTTAATGACTACAATTTGGGGATGCATATTTTGGCGGGTAGTTCGGTTGCGAAATAGAGAAGAAGGAATAAGGTATTAGAGCTCTTCAGAACATTCACCGTAGTTATATAGTTTGTAGAATACAATAATTATTAATAAGTTTTATGAAGTGAATATTGCTTTTAGTATTTATTGATTTTTTAAAAATTAATTTTAAGTAACACTCCAGTATTTACCACCGACCATTCTACTCCTCGCCCTACCCAACCAAATACTGTATGATTCCGTTAATGCCGTCTTAGAAGCTCGTTCCATAAATGTATTGACGGCATGCCACATAATATAGTCTAATAAAAGCACATTTACGCAGACCAGCTTAGGCCCACTACTTTCGGTAAGTGGTGAAAAGATTTTGCTGTAATTCCTCTTGCACTAACTTCTACTAAATGTACCATACAAGAAATTTAAGCTTTATTTAACTAACGAAAACTGTGACTGTAAAACTATTTTAAATTTAAATATTTTATTGCACTTCAAAACCTAGTACGTAGGCGAGCTATAAGGCGATAAGATATTCTTCATCAGCTAATCCGTCATTAAAGAAGGAGTAGAATATTATCGTAAAATATTTCGCTAAAACTGACAGTAAATAACAGTATCAACTATTTTGACAGTCTAACGTTAGCGAATAATACTATAGTAGATAACTGCCGCCACGCTTCGCTATACTTTTTAAATAAACCCACATGATTTTTATAATTAATAATAAGTTAGGTACTAAAAGAACGGCAAATATATACAGTACTGTTTTTTTGGGGAAACTGCGAGGAGTATCAAATAATGCTCAAAGGAACTAATTTCACGCTATACGAATACATGCAGTAGGGACCGGGTAACCGATTAAGAACATTGATTGAGAATGCAAGTACAAAATGCAGGCTAAGTCATTAACCCAACGCACTTGCACAATTACGTAGGTGTTGCACATTGTTCCGTTTATGTTTCGTGTTTATATTAACTTTTTTATTAAAGCAAGACATGCGAATGCGCCCACCCGATGGTAAGCGTGGCGATATCATTATGTCCACAAAATATCCACCTATAATATCACTACTACATTATCAAATGACATCATCATGGGGTGATGGACGAGCAAGCTAAATCGAGAGAGGTTTATATACTACTGGGTTCGATTCCTGGTCGGGGCACAAACATATTTATTAATATAAATAAATAGATTTAATTAATATTTAATTGATTTGTGATATTCTCGAGTTTGGTAAGCTGGAGACATCGACGAGAATGCCACTTGTCATGATTGGCCTATAGTAAAGTTGGCTAAATGTGAATCCGCTTCTTTATAAGCGTGGTTTCTGATCACCTCGAAAGAGAAACGGTCGTGTTAATACTTTACTATATTTCTATACTAATATTATAAATGTAAAACAAACTTTGTCTTTCTTGATACGAGTAGACAAGGCTTTATCAGTTTATATACCTTTCGGGGTAGTATTTATTTACATTAATAAATATTTTTGTGTCTCGACCAGGAATCGAACCCGTACTAAGTCTAAATCCACGGACTTAACCGCTAGACCACGGAGGCAGTTTATAGTGTCCATAAATACATACTTTTTAATTTTAAACTCAATTTTTTTTATTTCTTTTTAAGTAAAACTCTAACCTACTGATTCTATATCCAAATCCAAGACATTTGACAAATACTATTAATTTTATTCTATTCACACATAGCGTAGCCAAATTTTTAAACTGTCGCACTCTGATGATGGAATGCTCTCCCAGCCAGTGTTTCCCTATTCCTATAACCTGGACTCCTTCAAACGAAGTGTGAGAAAGCATCTTAATAGGCCGGATTAATGGTAGTGACTGATTGAGTGGTTGGCGTCAATTTAGGATCAATTTTAGGACCTCGCGTACTTACCATCAGGTGGGTGCTTTATCACATATCGTGCTCGGTATATAAAATAATAATTTAGGAATTAAATTCTGGTTGTCAAACATTAAAAGCAAAATACAAGTTTTCAATTTATTTAATTAGGCCAACTGTAATCTTAATCATGTCATATAATATTATAGCCTACTTACAGTATAATAGTAACATGCTTACCTATTATATTATTGTTGTGTATTATAAAAATATAATAATGTATAATTACTTTTATCTACTTTAAAACTAAGGAAATGTAATTAAATAAAAACGTAATATCGACAATGTACGTCATGTATCTAATGGATACAATCGTGATAATAATAATATCTCTCTCGGAATGGAAAACAAATATTGTTTAAGAGCGATTAAGATATTACAACAAATAATATTACCCTAAAAAACTTGTTGGCTAAACCACGTAAGGGTAATACCCTAGTTGGTACATAACGAGCTGAACGTGATTGATCAATTAGTAAGTAAGAAAAAATATAATGAGGTCTAAGGTTGTATTTAAAGAAAAAAATAATTTCTGCTCAGTTATGTTAATTATAAAAAAAAATATCATTACGACTGTTTTCCTTTCGGGGTGGTCAGAAAGCACGCTTATAAATAAGCGGATTCACATTTAGCCAACTTTACTATGGCCTATACTATCATGACAAGTGGCAAGCTCGTCGATGTCTCCAGCGTACCAAACTCGAGAAATATCACAAATAAATTAAATATTAATTAAATGTATTGATTTACATTAATAAATATTTTTGTGTCCCGACCAGGAATCGAACCCGGTACTTCAGAGTCTAAATCCATGGACACTAGACCACGGAGGCAGTCGAGAGAGAATCGACGAAGAAAGAAGTCCACCTTTATTAATATATAATAAATTGTATAAAAATATAGAATAAAAAATTTCGCAAGATCTTACTCGTGAACTTACCTTGCTTAATTGCTGAATGAAAACTGGTATGTATGAAGAAAAACGTGCGCAAGCGCTGCTGTGCGAAACCTCACTGTATGCCTGCGACGATTCGGTTACCTTCCTTGTAGTAAATATCCCTTCTATGAGTCAAAATTGCAAACATTGTGGCGCTGTGTGTTATACATACATATATATAAGTTACACATACATCTTTACATCAGTTCCCTTGTACAACAAACCTTTTTCAACCACAGTAACGGCGCAACATTTAAATCGTCAGGGCAGACTGCGCTCGGAAATTATAACATCATCGTCATTCATCGATCACAGGGTCATTCAGAACATATTTCTGGACAATTTGGCCTACACTGGCCAGAAGGGTTGGCGAAAGTCTGATGTCTATTTTAATGATAATTAATAAAGATTCCAGAAGTTGGTATTAGTGGAACCAGGACCGACAGCTTAACTTGCTCTCCAAGGCAAGGGAACGGCGATGTTGTAAATGTACGTGAGAAAAGTGTATTTCTTTCTGATTTTTAGAAAAGAGTTCTCACAACCGAGTCACCACCAATTTGATACATACTTGAAATTTTCTAGACGATCCCAGCACCAACCACATAAGTAAAAACCTAAAGTTTACTAATATAATGTATTAGATACTCAACAAACTATATCCTACCGAACTCGACAAATATTCTAAACTAATATGACATAACTTTTAAGACTAAGGAATTTGATACTTCTGTAATCAAATACACTAAACGAAGCAAACCACGAAGGTAGGCATTATAGGTATTCGTGTAAGATATCATAACACTAGAAAGTTCTGAGGGGCTAAAGTGTATTCCAAACAATCACGGCGCTTATTTTTTGTTTACTATTCTGTGTCCAAGTCGTACTAGGTAGCCTATTAGCAACTTTAGAAAAGTTATTACTAGCATATTCTTCTGTTTTCTGGGTCCATATTTATACAATAAAATTAATAAAGACGTATATATATTAATCTTCTAATGTGATATTATATAGAACAATAGCATCAGTTTTTTACTAAAAGTAATTTATTAAAAGTAATAAGAGTAAAGTAGGAATGTTGCTGATATTTAAAATTTACTACACGAACATCATACACAAAAAGAGGTTCACAACTAATTTACACACCCTCTACACGAACATCATACACAAAAAGAGGTTCACAACTAATTTACACACCCTCTACACGAACATCATACACAAAAAGAGGTTCACAACTAATTTACACACCCTCTACACGAACATCATACACAAAAAGAGGTTCACAACTAATTTACACACCCTCTACACGAACATCATACACAAAAAGAGGTTCACAACTAATTTACACACCCTCTACACGAAAATCATACACAAAAAGAGGTTCACAACTAATTTACACACCCTCTACACGAACATCATACACAAAAAGAGGTTCACAACTAATTTACACACCCTCTACACGAACATCATACACAAAAAGAGGTTCACAACTAATTTACACACCCTCTACATGAACATCATACACAAAAAGAGGTTCACAACTAATTTAATTTTCGTTATCGATAACTAAAATTTAAAATGGTGTACCGGCGTTGACTGCCGACGGACAGATCTATACAGCCTTAGTTCGTCTGCAAATTGTTGTTAATCTGTATCATAATGCATGTTGTTGTTTTACACATATTATAAACTATACTGCATATTGTTATTATTATTAAAAATATGGTGCAATATGAGCTAACTCCTTTAGTTAATCAGGATTCTAGTTGCTAACAGTTTTGCGGCTGTCTTCTATTAATTTAAACGCACCGTTATTAGTGAATTTAGATCCGACGACTGCGTTAAAATTACAAAAAATACAGTTCTTAATTATAATAGTGTCTTTTATATATAACATTTGTGCTTGAGTAGTGGAATATAGCTGCTGAAACTCTAGCATCGCTTACCATCTGCAGGCCAAGCGAACACAACTCCATTTCGAATCATTGTAAGTATTGGTTCATCTATACGAATCGATAACTGAAGTATGGTATTGTAGGCAGTACAGCTACGGCGTGTAACGTAACTAGAAAATAATAGTTCGGATGTATGATATATGTATTTTTTTATTCGATTAGATAACATAGTTGGATCGTGTTAGGGCACAACTCGTTCTTTGGAGTAATTTTACCAGTTAGATCCAGCAATTTTTTTTATAAAAGTTAATTGTGATATCATATGTAAAATCATACTTTATTGTCATTACTAGTGTTTTGAAATCTAGTGTTGCCATAATATGTCGTTGGCTAATAAAAGCTACTTAAGAAATGTTTGTTTGGCACCTCTGTCCTACCTCAACGTACTTTTACCGAGTGCAACTAACAAATATACGAGTATGAAGCAGTCAAAATATTGATGTTTGTCTACTACTCGTAGGAATTATACAAAATAGTTTTCTTTAGGGATGTGGGGGTGAAACAAGCGGTGGGTATGATGATTTGATATGATAATGAGTCATTATTGGTGAACTTAGAATAATAACGCATAAAACAATAATTCAATACAAAAAACTTGACAAACTTGAGGAAAAATATGTTTATTTGTGCGTAAGGTAATATGTTTTCTTAGAACTATTGTTTTTTGTTGAACATTGTGACACCCATTAATTTCACTAAATCGGTTTAGAATTAAAAACACCCCTAGCTATTATTAGCACGATGATTTTACTTTGAGACTCACTGTTCAGAAACTGTGCCGTTATGGCTCAGTAAAACTTGTCTCACTTATAATGCGCGTTCTTCGCATATTAGGCGAGGCGAGGCATTATTAGGCGTTGTTATTCTTTTTCCTCGCACCTTATCTTATGTATGATTTTTTACAAGATGACAATAATTTAGTTATTATAATTTGTAAATTTTGATAGCTTTAAAGATTTCAAAGTTAGGTAGATTATCATTATCTAGGTCGTGCATATTTCTGGCGGGAGGTCGTTACACTTTGCGCGCTCCTGTGTAGGAGTCCTGTCTCTCCACTCTTGAATCCGTTTGTGCAGCGGAGGATATCGGATGTCTGGCCCATTGTAGCTTAAGATTGCTAATTTTGAAAAATAAAAATAATATTAGGTTTATTGAATCATAATCAAATAATTTCAGCTAGTGAGCACTGCCTTCTAGAAATGAAATTCTGGGTTCCAGAAGGCAGTTATCCTATTATGATACAATAAAACTGTGTCAATAATGTATTATTGGGAATGCACTACAGTGCATTCCCACCCATTAAATATAAAAGCTACAAGTATATTAGTAACTTTGAATTTTATGACGAATATCAACGTTTTGAATTCTATCCATCAGAGAAATAGCAAGCATAGCTCTGTCCATAGCTCCATAGACCATGAATTTGTGAATCAGACCCACTATTAGTGGCCGCGCCTCGCTTCGTACGACATTACGGGGAGGACGCCAAGACTATTGTCTTCAAACATTGTGGTATGGACCATTAGAAGATGTGCCAAAGTTAATGAAATCTAAATTAGGTAGGTACGTACTTTTTTATTTATATAATTATAGTGAGCACGACATCTAACGGTGAGCAAACAGTTACAACATATAAACAACATTTCGAAATAGACCCAGATATATACCTACTTATCTCTACCTACCCATAAGGCATCTTCAGTGGGTAAGTTACATGAAAGTCTTCTTAATTTTGATTTAAGCACGGAGATTCTGGGTGACATTGCTGGTCGAGAACACAAACAAAAACACAAAACATGTGTCATTTTTTGTGTTTGGTAGGTACACTAGAGACATCGACGAGCTTGCCACTTGTCATGATGGGCCTATAGTAAAGTTGGCTAAATGTGAACTCGCTCCTACAACGGTTTTTGACCACTCCGCAAGGAATAAGGTCGTTATGATATTTTACTTATACAAGTAAACTGAAGTAGAGCAAATTAGCGTATCTTTTCTCGAGATCGAATAAATATACTCGTAGGTTTGGCCTTAATGTTAGTTCAACGTGTATGACGGTTTGGCCTTAATGTTAGCTCAACGTGTATGACGGTTTGGCCTTAATGTTAGCTCAACGTGTATGACGGTTTGGCCTTAATGTTAGCTCAACGTGTATGACGGTTTGGCCTTAATGTTAGCTCAACGTGTATGACGGTTTGGCCTTAATGTTAGCTCAACGTGTATGACGGTTTGGCCTTAATGTTAGCTCAACGTGTATGACGGTTTGGCCTTAATGTTAGCTCAACGTGTATGACGATTTTTATGTAATTAGTAAGAACTTTCCTTAAAAATTCAAAAATGGTCGCAGTTGAGAACTTGGCATGCACAACTGTGAAATACACTTTCCTTACGTACATTTGTTATAGATTTACAACACCACCGTCTCCGTACGTCGTCGGAGAGCACGTTAATAGCTGGTCCGGTTCCCCTAATACCAACTCGTTAATAACTTGTTAATAAAAACCGTCTGCGTGGCTATCCTTAATGTTTAGGATACTTTTCAGATAAATACGGTTTTTATTTTCAACCCTATATAGCCTATGTTTGACTTGACTATGATTTCGCTTTGAAAGTCATTCAATTTGGCGTTGTTATATGTTTTCATTTGCTTTCAGGTCAAACCCAGCAATAGTATGCAGTAAAATGCCTTTCTTAAACCACAAATAAAACCATTGCCTTTTATTAATAACTTTATTTTTATTACGCGTAAAAAGTTGCTACTGTTAATACTAGTTAGTTAATACTAGAGTGATATCATTTGTTAATGTCCCAACTTTGTGAATATTAACATTTACTAAAATGGTCTGTGAATCAAATCGTCAAAGCTAACGCTAGAGCTAATTAGTATTAGCTAACATAGCTCTTCCAAAACACAATCAAATTCATAGTGTATTATTATAAAATATATATAAGTTATATTATTCTTAATTGTAAATTCAATAAAAAATAATATACAAACATATTATTTATAAAAATATTGTTTTAAATTTAAAATGTTAAGATACACAGCGTTTGGGACATTTAGTTACATTATTTTTAGTTTTATAAAGACTTATATCGTTTAAAACATTTTCTAGTTAAAATGATATGTTCCATTTTTAGTTTCAAAACATTTTACAGAAATATAAATATGTATTTACAGCAGCTAATATAAATGAAAAGTAAGTAATATGTATATATAGATGGATACAATCGCAATAACATAACAATATAGCGAATGTATTTGGTGACATGTAAAAAATAAACGTGTTAAGGCTTAGCTTAGCTTAACTCATTTAAAATTAATTGACATGCAGTTACAAAAAAAAATAATATATATTCAATTATAAATACAATCGCAATAACATAACAATATAGCGAATGTATTTGGTGACATGTAAAAAATAAACGTGTTAAGGCTTAGCTTAGCTTAACTCATTTAAAATTAATTGACATGCAGTTACAAAAAAAAAAAATATATATTCAATTATAAATACAATCGCAATAACATAACAATATAGCGAATGTATTTGGTGACATGTAAAAAATAAACGTGTTAAGGCTTAGCTTAGCTTAACTCATTTTAAATTAATTGACATGCAGTTACAAAAAAAAAAATATATATTCAATTATAAATACAATCGCAATAACATAACAATATAGCGAATGTATTTGGTGACATGTAAAAAATAAACGTGTTAAGGCTTAGCTTAGCTTAACTCATTTAAAATTAATTGACAATGCAGTTACAAAAAAAAAAATATATATTCAATTATAAATACAATCGCAATAATATTATAATATTGCAAATGTAATTGATATAATGTTTTACATTAAAAAGTAAAAAAGCATTAAAGCTTTTATGTACGCCGGGTATAGGGTGTTATTTTGTACCAAGCTTGTATTTAGATTCACTATAAGACGTAGCTTTAGTTAAGAACGCAGGTCTTAGATAAGTTTATAAGTCCGAATCTAGGGTTGTTCCTGGAGCGATGCATAAGTTTCTGAAACAATATATTAATCAATATAGTATCTAAATAATAAAAATGCGGCGAACTTTTTAGGTAGGCACGGATCCCAGTTGGTAAGCCCTTAATTTATTTCATAAATAGTTTTATATTTTTTTTTTTACTTATAATATATTATAGTTGTTTTTAAATGAGTTTTGAATTTAATTTATTATTGATATACATATATTATGTCTAAATAAAAACCCAAAAATAAATAACTTTAATTAAAACTGAAAAGAAATAAAAAGGTTTCTCGTAACATGTTTTATTTAGAGAGACCATTTAGGATATATAACGATTTAAAGTTGGTTAGTAACCATTATCATAAAAAAAATCCATTAAGTTCCTACCTATACCTTTTTAACTATAATATAGATGTAAAAAAGTAATATAAAAAAGTATCAGCACGACCCTATCTCTTTCGAGGTGGTCAGAAACCACACTTTCAGAGAAGCGGATTCACATTAAGCCAACATTACTGTTTTATAAATACGGGCTCAACTCACTTAATGACATTCCAAGATTGAGAAATTTACCATCTTTTACACAAGTAAAAGTATAAAATAAAAATAAGAGGCATATTAAGTTATTACATGTTTATTTGAATGTTTAATGTAAATGTGAAAGAAAAGGAACGCAATACATACGTTGCAGACGTTTGGATAGTTCTGAAGGCCTGGCGTCCTCTCCAAAATCGTCCAAAAATTGGTATACGTGACTGAAAATACATAATTAACTTAAACTTTAAACTATTAACCCCCAGATTCTTAAAGAAAAAGTATCATCACTACCGTGGTCATAAACCAGGACTTTGAAGAAGCGGATTCACATTTAGCCAACTTTACTATAGACCCATCGTGACAAGTAGCAAGCTCGTCGATGTCTCCAGCGTGATAAACTCTAGAAATATCACAAATAAATTGTGTCCCAACCGGGAATCGAATCCCGTACCTCCACGTCTGAATCTACGGACTTAACCGCAAGACCACGGAGGTAGTCTTTTTTTAGAGTGAATAAAATATATAAAATAATAATTGTATAACAAAATTCGATATTTCATTTATTTTTTCTTGGCGTGAACCAATCTTTGAACAAATCAGTAAATACGCTTTTATTTATTTAACATGTAAACAAAATATTTAAAAACTATCAGAAAAATATAAATAAAATTAATACATGTACACTAAACGTAATAATAAAAAAAGGTTCTCTAGACACATCTCTAATAGAGATTGTCCCAGGGAGACTGGCAATATTTCCCGTTTGTATAGCAACACTAATACGTTGGCAGATATAATTGCCACCCTTAGACAACTTATATATTTCACTAGCTTGGTAATATATAAAATGTTGAGTCTACAAATTTATATGTACGCGTAGTATTCTCCCCGAGCCTTTACAAGGAGAATATGGGTTACAAGAAACTCACTGGCTAAAAAAGGATATCATATCTCGCGCGCGACCGATAGGCAGTTTAGATATAAGTTAGTTATTACCTTTTGCCCTTAACTTTGCGGATCTTATTGGTATTGTAGTAATATCTTATAGCTCTTGATAGCTTCACATAATTCATGGTAGGGTTGTGCCTCTTGATGCCCCACAGCTGAGCAACTTTTTCCGGTTCTAACATTTTAAATGCACCTTTACAACCTAAATTCACACACATTTTATTTATTACTTATACCATATATTATATTATATCTCCAAGACAAGAACGCATGGTTGGACCCATTTATTATAATTCTGTTGCATTATCTTCTAGAATGACAATGCCTATTTACAGCAGCTTTAATTATAAGTGTAGATTTGTGTGTATAAATTACAAAAAAAATAAAAAAAACACGTAGTCGTTTTTTTTATTTTTTTGATGTTTGTATTGTAATGTACTACTCTACATTTAAGTTCAGTCGTGTGGTTTCATGGCGTTATACTTGGGGTAGAATGCTGTGAAATTATATTGCCTAATATTATGATATACTTATTGTTAATTATCATGTAAATGTGCAAAATATTTTATTTGTCCTATGCCTAATTACAGAAAAAAAAACAAAAAAAAAAAGGTAAACTTACAGCTACCAACAAAATAATGACTAATTATATAATAACTAAATCAAAGTTCCAAAAATATTCAATACAACGAAAAAAACAATGAAGAGATAAATTTAAATATGAAGAAGATAGGCGGTAAATTAAGGTGTAAAATTCAAACAAAATTATTATTTTCCACGTGGTTCATATTGTAATTCTTGGATATTGTCAAATACATTTTTTAATTACGGTACTAAATGAATGTGCGAGCACATACATTAAAAAAAAAAACAATAAAGTCAATTCAAAATATGGGTAGACTGTGAAGGTTAACAAGATTGTTGTCATAAACAATCAACCTAAGAATTTATAAATAAATAATTTAGACGTATAATGGTCAGCTGAATTGCAATACTAATTATAAGCGATGTCATTCGAAAAGACGATGATACGAGTATGTGGTGTTATATACATAGCTTATGTCCTACCCTGACTTCGAAGGACCATCTCTACCAAATTTCATTACTCTGAATAATTACTTACTAATATAGGCGTAAATATAAATACAGATAAAGCTTTTATCACATTTATAAAAGAAAATGCTTAGTCATTAAGCCCGCCTAACTACATTTTTAGTGCAATAAAGTACTTTAAATAAAATAAATAATATTAGTAAGTACACATATTGATATATACTCGTACATAGATAGAAAAAAATATTTATTGCTCAGAAAGTAATTTATTTTATAGGGGTCCGCGGGTCTCAAGGAAAGCCAGTCCGATTACAAGCTGGTTTAATTTGATGGCGCAGAATCCGTATAGATTACCATGAACCCAATATTGTATATATATATATATATATATTATTTTACAGTACATAGGCGTGTTTAGTGTCTAAGAACATTTTCTAACACCTAACCTTTGGGAGAAGTGAGCAGTGATAGGTGCTAATGTTTAAGATAAAGAGATTCATTGAGTAAAAAACTTATAACTAACAATAGAACGATATTAAATCTACAACATAAATAAATATATACATATGTATATATATAGATACAATAATATACGGATTTAGTCAAGCTATGTGTAGACTCGTCTTGCTTTTTGTAAAAGTGAGTAAATTTTTAAAACAAATAAGTGATGGTGCTTTACAAATATGAAGAGTGAGCCGGTTCCACTGGCGATCTGCTGATACTGTGTAAGAATCTGAACATCTGCTGGGCGAATGTGGTGGGATTTTCAATTGATTATTAGAGAACAACTGTGTATGTCGCATAAATATCGGAGACGATCTTGCAAGTAAGATGATTTAATATGTCAGTTAAGATGTAAAAAAAAACATTTCCCAAGTTGCCAGTATGTCGGAAAAAAAAGCTTTTATGTAGAAAACATAATGATTTACGAACCCTGCCAACGAATAATGGTATTGTAGTGTGGATTAGATAGTAGATCCAGCAGAAACCTCCAGAGATGAACTCGTTTCATGAAACCTCTAGATGATGGTGTTGTTGGAACTATTTCATTTGAAATACCTGTAGCCTAAACATAAAATTTAAATTCAAAAGGTTAAGTTCATAAATTATTAAATTAAAAAGCGTCATATCATATTATTCCTATATAGATTACTGTACGAAAAGAAAAGAAATACACCAAGTATAGAGCATTTGCGAAAAAAATACATGTATTTAATCAATTTCGTATCGAATTAAATTATTTTGAATAATTTAAAATTATTTATATTTGATGGTATGAGGTAGATGCCGTAATGCAATTTTATTTATTTTTAATATTTGATGGTGATCAAAAAATACAAATACAAAAAGTTTATTTGTTCACAAAATATGTTTATATAATTCTATTGGAGGAACTGTAGTCCCTAGACTTGACTGGGTTAAGCTGAGGATCAGTTTCTTCCTTGGTTACATTTTAATATTTACGAGTATAAATGTTATGCCTCAATCTTAATTGTGTTTTATTATTTATTAAATTAATTTATCATGTCATGCATACTATTATTATATTATATAGATATTATACTATAATATATTATATTACACTATAATATATTATATTACACTATATTTATTTAATAACTATTATACAGTTATAAATCTATAGGTATATAGGTGAATGATTTGTGTAGTCTGGTGTATAGTTATTTTTAGTGTGTTTTATATTAACGTTTATCATATATTTATTTATCTATTTCTATGAGTTTTATGAGGACCAGAACTATAACGTGACTTGCATCAGTCAAACTTGTAGTATTAGCAAATATATTTTTGTTTCAAAAAAAATATAGATATTATATACTCGTATAAAATGACTTTCAATTACTAGTGAATACAGTAAGGTTTCTTTTTATAAAATTATAGTGATGACAGCTATATATATTTATTTAAATTATTCAACATTTTCGTTTATATCAAAAAGTCTCCGCGATACCTTTCCGCATTTTTCATTCGTAGTTTAGATAGCAACTAGAAAACCCCATAAAATAAATACAACAACAATAATATATAATATAGTGTACCTTTGCATATCTTCTCATTAATTCTGCATATGTTTCACTTCTAGTTAATGCATATGGCGCCGCCTCAAATCGAAATGTCGCTGCAATAATACACTTTTTAGTTTTTATTATTAATAATGGTTTATATATAGTATAAAATTAAAATCATGCTATTCATTGAGACTTTCCAGTATTTAATAATTATAGGCGACACTATTGGTCGATACCCGCAGCTTCATTAATAAAGTTTGACGTTTGATCGTTGCTTTGATCCTTATACGAGTAAGCGACACTATCGGATAGTGCAATAAAACAAGTTGGGTTATGCAACAAAATGTACTTTCAGCATTGTTCGATATTCCTCGTAGTTTAGGAAGTAGGCATCAACATCAACTTGAAATAATAATTATTTTATACCTCTATATAAATCAGTTGCCGTTCATATCGCTAAAACTCAAAAGCTCATTTCACTCAAGGCTCTTTCTACTTGAATATATATATTTTATAGGCGTTATTTGCGCAATGGAATATCTTAAAATCAAAAAAGTCGAAATTCACTTCATCCTTTCAATAGATGGCGTTCGACGCGAACCTATCGTTTGACAGCTGAGGAGTTATTTGTCGGCCTTACTAGGTATGTTCTACACTTCAAGAATATCCAAATTAAGCCAAACTGTTACTCTAATAACTGCGCCCATCATCAAGCGTGCATTAAGTTTTTGGCGGGTGTTTGCCCTCTGAGATCCTGCCGTGAAAAACAGGGGAATGTCCCCGTCTCCAACCCAGGTCAATTTATTATCGAGCCTGAACGACCCAATTGTTGTTCGTTATGTGAAATTCATATTAGATCGCAGAAATATTTGCAGTCAATTTCAAATGCATTATCATTTATGTAAATAAAAAACATTGAATTAAAAATGAGTTTCTCTATTAATTGGAGTTGAAAGGTTGATTACCATTGATTTGGATTTTGAAAATGGAATCACCTCCAATTGCAATCAATCTCTAAAATATTTTTAAAAAACTATTTAAACTTCAGTTTTTAAAGATTAATCTTGCAAATAAAAATTTAATTACTTTAATAAGTTACCATCTCTATTGCATAAGAAATTACGTCTCTAAAAAGTAGAGTATATTCGTATAATTAATATAAGGGATTGAGAAAATAATTGTTATTCTGAAGAACGAGTTAACTAACCCAGTGCAATACATTACCCAAACCTAAACTTACCTATTTTTGATTCATCATATTGGGCTATTTCTGGATCTGGTACGACTGCATCTAATATCTCTAACCTCTGTTCCTTTGTTTTTACTATAACGTAAACTTGAGCCTCCCCGTCCCGGAGCATACATTCGCCTGCCAGTGTTTTATAAAATTCTAGCTTTGTACACTTAAAAAAAAACATGCTATTAACTGTAAATAATCACCAGCAATTTATCATCGTATCAATGATATGATATGATCACGGTATAAAAATTAAAGCTAGGACAATCGTCTCAGAATTAATTAGACAGTGCATTGCCGACTTTGATTTTATTGTTTCACTGACAATATCATATATTGTATGACAAGAACAAGCAATGCCGCTCTATGAGATAGAGTTTGATGTGTAGGCCAAATATACAAAAATATGTTCTGGAAGGTCGATCTTCAGTAGTAGAGGTCTAGCATTCGGCCGTGATGGCCTAGGCATATCATCACAGGTACACGATCGGTCCTAAATCGTTAAAAATATCTTACTACGAAATCTGTTAAAGTATATTTAGCTTTCGAGGAATTAAAATAACTAACAATTTATATATTTTTTTACTTTCATATAACTACCTAATTTTGGTCTAAAATATAGAAATATAATTTAAAACAATATTTATATATGTATTTTACTAAAACAAACCAAATTACAAGTATACTATCTCTAAAATATCCACAGTTTTACTTCGTAGAAAAATAATAATTCTGATGATCTTTAATAAGTGTACGTGCTAAGTTTAGGTATAATATTATTACTCACATTTTTAGAATTATGTAGCCATAAGGTGTATCCAGACAAGTCTATAGTTAACTCTTTGCTAAGTGCCGTTTTTATTTCGATCATTGGGGTTTGTAAACCCATAGACATTATAAATATTTCTGAAAAAAAAAAATGTTTAATATCAATCATATGTCTGGTGGATAAGCAGCCTTAATCTTAACCTGTTGGTATTACCTACCGATACGGTAGATTTTTTAAATCTAAATCCGTAGTTTTGCCCCAAAATATATCTGGGAGTTTAGAAAATTGGTATATATAAATTTCAAACTGTACCTTTTCATATTTTATTTTTCCACCTCGTATTTCTACCGCCCACGCAGCCATAATTAATTAAAATATGCCGTATAAAAACATTTTTTTTTGTAAAATGAATAGTTTAATATACGAAGATACATATAAACGGTGGTTGTAAGATGTTAACTGAATTTATCTTTCATGTAAATCAAAGTAAATTTAATTTATATGAATTACAAATGAGTTTCATTTAATAACCAAAACGAAATCCAAACCGTACACGATGCACGCAATAATTTATTTAATTTATTTGTGATATTTTCGAGTTTAGAAAAGTTGGCTAAATGTAAATCTGCGATCTAACTTTGTAAGCAATAAACCAATAGTATTTAGAATTTGATTTTAATTTAATTTGAATTTATGTCAATTTTAGATTTAGTGTAATTGAGACCCCACAATACCGGCCTTCCTAGTGTGGGTCTCCAATAGAAAAGCATGTACATAGGATTTTATTGGAAATAAACGATTATTATTAATTATTATTAATTAATTATAATATTAAATTATTATTATTATTTATTATAATTCACCAGCTAAACCCTTACCTTTTTCCAAGTTTATAGGTACAGGTGCCTTAACCTCCCCGCGGTCAATCAGCGGTTTTTGATTATTTAGCTGAAAATAATGAAAAATACATGACCACCATTTCATCTTTCATCAGTAATACATGTATTTATGGCATATATAAATAAGACATACACTTTTTTGAGAGTAGGCAAATCTAAAAGGCATTAATCGGGTCCTTTTAGATTTTTATGTAAACAAAGAAACCAGTGGTTCACAAACAAATAAAATGTAGATTCACTGCTTGGTCCAGGTGTTGTTATTTTTATAAGATAAAAATTTAACACAAAAAAAAATTCGTTTAATAAAGTAATAACAGAATTAAACATAATTGTTGAAGAAAAAGCAGCGGTACATCTTAATTTGTCAGTATTAAAATGCATTCATAAGTTGTGGATTTTGCAGCAGCTAAAATTACGCGGCATGGATGAATTCGGTAGTAGGTACAAAACGTTACTTTACTGGTAAAATATATTTTTTCGGTAGATAAATACGAGGCAATCAATAAATCTAATTAGGAAAAAAAACACTAGTTAGGCATCAATTTTTATTTTGGTAGTGTTCCTCAAAACATAACATTTTTTCTTGTAATTGCCCTCGTACAACAAAAACTATTCGATTCTTAGGTTTAATGCTAATTGTATGTAACCCTTAACTGTGAAAGTATTATCAAAAAGTAATTTTATAACGATATCTACGATTGATATCGTTTAATAACTGGTAAGTAAAAATACATGCGTCCCAGAAAGTCCTTTAATTCCAGTCCAGTGAATATTATTGCATAGAATTCTATGATGATTACAACTTAGAAATTCTTATTTCAAAATAAAACAATTTTAAATAGAGTATGGGAACGCGACCATTTAAGTAAACACATGCTACTTAGGAAGGATGCAGTTACCGGCCCTTACATACAAGTACAGCCTAAGTGCTAATTCCCAAAAAAACGTAGCGTTTTCCATAGCGGTATAACATGAATAAATTCTTATTTCCGTGTATAGGATTAACGATTACGATTAACGATTGCACAAGTTGGTATCAGTGGAATAGGCACCGACAGATTAACGTGCTCTCCGTGATACCTGAACGAACTGTGGTATTGGTATATATGACAAATTTAAGTAAGAAAAGTATTTCTCATTGGTACATGCCGAGATTCGGACCGCAAACTTTTTTTTGGATTGAAAAGCGTTCTTACAACTGAGCCACTACCGCTTGTTTATGTCTTATAATTTTATTTATCTTCAAGGAAAACTTACAGCGTCTAACAAAAAAACTAGATGCCAATTAAAAAAAATAATAAAATTAAATGTACCTGCATTTTTTTTTTGATCGCTGGCTTTCTAATCCTTGGCTTCTGCCATAATTTTATTATTGCTGCAATAATAAACATTAAATAGTATAAAAAAATTAAAATGAAAAACATTAAATTATAACTATTAAAACAAACCTTAGGATATCAATTTTTTCAAATTAGTTAAACAAATTTACTCATATATAATATGGAGTACTCGGATTGTTCTGAGGAGCTCTATAACCTTATCCCTTCTTCTCTATTCCGCAACCGAACCATCCACATACCATACCCACTATCCCTACGCGTACTCATAAATTTGGAGACTCTTACATCTGTCGCACGCTGAAGATGTGGAATGCTCTCACAGCCAGTGTGTTCCCCCACTCTTATAACCTGGAGTCCTTCAAGCGAAGTGTGAAAAAGCATCTTGTTAGGCCGGCATAGTGGTAAAGACTGATGTCGTGGTGACCGGCGTCAGTTGCTCCCATTCTTGGACCTCGCGTACTGCTTACCATCAGCTGGGCGCGATGTCACATGTGTTCAGCATAATAAAAAAAAAAACATTTAGCGAACATAGTGCAGAGAAAGCAAAGTACAAAAACTCTAACTACCACAGCCAAATCTCTCTAATAAACATCATTAAATTAAGGTAAGCCATAAGAAACGATTGTTTAAATGAAGTCCTTATTATATTACCCGAGCGGTTGGGGCAATAAGGTACAAATATTTTTCATAAACACTCATTTCTATTTTTTTTAGTTCATAAAAACGGATGAATTACAGAAATTTATAATAACAAAATGATGTTAAGTGACTTACCCACGCATTTGCATATTCTTAGTAGCTCAAAATGAATCCAAAATACTCCGGCGGGATCAGATCCTACTCTTTGTCTGAATAAATAAATTTGCACGGTTAATATCGTCAAACAAATCACGAGAGGTACACTAATCTATGTAAGGGCAGTCAAGACAGATTCACTAATTTGGAAAAGGGTAGTCATGACATGTACTCGTACACTATTCTCTGGAAGGGCAGTCAAGACAGGTTCACTAATTTGGAAAAGGGTAGTCATGACATGTACTCGTACACTATTCTGTGGAAGGGCAGTCAAGACAGGTTCACTAATTTGGAAAAGGGTAGTCATGACATGTACTCGTACACTATTCTCTGGAAGGGCAGTCAAGACAGATTCACTAATTTGGAAAAGGGTAGTCATGACATGTACTCGTACACTATTCTGTGGAAGGGCAGTCAAGACAGGTTCACTAATTTGGAAAAGGGTAGTCATGACATGTACTCGTACACTATTCTGTGGAAGGGCAGTCAAGACAGGTTCACTAATTTGGAAAAGGGTAGTCATGACATGTACTCGTACACTATTCTGTGGAAGGGCAGTCAAGACAGGTTCACTAATTTGGAAAAGGGTAGTCATGACATGTACTCGTACACTATTCTGTGGAAGGGCAGTCAAGACAGGTTCACTAATTTGGAAAAGGGTAGTCATGACATGTACTCGTACACTATTCTGTGGAAGGGCAGTCAAGACAGATTCACTAATTTGGAAAAGGGTAGTCATGACATGTACTCGTACACTATTCTGTGGAAGGGCAGTCAAGACAGGTTCACTAATTTGGAAAAGGGTAGTCATGACATGTACTCGTACACTATTCTGTGGAAGGGCAGTCAAGACAGGTTCACTAATTTGGAAAAGAGTAGTCATGACATGTACTCGTACACTATTCTGTGGAAGGGCAGTCAAGACAGGTTCACTAATTTGGAAAAGGGTAGTCATGACATGTACTCGTACACTATTCTGTGGAAGGGCAGTCAAGACAGGTTCACTAATTTGGAAAAGGGTAGTCATGACATGTACTCGTACACTATTCTGTGGAAGGGCAGTCAAGACAGGTTCACTAATTTGGAAAAGGGTAGTCATGACATGTACTCGTACACTATTCTGTGGAAGGGCAGTCAAGACAGATTCACTAATTTGGAAAAGGGTAGTCATGACATGTACTCGTACACTATTCTGTGGAAGGGCAGTCAAGACAGGTTCACTAATTTGGAAAAGGGTAGTCATGACAGGTACATTAATCTGTGGGAGGGCAGTAAAGACAGATTCACTAATTTGGGAAAAGAAAGGGCAGTGATGACAGGTAGACTAATCTGTGGAAGGGCAGTCATGATAGGTACACCAATCTTTGGAAGGGCAGTCATGACAGATACACTAATCTGTGGAAGGGCAGTCAATACAGGTTCGTCAACCGTTGTAGCTACATGACAATTGTTATTTCATATCTCATTGTTATTGTACTGATTTTGTTGGTTCTTATTTTTATTATAGCTAACAGTGAAAATTTGTAAGGCTTTAAGATTAGATATTTTTTGTATACATAATATTGTAAAGGCTGTAAATTTTCCCACGAATAAATAAATAAATAAATGAAACATTACTTAATAGATTGTAACTTTAATAGATATTCTGATGTAATATTCAATATTTTGAAGAAAAAAAAACAGCCACTCAATGAGCAAATTATACTTATTTACTCGTATATCAATCGATGCAGTTTCTTATAAGGATCAAAAGATACTAGTATACTATAATATAGTAGTATAATAGTATAACTTAGTATAAAACAGTGCACCGTGAAGAGTGACTCATTGCTACCTGCATTTATTTAAAATGGAAACTTGTTGTTTTTTGCCTCGCAATCAACGAATGACAGATCTCTTATAATACTCGTACAATGTGAGTATGTGAATATTGTGCTTAACGATATGATAATACGAGTGGGTATATTGTATTATTGTTTTAGTAAATTAATAAATACAATAAAAATAACTTATCTAAATATTTAATTATATATACATATAATACTAACTTACTAACATACTAACCTTAATAGAATTATATTAATGTTTTTTGTAGTTGATTTGATTGTTACTAGTAGCAGAGTGAGTGCCCAACAACATTAACTTTTTAAATATCTCAAGTAAGCCTTGACTTATACTATTATCGTTGAATAAACCTGTGTGCCTAAATAAATAGTTCTTAAATAATATATATAAGTTAGTTGTGTAAACCGCACAATTTGTCAATTCCGCCTTGCCCTCAACTTTTTAAAAAAGTTGAGTATGACATAAGGTGAAATTAGACTTGTATCAGATATTGAACGACTGTGCTACAAGACCGCTTTTATTATATAGTGCCAATTAGCTGTCCCCTATAAGACCAGGGCAACCTTAGTATAGGGGACAGAAGTCCTCTATTAAATTAAACATGTACAACAATGTAATTTTTATTTTTTGTTCAATATGTATATTTTACTTTGTGTCAATAAACTATTATTATTATTATATTACTCCATCAGATAGTGCAATAATAAAGAAGGAATATTATTTCAAAACAATCTTTTTATTTCTGCAGTTATTACTTTCCATTTTTTTATAATTATTATTAGACTAGTGCAATAATACATTGCGTATTGTTTTTTTCTAAAATAGGTCGTTTCTCAAAATCATAATAGGACAATAATAATAAACTTTTTTAATATATAAAAGAATCAGATTTAGTTTTTGTCAAAATCAACCCTGATATTCTTTTAACCTTTGTCGTATATATAACCTTTCGTACTTTTTTCGTTTTCATTATTAATAATTTACGTTTTAGCTTTGTAGAAAGTAGTTATTCACACATTTGAAATAATCATTCTGTATATTTTTGTGGCTTTTTATTATAATACTCATATTTTTATTGATTTTTGGAAACATAAGCGGGATTAATACCTACGAGTATATTCTGTAACATCCTTCTTAAGCAAAAGAGGTGTTTTGTGTTTGTGATGTTAGCTTTATACGGGGTGATTTTGTATGTTCTTACTTTAGACTAATATGTTATTCTATTGATAGAAACAAACAACCGTTTAGGGAAGCAAATAAATTGTCACTTTGCGACATATTGTTTCTTAAGAAAAGTTGTGTGTTTCTATCGACAAAATCACATATTGTCTAAAGTAAGAGCATACAAAATCAGGCGGTTGCTCAAAACATACTTGATGTCTGAATTCGTAAGTTTCATAAGATCTTTCCCTGTAATAGCCCATTGATCCAGATTGATGTTCCTTAATCTAAACTCGTACGTAGCCCATTGAATCCAGTATTGTACATGTCGTACTTGCCTTAAACAAAATTATTAAGATCTAAGAAAAGAAAATAAATGTCATAGTTCATTAGAGCCACGCAGCACCCAACCTACTCTAACTCTATTGCTTAAGTAATTGTGACTTACATTCTCGTAACACACGACGAACGCATAAATTAGCTTTGTCTTTTTTGGGACTTGGTGTTCGATTTTATAACACACTGGCAATTTTGTCAAATTTAGGTTTATTCATTCACCTTTTGATATATATTGAATTCAAAATAATAATAATTTAAGACAGGTGGTCTATTATATCATATCATTATCAACGAATGGTCCACTTCAGGTCCGCGCGTGGACAGGTTTCGAGCGAGGCGATCCAGCCATGCTACGGAGTTGATGTAGCAAACGCATATCTTTAGAGGTCCATACAAAGAACACTAACTGCAAGAGGCGGGTACCGGGTGGCTCTAATGACCTATGGCCTTAAAACTTAATAATAATAATAAAATATCTACAACTAAAACATAACTTAAACAAAAACATATAATTAATAATAATAAACCACAATTATTAAGAAAATATAAATAAGTAGGCAACTAAATCTATAAATCAAATAGATGTAAATCCTGCAATGTACACCATTAGAATACGTCTGGTGTGTTATACTGTAAAAAATGCTCTAGACATCGCCCGACCAACCAATTTAGGCGATGTATATAATATGTCAATATCCATGACCTCAGCTAGGCGGTTGAGTTCTCTAGATGCTCTCCTTAAAAATGAGTTTTGACGATAGTTGGTGCGGGCACATGGCACTACCAAAGGTCTATAAACCCTTTGAAATCGACTAGGTATACCAAATCCGAGTAATCCTAGCAGTTCACTGGAATCTTTTTTCGATTGCGCAATTTTAAAGAGGTAAGTAATGCTTTTACGTAGCTCCAAGGGGAGTATGTGATGTCTTCTACACCTACTGACGTAGTCAAGGTCAAACGTTTTGCATCTAAAGGAAAGATGACTTATGAATGTTGTGTGTCATGATTTCTAATGATATATAACCTTTAAAAAGTGGGTGTCAAATATCTGTGGTGTCAAGGAAAAAGGAGATGAGTTAAAAAAATTAAAAATTAGATTTTTGCACCTATTGGTTCAAAACATTCATATGCGTCAATGCAATAAGGAGATGAGTCTATAAACTGTACAGTTTATTTTACACCCCTACGTACAAAGGGGCTAGTCGTAACATTAAAATGTATAAATAAGTAAAAAGAGTTCAATCGATTTATTTCAGTATCACGCTTTTACCGCCGATAATTCAGTTATGCATAGTAAGATGAGTGGACTCGTACCTAAAGTATACGACTAATGAAATTGATCACTTACTAATTACAATTTTCTAATTATAAAAAAGAGTTGTTTTCTTAATTTGCCTCTAGTGAAAAGTTCAAGTTTTGTACTTATTCCCTTTTTCCTTGATACCACAGATATATCTGCTATATATGTTCATATATTAACCGTTTACTCCACGAGCTCTAGTCGCTCTTGTGCCTGCGCTCGATGCAACTTAATAGACATAATATAAGCATATTTATCCAACTTTACAATAGGCCATTTTATCATGAAACCTCATTGACGTCTCTAGCGTACCAAACTCGAGAAATATAAAAATAAATTAAATTAATTATTATGTCGAAAATGAGTCGAACCCGGTATCTCCGAGTCTAAATCAACGGACTTAACCGCTAGACCACGGAGGCAGTCAGTTTAATATATTTATAATGTTAATTATGATTGTAAATACCAATTACCATGTTTACGTTAATATATTTTGTTTTTAAATACTAACCACATTTCAGGGTCGCTGGGTATGTTGTTTCGAACCTGATCTTTCTCGAACTTTTTATCGACTATCCAATTGTAGGACGCTGCAGGCACTGTAAAGCGCTGACCGTGATCAGACCCATGACTGCCGTCATTAACATCTACATTGGCTTCTTGGCTTTCTACAAATACAAATTTAAATTTAATGTTGTTAAGTATCACTAGAACACCACCAAGGACTGGATTATTTGTTAAAATGTTAGTTATATCGTAGTACAAATGTTGTTTAAATTAACATATTGAAAAATGTTCCCAGTAAAGATAAAAATATTGGTGTGCAGCAGGTAAATGCTGCCAGTATTCTTAGGAAGAAATAATGGGTAAATATTATTATTTATAGTTAAAAAATAGATGAATTTAAGATTGTATACATAAACAAAAATGCCGATGTCTTACGTGTTTCACAGTTTTACAAAATCTTTTCTTCAGGGGACCGTCATGGGTAATATTATTGTTATTTGATTTATTAATTGGGTTTAGTTAAGAGTTTTGTAGACTAGATTTAAATTTTAAGCGCTGTTAAATCTGTAAACTTTATGTAACTAACTAAATAAATAAATAAGAGATACGTTGGATTGCGCAAAGGCAATAATAATAATAAAAATATGTAGGAATTTTAGTGAGATCCGCAAAAAAAAATGGATAGGCCTGCATATAGGTAGGGACTGATGTCGGTCGTCTGAGGCTGGCGTTAGTTGCTCCTATTCTTGGACCTCGCGTACCGCTTACCATCAGATGGGCGCGGTTTCACATGTCGTGCCCAGTATTAAAAAAAAAAACAATAGATTAGAGTTACAAAAATCAAAAACTTCAAACTATTACAAACAGAAGATGTGTCAGCAATTATCATAGGATAACTCTGATTGGGATAGACCAGGACAGCGATGTGTAGTATTGACTCGCATTACAACGGCTGAAATCTTTATACGATGCGAACCTAGGCTATAATACATTTATTCTTGGGAAAATACATTGCAAAGAACTAGGAATGAAGTCTACATTGATGATGAAGCATAGACCTTCGAATTAATTAAACAAACCTGGAGGAATGTGGACAGTGATATGCTGATTCGGAACTTTCTTCAGTTCACGCGGAATCGTCTTACACGGAATCGTCGTATACGGCACCAGATACGGTGTCTGGGTCACGCTGTTCTGCACATCTTCTTTTCCTTTAACGTCTGCAAATATTATCAATATATGTACCTACCTATGTAAATGGAAACGTAAAAAGTCTAAAGCGTCACATAGGCCGCAAATGTACGAGTATGTATCAATAAAATTAATTTATTTTTCTGCTTTGTTTAGTCCTGGAATCGGTGCCCATTTTTAGCTGTTTGTAAATTTGAAAACATGCCTCAAATAATTAGAGTTCCATATCTAAAAGCCATATACTTGTACTTCTTAAATATGCACAATAAATAATTTTGAAGACCTTAATACCTTGCAAAGAACTATTAATAAAGTATCCATTGATGTTGCAATATAGACCGACTTACATGTCAGATTAACTAAACAAACCTGGAGTGATGTGGAAGTTAATATGCTGATTGGTTTCTTTCTTAAGTTCACGGGGATTCGTCATACACGGCAGAGTCACACTTATCTGCACATCTTCTTTTGTTTCATCCTCTGCAAATATTAACAATATATGTACAGTATTCCCAAATTAATAATGCACATACAGATCTTCGCTAATTGTCGTATTCCCGGAAACACCCGAATCATTGAATCGTAAGAGCCTAAACATTGCACTTGCATTTTGCACCTTGTTCGAAAGAAATAGAAGTCAATATCATGTGTACACAATCGAAAACAATTCGGGCGGTCGGTGACTGCATGTGTTCTCTCTGAGTGGAATTATATAGAGCTGATATTACACACCGTTCTTGGTTTTGTTTTCAAAGGTAAATTTAATTTCAACTTTAATTATCTTATTCAACTTTAAATAGTTTATTTTGTAAAATAGGAAAACGTACTAACAATTTTCACGTTTTTTTAATATTAAAAAATTAAAAATACCTACATTAAATACATATTAAGTACTAGAAAAAACATTTAAAAAATCAGATTTAGGGTTATATAAATTTAATAGAAAGATACACATGCATAAATAAACAAATAGATATAGGAATAAATAATATTATAAAGTATACTAGTACTGTTCGATATTGATGCCTAAGGGCACTTCTTGTCGAGTCAGTGTGTACAGGTCAGTGGACGACTGTTTTGTGTACCAAAAAGAAAAAGTCTTGTCAAGACGACAGATTGGTAAAAAAGATTGAATTGACAAAATGTCTTGCAAAAACTAGAATTGTTACGACGTAAAACTTTGTTGTCGTCTAAGTTTAATCGATTTGTGAGTTGTTTATATTTCATATGCGTGTGTATTGTGGCTTGGAGAACGAACATTTGGATCCCCTGGGTACCCGGGGAACTCGTCGCGGAAGCAGCCACACACGTAAGTTAGATATCATAATTTTAGCGGTGCGCCATTCGCATCCAGTACGGGAAGTCGGGACTGAAGGGTTTTGTTTCCCTGCTTCTCGTACAAGTACATAATGCAATAATACAACAAATAAATAAAAATATGCCTAACTCTGCCCATACCATTTTCTTTCAGACGAATTCTTCTAGAATCCGCTTAAGTCACAAGCACGACAAATGGTATTTAATGTGTACCTTTATTTCTTAAATGAAGCCAATGTTTTCAAAAGAGACCATGATGGTTATTTAAAAAAAATTCAGGACCGTGTTACAAAAGCTACAGGAATTTCACGACGAACTTTGAGTAATATCTTAAACGAAAAAAAACAGAATCAATCAATGAAATTTTCCTCACCGAAAAAAGGAAAACCTCAAAGTAGATTTCGGGTGGGACTTGATGATTTCGACTACTGTCTTATTCGTAATATGATATACAATTTTCAGTTGACGCTCAAAGAACTCCCAACTGTAAATAATTTGAGAAAAAAGTTGATCGAAGCTATTAATTTCAAAGGCTGTGCGGAGACTTTAAGGCTGATCTTGAAAGAAATGGGATTTAGGTTTCTGAAAACTGATAATAACAGACGGTTACTTGTGGAAAAGCATGATATACGTTTAAAAAGGATCAAATATCTCAGAGAAATACAACAACTGAGGAATTCTGGTAGAAACATAGTGTTTATGGACGAGTCATACGTGCATACATCACATACTAAGGGTAAAACTTGGCAAGATAGCAGCAAAAAAGGTATCAAACAACCCATTTCCAAAGGAGAGCGAATAATTATTGTACACGCAGGCAATGAAAAAGGCTTCGTCCCAGGGGCTCTAATGTTACATAAATGTGTCGACTCAGAAGGTGACTATCATAAAGAAATAAACGCGGAACGTTATCAAACTTGGCTACGCAATCAATTGATTCCCAACTTGCCTCCTAATAGTGTGTTGGTAATTGACAACGCCCCATATCATAATAAGCTGTCTATGAAACCACTAAACTCAAACACATCTAAACCACAAATGATAGCTTGGTTACAACAACACAACATTCCACATGACCCAAAGAAACTGAAACCCGATTTGTATGAAATTATAAAAAGACATAAAGAAAAATACACAGAATTTGCCATTGACCGTATAATGGAGGAACATGGGCATAAAATTATAAGATTGCCACCATATCATCCCGATTTTAACCCTATTGAAAATATTTCGTCCCAAATAAAGCAACACGTAGCCAAAAAAAATATTGCAATGACTGTCACATCAGTTAAAGATGCTATATTAGAAAAAATCTATAATATAGGACCAGAAGAATGGAAAAAAGTTTGTGATCATGCTGTTAAATGCGAAGATGAATATAGAAAATTTGAACCAAGAATCGATAGTTTTTCCGACGAAATGATTATTTACACAGATGATAGCAGTGGGGAAAGTGAAAATGAACAAGAGCATAATGAAAGTTCTGATGAATCTACGATGTCAGGAATAGAGATCCTCCCTGATTCTGATTAATTTCTTTTGTAATTGTAATATTATTCTGGAATGATCAGTGCTGTAAATACTTTTGAACTGAGATTTTAATGATTAGATTTCTAAGATTTTAATGTAAACCTGTGTTTGAAAACCATTTTTTTTTCTTCTAATATAAACCTTGTGTTATTTAAACCTTCTTTTCTTCCATCGTTACATCAGCTTCAGTAAGACACTTGAAAAGTACTATAAAATTTTCGAAGTAAATCAATCCAACAAATATTGTAGCATATTCGCAATCGTGTGGTTTTCCTCGCTATTTACTTACATGGAATTATCGAATCAAGTTTCGTTACTGATAAATCAATATTTATCTCTTTTAGCACAAAACACATAATTCTACTAAATTATGCATGAAGAAAATGCACTTAACCACTCTATATACATATCGTCTTCCGACGCTCGGGGAATACGACCGTTGCCGAACAGTGACGAAGATTTCTATGCGCATTATCACTTTGGGAGAACTGTACCTACCTATGTATTTATTTTAAGCAGCATTAGAACTATGAATAAAGTATCCATTGATGTTGCAATATAGACCTACTTATGAGTACAAGTCAGGTTTACTAAACAAACCTGGAGTTATGTGTACGTTGACATGCTGATTGGTGTCTTTCTTGAGTTCACAGGCAATCGTCTTAGATGGCGTCTGGCTATTCTGCAGATCTTTTTCACCTTTATTTGCTGCAAATATTAACAATATATGTATTCCTAATGAGTATGTACGTATATGTAACCCAAATAAGTGTAAATTTTACAGGTTTTTCTTCAATACTACACAATTTTCTCTTAACATATTTCTGGAATTTAAAACAAGAAAAAAGGCAATCCATCTATAATTTATTTATTCTTGGGAATATATCTTGCAAAGAACTAGGAATGAAGTGTCCATTGATGGTGCAACATATACCTATATTTATGTCAGATTAACTAAACAAACCTAGAATGTCGGCGATATGCTGATTAGTGCCTTTATTGAGTTCATAGGGAATTGTCTTATAATTTGACCGCTGGCACTTCGCTAAGAGATAAGTTTAAGGAGTATGATATTCTTACAGTGGCATCTCGCTATATTCTAGAGAATATTATGTATGTCCACAAGAATATAAAACAATTTAAAAGGAATTGTAACTTGCATTCTCGCAACACACGCAACAATCACAAATTAGCTTTCACTCACCTACGCCTCAGTAAAACTAGTAAGTCTTTTTTGGGACTTAGTGTTCGTTTTTATAACACACTCCCAAAGGAACTAACTAGCTTGTGTTTAGATAAACTAAAAATTCATGTCAAACGTGGACTTATAGGCAAGGCCTATTATAAGATAAATGATTTTATTAGTGACAAAAATGCCTGGTAGATGTGCAAATGTATATTATTATTATATTTTGGACACCTTTTACTGTTGGTGTATGTTTATATTTAGGTCAATTCAATTGTATTGTAATACATTTAATATAATTTATTTAAATAATTATAACAATGTAATGTGACAATACAAAAGAGCCCGAGAAGGCCAAATTGTAATAAATGATTTGACTTTGACTTTGACTTTGACGGCGTCGGGGTCTTACACGGCGTAAGAGTCATACTCATCTGCACATCTTCTTCTCTTTAAACGTCTGCAAATATTACCAATATATGTACCTCTACCTGTGTTTATTTTAAGCAGCATTCGTGAGTGGAAACGTAAAAAGTCTAAAGCGCCACATAGGCCGCAAATGAGTTGTACGATTATGTATCAAAATAAACTGAATAAATTTTTCTGGGTTGTTTAGTCCTGGAATGGGTACAATCAGAGCCCATTTTTAGCTGCTTATAAATTTGAAAACATACCTTTAATAATTAGAGTTTCAGATCTGAGAGCCATGGATGGCCAGAGATGCAAAGAACTAGGAATGAAGTGTCCATTAATGGTACAACATATACCTACATTTATGTCAGATTAGCTAAACAAACCTGGAATGTCGGCGATATGCTGAATAGTGGCTTTATCGAGTTGACAGGGAATCGTCTTACACGGTGTCAGGGTCATACACGGTGTCGGGGTCTTACACGGGGTAAGAGGCATACTCATCTCTACATCTTCTACTATTTCAACTTCTGCAAATATTACCAATATATGTACCTCTACCTATGTATTTATTTTAAGCAGCATTCGTGAGTGGAAACGTAAAAAGTCTAAAGCGCACATAGGCCGCAAATGAGTTGTACGATTATGTATCAAAATAAACTGAATAAATTTTTCTGGGTTGTTTAGTCCTGGAATGGGTACAATCAGAGCCCATTTTTAGCTGCTTATAAATTTGAAAACATACCTTTAATAATTAGAGTTTCAGATCTGAGAGCCATGGATGGCCAGAGATGCAAAGAACTAGGAATGAAGTGTCCATTAATGGTACAACATATACCTACATTTATGTCAGATTAGCTAAACAAACCTGGAATGTCGGCGATATGCTGAATAGTGGCTTTATCGAGTTGACAGGGAATCGTCTTACACGGTGTCAGGGTCATACACGGTGTCGGGGTCTTACACGGGGTAAGAGGCATACTCATCTCTACATCTTCTACTATTTCAACTTCTGCAAATATTACCAATATATGTACCTCTACCTATGTATTTATTTTAAGCAGCATTCGTGAGTGGAAACGTAAAAAGTCTAAAGCGCACATAGGCCGCAAATGAGTTGTACGATTATGTATCAAAATAAACTGAATAAATTTTTCTGGGTTGTTTAGTCCTGGAATGGGTACAATCAGAGCCCATTTTTAGCTGCTTATAAATTTGAAAACATACCTTTAATAATTAGAGTTTCAGATCTGAGAGCCATGGATGGCCAGAGATGCAAAGAACTAGGAATGAAGTGTCCATTAATGGTACAACATATACCTACATTTATGTCAGATTAGCTAAACAAACCTGGAATGTCGGCGATATGCTGAATAGTGGCTTTATCGAGTTGACAGGGAATCGTCTTACACGGTGTCAGGGTCATACACGGTGTCGGGGTCTTACACGGGGTAAGAGGCATACTCATCTCTACATCTTCTACTATTTCAACTTCTGCAAATATTACCAATATATGTACCTCTACCTATGTATTTATTTTAAGCAGCATTCGTGAGTGGAAACGTAAAAAGTCTTAAGCGCACATAGGCCGCAAATGAGTTGTACGATTATGTATCAAAATAAACTGAATAAATTTTTCTGGGTTGTTTAGTCCTGGAATGGGTACAATCAGAGCCCATTTTTAGCTGCTTATAAATTTGAAAACATACCTTTAATAATTAGAGTTTCAGATCTGAGAGCCATGGATGGCCAGAGATGCAAAGAACTAGGAATGAAGTGTCCATTAATGGTACAACATATACCTACATTTATGTCAGATTAGCTAAACAAACCTGGAATGTCGGCGATATGCTGAATAGTGCCCTTATCGAGTTGACAGGGAATCGTCTTACACGGTGTCAGGGTCATACACGGCGTCGGCGTCAGAGTCTCACTGATCTGCACATCTTCTTTACTTGTAACGTCTGCAAATATTAACAATATAAATAAATAACCTATGTGTTGATTGTAAGCAGCATTCGTGAGTGGAAACGTAAAAAGTCTAAATTCATCCATCATCATATAGGCCTATATTCATCCATATAGGCCGCAAAAAAACTTACTCGTTATACCTATTTCTAAACTGAATTTATATTTCTGCGTCGTTTAGTACTGGTTGCGGAACGACCGGAGCCCGTTTTTAGCTGTTTATAAATCTGTAAACATGCCTCCATTCCAAGTGTGCAATGCGTATAGCTATATTTTTTTAAATTTCGTTATTTATTACGTTATACCGATATACATTACCTACAAGTATCGATAAGTAACGAAATTTGATCACTTAAAACAAGTACCTACGGTATTTGTGTGCGGTCCAAAAAATCCAATTTTTTACATGCGTCGCAATTGTCAATATCAGTGGTGGCTCGGCTGTAGGGACGCTTCCTTGAAATACAAAAGTGTTCGCGTTTCGAACCCCGGCATGTTCCAAGGGGAAATACACTTTTTATACGTGCAAAGATTTACAACACCATGAAGAGCACGTTAAGCCGTCGGTCCCGGTTTCACCAACTTCAACTTAAAAAATCGTTAATAAATTATTATTAAAAAACATCCAGGCCTCGCGTGCAGACGTGGCGAGTGTCGGCCAAATTGTCCAGAAATATGTTCTGGGATCCCCATTTTCAGCAATGGAGGACTAGAACTAGGACTAGAGCAATTAGTCACGGTTACAATATTCTCCCAGTGTAAGTCCAAGGGCCTTAAGTGGTTTCATTCACCTGTAAAAAGTGAGGCATGAAAACTTTGTGTTCTAGGGGCTGTGATGATGGAGAACTGTGAAAGTAGCTTTAAGAACGCTTCGCCGATCTTATGGTTAATGTTGTTGGCTCATAAATGATGAAGTCATAACTTGACTTCATTTAGACCTATTAAAGACGAAGAAATTAATAGTTACACGGCCTTTTACAGCCACGAATATAAATTAATGTAAATATTTAGAATATAAGGTGACACGGCCTTTTTACAGCCACGAATATAAATTAATGTAAATATTTAGAATATAAGGTGACACGGCCCGTTTACAACCACGAAGTAGTATTAAGGTTTTTTACATAAAGTTGGCATATACTACTTATTATTATTGGTAGATTGTAAACTGACTCGGCCCTGTTACAGCTACGTATTTGTATTTAGTTAACACTATCTACAGCATCGATCTTATATTAAGTAGTTATTAAGTTAAAGTTAATTTGCTTATGGCAATAATATTATTATAACACACAGTTCCTAACTTTTGGAATAGTAATTTCTCGAAGCTCTACTTAATTATTACCTAGCTAAGAAATTATTATCTTTAAGTTTTTCTTAAGTCAAATCGGGATTCACGAACAGACTTATTTAATTATTTGTTATTGCTTTGTGTAACGCAAAATTTATAAATTCCCAGTGACAGTTCCCTTTTTAATTATTTCTTAAGATATGTTTGTGAAACGCATTTCTTGCAGAACCGGTTAATTTTTACTTAAGTAATAATTAAGTATCAAAAATACGTTCGAGAAACTGGCTGTATGTTATCCCACAGATTATGTAAAAAACATACATTCAGCAAGAATATTTTTTTAGTTTATTTAATTATTTAAAACTTTATTGCACAATGTACAAGGGGCGGGCTTAATAATTGCGTTAGACATTCTCTGACAGCCAACCTTTGGGACGATAAAAAGTATAACTTAGATCGAGGAGTAGGTGAGAAATCGTATTTAAGACTGATCATTAATAAATAATAACTATATTTATCAATAATATATATACCACATACAAATAGTAACATACATAACAATACTACATACAATATCCACCTATACACGCTGTTGGGAGCTCTCTAAGTAATGTGAGTATACTAATCTTTTGAATATTATTCTGTTGGATGCTTGCCGAAAATTGATCGGCAAATTGTTAAACCTGTTAAGACATGAAACCAGAATGATGTGAAGGAATAGAGAGGACAGAGTTGTGTGACTAACGAAGAGACCGATACCACTAGACCAGACATTACGTATTCTACAACGTGTCTCAGTCAATTTAATAATTGTTATAAAAATGAATATTGGCAAGCAGCGAAGAGTATTTTAAGATAATTAAAAGGAACATTAGATTTGTATTTAGTTTACAGAAATAAGTAGTTTTGTATTGAAGGGTATACAGATGCTGACTGGGCAAACAATTTCGATAGAAAATCGTTTACTGGTTTTGTTTTTTCGATAGGAGGGAAGCAGTGAGTTGGCAAAAGAAAAAACAAAGCACTGTGGCTTTAAGCAGCATGGAGGCAGAGTATAAAGCCCTAACTAATGCTGCCAAAGAATTAAATTTTCAAAAGAATTTAATTTTGGAATTGTTTGGTAACTGTCAGAGTATATTTTTTTTTATGACAATAGTTCAGTACTTGGAATTGCTAATAATTATATCTGTAACAATAGAACTATCGAAAAGAACATGGTTGTAGTTAATAATTTGAACACTAATGATATGGTAGCTGATATTTTTACGAAACTTTTATCAGGGTCTAGGTTTGAAACATTTAGGTCTGCTTTAGGTTTATATATTTTTGATTTACATGTTGTGCAATTTAGACTTCAAGGATTGATCTTGTAGGTTTCTATATGAAATGCTGACTGTGTAAATTTGATGTAAGCGATGTGTATTTTTGTATGTACTATTTGATGTTTAGATTTTATATGTCACTTGTAAAAACGTTTTAAAATGTTTTTCCGATCTAACCGCGATTTCAGCGACAACGAATTGGTAGCCACTTTAACCTAGTACGGTACCTACTCGGAGATGTGATCATAAAGGCATAGGAAAAAGATGGACCAAATACATGCATTAAGTAACCTAACCTAACCGGAATATGGTGTGTCATATTTCTATTCATAAAATATTTCTTGATTGAATCCTCGCCAACCCGTCTGGCAGCGTGGCGAGTGTAGGCCCAATTTTCCCGAAATATGTCCCGAAAGGCCCATCTCCAACAGTGGACACCTAGGTATCTTGTGTTCTAGGGGCTTGTGATGAATGTTTTTTCGCGAATTAATATGCCCGTTTTTAGGTTCAACATACTGTGCGATGGTCGCGTAAAAGAATCAGTACTAGTAAAATTATAAATTCTTAAGTTTTACACTAAACAGAGACTGAATGGAAGCATTAGGTATAGCCTTTGTCAAAAACTGTACCTACCTATATATTCTCTTGCCCTCAGAGAATTAATCAAAGCGTTAACACAAACCAGACGTTACTATGCGTTTATTACTTCTACCCTTCGATACGGCATCATCTAGGGAAATTCCACAAAAAGTATTTAAAGCTCAAAAGGGAAGCATCACGGCAATGTGTGCCATAATCTCCATCGAAACCTGTACTCCACGGTCTATCCATCAAACACCGATTGTCTTTTTTGGTAAGCTAACGACCGACATCTTTCTCTACCACTATGCCTGCCTAACAAGATGCTTTTTCACATTTCGCTTAAAAGGTTATAGAAGTGGGAACACACACTGGCTGTAAGCATTCCACATCTTCAGCGTGTGACAGATGTAATTCACTAAATTTATGAGTACGCGTAGGATACCTACTACAGAACGGCCTAGTGGGCATGGCTCAAAAAATACAATAAGTAACCTGATATGGTAAATTATATTTATACTATTATAAATATGTATATCATGTTATACTTCTCGAGCTTGATACGCTAGAAACATCGACGAGCTTGTCACTTGTCATGATGGACCTATAGTAAAGTTGGCTAAATATGTATCAGCTCCTATAAAATAAAACCATTCCATATTTAGATTTGACTTCTTATTATTCAACTATTTTACTAAATAATTTATATAAAGTATCATTACGATCTTATGCCTTCCGGGGTGGTCAGAAACAACGCACCTTTTTTTTATGGAAGCGAATACCAACTTAGCCAACTTTACTATAGATCTATCATGATAAGTGGCAAGCTCGTCAATGTTTCTAGCGAACCAAACTCGAGATATATAACAAATTAAATAAACTATTGTATCCAACCAGAAATCGAATCCGGTACCTACGGAGTATCCACGGACATAACCGCTAGACTACGAACGCAGAAAATTTATCTAATTTAAAATAAACAGTTTTCTGTCAAATTTTCCTATTATGTTCGTAATTATTCTTTCCGTAAGAAGTTTTCTAAACTCGAAAAAAAAATCTGCTAAGTCGTTCTCAAGTTATGGCGTAGTTTTTATTAAACGAATAGTAAAATTTATTGTTAAAGTTCGTGCACATGCTCAATGTCGTTCGTGCATAATAAAAACTTTTATGCACCAAACACCACGAATATTTAATTTGATAACATGCAACATAACATACATAATTGTAAAGTAAAGTATCATCACGACCGTTTCCCTTTCGGGGTGGTCAGAAACCACGCTTATAAGCGGATTCACATTTAGCCAACTTTACTATAGGCCAATCATGACAAGTGGCAAGCTCGTCGATATCTCCAGCGCACCAAACTCGAGTAATATCACAAATTAAATATTATGTAAATAAATATATTTACATAAATATTCTTGTGTCCCGACCAGGAATCGAACCCGGTACCTCCGAGTCCAAATCCACGGACTTAACCGCTAGACCAGACACATAATTAAAACACGAAAATTAATATAAAGGATGAGTTTTTCAAGTAGGAGTGATAAAAAAAAAGATAAAAACAAAAACTGATTCGTTATAGTTAATAAAAATATTCTAGCTCGGAATTGACCATGCATATTTAGATAGAATTACAAATCCTACATTATTGCTCCATAAGAAAGTGACGCCTAGAATACATCTGGGAAACTATTTTAAACCATGCAAACTTAAAAAAATAGTACCGGGCTGCAAATCCAGGACAGTGTGGTATAGGAATTACATGCACAAATGGTACCAACATAATTATTTGGTCTAGGTAATAGGTAAAGGTTTTTCTATAAAGTTACAAATAATAATTACATGTGTGTTATTAGATTAAGATTATCTAATAACAACGTCATCAGCTTCCAGGAATGCATTCTCTCAGCGACCGAATGTAGTCTTTAATATGAGTATACCTATTTTCAATATTCAGGGAAAATAAAACAATTACAAGTTAGTTCTTTTAGCTTTAATAGTTGTAATCTAAAATCTACCTTAATTATACCTACAATGTGGCCAGGGGTTTAAGTGTTGCCCGTCACCAAATGAAGAAAAAAAAATGTTTCAAATAAACTAAAAGGTAAAATATCTCTTATAAATAAAAAGTTATGGCTTTATCATTAAAAAAAAACAATTAAATTCACAATTACAATGAACCCCTGGACACATTATATAACCAATATTCATTCTTACATAAAAACCGAATCCCATAACTACAACACAATATGTTAGTTTATTTTATAACCCAACAACACTATTTGTTTAGGTTTTCCCAATATATCTGACACAATAACATTCAAAAGTAGTTTAACATAAAAATATTTTTTTGATAATAATTACTGTAAAATCATTGTAAATAGATTTAATTAAATGTAAAATAATTAAAACATGATAAAATGGAACTCATCATTGGTTTCTTGTATCATGTTAAACATTTTTTTATTTTAATATAAGTAAAAAAAACCATGCATTATTTAAAAATCAACCTTTGCGATATACCAGTTAATTTTATATTCACACAGAAACATTCAAAAGTAGTTTAACATAAAAAAATGATCTTTTAATATTATTACGGCATTCATTGTAAATAGATTTAATTAAATGTAAAATAATTAAAACATGATAAAATGGAACTCATCATTGGTTTCTTGTATCATGTTAAACATTTTTTTATTTTAATATAAGTAAAAAAAACCATGCATTATTTAAAAACTAACCTTTGCGATATACCAGTTTATTTTATAACCCAACAACATTAGTTATTATTTTTTTCCCAATATATCTCACACAGAAACATTAAAAAGTAGTTTAACATAAATCAATGATTTTTCACAATAATTACTGCAATCATAGTCAATAAATTTATTTAAATGTAATTAAAACAGGATTGCATAAAATAGAATTAAATTAGAACTTAAAAATGATTACTTGTATTATGTTAAACAATTAAAATTTAAAAATAATTTATTATACTAAAAAAACCATGCAATAAAAACCAACCTTAGGGATATGTCCAGATAATAAAAACGGGTGCAATTTATTATAATAGACCTTAATACTTATACAAGACATACAAAATAAATACATACCTACTCGTACATAAGACCTATTTTGCTATAATTAAATTAAAATAGGACAGACACAGTTTTATTTTATTATTTAAAACTTTATTGCATTTAATATACAATACTTGTCGCCAGACATTCTGGCCTTAGGGACATTTTATTTTATCAACGAGATAATGCAAATAGAATAGTTACTCCGAAAACTTTTCAACAAAAAAAAGATTAACATTTAAAAATATATGTTTTTTAAAACTATTTCACTAATATTATATAAAAAGTGCGGTCCTATGAGAATTTTGATGTGTTCGCATCAACGGATGTGGAAAGTAAAAACATTGTCCTAAAGTACTTGGAGCCATATTAATTCGCACATCTAGTGACGAAGTTTGAATTTTGTTATGAAATATGTATTGTTTAGACGTATAATCTGTTATGTACATTTTCATGAAATATATATATATATATATATATATAATAGCTGATATATGTAAAGCGATGTCCAGGTGAACCTATTATTAAAATGTAGGTCATGGAATATTTCTAATCGTCCGGCCGAAGTCCGCCTCGTTTGTAGGTATATATTGTGCGATAAAGTTTTAAATTAATTAAATAAATATATCTGTGTATTTTATTATTCACCAAAACGGTATTTATATCTTACAAAATATTATATTAATGACATATATAAAAATATGAAAACTATTATATTAAATATTATAATATAACATGCTTATTTTATTTAAAAAAAAAGGTGAATAATAAGATACGCAGCGTTTTGGACATTCACAAGTAACTTTATTTGGTTATTCTATACATATACATTCTTTGTGCGTTAAAACTTATTCTAGTTAAAATTAATTGTAAATTAGATAGACATAAAAAAATATGAATAAGTATATGTTTGTACTACACAATACTTGAGATTTTAGTTGGTATACATCGCAAACCTAATAATAATTGTAAAAAATAATAAAATAAAAATTTAGTAACATTGATAAAATTAAATTATTATTACCTAATTATTATAAAAAACTTTTGATATTCGTCAATAACTTAAGTAGGTAATAAATGTGATGTCTTTATTTTGACTAGAACTTAAGAACGAAGCTAATCTAATTATTTTATGTAGTATATGTCGATATTATTATATAGTAATTGACAGGGCCTCTTTTCAGCTACAACTACCTAGCATAAACGACATTTATATATCAATATAAAATATAGTTTGATATTTACGGCAGCTAATAGAAGTATTGCTTGTTTGGTGTGGACCCATAATATTATATTAAAAGATTAGTACAATCGCAATAATATAATAATATTGCGAATGTAATTGGTATCAAGTGTAAAAATGTAAAAATACGTATAAAATGATGTGTAGGGTTCTGTATTTTCATAGTACACTGCGTGTTTCTAGCAAGCAAATAACATGACACGGAACGTACGAGCATAATGAAAATACAATTACACTACACTGGGTAGTGATCGTAAGGCAGGCCTTAGTAAGCTTAGTTTAAAACGAAAATAAATTATTAAAATTAAAATTGTAAAGCCTGTATCTCACGCAGCTCTTGTAGCGTTATAAAAGTTTCTGAAACAATATAGTCAATTTAATGCCTAAATACATAAAAACCCGATTTAATTATTACTTAATACTATAATAATACTAGCAGTTTGACATGGCGTTACCCTAACCTAACCTAACCCAACCCAAATCCCCAAAATCTTGGGTATCTCTGGCAAATTTTAATAAAATCGGACAAAGTAGTTTAGACATGAAGGCGAATCAAAAAGGCAGACGGATATATAGCCGATGACGCCAAATAGCCTATGGGTTCCAAGCATTAATTTCTACTAAAATTTTTCAAATTCGGTTTATTAATATTGCACCTAAAAAGTACTTTTCTTACGTACATTTGTCATAGATTTACAACACCACTGTTCCCGTGAGGAGGAGAGCATGTTAAGCCGTCGGACCCGGTTCCACTAATACCAACTTGTGGAATAAGTTGGCATTAAAATTTACACCCCTGCCAACCCCTCTGGCTGCATGGCGCGTGTAGACCCAATTCACCCTCTAGAAATTTCTGGGAAGCCCATCTCCAACAGTGGAGGTCTAGGACTCTTCTATGCTCGTGTTCTAGGGACTGATTATTTTTTTACTAAGTACGAAATACGTACGTAAGCGGTACGAGATGTTCAGGAATGGGACTGCCACTAGCCACTGATAGCCGACATCAGTCAAGTACTATTCCGGCTTAACAAGATGCTTTTTCGCACTTCGCATGAAGGACTGCAGGTTATAGGAAAAGAAAACACACTTGTATAGGCTGAGAAAGTTGAACATATCAACTGCGACACAATGTTATATGTACGCATAGGGATATGGGGTTGTATTTATTTTGGTTGCGTGGGTTTGGTTAGAACAACCAGTATGGTATAGGTTGTAGAACACACTCAGGGAGGCCGAGGGAGGAGATGCAACGATTTCTACCAGTAGTATTCCACTTATTTGTGCTTAATAATAATAATAATAACAAATCGTTTATTTTAAGGAAACTCTGTACCTGTATGTATGTATCTAAATACCTAACAACCAACATACATATAAATATTAATTAACCTAAAGCTTTCGTATCTTCATCTTCTTGAGGTCTTCAGGTACTTCCGAGGAGTACGAGCGATTTATAATGATCAGTGGTGGTTCGGATGTTAGAAAGCTTTATCAAACCAATGAAACATACACTTTTCTTAGTTGCCATAGATTTACAACACCGCCCCGTTCGTGTGAGGAAGAGAACACGTTAAGCCGTTTAAAATCAAATCAAAATCAATCATTTATTTATTAACTTTTGGTACATTCATTTAGGTTATTACAGGTGGTTGTGAGCTACAAGTATCGATCCTCTCTTAGGTCGATAAATATGTGCCGGTTGTACTTTTGGATTAGTTAAAAAAATTACAGAAAAAAAAGATCATACCCTCGCAAATCCTGGCCAGCGTGGTGAGTGTAAGCCAAATTTTCCCTCTATTCTGGAAAGTCCATCTTCAGCAGTGGAGGTCTAGGACTTATTAGGATAAAAGCATTTCCCCTTGTTTAGTATCCCGAGTTTTTTGGTCGCTGTTTTTGTGAATCTCAATTTAGTTACGGTAGTTGAGGTATTTGTTGTTCCAGCACGGTGTCTTGAAGAGTAGGATGGAGCGCGTCGAGAATTCTTGAACGCGCATGCATGGCATTAAACTGGCGTAGATTTTGGATATAGAAATTTTGCAAAGGGTGTAGTTCTGCCGTCAGGGAACGACCTTTTTATTATACTTATTGACTCCTTACAGTGCGTGGAATAGTCTGAATAGTAATGGTTTTTTTATATCTTTACTACCCGAGATTAAAGTTGACAGATTTGAAAACGGCCCGAAAAATAACAGGACAAAATTGTAAATATTGGTTGGTTCATGGTAATCCATTTGAATACGAATTCATTTTAACTGCGCCACCAAATTAAATCAGCTTGTAATCGGCGAGCTGGCTTTCCATGAGAACCGCGGATCCCAATAATAATCGTGTGCTTTTGCTCGTATATTCAACACTAAAGCGTTTAAAAAACGAAATAATAATGGTCAAAACAACCATGGAATATCGTTATTCTGAAATTTTTTATTTTTTATTATTATATTATATTAAATATAATATTTTTTTACATAATAATCATATAAGATCATGCTGTTATGCTGGATATTCTTGAAATAAAGTGTCATGTTTCCAAACCATGGTATCTCTTGCTTTCTGTCGAGGTAACTTTGAGTTTGTAATAAATTTTGAATAGCAATTATGTTATTTAATTTATTACCGATATCGCTTAATACAAAAGACCTTAATATAAAAAACCTGCGAATAAATATATTTGAATTAATTTGTATGCAACTTTAAAATTCTAATAGCAATAGAATAGCAGCAATTTGGTACGAGAGCATTTATTTAGTTATATGTTACAAACATGTCATTGATAGCAGCAACATTGTCGGGAACAATAGTGAGCTTGCTTGCTGCGTACCCTGACATGAGCTCAGCCAGTATCCGATCCACAAGGACACGAATGCTGCACGCGTGTAGAAAGCTCCATGTAAATCTATTCTAACTTGTTACTCTTTATAATGTAACGATAAAACTAAAAGCTTTGTGAAATATAATTGTGGATTAACCTATTATTAGTTAGTGTTTCTAAAGGTAAAATTAAAGTAGTAATTGTTATATTTTGAGTGCTGTAACTGTTAAGTAACACTTGTAACTGGTGTACTTTTGTAACATTAACTTGAATTTTATTAATGTATAAATCGCTAATGGTTTTTTTAAATAATTAAAACAGAACGCAATACATACCGTCAACAAGCTCGGATAGTTCTGAAGGGCGCAAACCAATGAGCTGTTCCAAATCGCAAACGAACTTGTATACGAATCTGAAAATATTTATTAATAACAATAAAATTACACCACTGTTTCTCAAAAATGAATAAAATGTCTAACGTTTAACTTTTTGAGCTACGTTAAGCCACGTGATTGGCTCAAGCAAGAGTGACAAGCCACTACGAACCTTAGTCCAAAACAATATAAGAATGTATTATTTTAATATAAAATTAAATTGTAAGTCACATATAATCAGTTTTGTTACAACATTACCTTTTACCGTGGACCTTGGAAATCATATCGCCGTCGTAGTAATATCTTAAGGCTCGAGATAGCTTCTCATAATTCATGGCAGGTTTGTTCTTCTTGATGCCCCACAGCCGAGCCACTGTCTCTGGTTCTAACAGTTTAAACTCACCTTCGTTACCTGAAATTACACTCAATTTTAGGATTATAAACTATTTAGCAGCCAATACTTTAAGCGTAAACAGTTATTGAATTCCGTTATTTAAAGGGTCTTCCGAACTTTGACAGTTGATAACGACTATATTGTTGAAGCTACATCTGTCAAATTAGTTGTCATTTATTCAGTCTCTTTTGTCCTAGGACCAAGTATCACAATGGACAGAGCGATAAGGCGTTGTCCCTCTTGTGTATCATATGAAAGATAGTGTATCTCTTTCTATCTCACGAAGCCTTACCACGAGTAAACGAGGTAACTATCTAAAGTTTGGCAACCTCGCACCGTCTGTGTAATTAGTGTCATGTTGTAAACGAATTAGTATGTTTTGACATTACGATTTGGTGGTATATTTTGTTTAATTATTAAATTATTTCAGTGGCTTGTCTACATTTTACTTTATAAATTAAAAATATGTCGTGTTCTGCAGCGAAAGAAGGACGTAAGTATTTTTTTTACGTTTTTCTATAAATATTTATTTATGTAACAAGATTATCGATTATTATTAAAATATAACATATTGTACGTATTTTCTATTTTAATTTGAAGTTATATATATATTTTAATGCTATAAGATAATTCAACCTTAAAGCTCCTTATTTATGAAAATTAAATCCTTTGTTATTGATATAATTTCTAGTGATGCACTATCTTTAAAATTTTGTGAATCGATATCAATAAAAATAAAATAGGTAAGTAATATTCATAATCTTCTATTGTTAACTTTTTTAGGTTTCCAAAATGGCCTGAAAGTAAACATAAATGGATTAAAGCTGTTGGGCTCGAAAACTGGGAGCCAACCAAATATTCAAGGCTGTGTTCCAAACATTTTGAAAAATACAAATGCTTGATTATCAGTAAGGAAATTAAAGACTGATGCTGTACCAATTTTTGAAGAAACACTAACAACAGTCTGTATGGCATCATTTATTTCTTTTATTTACTGACCCACGCCACGCATATATTAAATTAAATATAATTATAATAAGAAATAAAATTACGGGCATTTTGGAGACATAAGTATCAAATCAAAATCGAATCAAAATAATTTATTTCCGTATGGTTAGTACGTAACACTTGGATATTGTCAATACAAACAAACAAATAAAAAATACTACCATTGACCATGGCTGGACCGAACCCAAGATCAATACAATAATTATTACCAAAACATTGTTGCCATAAACGAGCAATATGTTTTTACTTACAGCTAGATACTTAATATTAAAATTGTGGCTGTAAAAAGGCCGTGTCAGCTTACAATCTAATAATAATTATGCCCATAAATATAATTATAAATTCGTGGCTGTAAAAAGGCCGTGTCAGCTTACAATCTAATAATAATTATGCCCATAAACATAAATATAAATTCGTGGCTGTAAAAAGGCCGTGTCAGCTTACAATCTAATAATAATTATGCCCATAAACATAAATATAAATTCGTGGCTGTAAAAAGGCCGTGTCAGCTTACAATCTAATAATAATTATGCCCATAAACATAAATATAAATTCGTGGCTGTAAAAAGGCCGTGTCAGCTTACAATCTAATAATAATTATGCCCATAAACATAAATATAAATTCGTGGCTGTAAAAAGGCCGTTTCAGCTTACAATCTAATAATAATTATGCCCATAAACATAAATATAAATTCGTGGCTGTAAAAAGGCCGTGTCAGCTTACAATCTAATAATAATTATGCCCATAAACATAAATATAAATTCGTGGCTGTAAAAAGGCCGTTTCAGCTTACAATCTAATAATAATTATGCCCATAAATATAAATATAAATTCGTGGCTGTCTAAAATGTCCGTAATTTTATTTCCTAGAAAGTTTATAGACTACATTTTTCAAAACATACACTTGAAACATCTTTTAAAATATTGTTATGTGCGAGCGAGGGGGATACAGAATTGTTAAACGCTTCTAATAATTTACATACCCTGCCAGCAAATGACGTTTGTATACTCTGCGTTAGTTAGCAAGTCTAGTAGAAACTGCCAGAGATGAACTTGTCCCATAGAATCACTGGATGGCGATAAATTTGATATCTCTTCATTAGTAAGACAAACGGCAACCTAAGCATAAAAATAAAAATAAACTAACCTATTTTACCTTAAGTGTTTTAAAATTGTATATCTGAATTTTATTTAAATAGGTTCAGTATAGGCTTGAAGACAATTCAAAGACAGATAGATGTCGTGGTCAGATCGTTATCAGGCTGTCTTTCCACACACAAATCCTTCCAGTACGTGGTCTCCACAGTAACTCAGCATAATCTGTTTGCTCCATACTCCATCGTTAGTCGATCAGAGAAATACCGAGCAAAACTCTTTTCATAGATCGTTGAGCGAAATAAATAAATGAATATTATGGTTGAACGCTTTTACTTTAAACACTGTTCGATAGGAAAGTGATACTTCGACATAATGATACGGTATCGGAACTGGTCAAAACAGGTCTTTCCCGGTTCCTAAAATATGGTAACAAGGTATATTACTGTAAAAATCCGTTCAGCAGCTTATGCTTAAAAGGACAACAATCAAATATCTATCCATCTATCGGTACTTAGAAAATATTCGATTTTATAATATTAGTAGGACTACCTTAGTTGATTTATTTCTGATCGTTGCGGATGATTTTATGGCTGTGATTCTCTTTGGCGACTCCTCAGATTGAACTACTGCTGCAATAATAAACCCTTTAGCTTAAGAATTGTATTTGATATTTGTTTAGTAGGGGAAAATTAAAAGCTTTATGCAAGGTTATTTATTAAAAGTAATAACTTGTTAATGAACTAGAACTATATTATTATATGTATACAAGGTTATTCATTAAAAGTAATAACTTGTTTATGAACTAGAACTATATTATTATATGTATACAAGGTTATTTATTAAAAGTAATAACTTGTTAATGAACTAGAACTATATTATTATATGTATACAAGGTTATTCATTAAAAGTAATAACTTGTTAATGAACTAGAACTATATTATTATATGTATACAAGGTTATTCATGAAAAGTAATAACTTGTTAATGAACTAGAACTATATTATTATATGTATACAAGGTTATTCATTAAAAGTAATAACTTGATAATGAACTAGAACTATATTATTATATGTATGCAAGGTTATTTATTAAAAGTAATAACTTGTTAATGAACTAGAACTATATTATTATATGTATGCAAGGTTGTTTATTAAAAGTAATAACTTGTTAATGATCTAGAACTGTATTATTATATGTATACAAGGTTATTCATTAAAAGTAATAACTTGTTAATGAACTAGAACTATATTATTATATGTATACAAGGTTATTTATTAAAAGTAATAACTTGTTAATGAACTAGAACTATATTATTATATGTATACAAGGTTATTCATTAAAAGTAATAACTTGTTAATGAACTAGAACTATATTATTATATGTATACAAGGTTATTTATTAAAAGTAATAACTTGTTAATGAACTAGAACTATATTATTATATGTATGCAAGGTTATTTATTAAAAGTAATAACTTGTTAATGATCTAGAACTGTATTATTATATGTATACAAGGTTATGCATTAAAAGTAATAACTTGTTAATGAACTAGAACTATATTATCATATGTATACAAGGTTATTCATTAAAAGTAATAACTTGTTAATGAACTAGAACTATATTATCATATGTATACAAGGTTATTCATTAAAAGTAATAACTTGTTAATGAACTAGAACTATATTATCATATGTATACAAGGTTATTCATTAAAAGTAATAACTTGGTAATGAACTAGAATTATATTATTATATATATACAAGGTTATTCATTCACTTAAAAGTAATAACTTGTTAATGAACTAGAACTATATTATCATATGTATACAAGGTTATTCATTAAAAGTAATAACTTGGTAATGAACTAGAATTATATTATTATATATATACAAGGTTATTCATTCACTTAAAAGTAATAACTTGTTAATGAACTAGAACTATATTATCATATGTATACAAGGTTATTCATTAAAAGTAATAACTTGTTAATGAACTAGAACTATATTATCATATGTATACAAGGTTATTCATTAAAAGTAATAACTTGGTAATGAACTAGAATTATATTATTATATATATACAAGGTTATTTATTAAAAGTAATAACTTGTTAATGAACTAGAACTATATTATTATAATAATAAATTTGCATGGCTTACCCGGGAATCGAAATATATAAAATATTTTTAAAAAAATTGCCTATTAAGCAATCATATAATCATTATCAATAATATACACGGGACCTTACATTTAAGGAAGATTCTGATAATTACAAAAGGTTAATATGAGACTTACCAACAATTTTGCATTTTCGCAGTAGTTCTAAATGGGTCCAGAAAATATCCCCCGGATCAGACACCACTTTTTCTCTGAATAAATAAATTTACATGATTAACATGGTCTTAAACTTTGGATGAAGACTCGCGTCATTTGACTTTGAATCTACAAATGACACAGGTGTATTTTGTATATCCACATAATCGTTATACAATCACGCTACTAAACTTATCAGTTTCTTTCAAGAAGCATCGCGAAAAGAAAACTATTTATAGGGAAAATGACGATGTGATTATAGCATACAACTTTATTAGAAGACGACGAACCAGGCGTAGGTTGAATTGGATTCATCCTTACATCGCAGGAAATAAAAACTTCAGAGGCATTAAGCTCGCATGTACTAAAGGTTAGCTGTTAGAGAATACCTACAAGGTATTGCTGTACTGCTGAGCCCGACAATCGGGGGTCTGAGAAAACTTTTAAAAAGGAACGCAGAGCGTTGGCGGTGCGGGGGAACATGCTCGCTCGCAGATTTGCTCGATGTTCAGACGGTGTAAAAATCACGCTTTTTAAAGCGTACTGCACGTCTTTTTACACCAGCAGTATGTGGGTGAGATACTCTAATCGGGCCTACAACGCTCTGCGCATCCAATACAATAATATCTTCAGAATGCTGATGGGACTGCCTCGAAGCAGCAGTGCATCTGGCATTTTTGCGGAGGCGCGTGTTGATGGATTTCCGGCCATAATCCGCAAAAAGGCAGCGTCGATACTGCGGAGAGTGAGAGACAGTGACAACAGCATTCTGAGGATGATATCGTCGCGCTTTGACAGCGCTTTTGTTAAGCGCTGGATTGGAGTTGTAACTGGGAATGTGTAAATTAAATATGTACAGCATTTGCGTAGTATAAATATCCCTACAGATATTTACGAATTAATATTAATTAAATTAAGTGCTAGGTATTGTTATTATTATTATTATTTTTGCGGTTTGTTTTTGACTTTTTAATTGATGTGTATCTATGTGTATGTGTAGTTCTAAGTTGGAATGTTACTAATAATTATGGAATTAATTCTGAAATAAATAATTTATTATTATTTTTATTAAGCTCACCTATCTACTTAATTTTATTTTGTATATTTTAATGTGCAATAAAGAATTTTATTATTATTATTATTATTGTTGCTGCCAGAGAAGGAGTTACCAAAATAATACTGTCAACAAAATTGTCTATTAGGGCGGCCATCATGTAAAACAAAAGTAATATATTTAATTGAAACTTTAGTTATGAATAAAATTTATTTATAATAAGTTCAGCAAAAAGGACTGATTGAACGTTATTTGGACTAAAAGCATTAATTTGGAGTAAACATGGTCTACAATTAGTCAAGTTGATTTCGACTAAAAATATAGTGAAAACTGCAATTTTATGTTTAAATGGGGAAGTTAGAAAAAGTATAAGAACACTTTATTAATCTCAGCCATATCAGCCGAAGTATAAGAACACTTTATAAATCTCAGCCATATCAGCCCTAAGTTTAAAACATACTTGAACTCTGAATGTGTAAGCTCCACAAGTTCTTGGCCTGTAATAGTCCAGTCTTGCAACTTGATGTTTGTTAGCCCGAAATGACGCACAGCCCATTGGATCCAGAGTCTTACGTGTTGGACTAGCCTAAAACCAAATAAAAAAATGTTAAGAGAAACGAGAATGAACCTCTGAGAAGCCATGATAATAACGTATTAATTGGTTTCAACACTGCAATAAATCATCAGGTGTGCAACGGAAATTGTAAGTCCTTTGTAGTCCAGTCCAGTGTAGTACTGTGCAATTTTGTCTTAGGTGACGCCGCTATACCCAGTTATTCTTTATGTATTTCTAAACCACAAAACCACCCGACAATCGGCACCCGTGGGTGCTTCCAGGAGAGGTAAACATGTATATATATCAAATCAAATCATTTATTTCCTTTGGTTATCTTGTAACAACTTGTATATTGTTAGCACTAAAATAATGACGAATACATAAAAAATATAAACAAATACAAGTTAGATAATCATGGTAACTGACGTGCCTTGTCACTCACATCATCAGATGCGACTGATCCCACGGCCTGTTAGCCTATCAAAATACACCACGGGTCCCATAGTCTAGACTATGATACTAACCAATCAACAGGGTCGCTGGGAATTTTTAATCGCTCTTGTTGCTCTTTGAACTGTACATCGACTATCCACTTGTAGGATGGCGCATGCACCACTTCAGATTCCTGACTGTGATCAGACCCTTGACTTAATGAGTCATCAATATGTACATCGTCTCCATGGCTATCTAAAAATACAAAAATAAAAATTTTAAATGCTGTTTATCGGTAACCATCACTTGCCACACTGCCACAAGCCCAAAATAGGTGAATATTTGTAGTTTAGAATTTCATTTAATTTTTATTCATAACAGTTTGATCTGACAGTTTGAAAAGTTAAAAAACATTTAGGCAGCCGAGGGTCTCAGGTCATGTTTCGATGTTGATGTTGTCATCAACAGCCGACTTATGACCTTGAATTTCAAAAACCACCGCTACAAACGTCGTAATCTAGGTGTATTATATAGTATTTAATCGATTTTTGAAATATATTTTCTCTTTTAGTAATCTTTCAAATACCAATATATTTATAGGGGTGGTAGGCAGACTGATGGTGGCACCGTTTGAGCCGATAAACCCAGTAAAGTGTATCCACATGTTTCGGGATCATTGAATTGCCGTCATGCCCAGTCAAGCCGGCATAGTGTTAAGGACTGATGTCAGTCATGAGTATCTGATTCCAGTTGCTAACATTTTTTAATTTGAAAACTTTATTGTTTTGATTATATAAGGCGTATGTAATGCCGATTGGCATTCTCTTACCATCAACCTTCGGGACATTGTATCAATTATGGTAGGTTTATAAAACAAACATAAAATAAAGAATATTTAAATAATTTTGATATTAATTTAAATTATGTACATATAACTAAATAAATAAATACATGATTTTATTACTTAAACTACACAATAATAATACATACACTACATAAATAATATATATACAATATATACATAAACAGAAGCCTAATACTTATATTATTCAACTACATTACAATAACAATGAGAATAGAAATGAATTGTGAATATTTATTGCATCTTTAAAAAGTGTGAATATACTTTTTTTTTAAATACACTTCTGTTGGGTGCCTGACGGATACTAGGACGTAGGCTGTTCCATAATGTCACAGCTACGACTAAGAAGGAATTTGAAATGGAGTTAGTGTTATGTGAAGGGATGGACAGTAAAGAGTTATGGGCAGAGCGGAGAATCCTTTCATGAAAAGAGCTAAGTTCTAAAAGGTAATTTAAATATTTAGGTGAGGAAGTTTGTAGAGGACAGAGAATAAAAGACAGAGAATCCTAAGATTACGGCAAAGACGTATTGGCAACCATTTTAATTTAGCACGGAACACTGACCCATGATCGTATTTACGCAATCCGAATATAAACCTTATGCACGAGTTGAGAAGTCTCTGTAGATTTTTAAGGTATTCCTCAGTTAGATTGACACAACAGACATCGGCATAGTCAAGAACAGGAGACTGAGCAAAAGTTATTTTAGCTTTTAGGAAAGGATATGTTTTACCTTATTAAGAGAGAGCTGCGAATACTTTTCATACATACATAGACCTTGCGTGCCATTTACCATTAGGTGGGCGCAATTGAGAAAATATTTATCATTCTGAAGAACAAACTAACTTCGTAAAGTAAAGTAACCTAACCTAAACCCTATAACTAACCTATTTCTGAGACATCATCATCTGTGAGCTGAACCACTTCTTCATCAGGTTTAAGCACATCCACAATATCAATTTTTTGACCAGCTGTCCTTACTTTAATATTCACTTGTACATCACCTTCCCCGCGTATACATTGGTCAACCAGCGTTTTGTGACTTTCAAGCTGCAAACAGTTTAATATTGACATTATTAACTGTAATTCATCACCACCATTTTCTTAACAGCAATATCTTTCATTATAGCCTCTAGAACACAAAGACAGTCACCTCCACTGCTAAAGATGAGCCTTGTATATAGAACACATTCCTGAAAAATATAGCCCTATCTCACCGAGCTGCTGTAATATTTATATACAGACTGAGCAAGGCGCTCCTTGCTAAGTTGAGGCAAGGGTCGGCTCACTCCGATATGTCTCAATGTGGCTACACCAGAAACAACATGACAATATGGCAGCGGCGTTTTAGCACGCCGCGTCTCTGCCCGACTACATTATATGTCATGTAATACCAAAGAAAACCTAGATGCTGCATCATACTTGAGAGCCCGGGCCTCGACTCTCGCAAGTATGAGATGAAATATACTTATTTTGTAATATACTATTTCATTACAAATGGATAGAGGCAAATATTTTTTCATTTCATACTTTAATTTGAGATTTACTCTCGTTATTATTATATTACTTACCATTTTGGCATTCTGCAACCAAAATGTATAATCTGTTAAATCTGTGCAGAGCCTTTGTTCAAGCATTGCTCTAAGCTTGTCCAGTGGCGTACGTATATCCATTATTTGAACAAGAATTTCTGGAAAAAAAAAATTTCATACAAGAAAGTGTTATGAGTGTTAGGCCTCAAAGAAAGTGTTATGAGTGTTTCTATTTACAGCCTATAATAATAAATATATCCTAAGATCGATGTGATTTTTAATCGATGTGATCATTCTTTCATGATTTAACAAAAAGAGACAAGTTTATCTCGGGTTGATATTGATCTTGGGCCTATTTATTATTACAGGGATTCATATTTCCATGGAATCCAAAGATTTTTTTTTCATTCATTACAGCCCCTAGAACACAGCATCCTAGACCTCCACTGCTGGAGATGGGCTTTCCAGAACTGGAGAATTTGGCCTACATTCGCCACGCTGGCCAGACGGCTTGGGGAGGATATGATGTCAATTTATTAACGATTCCACAAGAGGCACAGGAACGTTGGTGATGTAAATCTATGACAAATGTACGTAAGAAAAGTGTATCTCTCATTGGTACATGCCGGGTGGGTTTGAACTGACCTTTGTAGGATTTAAGGATTTAGGGTTCTTACAACCATGCCACCACCGCGCCTCGATTTTTTGAATCTAAATATAATTATGACATACCATTCGGATCACTGCTTTCAATGGTAGGTTCCTCATCTTCACAAAATACTGGCAATGGAACATCATTTCCCGACACCATTAAATCTAAAAATAAAAATTACACATTTAATTCGTTTTTATTTCACCATGTGACAGATTTGAACTCTATAAACTTAAGATTTATCAACTATTTGTAAATGTAATGAGTGTCTTGCACTTTATTACATTATTATTCTAATCCTGTTTCCTTTTTTAAATAGTTATTACTTTTATTATGTTTAAAACACGAGATTAGGTAATCATAACTTTATTGAGCTGTGTAGCATGTTTCTGAACCAATATACATTATATATTAAACTACCTACTTGTATTTACATTTTATAAATAAAAACCAATCAAGTACCCACATCTACATATATGACAACTTTATTAAATTTAAAATAGAAATAATGAATTTGGTGCGAAAATTTGGTGTTAATTTTCATAACAAAATATCTTGGTTAGGTTAGGTTAGACTCAATTAAGCAATGTCCAGAAATCCTTTAGCTCTGATCCCACATTGATAGGTTAGGTTAGGTAGGTCATATCCAGAAATCCTAAGTCTGATCCGACACTGCTAGGTTAGGTTAGTCACGATTGGTCATATCCAGAAATCACTTAAGTCTGATCTGACACTGCTAGGTTAGGTTAGACTCAACTAAGTCATATCCAGAAATCCTTTAAGTCTGATCCGACACTGCTAGGTTCGGTTAGACTCAATTAGGTCATATCCAGAAATCCTTCAAGTCTGATCCGACCCTTTAGGCTAGGTTAGGTTAGACTCAATTAGGTCATATCCAGAAATGCACAACATGCGCGCCCACGTGACCGCCACTGTGAACACGGCGCGGGTGGCGAGAGCCAAACTTCGCCCAGTGTTTGCATCCAGTTTGCTGCTTCACACGAAGCTACTTATATTCAAAGCCTATATCCACAGGCGACTCACGTACGCCGCGCTGGCCTGGTACTCTCTCACCTCAGCTACGCTGAGAGCACGTTTACAAGCGCAACAAAACCTAACGCTTCGTACCATTGTCGGCACCTCGCGATACATGAGGAACGATGTAATCCTTAGGGATATGCGGATGGAAACACTGGACGAATTCGTGCGTCGTCTGGCGGCTGGCATGTTCGCGCGCGCAGAGCTGACAGATTTCCCACTTGTGAGAAACCTGGCCCCTCTGCACACCCGTCCGCCGGACGCCAGACAATGCTACGCTCGTCACCTGCTACCAATCACGGAGTGACTGGTTGACTGGACAGGAGGATCGCCTGGCTTGTATACTTCAACCTTTAATGGTTACCCCATGCCCTGTCCGTAGTTACGGAAAGCGAACGCAACCTCTGTTAGAAGGCAAATACCGTGACACAGATTCCCCACTCTGCCCTGCGGGGGGTGTGAGAAGACCATTCTACTACTCTAAGTCTGATCCGACACTGCTAGGTTAGGTTAGACTTGATTAATTCATATACAGAAATCCTTAAGTCTGATCCGACACCGCTAGGTTAGGGTAGACTTGATTACAGATTTTTTCTTTCTCTTCACTCACAAATCGGAACATAACCTCACATTAAAAAAATATTCATAATTCAAAATCTATTAGTCTCCGCACCCCCCTACCGCCCAAGGGGTAACCACAAAGTCCATCCCATGGAGGTACCAGGTTTGATTCCTGGTTTGGGACACAATAATTTATTTGTAATACTTCTTGTTGTTTGGTATGCTTGAGATATTGACGAGCTTGCCACTTGTTATGATGGGATATAGTAAAGTTTGCTAAATGTGAATCCGCTTCTTTAAAAAAGCGTGTTTTATGACAACTTTGGCAGTGATACGGTCGTGATTATATTTTACATAGCGCCGTTCTCCGTTTGGCCGAGGCTTGGCGAATTGGCTGAAAACACAAATTTTACATTTAGTTTATTACCTAGATCGGAGTCCGGGACGAACTCCTTGATATCCTCGTGTAAAGGATTGTCGATGACTTCATACTGTGTCGTATAATCATTTGTAAAGTCTATCTTCACCGAATTGTCATATAAATCACTCAATTCTGAATCTTCCATCATACTCGGCTACCTGTTTTTTGATCAAATCATTTATAACAAGCAACGTTAAGTAAATTATTATACAGTTGATTATCACATAATATTGTTTAAAACGGAAAAATATTTACAAATTATAAAGAAAAGAAATATCCACACACTAAACAAGGTTGTACTCACAGATTGTCGTACTGTCGGCTGCCGCCACCAACGACCAAATAATTAATGTCGCCAGCGCCACCAGATGACCAGACAGTTCAACAAGTTGGCTGTGAAAATATGTCAACGCAGAAACGTTTAGATTGCCAATTTTGCTTTAATAATACTTGTTGAACGGAATGATTACACGCAATGAACGGTGTTAAAAGATCCACCATCTTATTTTTACAATGACAGTACTTTTTTTAGACAATGGTTATTATTCGAATGGTAGACAAATATTACATACATTTATTTTATATCACTTGTGATACTTGGTCCTAATATTAAATCTAGATCTTGAGCTATATTTATAACTAGCTGTTTAACCCGGCTTCGTCCGTGTTAAACAGACAAAAAAAATAGTGTAGCTATGCATATTATGATATATAATAAAACGGTATTCCTAAATTGGTCATCCTGAGAGAATCTTCACTCGTAGTAACAAATGATGTAAAAACTTCGGCTTCAATTTGTGTTCATAAATGCCCAGGTTATTTAGATTGAGGTAAGGTAGTCGTCATGAGGCTTTAGCTTTGGTAGATGTAGCAAATAACGTAAAAACTGTATATTTTATATTAAATTTGTGTTCTAAATGACCTGCATTCTAAATGGCCATCATGAAACCTTCGATTTGGTTAATGCGGAAAATACAATTGAAACTAAACATACGTGTACCTACATATATATTTTGAAAAAATAAGTGTTAGTTTTACAATTGGTTGAGATATATTTACCTATTTTTACCAAACATACTAGTAGCTACAAATTATCTAGGCATCGTACAAAAAAAGGGACTCATATAGGACTATCCGTTCCAGAACCAGAATCCGAGTCTGTCAGATGGCTGTGGGATAACATATCGTACTAAGATGATGACATATATTCCCTGGGTACCAAGCAACATATTTTTGGCAAAAACTATTAAAATCGGTCAAGTACCTAGGTAATCAAAGTCAAAAATCAAAATCAACATATTTTTATTTTCCAGAATACTGTGTATAAAATAAAAATGTGGTCTTATACATAAATCTTAAATTTCTGTCGCATTCTACCGCTAGCTGCATGAAAATATTAAACAGTTATGTTATAAACTTCATATATTAATATAAAAATAACAACTATATAAAATTACTATTATATATTTTCTTATTTTACTTTATTATAATGTCAATGTTTCAAATTATTTCAAGTCAATAGTTATTTTAATAATTTAAAACTGATGTTAAATAAATATAACTAACTATGAGTAATAATAAATAGTTGCTAAGTTTGTAATGTCAACTTATCTTCGAAAAAATCCTTGTTTGAGTAATATGCTTTTTGTACCAGAAGTTTAAATAACCTTCTTTCGAATTCATTGTTTCTTAACTGTATTAATTCATGTATAAAATGTATTGCATGGCAATACCTATATTATAGGTATTACCATGCAGTAACATTTTCTAGAATGTAGTTCTAAATGCTGTGAAGGGCATAATTTATTTTTGATTCTTTGGCTAGAAGTGAAGGCTGTTAACAAACCTATCATAAAAAAAAAATCGCAGTTAAAATCATTTGGATAAACTCCAAAGGGATGAACCCTTTCCAAGTTGACCAGCGAACAATTTAATGTGCATGAATTAAAAACAAAAAGGACATTGAGCACATGTTTGTCGAAGTAAAATTGCTGAAGTAAATCAAGATATTGAAAATAACAGTGAAACTATAAATACTCTTTACTTAAGAAATTTACACGAATTAAAAATAAATAGAAGTCAACGAAGACCCATGAAAGTAAGACTGAAAATACAAAATATTTTTTTTATAATAATTTCAGTCTCAGACGTAACTGCTATCGGAAAGGCACATTTTGGAACTTTTAATAATATTATGTCATTATCCAAAATCAGATGATATAATAATAATCATCACAGAGATACAGTTATTAGTCAAGAATAATCTTGATAATCACTTGATAATCGTCCAGATGAAACGATTCCTTACATATCTGGAAACATAATTCCTACTAGTTTTGATACGGGCGTGTAATTAAACCTTTGAACTTATATATAAATTACCACAGTTTAGTTTACTAAAAACCAAATAAAATACAACTATAATAGATTAAGTAGCAGTTAAATAACAAACAATAAATATGGGTTGTATCTTTCTAATCGCTCACTATTTTTACACAATCTATCGATTTTACTACTCAGTTGTTTGAGTAGTTCTTTCTTAATTTTGTTTTATATGTCACCTTGGAAAGTTATTTTGTTCTTATTTCTTGAGATAGACTCTTTAGTTTTCTTGGAAGACTCACGCGTCCTCCGGGCGTAGTAGTTACCACGGATGTTCCCTTCCACCAGTTTCCTATTTGTATGTCTCCTAGTAATAATATGTTTAGAAATAATTCGTTTTTTATGTGTATAATTATTCTGTTCCTCTAATGTAACTAATAATTATACTTTTTCTTCAACAATTAGTAATTTACAATACACATCATATTATCATATATATAATTTATCGTGGTGCATTAGATTCTCCAGACTTACATCGAAGGGCCTCATTTTATTTCAGCATGAGAAGACCGAGAGTCTCGACATACACTTCTTTCGTGGCTACCTTTTCAAAGTTAGTCTAACTTGGGATAATTTTCGCCTATTGTTGCGGAATAAGTAGATTTGTAAAGTCTCTATGATAGAAAGTTGTCTTAGAGACGCGAGCAAGGAACATAATACAAGGACATAAGTCAATTTCGGCAAAAAGCTTTCGGCAAAATGTCCTAATTTGTGTTGTAATTTTATTATATTTATTTTACCATAGTTATGTGCTATTTCGGCCTTTATTTCTCCACACCTAATAACCGGATGATACGACAGTATAATTATTTGCACAAGTTTCATGATTTTGACGCATTTACTTGTGGTGCTCTTAAATTTAAAATGGCATTAACAACAAACAAATGAGGTAGTTTTTGTTGATTTTAGTTATTATATTTTAACTATATTTTAAAACCGTATTCTTTGGTTTTTTTTTTTGTAATATTTGTATTACTTTTGACATTTGTTTAGACTTTATTTAGTTTAATTATTATATCAGATATTAATTTAATTTCATAGATTGGACTGTTAGGTAGGTAAAATATTTGTTTATATAATCTATAATAAATATTGCATGCCTAGTTTTGAAGTTAAACTTGATGGTTATTATGAGCAGATCGTCTTCTCCTTTAATTAAAATTACATTTACCCGGTTAAATATGTAGCATGTACTCCGAAATTGAAAAACTGTTAATTTTGTTAAATGATTAATAAATAAATAATCAAAATTAACTATAATTAGAAAATCACAAGAAGTCTCATAAATAATATTATTTTTCTGAATTAGATACTTGGTAGCTCCTGAATATAGCAATTGGCTAGGTGGGTTGGGATGGATTTGAAACTTTTATAAATGCTAATAATGTTAAAGCAAAAAAATATATATTTAAAGTTCACATAATAAGACATTAAAAAAAATGTATACAACCAGTAGAACCATTCGTAGCGAACACATGGAGGATGACATTTTGACATGATTAATGTTATGAACAAAATTTACATGTAAAACAACCAATTCTTGAAGCTTTGAATAAACAAATGCTGGTAGTATTACATGTTACAAAGGTTGTTTAATAAAAGGCGCATTATTGTTTTTTACAGTTACCTATTTGCTTACATTTATATATTTAATAATTTTCAGTGATTTTTTGAAATAAAATTTTAAATTGGATTAATATAAAGGATAAGGTAAAGTGTATTATTGGTTCTACTTGTTATGCAAGTATATGTACATTTATATATGGAATATGGGGCAGAATCCATATTCCTAAAATAAATAAATTCCTTAAATTAATCACACACCATACAAAAATTGTTGCAAAAACACGAACACAGCAGAGCAAGTCAAACTTTTAGGATGATGTTATGGAGTGTTGGAATGCAAGACGGAGCTGACGGACTGTGTGCTCATAGGTCAAACCGGTTTCTCTCTATCATTTAGACTTCTTTTAATTTGCATTACTGCAAGTTTACCATTTTAGATTTCGGCCAGGATGTCCCGGGGCAAATGGCCTTTGTTTGGAGAGGCGCGATTCCCCGAAGATGGTCGATACAGCCATGGCCGGTTCGATCGAACATGGACTTCGAGAGCCTGTCCACAAAAAGCTTGATGCTCTCCATCTTCACGTCGTTGTGAAGGACGCTGGAGCACAAAATAAAAATACCAATACCTAAAATGGAATCGACAAAGTGTTATTATTCTAGTTCCATCTTTACGGATGCCAACTCACGGCTGGCTAAATCTAAGGGAGCTTTCGTTTATACATTTGCTACCTCCATCCAACCATAACCAGTCGAAATAAACAAGGTTGTGAGTTTACATGTCGTGCTTAAATGATACCTATAGTCTATATCAATCCCTGGGATCTGAGTAACAAATCTACCATTTTATATTAGTATAAGCTAAAACATTTGGTTGATTTTTTCACATTAAAAAACCGGCATACTACGCCTTTGTAAAAAGTAAAGTAAAGTATCATCACGACCGTTTCCCTTTCGGGGTGGTCAGAAACCACGCTTATAAAGAAGCGGGTTCACATTTAGCCAACTTTACTATAGGCTAATCATGACAAGCGATGTCTCTAGCGTACCAAACTCGAGAAATATCACAAATAAATTAAATATTAATTAGTTTTATTTATAAACATTATGGTGTCCCGATGAGGAATCGGATTTAACCGCTAGACACGGAGGAGAATATATCTTATAAATTTACTATTACTATTTATAAAATAAAAAAAAAACAAATCTGCAGAAATTCACATTAATTTATATGTAACTTAATTAAAGCATTTTGTTGGATTAATAAGCTGGAATGTAAGAATCCAGAATCTTCAAACGCAATTGCCAAAAAATACTTTTTTTTATTATGATCTTGTATTACTAACGGTGCGCTATATTGACTTTCATATATCTAATATTAGACAGATAATAATAATAATAATATAATTCTTTATTGCACACAAAATATAATATATAAAATAATGTACATAGGCGAGCATAATACCGTATGGTATTCTCTACCAGATAACCTTTGGGAGAGTGAGAAATTATTAAAATGGGTGCAGAGTACGAAATAATAATAATAATAGTTAAAATTAATCATAAATATACCATTGTAAGTATAAATAACATAGCAATATATAAATATGTCATACGATATAATAATAAATACTAATATAATAATTATCTATGTTCAATATGTGGTGGTGGTGATTTAGTTTTTTGAGAAAGTGTGTTGTCATTCTATAATTCAGATATTCTACGAGTAAAAGTGTTCATACAACAAAAGAGATCAATTAGAATATTGCTTAATTTAAATTATGACACTCAGATCTCTGTATGTATATAGTTGTTACAGGAGGTTCATGTAAAAGCTAATGAGCTTCTATAAATCTAATGAAATCTATATAAGTCGTAGACATAGGATCGTCGCGTCGTTATTCTATATCTATGATATAAGTCAAACCAGGTTGAGCCAAATAGAACTTATTGACATTGACGGAAAATTCGTTTTAAATTCATTTAAACATTTGTATAATTTGTACAGTTGTATAGTTTTATGGTCTAATGCCTTCTACTGTATTGTGTTCCTAATGCTCCTTTGTCTAAGGTGCATAGTTTAAATAGGATTTTGTCATTATTTTAAAATTTGTTAGCTGACATACCAAAATTAACGATTGTGACATATACAAATATAAACGCAAAGGGAGGAAAAACAAAGTACCACCAAATATCTATAAAATATTCTATATTATATTTTATATTATAAATAAATTTCATAGTTGCAGTTCTCGTACAATATGATTTTTGCTTAATCATCCCTGACTCAAATCGAATAAAATATAACTAATTATTAAAATTGGTCGGACCATTTTCGAGTTTTAACCAGACTCGCTTACAGTGATTTATTTTTATATCTATAATTAAAAGATCAGTAAAATATATTTAAAAAATGGTTCAGTCATTCATCACCAGTGTTCACGTTTTGTTCCATACGACATTACGCATTAGATAAAAAGTACCTTGTTATTACTTATAGCGTGTACTAATTTGTTTGTATAAGCATATGCAAATTATAATGCATTCTAGCCTAGGACCTGCGTTCATAGTGACTATGCATTTCTAAAATCCTGGACTAAAACAATAGCAATAGAGCTATACAGTAACTCATTCTAAATTGAATTACTTAGTTTAAGTAGGGAAAACGACCCCAACAACATATCTAATCCTAGCATATAAACAATAGTCTAATCTCCAGATCAGCTTTATTTTGTATGTACCTATATTTATTTATTTTTATTTATTAACTCTATATTGCACAAAAAAAATATAACAACAGCTAACCTTTGGGAGTATGTAGAGGATTGCGGGGTGCATTATTATAAATATACAATTACATACACTATATAATAATCGTTACATACTATTACTTAAATATATATATACTCATTTTTTTTAGTAAATTAACTTTTTTATACAAATCGTTTTAAAAAAATCCGGTTTTTTATAGTGATAAAATCGACTAAGCACTGTGACGCTTAGTTTCGAAGAGATAATTTAATAAATATATAATAAATCAATAAACCATAAAACAAATAACAAATTCTAATGCGAAACATAGTGGCTTTAACAGTCGGGACTCGTTGTTTGGAAGATTTGAGCCGGACTAGATTATTAATTAATTATATATATATTATTTTTGTTTTAATTTTATCATTTCTATGTTAATTATAATGATAGGTAAATAATATGTTTGCCTTATGGCACTATTTTTGTTGGGAAGCGGATTGTTAAACGTGCGTTAATTGAATCATCCTTTCGGAGACCGGCGGATAGTGTAACTCCTAACTGATAATGTTCACCGTGCTCCAGTTTTAAGCCTAGAAATGAAAGAAAATAATCAACATTTTTTTGGTAATGGAACGGCTGATGATAGCAGTTTTGCCGTTGGTAATTTCTAAAATTGCAAATGGGGGTTATATGTCTAAAAACTATGTAGTTTTAAATAAATATTTTTATGCATGAGCAAAAAAATATATATTCAATAATGTTGGTTATTATTTGTTGGCCAGCTTTAGATTCTTTTACGTCACTTAAAGGTCGCTAGGTAGAACAATATGTTAAATAATTTGCACTTTTATTTAACTTAATGTCATTGTTAATTTGAATCAGTTTGCCAACCGCCAGTCAACCAGGAACAAGTCTTTCAAACTTGTTAAATACAACGAGTAAACAGGTAGGTATTTAATTATTTTTAATTCGATATAAAATAGTTTTATTTGTAATTAAAAAAAAAAATTCTGATTTATTAATGTTGTTTTTATACAACAAATATTATATCATAAGCATAGAAGTCTTGTTTCAAGCGCTATCATTTTTATATAAATATCACCACGGCAAGCTTACAATATAAGTTCTCCCAGAAAGTAAAAATTGGCCTTTGATATTGCAAATGAACGAGAACAACAAATAGGTGCCAGGCGGACTGATGGTGGTAAATGGCCCAGTCTCCCGGGGCGGGAGTAAAGTGTATCTACACGTTTCGGAATCAGGCTCGAATCGCCGTCATGCCCAGTCAAGCCGGCATAGTGTTAAGAACTGATGTCAGTCTTGAGTGTCTGATTCCAGTTGCTAATATTCATGGACCTTGCGCGCCACTTACCATCAGGTGGGCGCAGTTCCTTGTAACGGTATAACATTGAGTCAACTTTGTTGATTATTACGGTAATTCACCACTTTTTTAAAACATAATTTGTATGAGTACGAAGTAACTAACGAAACCACTAAGCATAGTGGTGAATAGGCTAACTTAACTACTTGCGGGTTAACCTGAATCCTACCTTACTTGCATTTGCTCATTTAAATATAAATAAATGTAAATGAAGAATTTAGTTAAATTTAGGCCGTAAGTAATTATTGTTTTTGGCTTCAGTACAATAAGATTAAAATGGAGGTCGATCCGGTACTGAAAATGGAGCAGGAGAGGATTTTGAAACAGCGCAGTAAAGATGACGTCTTTGCTGAATGCAGTTCCGATATAAAGGGGTTTTTTACTGACAAAACTATATTTATTACTGGCGGAACAGGATTTCTTGGAAAACATTTGGTTGAAAAATTATTAAGGTATCTATTTGAAGTATTTATTATAACTACATGTGTTTGCATTATTTACCTAGTCTCGGTAACTTCTCTCGTGGCATAACAGTGACAGTGAACTCACCTCCTTATATTTTATTCTAAATTTATAGATTTGTACTTGTGTCCTTTCTTATGGCGGCAAGTCCTGGTCATCCACATCTATCATGCCAGGCAAACCTCGCTCAAAATTGTTTTCTTTATGAATATTTTTCTAATTACCGCCGCATAGAAATTGTATCTGATATACTTATTAGTAAGAAAATCTGCAAACTTACCAAGACGCAACAAATAACATATGGCGGTTGAATTCTGGGTTTTGTTTCAGATCGTGTCCCAAACTAAAACGGATTTATTTGTTATTTAGACCAAAAAAGGGAAAGAATTCTGAACAAAGATTCAAGGAGTTATTTGAAAATAAGGTATGGGAAGAAAGATGCGCTTATAATGATTGTAAAATGGCATCGAGTAGTGTAGGCATCTACGTAATAGAGCAGCAATGGCATATTATTTAAAGTTACGTCAAGTATCAATGTTGCATCGTCAACACATTGATAGCCCTCTGCTGAGCGCGGGTCTCTTCTGTAATTGCAGTGGTCACCTCACCACGCAGGCCATGTGCGGGTTGGTGGGAAAGTAATTTTCTTTATTAGAAATTAGTTGCTATTACGGTGGAATATAAAGAAAATTCTGACCTTAATTGGCGATATGCAATTACAGATATATAGGGCAATGATCAGCGCAGGCGAATACGAAAGAAAATGTTACAGCATATTTTTTGTTTTTTAATCCGTAGGGTAACGCTGAAAAATCCGTAGATTGTCCTAGATCTATATACCTAGTAGATAAGTATGTCATGTGAAGTAACGAACAAGGGCGCTCTACCCTGATAATGTGCTTCGGCCGGAGATTCCTACAAAGAATCAACAGCATTTAAGTTATATAAATTAACAGTATTAAAACCATTTACTCTATTCAAAAATTTTTATAATAGTGAGAAAACTTTAATTTCGTTGATGAACAGTGTAAGATTGAGAAAGTTTGTATATAGTGTATCTCTGGATATCTCCCAAAAGTAAAAACGTCAATATCATCATAATACATATTTTTTGTACTTTAAAAATATCGAGTGATTTATCGTTTTGTATTTTATCGTTTCCACCCTATACTCGTACATGCTCGTAGGTATATGTCGCGAGACTACTTGAAATCCCTAGAGATATCACGAAATCATCAGTAGTCGAATCCTCTCATTTGTTAACTTTTCTTACTAAATAAATCTAGTAATCTGACAAAATACTGATATTTTCAGTGACAGTTAAGTCGTTTCTCCGTACTGGGTCTTGTAAAATGTCATAAAATCCAATATCAGCAATTTACGTAAAGCGGGCAAGGTTGGTGATGCAACGCAAAATTAAAAAAACAGTATTTTATTTTAATAAATGTTTTGGGTTGGCACACTCCTTGATCGAAATACACTGACCATGGCGGTGTGCCTTTGTCTCGGAGCCCGGTCTGTCCACCCGCACCAGTGTCGATGCGGAGAACCAGTCGATCATCTCAGACACCACGGGCTTTCTTGTGCTATAAGTGCTGGCCGCATTCCTCGTCACTCGGCTCTCAAAGACATCATCCGAAGGGATCTTGTCACTGCTGGTGTACCCGCAATCTTAGAACCATCTGGGATTGTACGGAGCGATGGCAAGAGACCCGACGGAATGACTGTTGGGCCGTGGAAACTTGGCATGTCTCTGGTGTGGGATGCGGCGGGTGTAGACACATTAGCTCCATCACGCATCCAGGCGCAGGGAGAGCGGCGTTTTCTGCGGAGAACATCAAATTGCGCAAATACGCCAACCTTGGTACCGGTTACAATTTTGAGCCGTTTGGGGTTAAGACGATGGGCCCATGAGGACTGTCAGCGAGGCGCTTGGCCAAGGAGTTGTCAAAGCGTCTGACAGAAAGGCCTTGAGACAGGAAGGCTGGCAATTATTTCTGCCAACGTATTAGCCTCGCTATACAGAGGGGAAATGTTGCCAGTCTCCTTGTGACTATCTCGGATGGGATGTCTCTAGAGGACATTTTTTATTTATAGTTTAGTTCATTATTAATTTTATTATTTAGGGCTTTTAAGTTATATTTAATGTATATTTATATTAATTTTTTTTGGTCTTTCAGTATGAAGAGTATTGAAGTATTAGGCATTTTCTATGTTTTTGTGATATCCGAAGGAATTTCACGTAATTCCTGGTTTCTTATTTTCCCTGCGACATATAATGTATAGCGTTTTTATTATTTTTATATCATACCATTTATATGGTCCTATTTTACAGGTATTCATAGAAGTTAAACGTAGATATCCAAACATTATCAGCAAAGTTCATTTTATGGAAGGTGATGTGGCTCAACTAAATCTTGGAATGAGTGAAAACGATAGACAAATATTTACAAAAGAGGTGAGTTTTATTGGCAAAATACTACTAGGTACTTTTCTTGTTCGTCATCTAGGACCTTACGAAGAGGTCATATCAATAAGTTTTATTCTGTATGCGACTGTCGTCAAAATATTCATTAAATGCAGCAAAAAAGTAATAATTATTATTCACATAAAATGTATTTATTCTGCTTGGTGAATTAAATTGCTAAGAAAATTATCTTTTTAGGTTCAAATTATTTTTCACGGTGCCGCTACAATTCGCTTCGACGATATTTTGCGGAGAGCTATGATGATAAACGTGAGAGGAACCAGGGAACTGTTTAGATTGGCTTCCAGCTGTGAGAGCCTGGAGTCGATGGTGCACGTGTCCACTGCCTTCTGTCATTATCCCCTGAGGAACGTGAAGGAACAGTTTTACCCCATGATACTAAACTATGAATCTCTCATCGAGTTGGCTGAAAAACTGGATGACGAAAAAATGAACGCGATTGCTCCTACGTAAGTGTCTATAACCTCTCTTGTTTGCAACATATTTTCATTATATAAACTTCTATTGCATAAATTTACTTAAAATTATGAACAAGGACGAACTTAATACGTTTTAGCATTTTATAACGGCTGGTAACCTTTGGAAGTGTGGCAATGGATAGGTAGTATTAGGTATAAATAAAATTTACATATAATACATATTAGTCATATGTAAATGTATATGGGGCCCTTCAGCTAAGCAATCAGCTGACGGAGTAATCTGGAGACAGGCAATTATTTCTGCCAACGTATTAACCTCTCCTTAAACATACAGAGAGAAAATGTGTTTGGGACTATTTCTCATGGGACGTCTCTAGAGGTATTTTATTTATTTATACGAGTAGATAAGTAGTTTATTTTTTATTAGGTTTTAATTATAAGTATTTAATTTTATTTATTTTATTTAATAGTGTGTAATTATAAATCATAATATAACGAATAAACAAAAACATACTAATAAATAATATATGTATGGTATAACTTGTATATACTAATAAATAAAACAGGTTTATGAATATAATAAGTAGATATATTTAACAAAATACTTTACAACTTATATCAAAACGTAAAAAACGGACATAAAGTGACAGCCGTCGTAGTGACGTTCCCAAACCTCAACGAGTAGCGTTGTAGTCTCAAATCAATTGAATGACCATTATCGATGATTTCGCAAATAATATTCTAACAATACCTACTTAGTCATTTATTTTCACCTCTATAATGTGACAATTAAAAGCCGATATTAATTATATTATTTTTAAGATTGCTCGCTGAATGGGGCGTGAACACGTACACATACACTAAGGCCATGTGCGAAGACATTGTTAAGGAATACTCAGACAGAGTGCCAGTCAGTATATTCAGACCGGCAATGGGTAAGTATCAACTTAATATATTTTTTATAATATCGATTATTACTCTCATTAGGCTACTTATCAACCATGGTGCTACCAATATAAGTTGTGATCGAGAGAAATATGTAAAAAAAAAACTATGTCAAACTACATCTTGTGTTATGTTCCTTGATCTACATTCACTATGATACATTACAAGGTTAAACATTTAATTATATTTACAAATAATAGAAAAACGAATGGTATCTATGAATGAATGTATGTAGTATATGTATTTTATATAGGTGGTACCTTATTATAGGTATACGAGTGTGTAATTTTATAATCTAGTTATATTTTTATTTTTCTTATTATTTTTATTGATTTATTTACGAGTAGGCATTATGTCCGTATTTTGTTAAAATAACAACAAAGATGTTAAATAAAAATAAACAAAATACTATTGGTGGATACATATTATAAAATAATACACTCGTATACCTACAATAAGGTACCACCTATATACAATACATACATATGTATACTACTTACATTCATTCATTATTTATCTATTGTTATTATTATTGTAGGTCTGGGTTGTATTGTATGAGTAATTGTGATTTTAATGGTATTGGTATTGTAGTTTTTAAATTGTTTTGTTCTTCTATTATTTGTAAATATTATTAAATGTTTAACCTTGTAATGTGTCATATATTTTTTTCTTGCCCTTGTTCATATCCTCTCTTCTTTTACTCCGTGTTCCATTTCCTACTAATATTTCATCCCTACTTGTATATAATAAGCGAAGTAAATTCATGATATAATATCATTGGTTCATTCATTGTAGATAATAATATTAAATTATAAATATAACTAAGTATCCTTATTGTATATACTTCATTATTTATCTTAATCCCTTACTTTTGTATTAGTTCAATATTATTATATTTATAAAATACTTCTTTGATCCTATTCCAAATTTTTCGAATCCCTTTTATTTAACCCGTCTTTTGACACTGACAAATTGTCACTAAAGCCAAAACGAAAAAAATAAAAACAACAATCCTTGTAATGTATTAGTAGTGAATGTAGTTTCTGACAATGCCTCTATACAGCTGCAATAAATACTTTTCATAGTAGTCTAGTTATATTTAAGTAGGTATATAGATTTGACATAATAATTTTATTAATTAGACATTTAATATTTAGCTTTATTTTAGTGTAGGTAAATTAGACAACGCCCGTTTACAGCTGCTATCCACTATTAGAATTAAGTTTGTTATTCTCAGGCACTATGCCCTTATAGGTACTGTTCCTTGCTAACAAGCCAGCTATTACAGGCATTTTTATTTATATTGATTTAATATTAATAGGTATCAAATACGAAAAAATAAAATTTTATGAATCCAAGTGTTCCTATAGGTTCCTAAGGATAATAAATAAACAATATACATAGTAGAGTGACTTCATTGTGTATTGTTAATTACATCATGACATCAAACTCAAGAAAACTCAAGAAAAAACATTGAAAAATAACTAATCGTACTACACACCTATTAGGTTGGTCGTCGCGCTACGGTGCATTCGATCGATCGACCACGTCGTGAATATGAAACTTAATAAAATGTTGTGTAATACCTTCTTTAAAATCATTACAAAAGGATTGGGACCGTCCCATTACAATAAAATTATATAATTCCTTATCTATCTATCTATCTTCCGTCTACGAGCCTGGCTACGTGCTATACCTTGTCCCTATACATGCACGCTGCAAGATGCCAGCACACTCCACATAGCTGTAGCCTTAAGACTGGGCTGCAAGGTCTCCGGTCACTATATTTGTTTTTGCTGTGCCAATGCAGACGAACCTGGCTACCATGATTTATGCTGCCAAAAAAGTGCCGAAAGGATCTCAAGACACCATGCAATTAATGACATCCCGTCAATATATGCAGCGCTTATATCTGCTATCATACCCTTAAACCATCGGGTATAGTTAGGTCTGATGGTAGGCGTCCTAATGGGATATCATTGATTCCATACAAACAAGGCCGTGCACTGGTTTGGAATGTGTTGACCACTCTGTCCGTCAAATGTGACATCCAGCCACAAGAAACCCGGGGCCGCTACATAGTCAACTGCACGCCTTAAACGCAACAAGTACCTACGTGGAGATTAATCACCACCACTTTATCCCATTTGCAGTCAAAACCATGTGTCCGTGGATCGAGGAGGCTCGGGTGTTCTCTTGTGAGCTTGGGAAAAAACTCCGCTTGGCGACGAGTGACCCTTTGAGTCAAGTATATTTTGTTGAAAGGTACTCGTCGTTCAACGGACGCAGCGGGAGTCTTCCGCACACTACGGCTATCGGACAGTCGTAATTTTAGTTTTTTTTTGTACTTTGACACTGCGACAGTAAGGGTCCTAAGCGTCGTATATAGAAGACTTTCCATATATGTCGTAACGCGACCTACGACACGAACGACATACACACCGACGCGGACGGTTGGTCAAGCACTGATACCTTAACTGGCATTGTATAATTATATTTTTTAATAACATTTCAGTTTTGCCAGCCTACACAGAGCCTATGCCTGGTTGGGTTGAACCTACTTGCATTTATTCTGCTACAGGGGTAAGTTGTGCCTCTGTATTATGTTTATTTTTAAAAAAGCCAGAGACAAGGTTGGTAATTTAAACTGGTTTTTTTATTTTTATTTCAGATATTACTAGGAGCTGGGTTAGGTGTAATAAAAGTAATTCTGGCAGACGATGACGTGAGTGTTGATATCATACCGGTGGATTTTGTGACCAACACTTCGATAGCTGTGGCTTGGAAGACTGCAGAAGACCGGAAGAACCAGACTAAGGTTGACGAACCTAAAATTTACACTTTGAATTCCGCTAAAACGAATACTATTAACTGGGGTAAGTTTCATACTATTTATAGCTCTAGTAAAAACTGTTTTGCTAACATATTGTTGAACTATTTTTTCCTTTATCTGGTTTTAATTATATTTAATGAATTAATAATATTTTTTATTATAAATAATAATAATTAAAAATTTAAAATAATTATCAAAACTGAATTATAATAAACTTTAAAACTAAACTATAAATATAAATGGTGTATGGGAGTGATTGTCATGATTTGACTTGTTTACTAAGTATATGGTATTTATTATGCCAAGAACGCAGGCTGGATTCCCACGCTGCACAGCCACATTGAATTGCAGCACCAGAAAAGTAATTAACAGCTGTAAGGAGACTCTCAATTTCTCCATCTGTATAGACGAATATATTAATTATACGAGTATATGCCTCCAAATGGACACTAAAAGTGGGTCTGGTCCATAAATTCAAGGTCGCTCAGCGAGCCATGGAGAGAGCTATGTTTGGTGTATCTCTGATGGATAGAATTCGAAACGTTGATATTCGTCAAAGAACGAAAGTTACTGACATAGCTTTTAAAATTAGCAAGCTGAAGTGGCAATGGGCCGGACACATCTGCCGCAGAACCGACGATCGATGGGGCAAACGGGTTCTAGAGTGGAGACCACGTACGGGAAGACGCAGAGTGGGACGACCCCCCGCCAGATGGACAGATGACCTAAAGAAGGTCGCTGGTGGGGGTTGGATGAGGGTAGCGAAAGATCGCGTTAAGTGGCGAGCCTTAGGGGAGGCCTACATCCAGCAGTGGAGAGATACAGGCTGATGATGATGATGATGCCTCCAAATGTACCAACTATCTGTTACGGCTGATTTAGACAGGGGACCGAATTTGTGACAGTTTGACTACTTGTATACGCATAATATCGCTAAATGGCATGACATTAGTAATATAGAAAATAGTGCTATTGCTTGTTTCTACATCTCCATATAAGTCTGTTATTATAATAAGTAATCTATACCAGAATAGTTGTTGTAACTTAGTAAAGTTGCGTAAACGAGAACTAGTTGTATCTATAGCATGATTCTCAAAGGATATAATGGGTATAATTCGAGTACTCTAATTTATTTCTTATTAAGCGCAGGATTCTTCTGAATAAAACAGGTCGAGTGATAATCCATCACACTCGTTAAGTACAGGTTGATGGATACGACTTCTCTTGTTGTAGCTAAGGTACGCAAAATTCTCGAATCGGACTGCATATGGATGGCATCTCCCAAGATCTTATGGCACGGCTGGTCTCTGTACATCTCAAACCAAACCCTCTTCCTGGTGCTAGCCTTCTTGTTTCACACCATACCAGCAACAATTATTGACGGCATCTGCTGGTGCTTTGGTAAAAAAATCAAGTAAGTAGATTTCATAATCGTTGAAACATCTTAAAATACTCCTATAATATCCTCATTGTCGTTTACCCCCAGAATATGAAATAGAAAGCCACTAACAACATTTTGTAAATCAATTATTCATTTGAAAACATTAGTAATTTATATTCATATTGAGGTGGTGGGATGCTGGGTTTGAACTGTTGTAATGAATATTTGCACTTGCCAGAACTGTATAATGAAAAGCGAAAAATCATATTATAAATTTACCGTAAGAAGGGTAATTCTCATTGACAAAAAAATATATAAATAATAGTAGGTAATATTTGCAACAGAATATTTTCATTAAATCATACTCGTATTATAAAAAAATATTAGGGCTTATCAATATTATAGTAGTGGTAATATTTTCTGTATACATTTCAGTGCCAGACAATTGGACAGCACTTTGACCAGATTACTTCTTATCATCAAACCTTTTACACATTACAATTATGATTTCGATGACACCAACTCCAAAGAACTCTTTACACAGTTGTCTGAGACTGATAAACAGATATTTCCTTTTAACGTAAAGGACATTAACTGGAGTGATTACATTCAAGTGGCGTGCCTCGGTTTGCGACGTTACGTTGTTAGAGACAACTTGCAAGGGACCGAGATCGGCGTAAGAAAAATATTCTGGTTAAGAATAGCCCACTACATACTTACTACAGTATTAATACTTATTGTCTATACGATATTTAAAAATATTGGTTCGGTTTTATCTTTAATATTTTCTTAATAAAAAAATGAATTAAAAATATGATTATTTTCTATATCCAGCATAGACCCCACGAGGCTTTGAAAGTTAATTACTGTGATTATTAAATTAAATTAATTCATTGTATGTAAGTTTAGGCTGAGCATAAGATCTTTGCACCATTTACTTAAGAAAATTGGATCTAAGCAGGTCAGTACATTTATGAAATGAGCTTCCAAGATGGCATTAGCAGAATCATACATTATTTGGTTGAGTAGGGAGAGGAGTAAAATAGTAGATGGTTAGCGTGTTTTGCGCAAGAAAAGCTCCCTTTATAAACCAGCCCATAGTCGGTCTCAATCCGAGGAACTATTCTACTTATCTCTTCTTCACCGATAGAACCGGAACCCGCGCTGTGACTCAAGCAAGCTTCATTGATCTCAGCGTAAGTTTACTATGGCTGGCATCCAAAATGCTAGTACGAGGTCTAATGTAGATATAAAACTATTATTTTGAGACTTGTGTTCGTAAAAAAGAGCGTACTTATCTACACATGGGACAATTTAGAGAGTGATTATGTACTATGCATTATTGCCTGGGGGGGTGCCTCTACAACTGTATTGATAAAGCTGGAGAGGGCTCAGAGGTCTATTCTCAAAGTTATGTACAGGAGGCCGCTCAGGCATACTACTTCGGCTCTCTAAGACGACGCCCAAGTACTAAGTGTTAGAAGGTTGTTTATCCTGAGGATGGCAATTTTTATACATGTAAAAACTATTGGATCGAACCAATTGCAAATCATGCTACAGAAGCGCGTTCCTACTGTGCCTTATATTCCAGCTAAAATAAAATTTGGTAAACGTTTTGGTTTCTTTCTCGGTCCTTTCCTCTACAACAAGCTTTTTGGTATGTGTAGTCTCAAGGACGCCAGTGTCCGCGAAGCTAGGTCCAGACTCTCGGGACTGTTGCTGACATGGGACTATCAAGATACAGAACATTTTTTAAGAACCATCCGTTTATTTGAAGAACACAACAATTTGTTTATATTTCTTATGCTTTATTACTTAGATTTTAATTTTAAATTTTTATTTGTATTTTCCTTTTTGTAAACTATTATTGGTAATTCGACTGCATGGTCCCATAGTTGGTCAGGCATGAAAGTGCCTTGTGTGGGTCCACTACTAATCACATTGATAATTTGTTGCAGTATACTTACCATTTGATAAATATTTGTTTGGAATAAGTGTAGATTGTATTTTGTAGGTATATTGGTAATTAAACATATTATTATATTATAATTATTATTACTTACATTTTAAATCATAGCATAATGATAATGACAAGGTAGGTAATGGGATAGATGTAAAAACAAATAATACACATTTACAACATTTTATTTTTAATAATTCGTGTATCACCGACGTACAGCAGTGGGTTGATCCATTGATACGTCCAGTATATCATCAGACATAAGAAGCCTATTTTAACAAACACATCCAGGCACCATAGACTGAAAAATAAACATTTATTATAGAGTAAAGTATAACTTACAAGCTGTCAAACAGTAGTTCAGTTACTTCGCACCTAATGGCGCTGCCTTAAATCCCATACTGAAGCATGGTATTCTCGATTTAATAACTGAGTTGTAGAGCTTTAGTACATACTCTCTCAGTAATTCAGTGCAAAAAAATATTAAAACCAAGAACGTATTTAAAACTTTAAACAAATTATGGAAACTACGAAGAGTGGAACAGCCCCCTAGACAGATGGTCGGAGGACATGAAACTACTTACATTTTCATATGTCTCCTTGCAGCCGGTAAAGTATCGTCAGCTTGTTTCAACATATATCTTCTCATTGACAGTATGCCTAACCTGAAGTATTCCTTTAAGTCGAAACCTGATAACAATGGATATACTATAGCAATCTAAATCCCCAATTTACCTGAAAATTCTAGTAGGGCGTATTATAGTACTGGTGAAAAGTTAGGTTAAGTTTATAAATGGGATAGTTAGGAGTATAGGCAGGTGATAATAATAATAATAATGATGTATATATGGATAATAGTAATTATCTGAAATAATGATATTTTAATTTTGAATAGTAAAACAATATACATGACTTAATGGTCATTTTCCATTGCTAGCTCGTTCTAGATCGCTTCATGTACGCGTTTTTTTTTAAATAAACAATCCGGTTTGTTGACTAAATATTCCTATGTATAATTTTGTTATCAAATAAATTAATATTGATTTAATTAAGTAACAAAATAATGCTCGCATCGTCTATACCACAATAACAACGGCAAAGGTCTTGAACAAATTCAAGTTTAACTAGAAATTCAATCATTGATATTCTGAAGTAAAAAGATTGAAAAAAAATTGTAAATTAGCAAGCTTTTGCGGCAATGGGCCTGGTACAACTGCAGCAGAACTGACAACTGATAGGGAAAATGGGTTCTAGAGTGGTACCTGAGCTGACGCAGAGTACCACAGCCAGATGATTATGAGCCGGATGATTAAAGAAGGCTGGTGATGGTTGGATGAGGATTGCAAGATATCGTGTGAAGTCTTGGGGCTATAGCCTATATCCTGCAGTGGTGATGATGATTTAATTAGGATTAATATAAACGTACCCTCTCTGTCTAATTTATTTTTTTTTTTTTCTGTGCTGTTCATTTTATCGCGAATATTTATCAAATTTCGGCTTTGGAATTGCCATTCGTTATTTGTGTAGTACTCAAAAACTTCCATGCCTTTGTGGATTCGGCGATGAACACGTAGTAAGCTGTAACGAGATTAAGAGAATAGTTACAATACAAGATAAATATAAATATTATCTAATGCAATAAAAGACCAAAAAAAAATATATGAATATTTGCTTGTAAGTGTCATCTTATAGAAGTTGCAAAAGAGAAAAGAACAGCGACAATTAAACTTTGCTCTCATGAGAAAGGAAGGTTAGTGTAAAAATTACATGCAAGACCGATGGCATGACCGTTGGGTCGTTGAAACTTGGCAGGTCCCTGGTGTGGGATACGACATGAGTAGATACATTAGCCCCATCACACATCCAGGCGTCCTCGCGGGAGTGCGGTGGTTCCTGCTGAGAACCTCAAGCTGCGCAAATATGCCAAACCTCGGTACAGATTACGAATTTGCGCCGTTTGGAGTTCGAGATAATGGGCCCATGGGGACACTCAGCCAAGCCTCTGGCCAAGGAGTTGTCCAAACGGCTAACGGAGAAGTCTCTACACAGGAAAACTAGTAATTATTTTTGCCAACGTATTAGCCTCTCTATACAGCTATACTTGGGACTATCCCTAAAGGGTCCTAGAGTACATTTTTTACTTGTAGTCTATTTTTATTAGGTTTAGTTTAAATTATTTTTTACTCTTTAAGTAGTTTTAATTTATTGTTAGACGATGATGATATAAGACAATCTGTATGATGTTTCCGGATAAAGAACTTATCCGGATGAAAACCAATTTAGCCACTTAGATTAATATTAAAATTGGTTGCCGTAAAACAGGCAATTACACAAAGCAAAAACCTAGTTTCAAAAGTCAAAATATCTTTATTCACGTAAACCTATTACAGGCATTTATGAAACGTCATTAATTTAATTATTTTGAATGATTCTACTCCTGCTAGTAGAAGACTAAACAGCAAAGTGGTCCAATAAGTAAGCTGTTAGCAGAAGACCAGCAGCTTAGCAAATTCCAGTGACCTGTTAATGTTTAATCTGACTGAGAAAGGAATCTGCAAGGAAAACTCAGCTATATCAGATTTACAAAATAAAACATATACAAAACTGCACCACAGCGATCAATTAATAACCTTTTAAATTGAGTTATCAGTACCTATGAGAATACAATACCTGGTACAGCAGTAACCCACTAGGTAAGTCAGAATTAATCAAAATCAAAATCAAAAATATCTTTATTTTCCAGAATACTGTACAAAATAATAATGTGGTCTTATGCATAATTTCCGAAGCATTCTACCGCTAGCGGCATGAAAATATTAAACATGTATATTATAAATCTAATATTACATATAATTCTATATACATGCATACATATATATGTATGTGTGTATGTATGTATATACATATACACACACATACATACACATATATTCATTAATAGCAACTATATAAAATTACTATTATATTCATATTTAAAAAAAAAAAAAAAATATTATTATTATGTCAATATATTAAATTAATTTAAGTCAATAGTAATATTGTTTTAATAATTCAAAATTTGTTGTCAAATAATTTTAAACAATTTTAAATTTTAAACAAACAATTCGCAATAATAAATAGTTGCTAGGTCTACAATGTCAAATTATCATCGAAAAATTCCTTGTTTGAATAATATGCTTTATGTACCAAAAGTTTAAATAACCTTCTTTGGAATTCATTGTTTCTTAACTGTATCAATTCGTAGGGCAAATGGTTATAAATTCGTATTGCCATGCAGTAACAGTTCTTAGAATGTAGTTCTAAACGCTGTGACGGTAGGCATAATTTATTCTTGATTCTTTGGCTACGGTAGCCCATTTCGCCATTAGTTTTAAAGAGACTTGTGTATTTGCGTACAAATAATGACATTTCGTAAATATACAGGCTTGGTATAGTTAATATATTTATTTTCTTAAAAAACGGTTTGCAGCTATCCAACTGATTTAAGTTGTATAGCGCCCGAATACATTTTTTTTGAGTTATTAAGACCCTACCTACGTCCACCGAGTTTCCCCATACAATAATTCCATACCTAAACAGAGACGATACATATCCGTGGTATGCTGAAAGTCCTGCTTCCAGTGAAGACACATTTCTTATGCGTTTTAGTGCGTAAATAAATCTGTCTAATCTAACGCATAGTTTGTCGATGTGAGCTTTCCAGTTTAATCTCTTATCTATTGTTATACCTAAGAATGTAGTATCATTTACTTCTTCAACTTTATTGATGTCATGTAGAATGTCAAGATTTAATTGTGAGTTATTAGTCGTTTGGAATTGTATTAATTTAGTCTTACTTATGTTAATATTTAGGTTATTTAGGTCCATCCAATTAATTACGCTATTAAGCGCAATATTTGTTTCCGTCTCAACGTTATTTCTATTCGCACATTTAATAGTTAGGGTCGTGTCATCCGCAAATAAAATACAGTCATGTGTCGTTAAGGTAGACTACATGCCTATGTGCAACCCGAAAGTCGACAAAACGCAAAAACTCTGTTAATTTAAGAACAATAAATTGAACGTGTTCGGCAGAGGTCCCAGGCCCCCACAGCAGCACCCGATCACAGATGTAACGCATGTGCCAGCCATCCCCCCGCTCAACCAGGCTCTTAGGGTGCGGACCGGGACCCGACACACGTGCCACCACTGCAATGACCTTCTAAGGAAGGGGCGAGCACCGGACACGCCACACCATGTTTAACATTGTTTGATGGTTAGTATAGTCAGCCAGTTTCCAAAAGTATGATTAAATAAACACATGTTTAACATTTACTAATGAGGCATATAAATAAGTTAAAATAACAAAAAATATTAACATGGAATATTTTAATAATCATTTCTAAAACTGAAGATAAGTCTCCTAATGATTTAGCATTGTAGTTGTTGAATACTTACACGGGCTTAATGCCAAAACAAAATAGCAAGGTGTCGACCATAATTGCAGGAAGCCAGTGAAATAAATATGTTCTGATCGTATGCCATAAGCGATACTTTGTCATCGAACCGCCTGGATACCTGCAGAATACACATGAAATTTGATTATTGTTAAGAAAAAATAAAACAAATTCTAAGCTGGCGTGCAACTGAAATAAGTTTTTAAACGCCTCGCTAGGCATAAATCTCTTATTTATAAAATCGACTAGTACTTTGAATAATTGGTCCTATTTCTTTCTTGGTAATAAAAAGTTGTGATATTTTCTAACTTCCAGCACCTAGTAGTAATCCATTCCAAGTTCTGCAGATATATGTTCTGGAAGCCCCATCTTCAGTAGTGGAGGTCTAGGACTCTGTGGTTTAGGAACTGTGAAATAAATTATTTAAAACATAATTATTTGATGTATGTGCTAGTATGACCAAAACGTTAACATCAAAGAACCAAAGTTATCGTCATAGCTTTCAAAGTTAGCAAGCTGAAGTGACAATAGGCTGGAAACAGGTCTGTCACAGAACCGATGAACGATGAAGTATGGACATATAACTTGATGAAGGTCGCCGATGGGAGATAAATGAGGATGGCAGGAGATCCTTTGAAATGGCGGTTTGGGGTAGGCCTATATCTAGCAGTGGCGAGACACAGGTTGATACAAATACTTACCATGCGGCATAATTAAAAGGAGTTTCTTTCACAGCATTTCTCCCCACATCCAACAAGTGAGACCACGATATACGGATTTCATCTGAAGACGTACAGTTGTATATCTTATCGATTTGCCTGTAAAGTTTATTTACTATTAAAAACAAATAAAAATATATTAGTTTTTTTTGTTTTCTCTCTTCCTACGTGAACTAGACCCTCGTTCCGAGACACGACAATCTAAGCTAGCTTACAGCCATCCCCGTCGTGCCTAAACTGTAGCCCCTCATTCCGAGACACGATAATAGTAACCTAAGCACGCTTAAAGCCGTTCCGAGACGTGCATAAACTGTTTTGCCATAGCTTTGTGAAGTCACATATGACATCATTCCTCGCGCTCAGACTGCTCACGATATCGAGGTACATCGCTCTAAGCGCTGTCAGTTGTTTGTCATTATGTCGCGCGCCATTTTCAAGCTTATTTAATATTTACTTACTTATTTAATGTTTACTTTTTTTTATTTAATATTGTAATTCGTTTATACTGTTGGTATTACTTCTAAATCAAATCTATAATTAATATTTGTGTAGGAAATAAATAAAAAATGTCAGTAACACGGCAAGTTATTTTAAAAGACCACCTTAATATTAAACGTTACACATATAATCTGAAAAAGCCAAGAGAGGTGTGTTTATATAATGTGGAAGGTGTGTGTTAATATGTGGAATCCGCAATTTATCTTCTATATACTTGAAAAAAAACTATTATGGTATGAATAAAAGTGTAATTTAGACCGTTCCGTAGTGAAATCAAGCTCTGAGCATCCAAAACGTGATATTTGAATCGGAACGACTGTCAGTATTATATCGTTTCTAAACGCTCTGAGCATGATTCGGAACGATAGGTATTGGCGAAACATTGTGACGTCACAAATGATCGTCATTTTTCATGGGTGTAGATTATTATGGATTCACACTGTTTGTTTTTTATACTTCTCGAGTATGGTAGGTACGCGACATTGTCGACCTTTTCATGGAGGGCCTAGTATACTTGGCCAAACGTAAACGCGCTTTTAAAAAAACTTGGATTGTGATAATCCCGTGACTCACCCATTAGAGAGACAGTTCCAAACCGTGAGCATTAAACAGCTGGCAAAGACATCGACCGGTACAAAATCTGCACAACTTTTATCGTTTCCGTACATTGTTCGGAGTACACCTTTACCTGCAGCTAAAATACACAAATTTATTATAAATAAGATCCATTTCTATATTTTCTCGCTTCCAAAGAAATGCGTAGCTGATATTTGTGAATAGATGAAGAAAAGAAGTAACTTTTATATTTTTGTTATATGTGATCCAACTAAGAATGGAATACTTCCACTATAATAGTGAAATCGCAATTTTTTCGAAAATTCGCTTGTCTCAGTTTAAAAAGGTTCACCCATTCTATCGCTCGCGGATAATAACACAAAGCATAAACCGAACAATAAATCGCAATTTCGCTTGGGCAGTGCTTTTGAAATTCCAATATTAAACTGACTTACCCATTAATAAACCAGCCGGACCATTGAGGTTATCTGTCCAACCAGGCACAGGCTCTTTATACACGGGTATTACTGAAAACACAAGATGTTAAACGTTTTGTAAACGCAATGGTTTGTCACAGATAAAATTATACAAATTAATTTTAAGAGCGCTGTCAAGTATAGGGTTATTAATAGTGACACATATATGAATAAGAAATACTATAGGAAATAGTGTCAATATAATAGGCAGCAAAGGGGCTCGCTAACATTACTACGAGGGTGCACAGCCCCGTTCACTACCCAATGTAGTATAGTTATATTTATATACATTGCGTCTCTTTCGTCAAACATAATATATGCTTGGTATAAAATAACAAGGAAAATACAGAACCCGGAATTGATACACCGATAAAAGGAACGGCTAAAGGTCGGTATTAAGTAGGTCTTGTTTCAAGCGGTGTTATTAAGCTATTGCATAGCTTTTATCGCGGGCTATGAGTTGAATATCAACAAAAAAAACTTGAATTAATATCAAAGAAAAAAAATTACTGCATAAATAAAATAAATAAATAAATATATTTGCATAAGTTGATAAAAAAAATGCTATGCAATAGCTTTACCTCGACAGCCCCCGAGTGCCACACGTATTTTTTTTAAATATAAATATTAACATGGCAAGCTTACAATATTAATTCTTCATGAAAGTATAAATTGGCATTTGACATATATACATACTTTCACGAGAACAACAAATAGGTGGTAGGCGGACTGTTGGTAGTAATGCTAGTGTGGCAGCTGGGGCGGGGAAGTATCCACTGTTGCCGATAAACCCAGTAAAATGTATCCGCATTGCCCAGTCACGCCGGCATAGTGTTCATGAGTGTCTGATTCGAGTTGCTAACATTCATGAACCTCGCGCGCCACTTACCATCATTTGAGCGCCAGGTCACATGTCGTGCTAGTAATAAAAAATAAAAATAAAAAAACAAACGAACAAAGACCTAAAGCCAGATCGCGAGCGTCGATCTTTTTTTATCATTTAGACCAAAATAATGCTAACGAGAAAAAAATAAACATCGGCAACACATGCATATCCTCGATTGAGATTATATTGACGATCAAGCGAACGATTGCTCCATGCACATTTGTCAACTACTTGTAAAACACTTCCAGAACAACAAGAGCTCTTGTTTACACAAAATAGATTTTGATAATGAAGAAAGAAGAATGACTATTCGCTCGTTTGGTCTAAACCGTCCTTAAAACGAACATTAGATGGCCTAGCGTACTTTTTGCAAACTGTACTTAGAGGATATATTTCTTCTTACCTACTGATGGTCGAATAACGATAGCAGGAATATTGTCCATCTCATTGCAAACCAGAGTTTCAGCAAGCGCTTTGCTGTAGACATATGTGTTAGGCCAGGAGCCGAGCAGTCTGAAATAACAACTTATTATAATATAAACAAACAACTTAGATACCTTGGTAACTTATAACTAGATTAGTAATATTAAACAACTAAATCTGCATCTGGGAGCGGGGGCGGGCCTTAGTGTGCGACATGTTTTGACAATTGGCTTTGTCACACCTCAGGGGTACAGCGCTAAAAGACGCAGCCGAATGCGCCGAAATGACTGTTTGTGCCGTTTGCTGTAGAAACTCTAGGTCAGTGGAGTAGGTACAAGCACGAGAAAAAATTTTAAATTAAAAGAAAAAACAAGCCCAAGGATTTAGTTGCCAAAAAGTTAAAGGACCGTTGAAGTACAACAATGAAATAATTTTATAAATGATACACACAAATAATATAATAAAAAACATAATATAATAAACTATAATGCGAAACGTAGTGACTTTAACAGTCGGAACCCATTATGAATCCAATTATTTTTGAAAAGTGTCTTATTTTTTGGCTAATTAATAAAGTAACTAACTTGGGCGTGAGGATGTTAACCATGTCATTGTTGGATGTCTCCATGATCTTGATAATCTCATGCGGGTCAGCCGGCGGAGGATAGCATTGCTCTTTTAACACCTTGATATCTGGATGGCAGTACGCAGTCGACACGTGGATAAACAACGCCAGCTTCGGACATTCTTTGGCAAGCTCCAGCACAGACTTAGTACCTCGAGTGTTAAGGAATATTGTTTCCCTTAAACCCTGATCAAATCTGAAGATTTAAATATTGTTTCAATTCTTTTTTTATATTATCCCTTACCCAAATCACTTCAGCTACCATTAGGTATGTAGGCACCTCATATGAGCAAGAGAGTCCTTTTTAAAATTAAACAGATTTACCTTAGAGATATATCTTCTGTTTAAATGCAAAACTTATAATTTTTAAATAACATCTATATTTAATTATTAGACTTAGTTCTCATGTGTGGAGTCCTTAAAATATAGTTATTATATGAATTATTAATCAGTAAGCTGGAGTTTGGCAAGCGTAGCTATTACAGGCGAAATTCTCCAGAAATATGTTCTGGAAAGCCCATCTCCAGCAGTGGAGGTCTACAAATCTGTGTTCTAGTCGGGGTTCGAGTTCGGTTTATGTTAGGGATCATATAACTTGTTTATCTGACCTCTGCCACGAGGAAGCAACTTCCGGCGCAACCGAGCGGGTTGGCAGGTTGTGGATAGCCAAAGTTTCTTTGTCAATAAGTAAGTTAGCAACTAGGGGGAGTTAGAGGTCCTGAATAGCTGAAGATGCTTTGGTATTCCATGGTAATACCTATTCCTTTTTCAGTCTTCCGTTAGCCTATAGTTACGAGCTAAAACATAGACATGTTATGTCTGCCTGGTCATTATGGTATACAGGCATTTGTTACACGTTGTTATTTAAATTATATCAAATGATTATATTCTTGCTAGTAAAAGACTTAGCAGCAAAGTGGTCCAAGGAGTAACAGCTTAGGTTCCTATCCGCTCTTCCTCTCTCTCCTATTATAACTCTAACTCCTTCCCTCATACTCGATTGCGATTTAAAAATAAACATGTTATTTAACACATAAACAAAGTCATCCTCAAATAACAGATTAGGCTATATATTTCTATTACCGTATCTTCTATAGGTACATTCCGACTTAGTTTCCACACAAACACAAAAGTTTACCTGACACAAGCTGCGGAGTGTATGATAATGGTGGCATCTCGGCAGATGGACCTGTCAGGCTCGGACATAGCCAGGTGCGGCACGGAGACATCTCCAGCTACAGACCGAGTGCGCGATAGGAGGTACTCGATACCACGAGCTTTGACTAGGGGCTCGAATAACTAAAATCATATAAATAAGAATATAAGTCTAGTCCACGTGGAATGGTGGCAAGAACGCTGGCCTCAGAGGTTTTACAAATAACCATTCAAATTTCAGTTTTTGATTTTTATTTATTGTTCTTTGGAGTTTACATTAAAAATCGAAATTGTATGTGCTAGCGCTAGTATTTACCCGTAAAACACAAAAAACAGACCTAAATGATAATGCCATTTGTAGAAATTACAGTCACATTAATAATATGTTTTTAGATTTTTTTATAACATTAAAAAAATATATATAATTTCAATACCTATGGTTCAAAATTTTTTTCTACGTGATAGGCGAATACCTGTACTATAACCGCCTTAACTTTGGACTACTATTTACGCAATTAAAATTCTTATTATTATTATTGGAGGTCTGGCCTTTAATGGTTTTTAATTATAATTTAAATTATTATTTTTATTAAAATTCAAGCGTCATATGTAAAATATTATTTGAAAATTTTGCTATTGTGTCTGTGTACTGGCTCTATTTGTATCGCCTAGCTAGAGACTAATGGAGACGAAAGGCCTTAGATCTACAGTGAACTTACCTCCCCTTGAAACATTTGCTCCAGACGTTGTCGCGGCTCTTTCCCTTTCTTCTGACGAATCAGAAGAATGACACCTCCAACATCAGGACACACCCTGTACATAATACAAGTGTATTATTACTGAATTTAATAAACACCATAAACTAACAGAACTCAGTTAATGAGGCTGGTTGACCTTCAAATAAAACTGTTACTTTCGATGTCATTTAATCATTACAATTACACAAACTTTATTTTGGTTTAACTTAGCCAAAGGACAGGTAACTGAATCCTCCCGTAGTTGCATTCCTTCACTTAAATAACCGCGTTCCCATTTTTTTTTTTTTAGCAAAAAATCCCACTAAGGAAGGATTCAGTTTTCAGTTCAGTTACCAGCCCTAATTTACCAAGTCTGGTTAAGGCTGTCACTTTAATTAAAATATTCATAGATTTCGATCAAACTCCGTTTCAAATAATTCATCCGAGCTTTTAATTTGTAGTTTCAAGTTACCGAAGTCGCTCGTAAAAAAGTATCATCACGACCGTTTCCCTTTTGGGGTGGTCAGAAACCACGCTTATAAATAAGCGGATTCACATTTAGCCAACTTTACTATAGGCCAATCATGACAAGTGGCAAGCTTGTCGATGTCTCCAGCGTACCAAACTCGAGAAATATCACAAATAAATTAAATATTAATTAAATGTATTTTATATACATTAATAAATATTTTTGTGGCCCGACCAGGAATCTTCTTCGAGTCTAAATCCACGGGCTTAAACGCTAGCCCACGGAGGCAGTTTATGGAATATGGAATTTGAAGTCACTCATGTAGCTGTCTAAAATCCCTTTGAGGTTCTTATTAGCTAACATAATCGGCGTATTGGTAAGATCATTTTCTGGAACTAAGAAATTTCGTATTATTTATTCCGGTAACGACTAATAAAAACATAAGTAAGGACAATTTTTATGGGAGCATAAATATTCAATTAGTTGTTACCAAATATGTACTAAAACTAATACAGACGAATAGACCTTAGCTTAAGCAACCTGACAATGAAACAAAAGCTGGTGAGAACTCGCTGCTATCTATTTTAATTAGGTGACCTTAGATATGCAATAAAACCTTCCGCAATAAACATAATTGCCGAGACCTTTATGCCAGTGTGAACATTTGTCGCAACAAATGACACATTTTTATATAACCCACGTACCTACTTAACACATTAACGCTTACATCTAAAAGGCGTGTTTATACTTTGTCTAGCTCAGGGGTCGGCAACCTTTTGAGTCGGAAGAGACAAAAATTACAATTTACAAAATATCAAAGTTTTTAAAGAGAAAAAATACAACGAGAACAAGTTGCTGAGACATAGAAATGGTGTCTAATCCTCGTTAATATATTCAGAACGTTTTTATTTATTATTATATATAAAACCATTAATATTTGCATATGGAACTAAAGCTTCACATCGAAAAAGCCGCATGTGACTCGCGAGCCGCAGGTTGCCGACCCCTGGTCTAGCTTAAGCTTACATAAATTAATTGTTGGCATCATCATTCCACCCCCGTATTCATCTTGGTGGTTCAATTATTTTTTTACTTTCCAAAAGCTACTTAGAGCAAAATTCTATGACTTTTTGATGACGTCAACTAACTTAAGACAAGGACGTGGTTTTCACAGCAAATCACCGATTTTACTGCAAGTGCTTATTTTTTCCGCGTAGTGCAGGCAAAGCGAATTGTCCGTGGTCCAAAATATTTACAAAATGCCAATTTCTTTGTTTTCTATTTAATATTACCACCATAGTGGTTTGTTTTATTTTTCCATTAATGTAAAGATTTAATATGTCGTTTATTTTAATTGTTATATTTAATACATTTTCGGGTTGTTCCAATTAGCATTACCATCGTCGTGCTTTGGTATAAGATATATCGGTTATGCTATTTAATATATTTTTTATATTTTTGTTAATGATACCACAGACAATTACTCGTATTTTATATAGAGAAGACACATTTAATATCGTTCACGTAATGTTGAAACGCTGTAATCATTTTACTTAGCTTTGGGTAAGATGAATAAATAAATAATGAATTTGGATTGGCCTTAGCGCTGCAAAATACCAAAGCGCCCAGATAAACACGTCCTACATTAAACGTAATCGTAGGAATGCGAGTTCAGAAAAAACTTGCTGGCCTACAAATTCAAAATATTCAAATGCTAATCATCGATTAACAGACTACTATTGTGATACTACTTGCTGTGTTTAATACTAACTTAATTATTAAGGCTTTAGGTTGACATATTATCTATCGTAATATTGTAAAGGCTGCAAATTAACTTGGGAATAAATAAATAGGTCTGGCAGTAAGAAAATATGAGGACTTCACATTGCCAAGTAAGGAATAAATAAATAAATAAATAATAATAAATAAATATTTCCAGACAGGTCACACAGCGCCATCTAATTTCCGTGGTAAGCTACGAGGCTTGTGTTACGGAAACTAGATGGTTGATAAACTACATATTATACTTTTTTTTGTAAATATATACATATTATACATATAAACACCCAGACCGAGACAAATTATACAATGTACAACTTGCCCCCGTTGGGAATCGAACCCACGACCTCCCAAGTTCACGGCAACGTCTGTTACCACTAGACCACGGAGGCGGTCAAATACTATATGGTATAAATACGGTGGAAGTAAGACGTATTTGGATCATCTTAACGTATACATACGTTAAGATGATCCAAACTTATCGACGTAAATCCTCAAATTTATAATACGTTACCCAACAAAATTAAAATTATTTATATTTATTAATTAAATATTTATTATCTATTTTTATTTAAGAGCGGTGATGACTCGGATATTAGAACGCCTTTTTTTAAATCCCAAATAAAGGCTCGATTCAAACCCGGTAAGTACCTACCAATGAGAAATACAATTTTCCTAAGTACATTTGTCACAGTTTTACAATCTACTATTCCCGTACCCCAGAGAGCACGTTAAGCCGTACGTTTCGGTGATACTAATATTAAATTTCGATTCCTCGTCGGAACACAAAATATTTATTAATGTAAATACAATAAAAATACATTTAATTAATATTTAATTTATTTGTGATATTTCTCGAGTTTGGTACGCCGCGCTGGAGACATCGACGAGCTTGCCACTTGTCATGATTGGCCTATAGTAAAGTTGGTTAAATGTAAATCCGCTTATTTATAAGCGTGGTTTCTGACCACCCCGAAAGGGAAACGGTCGTGATGATACTTTTTTTTAAATACTAATTTGTGAAATGGTTAATAAATTGTAATTGAAATTGACATCGACCAGACCTATCTCCAGTAGTGAAAATCTTGTGTCATAGGAACTGTTATGATAATAATTATAAGTATTAGTATTTTATTTTAGTTAAAATTATTGTTTTCCTGGTAACATATAAGTTTTATACGGTGCATTACGAATGTGTACACACAAAGGTGTGTAAACTTTAATGCCTTCGTATTAGCGCATTCCTACTTTATCACTGACAAAAATTCAGTTATGTTTATTTTATTTGACTTGTCTTCGTATAGGGCGAATATCGCGAACCAGTTATTTTGGGTGTTGGATGGCATTTACGCGTTGTAATAAAAACATAGGCATAATTATTTCAAGGCTATTAAATATACCGTTAATTGTAAATATAGGTAAGCATAGTTATATGTTATTATTTAGCAATACAATATAAGGCGGTAGTGAAGCAAACGAATAAATAATGTTTTGTCACGTTCGTATTAATATTAATCATTAATGAAACCGGTTACAAAGGAATAACAAAGCGTGGTACGATGCGTAATTTAGGGTCCGGCTAACAAAAATATAGCATTTTCTGAGTTTTGTTTGAACGCGCGTGGTAGGTACGTTATAACGCGTTATACCTACTAATTATTTACCGACTGCTAAAGTCTGCACGCCGAGGGTTCAGGAGTTCTTACTCTTTAAAAATTGCCCGGACCCCTCATTATTTTCAACGATACCCGGGCCGGCGTTGAGAACAACTGGCGTGCCTTGTACCACGATACTCAGTACGCGCGGCGATATGCGAAGCGATAATTATGTGACAGTCGCTATTCGAGATGTTATCATAATATTGAACTCACGGTAACAGACTAGTCTGTATTACTGAATTATAAAGCCTAGTGCCGATAGCATTTTGGAATAAAACAATAATTTACTTTAATGTTCTACAATTAAAACTAACAAAGAAAAGGGAAAGAGGTCGTGTGGAATCGATGACCTTCTTGGAGTTCGTGGGCTATGCCCTCCTTAATGATTCTGCTCCTGCCACCATCGAGGTTCAAGCGGGGGCCGCGGATGAAAATGCGGAGTACGGCAATCGGAACAAATATCTATATCGGCCTATGTCTATTAACATACCTGAGTATTTTCTCCAAGAGCACTTTTCCCATGAACCCAGTTCCTCCTGTGATGAGGATTCTATGTCCAGTAAACGTCTTCGCCACCCGATCTGGTATTACTTGGCAGCCAGACATATTGTGAGTTCTGAAAACAAATAGAAGCAGTCAGCAAAGAGTCCCCTTACATTTAAAGGCTGGCTATTATTTCTGCCAACATAATTAGCCTCTCTGATCGATCGAATATGTTACCAGTCTCCTTGGGACTACCTCCGATAGGATTTAAATACATTTTTATTTATACCTATGAAGATGTAGGCTACACCTAGATAGTATTTTTTTTATTAGCTTTAGTTATAAACAAAACATAGTTTTTTTTATTAATTAATTTTTAATTAAATATTTGCCTTTTGTTTCAAACATAAAATAATGTGTTAAATAATTAACTATTAAGTTATTTATAAATTATTTTATTTTTATATAATGTACGTTTACACACATATATAGCAATAACTTACTGGAAATTCAATGTAGTAGTCTTCAAAGGGCAATCTATTATACACGTCAATTCCCTTCTTAACCTACAACAATACTAGATTCTGGTCCGACCGTAATCTTATTTTGCCCGTGCACATCTAAGTAGACCTACTGGTTTACTTTGGATCCTTCGGCGCTAAACCAATCATCACTTATTATATCAACATGAACCATCGATATACATATATAGTGTAATGTTAATCAATATAAAAACGTTTCCACGAAACTAATCTAAATCCCAAAAGTCTATTACGCACCTGATTAGTCGATTCGTCCGCAAATAAACCTGATTGTTCGATTCGCACTGAGCTTCCAATGTTGGTACGTGGCAAGCTGCACGTTTTTAAACAGCGCTTTGTATTGAATTGAATCTATAAACATGACATAAACACATACTTTTTAATCAAAAAGTATCTGTTTGAAATAATAATTAAACCAATTATAATATGAACATATAAATAAAATAGAAAAATTAAAAATAATACAAATAAAAATAAAATCCGATTGGATGCCATTGGACAGAGCGACGAGAATGATGACAATTTTACCAAGCTGATTTATCTTAAGTACCAATTGAAGTAGGTAATTGAAATTGCATTTCACGACATAATTCTAAACAATTAGATTTATCTCAGCAATTATTGAAAACCCAGTTAAATTATACCTACTTAGAAGTTAATTAAGTATTATTACAGTCGCGCTGAAAAGACAAAAAAATCTTTTTTTCGCTATAACAAGGTGTTTTTAATTAGATTTACCACGTTAAAGATAAAAAACATTTACGAATTTATGAATAACACAAATTATGGTAATAATCAGCAATATTATATAAAATATTAGTTAAATACAAATGCTGTATCACTTAAGCATATTTATCTCAATAGCTCCTAAGAACCGGAGAAAAAAGCACTTCCTGGCACAAGAATTCGGAATTAGGACGGCCAACATAATGAAAATCACCATATATCTGATCATCATGGTTGTAATTTATATATAGATTACTATAATTTAAATATATATAAATGCTACTAAGGACATATTTAATTACCGGGCCCTTTAATATATGTAGGTATATACCTGCTTTAAATATTTTTCAAACCGTTCTGTTTACCCTAAGCAGTTCAGCAGAAAAAACAAATCGTAAAAGATGAAAGAACAGCCTAAAAATCAAAATTAGTAATTGTGTATTTGAATTGCTTCTGTGTTTTTTTTCCAGATATTTTGTTAGTACTCTGTTTGTCTTGCGTTTACGACTATAGTTCTGGACCGATTTAATTACAATTTGGTAGATGTGTTACTTAAATTTCAGGGACTGATTTAAGCAATATTTAATAAGTATAACACTAGGTACCTACTCTAACAGTTTAATCTATGACATCACATGCAATAGCTAGTTTTTGACGACTACTCGTATCTACTATATTTCAAGAATTACCTATAAATAAATTTAAAGATATAACTAAAACGGAATATTATATTAATGTATAGCTATGTAGCATTAAGTTTTGACATTATATAAATTATTGTATATAAATACCCCACAATGTACTCGCGTTGTATGTAATGTATGGTGCTAACATCAAGTCATACTTACATTGCATGCTGAAGCTTTGAGACATTATTATTAAACCTAATTTTTAATAATGTTATTTAATTAGAGTTACTTAATATTAACGTAACTTATACTCGTAAATTCTTAAATCGAAGTTATTTGTGTATTTTTTTAATGTAAGAACGCTTTTCTTATAACCCTACAAAGGTCGGTTCATACCCCAGCACCCATACTTGACCAATAAGAAATACACTTTTCATACGTACATTTGTCATAGAATTACAACACCACCGTTCCCGACTAATTACTTAATAAAATAATTAATTTGTGGAATCGTTAATAGTGTGGGCTATTTTCCAGATATGTATGTGGAGGTCTAGGACGCAGTGTTCTAGGGGCTGTAATGAATAAATGTGTCATTTAGTAATTTAATAAATTATAATAATATATATTACTAGGTTTGGATCCGCAGAACCCACGTTCGCTAAATGTGTATTTAAAACAATATTCATGTTATTGACCGCTATTAAAGTCCTTGAGCGTGCATGCGTGTAGCGTGTATAGCAGAACACATTACCTACACGCATCATTTTTATTCTACATACAAATAAAGGCTCATTTTATACTCGAAAGTGTATCGTAACATGTGGCAGCAGAACAAGGCCAAGTGCAATAAGTGATCATTACCTATAGATGCTCCAATTCTATGAAATAAATTAGCTGATATTAAATAGATAATAATTAGCAATTAATAGGCATTTAAATACAATTAATACAAATACAAATAAATAATACAAATCATTTATTGACCAAAGTTTACATGAATTGCAGAGAATTTTAGTGGTACAAAATATGAGAGATATATTGTTTACAGAGGTACATCTCTGCTGGGTGGTGTATGGTTGGGTCACCAATAAGGGCCTGGGCCCGCGCATTGGTTGACTCCGTTGAGGCTCATTACGGTTATTATAAGATATATAAGTCAATAACGTCAGTAAATATAATATTAAAGCATAAAATAAGATATAAGTTTACTAAATACATAGATAAATATAATAACAAACTAATTAATTAGGTGAGGATATTAAATATATAAATAAACTAAATATATATGCCTACCGATCTTTATTCTAGAATGTGTAGTAATTTTTGCTCTGATATTACAATACCAATATCGAGCAACCATTTTATTACATGTTTCTTAAATTTTCTAAGTCTGTATTTAGTAATGTATTCTGGAATGTGCTCATAAATCTTGGGGGCTAGAAACTGAAAAAATCTTTGTGCGAATTTAGTCTTAGTGGGGGGTCTTCGAGGTCTATTTGCGTATCTTGTTCGATGTTTTAAGGATTTTTGTAGGGTTTTATTATTATTGTGGTAATAAATTACATTATTACATTAATTCTGCAATTATTTATATAAAAAATATTTGTATTGTGTATAAATTAGGTAAAAATCGAAAGACACGGGTACGGTGGTGTTGTAATTCTATGACAAAAGTTCGTAAGAAAAGTTGGTACAATGCAAAGTTCGAACCGCGACATTTTAGATCAAACCGGACCACAGACGCTTTAACTGAATAACACCATAGATTGTTATATTTTACACGTTTAGCATCTTTAATAGGGAGTTTAGACTTTTGGATTGATTTATATAAAAACTTGCTATAAAACACAGAAAAAAGATATGAATATCGAGTTATTTTTTGTTGAGGCACGCTGCAACAAAGTAATAAGGGCTTGGTTTTGGGCAATATAATACATTAAATATAAATTAAAAGCTACTTAAATAAATATAAAATAAAATATATATTTTTATATAAAAATGTCCTCTAGAGACGTCCTATCCAAGATAGTCCTAAGGAATCTGGCAATATTTCTCCGTTGTATAGCAAGGCTAATACGTTCCCAGAAATAATTGCCAGCCTTCCTGTCTCCAGACCTTTCCGTCAGCCGCTTTGATTACCTTGGCCAGGCGATTCGCTGAGGGTCCCCATAGGCTCATCGTCTCGGCCGACTTGTGGTTATTTATTTATTTATTCAAGTTACAACAAACAGATTACAACTATTATACGATATATACACACTATTTGATAGCAGTTCTGGATTGCAATCCACAGAAGTGTACAACTGCAAGACAATACAATAATAATATAATTCAAATGTTCTTACATAACATGATCAATTTCAAATTTATAACTTATATATAAACTTATTATAAAAAAACAACTCAAATATACAAGTCATTAAAAACAATATAATCTAACTAAAAATATATTACCTAACTAAATTAAAATAAATTACATCTTCAAAAATTTAAATTATCCTAAATTAAACCATTTATGTACATATTTATTTAAAATAATTGTAAGATTAATAATAATAAAAATCAATACTGTAATTAATAATAAATAATAATAAAAATAAATATAGTTAAAATAATATCCGTGATAAAATTACTGTCAAACTATAACGCTTCTAGGTTTATTAAATTTAAAATTTGTTTCTTATATTTATGTCCTCTGTTATTAAATATGTCAACGTCGGGATTGTTTTTGGAAATGTCATTATACAGGCGACACATTCGCACGAGCGGGTTATAGTATGAAGTGTCGGTATGATGTCTAAGATTTCTTCTGGTGTTCAACTTAATAAATGATAACAAAACCGGTGAGTCTAGTCTGGAATGTAGAATCTGGTGTAGATATATTAGGTTTTGTTGCTTTCGACGAACATGTAATGGAGTAATTTTAAATTTATTTAGTCTCTCTGAGTATGATGAAAGGGTTCTGCCTAGACCCATCCTAAACGAAATTATTTTAAGAGCTTTTCTCTGTATGCTTTCTATTCTGTCTGTATGAACTTTAGAAGAGTTATTAAAAGTTATAAGTTTTTTAATCACTAAGCATTGGAAGTCAAAACCTTAAAAATTCAGTTTTTTATTGACATGTGCAATATTTCCCTCGCAAATCCGTCTATCCGCGCGCTGTGGCGAATGTAGGACAAATTCTCCAGAAATTACTAGAAGGGCCAACTCCAAAAGTTTATTTATTTATTTACTCAAAGAGAAAGGACAGAGACAGGCAACATAAGAACATAGAAGATAGCAACAGAGTAGAAGCAATTAAAATTATACCCGCCACCAGAATATTTCTCACTGTGAACAATAGTGCACTCTTTGTGCGATACAAAATTCGTAAAATATCACAAATATGTTTTAGGGGATGTGTGAGTGTTATGTGTCATTCATTTTTACCTATCAAATATCCTGGCTAAAATAGGGACGACATGAGTAGGTAATTATTTTTATGATCTTCTCAGCATTGTGTTATAACAATACTTCGAAGAAAAAAGTTTTTTTAAACTACTTTTTTATAACTAAAACATATATTTAGATAAAACAATTTTTTTAAGATAATAAATTATTTGTTTTAAAACATTATTTGAATTGCGAGAGTTGTTTCTTAAGTCGTCAAATGATAAAGATAATTTTAATAAAATATTGTTGAATATCTTTGTAGGCACTAACCTTAGAGTGTTCAGTGGTTTATTTATTAATTTACATTAATTAAACGGCGTCAATCTACCATAACTTCACAACCAGGACTGAGGCTCGCTACAATTTTTGATGGCTACTGGACAATCCAAATGCTCTGTCTAAGCAAGTCTTTGACGTACAGTCATATAAAAACCCAAAGCTCTTCTATATTGTGCGATATATATCTGCGATATAGTACCGAGCGATAATACAAATTTAAATTGCCAGGATTGTGTACGAGTAATTCCTGAACATAGAACCCGCCATATATATAATTTTTTTTTTTTTCAGAATACAAAAAATATTTTAATTTCTTTTGCCAGATATGAAATTAAGCTCCGATGAGGTCATTCATCGCACAGTCTCTAGAACGCATAGTCCTAGACCTCCACTACTGGTGATGGGGCCTTTCAGAATATGGAGAGGGGGAGTTCTTCTCGCCATTTTTGCACGGACATGTCAAGTCCAAGTTATTACTTATGTAAATTAGTTTACTGTGGATATTGTTAGTCAATAGTGGTGTTGTTTTGTTTAATAAAATGTGCTTCTATGTGAACAATTATGGAAAACGATAAATTTGAATCTATATGAAGCAGGAGTTGCGGTTATTTTTTTGCGGTTTTCCCGCGCTATGAACTCCCATATACCCGACGTGTTTGGTTAATATTGACGTGAATTACTCCATAAAAGGAACAAATTCAGCAACTTAATGATCCCTACTCGGTTATGAATATCTATTATTTTTAAATTACGTGTTTAGGGTTGATATATTCTGTACAATGGCCTTTGAAAAAACTTAAAAAACTAAATAGAGGGATTATTTCGTCTTCTCTCACAAGGCTGGCCAGACTAGTTGACGAGGTCTATTAGACATTAATATTATAGTTGTCAATTTCTTCACGATTCCACACAGTTGGTATTAGTGGAACCGGGACCGACAGCTTAACGTTTTTTTTTGGAAAAGGGTTCTTACCGAGTCTTCACCGCTCCTCCGAGTTTATTTTAGAAGGATCAAGCGACGATATTTACCTCCAGATAGGTCTGTCCTACCACTATATCGCGACATCTGGCCAGTATTACGTAGCAATGTAAGAAGGCCTTCAACGCCTTTAAACAGACATATATTTTTTTATCTTACGAAAAAATATAAGGAAAATATTATTTGTTGAATTTTAATGCAAATTTGTTTCCACTTGTATCATATAGTGACAAAACTAGTTTATTGTATATAGGAATAAAGTAAAGGTAATAAACCTTAATGGCACAGACAACTTTAGCAGAGAATCCAACAGACGCATTCAGCTAGGATGGGCGGCATTCGGGAAACTCCGGCACCTCCTCACATCGTCCATACACATGTTTGAAGACTAAGGTATTTAACCCGTGAGTCCTCCCGGTAATATTGTACACAGACGTAAACACTGACAGTGGGTCTGTCTATAAATTTAAGGTTGCTCAGATATGATTGTTATTTCGCTGATGGATAGAATTCGAAACGTTAATATTCGCCAGAGAACAAAAGTTACTGACATAGCTTTTAAAATTAGCACGCTGAAGTGGTAATGGGGCGGATACATCTGTCGCAGAACCGAATGATGGAGCAAGCGAGTTCTAGAGTGCTGACCACTTATGGGAAGACACAGACGGGCAGACGGACGGAAGACCTGAAGAGCGAGCCTTGGGGGAGGCCTACAAGCCTTAATTTAGAAACTATGTAAAGCCGAGACTACATACATGCTGTATTTTTACTAATAGTATCCTATCCTACTATTTGTATTCCTCCTTATTTTGTAAATGCGTATGTTTGTGAGAATGGGTGGATCTTTCAACAAAAACTGCTTTTAATATTCCTAGGCCTCACGGCAGTACAGTATTTAAAAAAAAATATGAGAAATATTATAGCTAAAATAATTTACTAGTATCCGTGTGTAATATTTATTAATTTAAATAAATCTAATAAAATTGTACTAAAAAATATTTACAACATATAAAATAAAATTAATATTAAGGATAGGGATATAAGTCCCGTCCGCGTGGAATGGTGGCAAGAACGCTGGCTGCATTTCCCCGCTGAATTGCAATACTAATTCTCTGGGCGAAGAAAGAGCCAGCCCTCTTGTCACCGGAGGAGACAACAAGACGCGGTGTTATGTCCGTGTGTATACAATATTTATAATATTAGTTTTTGTGTTGCCAGTTTTTATGGCAGGGTCATATTTGTGGCACTAAATCACTATTGTTAACTCTAAGTGTTAAGTAATAATTTAAAATTCTGATTTTTGGTTGCTAAGTTTCGAAAAATGCTAAATTGTTATTCTGCAGATCGTAGTACCTATTTGTACGTTTATATTTAAATATAGTATTTAATTATAATTTAATTAAATATATACAAGTGAGTTTATATATTTTTTTATTTCAGTCTTAAAGCGTCTGTAAACCAGTACCGCCGCCGGCTGAAAATGTCTGGTATTAATAATTATAAAATGTTCCCATACATACGCGGTTACTAAATAAAGAAGAGAAAAAAATCACTAAGGAAGAATTCAGTTACCGCGCACTCTGTTTATCAGAAAATAAGTAGGGACTGTTAAAATCTCTAATTAAACAACTGACCCTGAAATGAGAAAATGACGACATGTACGATGGTTGCCGTCACAGACTAAACCACAACAAAAGATGTCACATAAACCAGTATAATGTACAAAACATGGGGTCAAATAATTTAAAAATACATGGACATCATCTTTTGTATTGTATATTTTCTTACGTAACTAGTTTTATACATTTAGCACCTATTTTTTGTTTCAAATTGTGTTATTTTATAAAAGAATAAGAAACATTCTTTAGTCTGACTCTATCACAGATATAAGTAGGTACTAATAAACATATTAAAATATTATCTCTATTTACTAAGGACAACCAGTTGTTGGATAAATTAATAACTAAATACAGTAACCACTTAGCATATACTCAGCCATACTTACGTAACGAAATAATATTGACAAATTTCTTAACTTACTTTAGAAAAAAAAGTATCATCACGATCGTTTCCCTATCGGGGTGGTCAGAAACCATGCTTATAAATAAGCGGATTCATATTTGGGCTACTTTACTATAGAGGCCAATCATGACAAGTGGCAAGCTCGTCGATGTCTCCGGCGTACCAAACTCGAGATATATCACAAATAAATTAAATGTATTTATTTACATTAAATACATATTTTTGTGTCCCGATCGGGAATCGAACCCGGTACCTTCGAGTCTAAATTCACGGAATTAACCGCTAGACCATGGAGGCAGTGAGCTTACTTTACCAGTTTATAACTAAACATTAGTCAACGATAGACTTTTAATTTAAGATTTGTATGGAGAATGGAATAATCAAGCATAATAACAATATTGTAAATATCAACACAAATACCTACGAGTATAATAAATTATATGTTTTTAATTTAATAATTGTGATTACATACCTGACTTTCGCAAAAGTTTACAATTTCCTTATAGCATGATAACCTTAATTTATTATTTATTATTTTATAACCTTCAAAATCAATGAACATAATTAATAACTACTTAATTAATAGAAAAATATAGTCAATTAATAATGATTTAATACGAGTTATTAGGGCTCCTAATCTTACGTATGGTTTAATATTCAAAGCATGCAATGGTGTGTAATTTCAGTCTGGAAATAGCAACCGGATGACTCTTAGTATTTGATTTCCTGAGAAAATTTGGAAACTTTTTTTTGTATTGTACCTCATAACGCCATAAATGAACGGAATCAGAGCGGTAGCATTAAAGTACGCGTACCCACTATTGGTTAAATAAATTGTCATCCGAAACGAATGGAGGGTATAAGTGTCGGTAATTTATTTCTAGACATAAATCTCTGTTTTTTTAAATGTTATGCGTCATTCACTCACTTTTATGCCCAATCGTAGGCAGACAGATATGCGTAAAGAGCTAAAAGTGTACCCATTTTTTTTTAGTTTTTTTCGGGTAATTCTTCTTAGTCGCTACACTCTTGGCAGAGTGGTCGTGGTCGTCACTTGAGTGTCAGTGGCACGCTTAACAAGTCGTCGCCACTCGTCTCGAACTGCAGCCTTCCTGGAGCACTCATGTAGGGGGTGATCCATTGCTGCTTTAACCTGGTCAGTCCATCTCATCGGAGACCTACCACGCATTCTCTTGCCATCGACTTTTCCCTGAACTACAAGGCGCTCAATGGATGTATCTCCACGCCGTGATACGTGTCCAAAGAAAGTGAGAATGCGTGATTGCACGATTGAGGAAAGGCGTTGTCCTATCTCCAGTTCCTCCAGGATGGATTTGTTGGTTCGGAACTCCGTCCACGATATGCCCAACATTCTCCGCCAACACCACATTTCTAGAGCATTAATACGTTTTATTTCAGTTTCGCGCAGGGTCCACGTCTCTGCAGCATACAGGAAAATGGGGAACACAAGAGCTCTGACCAGCCGGATTTTAGTAGCTTTCGTAATGTTTCGGTTCCTCCATATTTTCTTAAGCTTCTCCATAGCAGACCTCGACACGGGTTTTTTCGGGTAATAGTTTTTATTTAATAGGTATTTCTAGTTTAGATTTATTTATAAATAAATTATTATAATAAATATAAGGCATAGATCTGGAAGAGTATAAACTATAATGGACATTGGGACTGTTCCTTGCCATACAGTATCACACTCAGGTCAGTTATTTTGTTTACACGTTATTATTAAATTTTGACTTAAACGAGTGATCCGATATATATTTAGTATTTAATCTATCCTAAAAAATAGTTATGAATATATATATTTAATTCCATTGTTATACGAGTATACCTAAGAATTAAAAACCTTAATACCTAGCTTACCAATTTAAGTTCACGGGTAATCACTTTTCCATGTATTATTTTGACAGAAAAAATTGACAGACTGGAAGTGCAAATGTGAAGTGTGATGGTTTTTAAAGGAAATCTATGTGCCCTTAAATTAAGATATTATCATTTTGTGAATGTGCAGTCGTTGTTAAATGGGTTCTGTAGTTTAGCACAAGGTTGGATAAACATTTATAATAAGCAATGCTTATTTATGCTTATCCACCAGATACAGTTTGACCTGGATATATTTATTCTAAGCTGCTTCATTATGATTGCTGACTGTGTTGGCTAATTCATCTCCATTAGAGTCGTGGACTTTTAAGAAAGTATAGCTAAAATATTTTTACGCCTCTCCTTACCTTTGTCTACTAGTAGCTCTAGCACGCTCAAATTCCGTTATCGTTTCAAGAACATGAAGTACTATACAGTGCGTCAATAGATGCGATATCACGGAATTCGTATAAACATATAAAGTTTGACAGCGTAGAAATAAAATTTTACTTACTTTACAGTTTTTACGTCCTAGAGCTACTGATGTGATAATAGAGTAATACTATTCGTATTTTCCTCGCCTATATATCGTGGATAAGCAGCTTTTATCATAGTCCTAGACTTACACTGCTGGGCCTACCAGAACTTATTTCTGGAGTTTTTGGACTACACTCGCACCACTGACCAGACTGATCGGTCGAGGGTCTGATGTCAATTGTAATGACAATTTATTAACGATTCCACAAGTATTAGGTATTAGTGGAACCGGACCGACAGCTTAACGTGCTCTCCGAGGCACGGGAACGGTAGTGTTGTAAATCAATGACAAATATTACGTATATTTGTATGTCAAGTGTATTCTCATTGGTACTGCCTCCGTAGTCTAGCGGTTAGGTTAGTAAAATTCCTGGATTTAGACACGGAGGTACCGGGATCGAATCACGGTCGGGACACAATAATTTATTTCATTTATTTGTGATAGCTTGCCACTTGTCATGATTGGCCTATAGTAAAGTTGGCTAAATGTGAATCAGGTTATTTAAAGGCGTGGTTTCTGACCACCCCGAAAGGATTTACATGCCGTTTCGAACCAACCTTTTATGCATTATAAGGAAAGCGTTCTTACAAGCGAGCTGAAGTTATGACACATTTAAATAAAAAAAGGACTTCCCCAACCGGCTTGATTTAATTTATTTCAAATGAAACTGGATTTATTAAATGGCGTAAACAACTATGGTTAAAGAGATACTTAATTAAACGAATCCACTTAAGTGAGCATTGGATCACCAGCTCTAAATGTGTAGTATGAGTACGCATATAAATACACTAATACACATAAATATAACTACTAAATAATGAAAGGCATATTATATATTCTTTTTATAATCTAGTCATAATACGAAGTGTCAAAATGGATTTTTTTCAAATCTCTAACATTTAAAAATTGCATTATACACCTACGTAAAGTTTTACTTCTGAACTGTCAATGTTCATATGTTTTTAAACTAATAAATTTAAAACTTAGCACTTTTATTCCTTTTTGTTTGTAGTTACTTTTTACCATGTAACTCTTATTAGCGACACTATCAGCTGGTGCAAAAAACAGATATATATTTTTCAAAATCAACCATTTCAAGCTATTAGATATATAGATATATTTTTATATAGATATATCTAATGCTGCAGTTTTTACCCCGAAATACCTTTGAGCATTTTTCACTATTCCTTGTAGCACTACATAATTTCACTCTGTATATATTTTTTTTTTTTTTATTTATATCGAATGTTTTATCAGTAATAAAACATTCGAGTAACATGCACCACTTAATCTCGACCTGCCCATTGCGCTTACCAACTAAAATCCTATAACCGTTTAACTTCGCAAGTAAAGATACTTTGAACTGCCTATTTATAGTTTCGTTACGTCGCACCTCATGACACTGTCTAAAATGCCATACTTCATGTTGAGCTTTAGGAGGGCATAAAAACAATTATAAAACATCAAATGCTAAACTGTGTCTATTGTATAATTCCGAAGACATAGTTTAAACAATTCGTTTAAAAAAAACACAATCTTAGATTATATACGCAATAGCCTAGTACATCTGTGATATTGACGAGCTCGCCATTGGCAGCCTAATAAATTTGACAGATACGAATTATCAAAAAGCTTAAAGTTAACCTTCCATGGATTACAGTCTGTAATGTTGGTGACGAAGAGTGATACAAGAAAATGTGAGGAAAATCAATGTTGATCCCACGATACCCTGATAGCTAATTTCGACTACTTTAGCAAACGGCTTTAGCAGCAGTCGGCGTCCTCGACCGCAAATCTACAGTTGAACTCCATTACCTACTCCATAAATAAAACTATATCCTTTAGAACGTATACTTAGTTTTTCTGCTATTTCCTCCGATTCCGTTCGTTGCAAAATTCTTATGACAAATACAGATATAGTGCATAATATCTTCCATCAGGGAAACTTGGGTGTCAATCAGAATACGACGGCACCTGAAGTGTCAATCAATTATTGTATTAAATAAGTGTCACTTTTATATCCATTAATATAGAACATAATTACTTTTTGTCAAAATAAAATAAATATATAATATAAAGATGTTACAACTACCCTAAGAAAGAAAAAGCTTATAAATACGAACTTTTCCGTTAAAATACGATGGAAAACCATTATGCACTATATCTTTACCTAATAAATAGTTAGGAAGTAGTTGAAAACTTTCATTAATAGAGATAAAACAAATAAAATTAATTAATTAATATCTACTACTGGAGGGTTTCAGTTCTGTTCCTTGCATTTACATTAGACTCTCCCAGGCAAGACAAATCTTTAAGGCCACATTATTTATAAACATTAATTAATTAATCCGTGGGGATAGGAACTTAAAGCCTTTTATAAAGAAATAAATTGTTCCAAGGCTCATTGACGTCTCTGGTGACAATAGGGCTGGCAGTTTTTACTCCCAAAAATTAGGTATCATCATTCAAAGGGGAAAAGCTGCTAGTGTATTGGGCACCATGCCACAAGACAGCGATTTGGAGGAGCTATTTTTTTTGTAAGTATTTAATTTTTATTTTATATGTATTATTATTATTTTTAGGTTGAATTTAGATTTCGTTGGAACATAGTTTATTTAATATTGTAAAAATAAAAAAACAAAATAGATTAAAATCCTCGCTGAACAAATTAGTATCGAAATTCAACGAGGAAATGCTGCGAGTGTTTTGGGCACCATGCCACTGGACAATGGCCTGGAGGTAATTTTTATATTGTAAGGTTTGAGATATTAGGATGCTTAAATTTTTATTATATTTAATTTGTTATTTAGATTTAGTTTATTTTTCTTGGTTAATTAATAATATTGTAATTCTTTTATATTGTTTGTATATTACTTCGAATAAAGATTAAAATTGTATTGTGTACAATTTTATAGAAAATATTGTTTTAACCGTCGATTTAGCTTAACCTTAAATTCTGATAAGAATGTAGGTATACAAAGAATAAAGAATGTCTTTAAATAAAATATAAACTAAACGAACATTTGCAGCATTCTTTCACTGAACAGCAATGCTGAAATATTGAAATCCGGAAGTTTTTTTATTTTATTTATGGTTAAGCTGCTTATTTTATAATTCTTATAGCCTATCCTTATACCATATAGGCTTATGATTGGATAACCAAACATAAATATAGCGAGAATGGGTCGCAAACCAATCATAAATTGATGAGTCCTACGTAGGTATTTTACATTAATCACTCGATAATATTAATAGATACTAATTGCCAATAAGTGGATATAGTTGTGTCATAAACGTTCGAAATCAATATCATGATTAAAATAATGAGATCCGTAATTCTCATAAACCATACTCACGTTAATCCCGCAATATATAAAATATACCTAATATAATATAATAGTAATAATAATAATAATTTATTTTGGTACAAAAACCATATCGTGTTAGTAACTTAAAGAAAACTATATTAGTAATTAATCTAAAATTTAAAAACTATTTTATTTGTCCATAATTTTTGGAGCATGAAGTAATGAATATTTTTCAAATTATATTTTTAGTATCTAAATAAAATGCAGTTTCAAAATGAGCCCATACGAAGTCGGATCACCGCTAATACCGGCAGACGAGCCTCGGCAAACATGCTGGATGCGCTACACCACCTGGGGAGCCGAAACAGAATTCTGAAGGCATCATTGTATTGTACCTTTAGCTTCTGTACGACTCTTTTGTGTAGTTGCACCACAACTGTGGTATGTACAGATACCGACAGTATGTGTTAAATAGGGATTTTTTAACAGCAACCGAACACTTGAAGAGCCTTCTCGCGATCATGTTAGCACGAACAGCAACTGAACGCCTCTCTCTCAACATCCAGATTGTCTTTAAGGTCTTCAGTTACTATATGACCAAAGAAGGTCTGCACAATTTCCAACGGCTCATTGTTCAGATACAGAACCGGTCTGTAGTGGGTATTCCCCGATTTGAAAACCATGCATACAGACAACCCCTCCGCTGACGGGCTCAGAAGCACCATGTCGTCTGCATAACTTATGTTGTTAATACAAGCTGAGCCGACATGGCTCCCGAGCCTGGCGCTGCTGAGATCCTCAATTAGTGCATCCATATACAGGTTGAAGAGCACGGGCCAGGTTCTTTCACTTTGTCTTACCCCACATGACAGTCATAATTCATCCGATAATACACCACATCACCAAACAACATTAATCTGATTGGTCTACCAGCCGACTAGCAAATTAATACAATCAGTGAGCACTCTCATATCTACCAGTTTTTTCCACAGAATGCTTTTGTTGACCATGTGAAATGCGACTTAAATCGTGGAAACAAGCATAAACATTCGTTTTCCTCTTTTGTTAATAGTTTACTATCTCTTTTAAACAGTATATTGCTGTATCAATTGAATCTCCTTTCTTGAAACCAAACTGAGCATCATAATGTCAATATTTAAAATATTTAAAATGTCAAGAACAAAACAATATTCCACATTGGGAAAATTATTGATATTTTATTTTTAGCTATTGGAGTAATTACATTCTTTAAATATTGGTAGGTATAGTTTTAAAGTAGGTTTTTTTAAAATAACATTATTTGTATTATGAGAAACACTTTTATCTACTGATTGCGATGTATGAAGTTAACTCTCCAGATTTCAAAAAGATGATTAAAATAATCAATGTTCAAAGGTTCTTTTGTACGTCATTTTGTAATTTCAGTCTTTTACCACCAAATGACAAAAGTGCGTTAATTTATTATTCCTTTCGGAAATTGACAATTCATAAACATGATAGATATAACATAAATGTAACGGAGATTGCTCCGGAAGATACAATACCATGGTGGGGGTGCAGAGTAGCATTTTATTTTGGTTGATTACAGATCGTTTACTAAAACTATTGTATATAACCAAATTACTTTTTGATCGATTGTACGTGACTTTAATACGATAGGCAATGTTGTCGATGTTTAAAATGACCAAAGTTGAGAGAAAATCTAAACACCAAAGAGATCAAATACTTATATAGAAAAAAATAATAATAAATAAAGATAAATATTACTTTAATCTTCTTCACATGCCATGCTAGTATAAAATACTTTAGCTATTTAAAATACTAAAGGTTGAAACGCTCTAAATTTGATATCTTTAAAACTTGTCGAGCAAATTGTCGCTTCCATATGCAATTTATATTGTATTCTAATCTCTTTGGGAAACAACAACGTGTTATTAAATAAACTAACAAAATTAATGTTAACGTTAAAATAGATATAGAATCTGTTTCTAGTACGAATATTACAAAAAGGACTTTATCAATACATAGAATAAAACGGGAAAACAAACAACTGAAAATAAAAATATCTACATATGGATTTTGGCAGGCGTAATGTAAGTTTTTGCCAATTCGTCGATTTAAGTTTTTAAGATTTATTTTGTTTTACTTGTTTGACCTGGCTACGCTTGCATAGTATAGTTGGGAAAATGTCTTATTCTGAATTAAACACTATATTACTTTAAAGTTTCATCAACATCTGTTGCGTAGTTATTCCATGAAAAAGCCACCTATCTATTCTCCTAATATTATTTTCTATTCCATAACTTTTAATGTTTATTTAGTATATACATATTTAAAGTTAATCTAGTAATAGTTAATATATATAGAACTAGGGTATATCTGAACTTATAAAAATAAAATAAATGAAAGTAATGCATTACTTTTTTTTTATTAAAGAAATACTTATTAATAAAAAAATTGAAAAGAACATGTCGGTCGTTAATAGCTGGTACAAGTTACTCCTATTTATGAACCTTTCTTATCATAAAATTGGAATGATGTAACATGTCGTGCTAAGTTAAAAAATAAAGAAGAAATGGAAGAAGAGCAAAATATGTTAATAATCATTATTACGTATTATCATTGCTGTTTTATTACTTGCAGGCGTTATATTTTTATAGATAAACCTTTAAGACAGGCGGTACTGAATATAAAACAACTGCCTAACACACATCACAGCTGCAAAAAGGCTGCTGAAAATAGGTAGTGTATCAATGTGTCTATTATAATTGCTGTGTTATAAATATTTTCTTTCTTAAACATCGCTCTTATGATAATAAAAGTAAGATATAGAGAGGATATTATACCAAAATCGGCGTTATCCATTAACCTGCACAAGGCAAGCATTTTTTTTTTAAATCACGGCTTATTACATATATTAAACATATAAACAAAGTAGCGATAGTGGATCACAAGACAAAGAGATTTATATTATTTAGACAATACAATTAAAACATAATTAACAGTATTACTACTAGTAGTAGTACTAAAGTATCTACACACATCGTATCCCACACCAGAGACCTGCCAAATTTCCATGGGCCAACAGTCATTCCATCGGTTCTAAGATTGCGGGTACACCAGCAATGACAAGAGCCCTTCGGTTGATGTCGTTGAGAGCATATATATATATAATATGCATATACATATTTACAAAAAAAAAAAGTATAATATGTATCAACCATCTAGTTTCCGTAACACAAGCCTCGTAGCTTACCACGGAAATTAGATGGCGCTGTGTGACCTGTCTGGAAATATTTATTATTATTTATTATATATAGCTTTAAAATCTTGTTTTTAATTTTACAATTACTCTAGCCAATGTAAACAAGTGAATATTTAGTACCCATATGGCAAAATTTTGCTATTAGACCTAAAGTCTAGTAGAAATGCGGTCGTTGCGGCGGATATGTGGCGTCACTTTGGCGGACCGCATACGTAACGTCGAAATACGGAAAAGGGTTGGTATGAAGGAAAGCATAGGGACAAAAATAAGGAAAAGCATGCTACGATGGTTCGGGCATGTTGAAAGGATGAGCGATGAAAGATTGACGAACCAGATATATAATGCGAAAGTTGTGGGTAAAAGAGGCCCTGGCAGACCGAGACTCACATATCACGATCAAATAAATAAAACACTGACTGAAGGTGCATTAAAAAGTCTTCGTAACCAAAGGGCATGTATGAAGAGGTTAATGAATGTCGACGAAGCGAAAGAGGTATGTCGTGATCGTGTCAAATGGCGCTCAATTGTCTCTGCCTACCCCGCAAGGGATCTGGCGTGAAGATATGTATGTATGTATGTATGTCTTGTATACTTATTATATTTTGTCTGCAGCTTATTTAGATAAATATAATTATTATACTTAAACAATAGTATAGGTACCTATATTATCACACACAGTATTTATGTTACCGGCAATCTGTATAATCCGGTATTCTAAATAATGCTTTGGCATATTTATAGCATACCCAAAAATATTTAGGTAATGTATGAAATATTATTTATACTTAGCGTAGGTACTAGGTAGGTAGGTATTACAATACCGAATGCTCAGTCGATAATCTGTGTAAAAGGCGAGAACGGGGAAAGGAAGACGTGCGAGTACCTATTACCTGTAGCTCCATTACGTTATGCGGGACATTAAAACAAAACAAAAGAATTTAAGCAAAGGAAGTTAATATATTATGGAAAATGAAGTTAAGAGAGCAAGAGAATCTACAATTTTATAAGGGAGGTTCGTAAGCCAAAACTTAGCCCTATCACCCTTTATGCATCCGTTGACCGTATTTAGGAGTACCTTCCCTCGGAGAGCCTGAAGACGGGCATGAACAAACTCCGTAATCGAATCAAATAAATAAAAAAAGTAGTTAGATTTTTCTGAAATTCCTCTTTCACTACAAATTCAAAATCGTTTATTTGCTTTAAATGTGGTACAGTACAGTACAGTAATATGGTTAGTAAGTTGGCTCTGCACATTTAGCCATTGTTGTGGCATGCAAAAAATTATTTTATTTAAAATATATTCTTATCTAGTAAGTCTAGTCAACATTATATAATTAAATTTAGGTCAATACATTTTAATAATAACAGACAAAAAAAATTTAAAAAAAAAATTCTTTTTGAAACGAAATTCAAAAGATTTTCTCTTTCACATCTAATTTGTTAAAAACATAACTACGTAAAGCTGAGTTATAATAAAACTTAAACATATAGTAGTGTATAATAATAATAATAAAATATAGTACAAATAATAAGAATATGTATTAATTTAATAGTAAAAGATCATACTGGGCAATATTCAATATTAAATATTTACAATGAAGTATACTTGTACTTAAGTTAGTTGAAGGATAGTCAGTGTGACGTTTTGGTGTAGTAGTCCACACACAATACGTAGGTTTTCATATACCGATAAGCAACACAATTTCTGTGTATATCGTATATCCTGTTATTAATCCCGTTATTAGACTTTGTTTTAATTTAAGTAGTTTGTATTTTGTACAGCTTTCGTTATCTTAATCTGTATATGTTCTATTTGATCCTTATATATTACGTTTAGAGGCTGGGTACTGCTTGCGTATTTTAAAACGTTTACCACGTGGGCATTATTTATATAAATTGTCATAAAAGTACTTGCTCGTACATAACATTGATAATAATAATAATAATAATAGTTTATTGACACAAAATAAAATATACATATTGAACAAAAAGTAAAAATTACATTGTTGTACATGTTTAATTTAATAGAGGACTTCTGTCCCCTATACTAAGGTTGCCCTGGTCTTATAGGGGACAGCTAATTGGCACTATATAATAAAAGCGGTCTTGTAGCAGAGTCGTTCAATATCTGATACAAGTCTAATTTCACCTTATGTCATACTCAACTTTTTTAAAAAGTTGAGGGCAAGGCGGAATTGACAAATCGTGCGGTCTACACAACTAACTTATATATATTATTTAAGAACTATTTATTTAGGCACACAGGATTATTTAACGATAATAGTATAAGTCAAGGCTTACTTGAGATATTTAAAAAGTTAGTGTTATTGGGCACTCACTCTGCTGTGTAGCGTTGCTCCATTTACTATTAAAAATAAACATAGTAACGCCTAATAACTTGCTGCGAACCCTCATGTTTCTTGATCGTATTATGGCTAGTGTATATTTTCAGGCGTTTTAGACAATCCCAATCTTCTAGCGTTCCTGTGGAACAAAGTCGTGGTGCTGGGGTACATTACTCATTCCATATTCAATCTAGGCTTTGTTACAATTAGATTAATGTGCGGAGGCGGGGGAAAAACTGTCAAAGTGGACAGATGCTTGGATGGCGAGCTAAAGAAAGCATCGAAGAAATTATTATTATTATTACTGAAGGTTTAAACTACAAGTTATTCCACGTGCTTAGTGTCTAATCCTTGGAATTCATCGAAGTTATCGCTGGATGACGAAGAGGAGAAAAACTGGTAAAAATAAGAGCCGCGTGTTCGTAACCATCATCCTCTGACTAATTTGGCGAGATCCTTTTGTTGGGTGTGCACTACAATTTGCATATGGGCATTAACAAACTATCAACGACTTCGGAGCCAGTCCCGCAGCGAGAAGAACAAAGGTACCCGACGAGTAGAACGCCTGGAAAGACCTGGAACAATACGTACTTGCAACCTATGGTTGCCATTTTACAATTCAGTTGGCCAACTAATTAAGCTCGTTTTTTTGAATTAGGATTAGATTTATAATTATTAAGTTTTACTTAGAATATTTTAATTTATTTATGTTGGTAGTTTTTTTTACACCTTTTTTGTTTGCTTCTTCAAATTATAAACCTGGTACAATATCTATTTTGTTTCATTAATCCATAATAAATAATCTAGGAGGACCCTTTTTAAAGCAATGGTCTAGGCCTTACCGTCTGAGTATCCAACATTTTTTATACTTCATGAACTTACTAGCTCTAATATAAAAGGTCTTTTTTAAATACGACAGCTGCTAGTAACAATCAAATCAACTACAAAAAACAATAATAGAATTCTATTAAGGTTAGTATGTTAGTAAGTTAGTATTTTAGTTAGAATTATATGTATATATAATTAAATATTTAGATAAGTTATTTTTATAAATACCAACCATCTATTTACTTTACACATTTCGGTTTGCCCTTTACAATCCCTGGGCTGTGTATACATTTTTTTTTTTTTTTTTAAGAAAAATATCAGCCTTTATTATTATACATATTAACAGTTTAGTATTAGTAGAACATAGGCCAAGAAGATTTTATATTATTTACATATATACAGTTAAAATAATTAATTATGTAATAATCTTGGAAAAGTATGTAATGGACAGTAATATTCGTAATATTTCATACATTGGCTGGACGCAATTAATAATTGAAAAGAATACCTGAATTACTTATACAGGTTACCAATAACATTCACATACATAATTACATTACAATACATACCTATATCTGCTTATATTTTGTCAGAAAAATACGTTTAATGTTCCCAAGACGACGCATGTGCATGCAATATATTTCGGAAAATCTAGTAAAATATAGTAGAGTAATAGAATAGTCACATTTTTGACAGATCACAACTGTCATATAAATAATTTTCCATATTAAATGTACTTTAGTACTAAGTAATACATGATTTATTTATTGTTAATAAAAAAAAAACAATATTATAATATTTACATAAATTAATTATTCAAAAGAATAAAATTATAACATGATAATAATAATATTATGCTTACAACATGACTTTGATCATAATAATAAAAGTAAGAAGACGTTCATAGGGTTAATTATTTTAATTGTCGTTTAAAATGGAATTTTCTTATTACGCATGTAGGTAGTTAGAACTGGAAAGTTAAATGCCTAAATATTTCCGATAACTAATTATAATCAATTAAAAATAGACCATTAACAATGGATGACATTAAATAATTGAATTATTGTTGGAAAATGGGCGTCACTATAGGCTCGACGCATGCGCAACTGCAGATTATTTAGCTCATAATAGATGTTTTGCGCGTACGTCGATCATTCGCGTTTGAAGCTCGGTTGCGGTTACCAGTGCCGTTGCGTGTTTAAAAAACATACCAGAACATTCGGCGCATGCTGCTCGGTGCTGTGTCGTATTTGAAGGTTATTTATTGTAAGTTAATTTCAAATTTATTATTTTATTCTTAAGTATATTGCTAACAAATACTAGCTACGAAAATAATGCAAATTATATAGACATCAGTTTAAATACGGCAATACTGGCATACTGGCTGGGCACGTTTTTTATAATTATATTTTGCATTATGCTACGAGTAGATATATCAATGATAATTAAACAAAATTTATTTATTTGGAAAGAACAGTTAACAGATGCATGAATAAAATACTGGTAACGATTTTGGCGGCCATCTTTATTTTGAGGTTATGAAGATATTGATATTGTAATAATAATAATTATTGCTTTGCGATGTATGCTACGAGTAGATATATCAATGATAATTAAACAAAATGTATTTATTTGGAAAGAACAGTTAACAGATGCATGAATAAAATACTGGTAAAACGATTTTGGCGGCCATCTTTATTTTGAGGTTATGAAGATATTGATATTGTAATAATAATAATTATTGCTTTGCGATGTATACTACGAGTAGATATATCAATGATAATTAAACAAAATTTATTTATTTGGAAAGAACAGTTAACAGATGCATGAATAAAATACTGGTAACCATTTTGGCGGCCATCTTTATTTTGAGGTTATGAAGATATTGATATTGTAATAATAATAATTATTGCTTTGCGATGTATGCTACGAGTAGATATATCAATGATAATTAAACAAAATGTATTTATTTGGAAAGAACAGTTAACAGATGCATGAATAAAATACTGGTAAAACGATTTTGGCGGCCATCTTTATTTTGAGGTTATGAAGATATTGATATTGTAATAATAATAATTATTGCTTTGCGATGTATACTACGAGTAGATATATCAATGATAATTAAACAAAATTTATTTATTTGGAAAGAACAGTTAACAGATGCATGAATAAAATACTGGTAACCATTTTGGCGGCCATCTTTATTTTGAGGTTATGAAGATATTGATATTGTAATAATAATAATTATTGGTTTCCGTTGTTCCTTAAAGCTTATTACAAACAATTATTACAATGGCTATAATAAAATATGCAAATAATTGCATGACGGGCGGTGCAATTATTAAACAAGAGCAATTAAGTTACAAAACAAAGAGGATAATAATCTTTCACTGTTAAGCTTTCAACACCAACTTTTCAAGAACTAATTATACTATACAATGTGTATTAAATTTTCCACAACTCATATATTTAGTTAACACGGCCTTCTTACAACTAGGATCTTATATTAAGTAGTTACAATTTACTTACTATACATAATTAAATCTGGGATTATAAACCATATTTGTTTTTTATTGCTAGTATGTACCTAATTTATTATTTTAGTACTGACAATATTCAAACTGTTATAATTATAATATACAAAAAAAAATACTATAATATAAGGCTAATCAGTATATTATCTTAAGATGCTGTTTTAAACTAACTGTTGTCATTGGTGCTGGTAGTGAGATTACCAATACGGATGATGTATTAGTTCATTTTTAATAGGTATAAGCCTAGCAGTTGTAATTTATGTTAAAACCTAGGTATATTTTCTTAGTGTACTTAACCAACTACTTAATGCTGAGCAAAAGGTATTACCAAGGCTTGGTTTTGCAATACTTTTCTGAATAGTGCCGTTATAGCAAAATAAATCAAAATACTAGTAAAATAAAGAATATAAGTGTGTTTGAGGTTATTTTAATTATTATTTTTAATAAGGTTGAATGGTTAATTTTGTCCAGTGGTATAAATTCAGCTGGACTCGAAATTTATCCTACAGGACACAACACTTTTAGTGTGTGCTGTTGTTGGCCTCCAATAAACACTATTAAACAAAATTATAACTTTGTGGCATTTGGGGTAGAAACAATGGAGGTATATTCTCTTGATGCCTACAAATTCATAAAAGAGCTGGGTAAACGAATTTTTCAAGAGTTTGGCGATATCAAATGCCATAACTACCTAAAACAGAATTTTTCCATTATAATTCAAATTGAGGAAATGCGGTGAGCGTTTTAGGTACCCCTTAGTAAGCCCTTAGTTTATTTTGTAGAATAGTATTAATTTCATAGATATTTTTATTTTAGTTTTATTTATAATTACATTTTTATTCTATTTTATTTTAATATTTTTGTATCTACTTCGGATAAACACTTATGTTATGATATTTTTATCTACCTATACATATTTCAAATAAAGTGGTTGAGCTCTGTAGCAAAAACTAGAACAGTTAAACTTAACATAACAAAGTTTTGTAATTTGAAAATACATGTTTTATTAACAATCACACACCTACCAAGTATGACATAATAAATAACACATTAGATCTTCAATACATTCAATAATGCAATAATGCTAAGTTTGGCAAACATCACCTTTTCTATGTAAGTACTTTGGTAATTAAGGTTCATTTGACCGTGGTGTTTATAATGGTTCTTCCAAAAATAAATTGTGTAACATTATTTAACAAAAGTATACCCTATAACATGTTACGTTATCAGCAATTTTTAGCTAACATTAAATGTAATGTGTTATTCAAATATAAAAAGTGGGTAAAATTCAATACCCATCCATACTAATATTATATTAATACCAATAAATAAATATATTATAAATCTAAAAGAAGCTTTGTGTGTTTGTCACTCTATGTATGTTTATTCGCTTTTACGCTAATATTACTGAACCGATTTAGATGAAATTTGGCAGAAATGTTCCTTGGATTCCTTAAACGGACATAGGCTTGACGACATGTGACCCCGCGGCCATATAACTATCTGTTTATTTTGCCTTTACGTTAATAAAATTTGGCATGTTTTTTGGGACTTAGGGTTGGACATGACGTTAATATAAAATATGACATGTGAAACTACGGTCAACTGAAGCTTTGCTGACCATGAAATTAACGCCGGGTCAAACAGCAAATTTTGGTATAAATCTTATTGTTATTATGTTCTCATCTGTAACTTAAAAAAAATATTAAATTTAACTGAACATTTTTGTTATGTGATAAAAAAAAGCCTAAAATATAAAATTCAATCATGTATGTATGTAAGTACGTAATGTCAACGCTATGAAGCACTTATATTACTTTTCCATTTCATTTATTTATTTATTTATTTAAAACTTTATTGCACATAAATTACAAAGGCGTGACATAATGTCGCTTGACATTCTCTGCCTGTCAGACCTTCGGGACAACGAGAACATTTATGTGAGGTAGGTGCAATATATCAATTAAAATTAAATATATTAAAAATATACGTCTATAAACTAATAAAATTACATACGATAAATTTATCACCGTAGGGACCGTCTGGAACACTTGGAAGTCAATTTATAATAACCAGAAACAGCCCAAACTATCAATACAATTATGGAAGAGCCATATTGAATGCTAAATAATCAATTACAGAAAATAAAATTTAAATACTAATAATGTCAAACTATGTTCAAATAAAAATGTCAAGTACTACTATAATCTAATATAAATATATATATATATATATTGTATACAACACCAAAATATGTCAAATAACTAATATTATTAAACATAGAAATCTGCCACAAGGGCATCGACTGACAATTGCATTTAAATAAACATAAAATATTACGGAAACATATAGTCATAATGACATCTACATTTTTTAATAAATAGTTTTTATTATTATATATAATCTATTATCCAATCTAATAATTACTATAACATATCATAATAATACTAATCTAAACGATTGGTGTGGTGTCTTATTTAAATACTACTTAACAACTGGCATTAAATGATATAAATAATAACATGATTTATATTATTTTTTTTAAGTTGTAAACCTTCTTTTGGTTTCTCATTTATTATATTCATTACTATGATCAATATGTTATTTAATTTATGTCTAGATCTGTAACCTATCGATTTTGATGCAGTTATTATGTTAAAAAAATATAAAATTCACTTTGACTGTTTCACTCTCCAAAAAAATGTACATAGTTTTAATACAGAAATTTCACTAACATAGTCATTTAGATGTAATTGTTTTACTTATATGGTTTATTCAACCGAATACTTATTTATTTATAATGAAGTAATATACAAAAAGTATAAAAGAATTACAATATAAATTAAAACTACTTAAAATAAAAAAAAACGAATACTAAAAGTGGATACGAAGTATCAAGTACAAAAAATCTTTACTTATTTAATAATTTGACTAAAAATTCAAAAATATCTATCTGCATTATGTAATACAATGTGTTTTTGGCAAAATGATAAAAATAAAAATGGAATATTATTTATTTTTTGTTCAGTGTTATCATTATAAATTCTTAACTATCGCAAGTAGCCCTAATAATGTTTGTAATAACACTAAAATTGTCAGCAAACAGAAGCTTGCTCAACTGTGTCCGTGTACCCAATATCTTCTGAAGCATTTTTTATTATCATACCCAAGTGTTTGACATTGTTTGTTTTGTTTTTATTTATCGATTTATATGCAATTCAGTTTTTAAATTAGTCGTAAATTTCGTCATTATAATAGACACCCAGTTAGGTATGTACTGTCGACAAAACAAATTGTTCAGTATAGCTTCTTACAACATTAAAATAAGATCTAATTTCGGACTGAGGAGTTTTTTGCCCGACTGTATACCTACCGATACTTCTGTGTGTAAGACCGGGCCTTCAATATAATTTGTTGCTACCACAACTACCTAATGGTAAGTACGTAAACAAGCAAAAATCAGTTTTAGGTACAGTATTTCACAACTTTCTAAACTTTATATAACTTACTCATTTCTCGGAGTCTTTAATATTAAGGAACAGTTAATCATTAGTAGCTTTTTGGGATCAGATTTATAATTACCATCCAAATTAACCTTCTTAAGCTGGCATAGTGGGAGACACTTATGTCAGTCATTAGGGAGATCAGTAGTTTTATTCTTGTAACTAGAGTCTTGTTTAAAATCCGATGCGCGCGGTTTGGTCACATGTACTACTAAAAAAAGTATTAGTTTTTTAAAGTAATTCAAGTCATGTGTACTAGTTAAAAGTTAAGTCACAATTTTATATCACGTACGTGTTGTCATGGTCATCGCTAAGTGCTACTTCCTTGCAGATTGTTTACTCTAGGTTGTGGGAATCCGAGCGAAAATTGTTTAATTATAAGCTTATCTTATTTTCAAAAACAAAACTTAATAAAAAATCTGGTTTTTATTATACTTTTAATTTCTTTATGAAGTCATACAAATGATTAATGCTTTGACATTATCTGTTTCGGGAACCAATAATATTATTAAGTTAAAAGTTAGTTTTTGCTCTTAAACTTTAAAATTAACTTTATTATGATTAGTAGATATAATATTACCAAATTCTTTTAAAAAAGAAATTTTTGTAATGTTATACTCTAAAAATAGTTTTAATATACATATTTGTGTATTTATTAATAAATAATTATTTAAATTTAAAAGTTAATAAGTCCAGCTGCTGCAAACCCTATTAAATTTGAAGTAAGTTGTCAGTTAATTTAATTTGAAGATTACAACATTATCAGTTAATTATTATATCAATTCAAACAATTATTATGATTACTTATAAGATTTTAATGTTCAGGAACAATTTTAGACTCAACTTCAAGACGGCATTGGCAGATTCATACAATATTTGGTTGGGTAGGGATGCAGAATGGTGAAGAAAGGCCATAGTCGGTCGCAAGCCAAGACACCATTATTTTCCTATATTCCCCACAGACAATGGATCCAGCACCAGCATGATTAATTCATGCTAAAAAATGTGTCTTAGAGATTTTATAAAATATTAAGTACATAATGTCGGCCCCTAGAAGACAGGAATCCGAAACCTTCACTGCTGAAGATAGATAACCTATTCCTAGATAATAAGACCTTCCGTCGCACGCTCCAGATTTCAGTTTTTAGCTTTCAGTATTCCTAATGAAATAAATTGTATAAATTACTCTACGCTACATCCAGAATGCCAATTAAATACTTGGCGTTTTCCTTAACTGATCGATCGTGGGATAATATTACTATGCTGGGACAATCGATGGAATGTTGAAAATGTGTTTCTCAACCACCATTAACTAACACAACATAATAATGCGCTTAATGATACCTATTTTTATATAAAAGTGATAAATTACCCAACCATTATTTGCTAATGTTAGATGTTTAGAGCTTTTTAACTCTCGATCACTGAATTTGTAATAATAAAACTAAGTTATATTATATGCTTCGACCAACATAACAGATAGTGACGGACCTAAACAAACCAACTTATTTTATTAATTATAACCTACTAAATAGGTCAAATATATTTAAATAATAAAAATACTACCAGTTAAAATTGTAAACAATATATAAATAGGATATATGTATAAATAGAAAGTCATAATTAATAAAAAAATCCACAAAATACTTATGACAAATAAAAAAATCTTTAAAATCTCCACAAAAGAAAATTTGATCATTAAAATAATTACAAAGAACACTGGCTACATTCCCACCATTTTTCCCATTTTTTTTTGTAAAAATATTCATATATACATATGTACATACATACATCGTGTATGCATAAGTCTTTACGAAGTAAAACTAAAATAATTTTAATGATATTTAAAATTTAAAGAGTAAGAATTTGACTGCCAGTGCGTAATTTTATTTTTAAATTGTTTATAGAAGTTCGTCTTTAGACGTATGACAAGTTATATGGACATACAAATTATAAAATCAATTTTAAGCTTTAATTAATAACTCGTATTTTATAGATTGAATATTAATAAATAATTTAAAGAAGACTACCAAAATCTACTGCTATTAGTCAGCACTTAATATAAATATTTCAAATATTATAAATAATTAAAACTACTTAATAGTAAAAAATAATATAAATATAAACTAAACCTAATAAAAAATAAACTATAAGTAAAAAATGTCCTCTAGAGACGACCCTTCAGTGATAGTCCCAAGAAGACTGGCAACATTTTCCCTCTGTATAGCTAAACTATTACGTTGGCAGAAATAATTGCCAGCTTTCCTGTCTCCAGCCTTTTCCGTAAGCCGTTTGGACAACTCCTTGGCCAGACGCTTGGCTGAGTGTCCGCATATAAATATAAAATAAAAATAAATCAAATATTTAAATCTTATTAGTAAGTCCTTACACAGTAAGAGCCTTGGTACTTAACATCAATTAAACTATATTAAAATCGAGTCAGATCACCTTTAGACTACAAACCTGTTTTTATAAATATTTTTCCAGAGATAAATAGGTTAATTTACATCTGCGTTTCCCTTGTTATTTAAATTCCATAAACAAGAAGAAATCATTTTTTTTTAATGTCATATCTCATTAATTAATATTATATTTATTAGTAGGTATAAATAATAATTATAATTAGTATGACGGTAGTCTGTCAGCTGTTAGTTGTAAGCAGGTAAAAGGCTTGGCCACAACCAATGTGTATTGTGAGACCACGGTTCATTAAGTGTATTACATACTAGCTGTGCTGTTTTGGTCTTAAAGTAATAGTAAACGTTGTATTTTTTTGCCATTGACTTGGTCTACAATTAGCTTTTAAGGAAATTGGCAAAAAGTCTATAGAAGTTAAAATGAACTTGCGTCTGGACCAAATTATCGACTAAAGAAAATAAATGTTCAAAGGATTATTACAAATAAGAAACCATTAATTGATTTGTTGTGAAATATAAAATATAGTAATTTAAAAAAAGTAAGGGTATATTTTTCATTTAAGAATAGCACTAACCCCATTGCATGGCAGGCTATCAAAAGACGACTAAGACTTAATGTCTATAAACCTAGCTTAACCATTCAAGTGGACCGGGGGGATATAAAAGCAAAATTCGTATATATATATATATTTAATATGATTTTTGAACAAACTTTACCACACAACTAACTTATGGTCGGACGGTATAACAATTAAAATGACCCATCCTATTAATATTATTTTTAAACCCCCATTGCAATAATGTTAAAAAAATATCCTCGCTTCATAATTCAGACTAATATTTATAGTACATTAATGGTAAAGACGAATCTACCTACAGCCCACTATCTGGCATTCGCCTTTACCGTTGTATGGGAATCGATCTCGCCCTTAGACGGGCTATAGTGTGCCCAGTTCTCAATGCAATCATTTATAAGAATCAATTACATCATATTGAAGCAAGTTACGATACGCTGTATACATTGTTGTAATATTCTCGATACTTTATTCGTGTCGTTTGATTACTATTAGCGTACGTGTATTAATAAAAACCTTAACAGAGGTAGCAGTTAGCACTTTGAGTTAGTACCTAGGTATGTATTTATTTTAATATCATTACCACTGGCATGCAAAGTTCTTTAATTATTATTTTAGGGTATAAAGCTGCCACCTGCGATATCTAAGAAAATTACCGATGCTTATTTTTATTAGCGATATTTTCCAACAGCACATTATGTCATTATAATATAATACTATGAGGTTACTTTATTCGCACTAAACTACTTCATGTTATAAGAATAGGGAAACCCACTAACTGGGTGATCTGAACAGATCTTTAGCGTGCGACATCAGTGTTTTGTCATGGCGTGTATTCCATACTTAAATTATGTAATTAAAGTGGTATCATTTTATAAGTATTTAGAGACGCGAGGGAACGGCCAATGTCAGATCTATCGGTCATTAATGTTAAAAATGTGTTCACTGTTCATCGTCATCATAGCCCCTATAACACAGAGTCCTAGACCTCCACTGTTGGGGATGGACGTTCCAGAAATTTTAATGTTCTCAAGGATCGACATCGCAAATTTTTACTACCGACTCCACCTCCTTCAATAGCGACCTTCTTCATAGCATCTCATTCTCATCACATCAACCTAGTGTGCGTGTACACGTGCTTTACAAGTATTTAAATACACCGCAATAAATACTTAATTATGCTTAAAGTTAGTCAGCTGGAATTTATCTTATGTTTACAACATGACGTAGGGTACAAGTTCTTGAATGGTATACGTCAGGTGTTCTTGACCATGGCATTCGTGTTATTATGTGTACAATCATCACACATAACGCAGGACCAACCTATATGTCATGTTGAATTCTTCATTAAATGATCTCTAAATAAATAAAATAACGTATATACTTTTATCTTTTTTGCTTTACGTCAGGTTGGCTTGTCACTTTGTTAGTTGATTAGATCGAAATACAATTAATTTTTAACCATATTTTTTATTCTTTGAGAATCTAAGGGCTTAAACACAATCTTTTTTGTCCTTTGAGAAATTTATTTATTTATTTATTAGATGCTCATAACAAGATGCAGTCATACCAAAATATAAACAGATACAACTAACTAAGACCTGGACTTCATCTCAAAAATTTGAGCATACTGCAAGTAATTGTCAGTAGCTAATTAATGTCAAAAATCAAAATAATATAAAGGTCAAAATCAAATTAAATGAATAATAATATTTGAAAATGGAGGGTTACACGATTTTTTTATTTCAACATCATAGTATCGTTTGTCATATTTCTTGCCATTTTATACTTAAAAATAATAATGTATAAGTTAATAATAAACAGCCAGTAAAAGGTTAGCATAGTATCCATTTTGGCAGCCTTTTAACAGCCGGGCTCGTTGCCACACAATGTTTTTTTCTAATTACATAATGTTCGATTTTGTCCCTAATTATAGCTAAGCTTATGACAACACGAAGTGTAAAATAAAAAAAACGTAATAACTTACATTTCACAATAACGTTAAACTGTAATGGAATGCCTACCAAAAGACCACGGTTTTTTGTTTGTTTTTTTCCAATGTGAGACACCATTCACATGAAATTGATTTCTATTGTTGTAACTTTACTTTAATGTGAAATTATTTCGCCATAGCTCAAGACCTGCGCAATAAATTTGACTGTTCGGTTTACTACTAGCTATTTTGCCCGGTTTTGCCCGTGCTCAAATAGATCCTGCTCAGATTCATGTTACTCGTATATCTTAGTATATCTATAGTATGAGTTATTTATGTATTAGTATGTAAAATGTATGTAGATATTGGTATGTATATATTTATATTATAATTATATTGATTGCCTCCGTGGTCGCTAGAAGAAGTCCGTGGGTTTAGACTCGGAGGTACCGGGTTCGATTCCTGGTCGGGACACAAAAATATTAATTAATAAAATAAATACATTTAATTAATATACTATTTAATTAAATTAATATACTATTTAATTAAATTAATATAATATTAATTTATTTGGGATATTTCTCTAGTTTGGTACGCTGGAGACATCGACGAGCTTGCCACTTGTCATGGTTGGCCTATAGTAAAGTTGGCTAAATGTGAATCCGCTTATTTATAAGCTTGGTTTCTGACCACCCCGAAAGGGAAACGGACGTGATGATACCTAACTATAATTATATTTCTGTTTTATTTAATTTCACCTAATTTTTAATTGCACCTACCACCTATCCTGTCTAAATGTCCTAAAGGTTTGGCTGTCAGAGAATGCCTAGCGGCATTAAGTCCGCCTTTGTACATAGTGCAATAAAGTTTTAAAATAAATAAGACACATCTAAGAGCGACCTCCACCGATCGGTTATCCGAATGAAATCCACTTTTATATAGGTAATAAAATGAGCTAATAAAAGCAACGGTGATGGGTTGCCTAAGGAATTAAGTTCAAAGCTCTTTTTTATTTAGATGAAATAAAAACATCCTGTATTATTACACTATAGTTGATAATGTCGTTTATAAGGATAAAGTTATGAGATCTGATACGTAAAAATTAAGGAATCATTTTTTTGTAAAAAAATACAAGTCAGATTTCCAGCAGGAACTTTTTTTTCAATACAGTATTATTTATGTAGGTCCTTATTTACCGTGCCTCGGAGAGCACGTTAAGCCGTTGGTCCCGGTTCCATTAATACTAATTTGTGATCTCGTTAAAAAAATGACATTCAAAACTTATATCAGACCCTCGTCAACCCGTCTTAGCGAGTGTAGGCCAAATTTACCAGAAATTTCTTAAAGGCCCATGTCCAACAGTGGAAGTAGCATGATTATGATTTGGTGTCTGTGGCTGAAGGGTAGGAATAAATACATATTACAGCACCTTTTTAATTTATTTTTTTCACCGTATATATTTTTTAATTATAAATTGTGAACCCATTCGTGGTTTTCACGATTATAAAATTTAATAATAATGTATTTTATTGTGCTGCTTGTAATGCTGTTAGAGTTCCAAATAAATAAATATATAACATATAAAGTGTACAAAAGCATCTTAATATAGAGGTAGGAACTGTTATCAATTACCATTGTTTCTCGGCCTTCAAATATGTTCGCTACGATAATGACGCTGCACTAACGGGTCTAGCCATGCTCGACCCACTGCACCAAGAGTTGTAATATTTGTACAACTTACCTAATATTGGCTCAGTACCTAATTTATGTTGCGCAACCTAAAATGTCGAGGCTTCTAAAGTTCAAATGACAAATTGAAGTTCAATTCGTGTCATAGGCTGGTAGCAGGTATGAAGTATTAGCTGTTTGACCCAGCTTCGCCCGTATTATAGAGTAGTCGACAAAAAAACATTTGGTTGACTGTAGTGTCACAGGTCGTGCTAAGATAGTATCGTTATATATCATGTTTATCCATGGGTCCCAAGTAACATCTAGGTACACGCAATCTCATTGAAAATGCTCCATTAGTAGGACAAATACACTAGTCTAAAATACAGGCAGATAGCCGTGATGATACGTCCGTCCCTGGATTACAACAAGGATCATCTCTGTCAATTTTATCAATAGCGGTGGTATTATTTTCTAATATTAATAATAACTTTTTGATTATTATCAGGCAACTAATGGCCAATAGATACCTTACAACTAACAAACATATAACAATAACTAATGTTGCCTGTAGGACTGTATAAATCTGGTTTTTCTGTAATGAAGCACAATTTCCTTCGTATTCGTTTATCGCCTGAATTGTGTCTTATTATATCAAAAACATCTGTCAAACTAGACATTGCTACTATTTTTAATTGTATATAAATCGGCCTGTCGGGAACAACTATATTTAATAATATTAACTAATCTAAAGCTTTCGTATCTTTATCTTCATGTGATTAAAATGTACCCATCAGGTACTGTGACCACCTTCGTAGGAGTACGAGAAGCTTCAGTTGAAAGCGCCGGCGTACCTGCTGAGGATAGTGGAGAGGGAATAGGTTCTGTGGTCCAGGGTTCCCCTGGAACATCATTAGCGCTGCGTGAAGTAAATCCACGAATGTATTTTCGGTACATAATGGCCGCTCGGGGCCAGAATTTATTGTTCAGAAATATTTTGAGGTGCTCTGACCGCAAACGCATCCGAAAAGTCTATACTTTACTTATACCCGTGAAGGGGAGACAAAAATAGATACACAATAATACACATACACACACTAATATTTTTAAATTAATTATTAGTATGTACCTACCTACTTACTGCGTAACGAGAAAATATTTTCGGATTAGACTGGTCCAGGCCAAGGTCTTAGAAAATATATTATATGCGCCATAAACACGATGATGTCATTCAAACATATTGGCAAATTCTATACAATAAACAAGAGAACAATCTGTAATGACAAGCCGGCATAGTGCTAGAGACTGGTGTCATTCTGAACGGCTAAACCATAAAGCACAGTATGTTTTTTCCAAGAAACTCCATTGAGAAATTTTCGCTATTCTTTGTAGTTTAGGATTTGAAAGCCTTACTTGATTAATTCATTCTGTATAAGGTATAACAAATATGTGATAATATACATTGAAAATAAATTAAAAGCTACTTTAATAAAAATAATATTAAACTATAAATAAAACATATCCTTTAAGACCATCCCATCGGAGATAGTTCCAATGAGACTGGACTGGTACGTTATATAGTATATATATAAGGCAAGTAAGTTTGGATTATCTGCCGGTATTTATCGAACGACTGCCTTCACTTGACCTCTCAGACTTACGGCCAATTGTAGGAAGGCTGATTTATCTTTTGACATGGTTTACGTATGCCTATTAGACACGTCATTGGCTGAAATAACCGAAGTGACAAGTTAACTACCAACCACGTGACGTATATTAAAATATTGATCATAGATTATTTTAACGATCCTTTCTGCAACTGGCCGTTAGACTCAGATATAGGTGTTTTGGAACTCCTCACGAGTGTCATAGTAAGCCATGCAACCATGTGAGTTGTATTATTGATAATATAGTTATTTTATAAACAAAAAAGGTTATTTCAATACGTTTCTCTTTTTGTAGTTGCAAACATTTATTTTTACTTAATACATAAATAAATAAAAACTAGATACACGCTACTTGTGTGAACCAAAAGGCAAATTGTTACCATTTTGTTAGGAATTATGTTTAAAATGGTGGCACTGGCGCGGATGGTTACGAGTACAAGGGTGGTATTTGCCATTCACATGGAGACTTTATGAAAAATTAAATCATATATTCATAAAACCACCTGTTATATTATGTTTTAGTTAAGATTTTTTTTAGTAATGCAGTAAAATAACAAATATTTTTATTTCAGAAATAATGATGGAGAACGACATGAGTGTAGCCTCTTACTATGCGTATAAGAACGTCTTTATAACCGGCGCGACTGGGTTTTTGGGAAAAGTTTTGGTGGAGAAACTGTTACGCAGCTGTCCAGATATAGGCGATATATATATCCTGATCAGGGAAAAATGGGAGAATACCCCGCAACAAAGACTACAAGAATTCCTAAACAACCGGGTAAGCACTACACTCGAGGGCAATGAAAACAGAACAATAAATCATTTTTTATAGTTAATTGAAATGTCTATTTCTGTATCTATATTTCGGTAATAAACCCACAGAAGAATAACCCCGCATCCGTACGTAGGGACACGATATTGAATTAAAATTATCATTTATATACATAATTTGATATTTTTAGGAAATAAAAATAGCGTGTTATTAGATATATTTTCTCTTTCATATATGTAGTATATAATTTTAGAGAAAGAGAAAAGCAAAATAATAACTATTTTGCACTATTTTACTCATACAAATCTATTATTTAAGATATTTTTATTTAAGACAAATTTCTAAGCTTTCCTGCGGGTGCCGGCTCCATCGTGTCTGGGAAAGAGAGATGAGAACAGTCTTGGGCTTGCGACCAACAATATAATAGGTTGGTTTACAAAAAAGGCCTCCTTTTTATATAATTTTTATATATATTATTTTTATATATTTAAATAGTCCGTATTTTTATTCCTAGATAGACTACATTTTTTTTTAATCTTTAAATTTGTTGGTGTGTGCGAACGAGAGGGATGCAAAGTGTTAAAATGAAAAATCGTTTGTAACAACTAAAATATGTTTTTTTAGGTTTTCGATAAGATTCGATATAAAAAGCATGGGGTCCTGTCAAAGGTCAAGTTATTAACTGGTGACATTTTATTGCCGCTGCTTGGATTATCCATTAAGGACCAAAGTATTCTACGAAAGGAATGCAACATCATTTTTCATTGTGCGGCATGTGTAAGGTAAGAACTTTTTTTTATATTATGTGAAAAATTGCTACTTAGGAAAGATTCAGTTACCGGTCATTAATCAACCCAGTCTAATTAAAATTAATTCTAGTCTCAGGATTAGAGTTCCTTTAAAAGAGTTATGTAAACATCTTTTGTGAACAAATAAATGTTTTGTATTTGTATAATTTATCTGCCGCCTTCAAGCTATAAATAAATAAATAAATATTTCCAGACAGGTCACACAGCGCCATCTACGAGTAGTTTCCGTGGTAAGCTACAGGCTTGTGTTACGGAAACTAGATGGTTGATAAACTACATATTATACTTTTTTCTTTTGTAAATATATACATATAAACACCCAGACCGAGACAAATTATACAATGTACAACTTGCCCCCGGTGGGTATCGAACCCACGACCTCCCGAGTTCACGGCAACGTTTGTTACCACTAGATCACGGAGGCGGTAATAGTGACGTTATATACGAAAATCATAGTTCAGAGCAAGGCGGGATTTAAAGAAAAGTTGAACCTGTTTGAAAATAAAATAACTTATTATTATTTATCATCATTAAATAGATCTTTAAGAATTACCTTCATGCCGTAGGCCGTGTTCGACTTGACGCTGTAAGCGCTTTTTTCTACTTAATTTTACTTTGACATGCGTTTTAGTAGCTTTTCCAAACGCTTTGAGTTTTTAATGGCGTCGTATAACTTAAAGAAAACTCAGGTTTCATAGCGAATGACGACACCGATATTACTGCGAATGTTTTATTTTTTGGGTAGAACAATCAATTTACTATCGTCGTGCTTTATTTTGTTTCTAACTGTACATACTCGTATATGTTATATCGGTTATATTAATCATTATTTTGTTACAGTTACTGTACAAAGAGACAGATGAAATACCGTTTGCATAAAATATAACAATAATAAAGTAAAAAAAGTAAAGTATCATCACGACCGTTTCCCTTTCATGGTGGTCAGAAACCGCGCTTATAAATAAGCGGATTCACATTTAGCCAACTTTACTATAGGCCAATCATGACAAGTGGCAAGCTCGTCGATGTCTCTAGCGTACCAAACTCGAGAAATATCACAAATAAATTAAATAATATGTAAATAAATACATTTACATTAATAAATATTTTTGTGTCCCGACCAGGAATCGAACCCGTTACCTCCGAGTCTAATCCACGGACTTAACCACTAGACCACGGAGGCAGCTAAAACTAAATTATAAATTATTATGCAACTTTAGAATGACCTTGTCAGAAATAAATAAAGATATACATATATAAAATATAATTATAAATATAAAACTAATGAAAGCGGCTGTAAAGGGGACTTGATTGATTTGATAGAAAGGTTTTATTTTCTTTAGATTTGATCTTTCGATTGGCGATGCAGTCAAGATGAATACTTGCGGGACACAACAGATGCTGCGGCTGGCAAGACAAATGCATAAATTGAAGGTAAATATTGTTTGATACTTCTTATTTGCGACTTCCGCTGAACAGGTATACAATATCGAATAAAAAATATACTGCAGCCTAGTAAATTTAATTTTCATAAATCCGAGCGATTAAGCGTGGTTTCTGACCACCCTAAAAGGGATACGATCGTATAGATACTTTCTCTTCAATAGAGCAAGTAAGTTCTTTAATGACCTGAGCATAGATTGATGTTTGATATGATATGGTTGATATGTTTAATGACAGTAGCATATCCATTAGACGCTCGATGACAAATGAGCACTTCGGGTAGGGAAGTGTATTCAGTCTATTCGTATACACTCTATACTATAGAGTCTAGCTGTTTATTAATTTAACATATTTTGATTTATTAGTTTAATTTTATTTATTTTTTTTTTCTCTATCATATATGTATATACTGGTATTTAATTGTGTGTGTATAAGTGAATATAATAGTAATTAGCTTAATTGTGTTTAATCATTAATTTTATGTATCCATAGTAGCAATATGTTTGCCTAACATAAATAAATAATAGTGTATTTAACATTGGTACATGCCAGGGTTTGAATCGCTATCTTTTTTGTATTTTAAGCAGTGTTCTTACAACCGAGCAACCACCGCATGTATATAATTATTATTAATTATGATTATTACTATACCTATTATTATAATATATTTATTTTTAATGTAATATTTAGTTAGGTACTATTCTGTATTTATTACTTTTAACTAACAGAGATATTCGTTTGTTAATAGAATTGCACAGCGACATGTGGTCACCTATTTGATATGATGTTTGTGTGTGTCTCGAAGGTTGATGTTAGTGTTCAGGTTCTCATGTTGTGGCGCGTCCGGTGGTCATCCCTTCCTAAGAAGGTCATTGCAGTAGTGGCACGTGTGTCGGGTCCAGGTCCGTACCCTAAGTGCCTGGTTGAGCGGGGGGATGGCTGGCACATGCGTTATGTCCGTGATCGGGTGCTGCTGTGGGGGCCTGAGACCGAGGCCGAACACGTTCAATTTATTGTTCTTAAATTAGCAGAGGTTTTGCGTTTTGTCGGCTTTCGGATTGCACACGGGCAAGTAGCCTTATCCTAATTCTGACATACCTGGTAGAATACCACTGAACCAGGTATTGTAATCTCATAGGTGAATTTAAAAGATATTTATTTATTGGTATTGTGTAACTCTGTATTTGTTTCATTTGTAAATCTAATATACATAGCTGAGTTTTCCTTGCAGATTCCTTTCTCAGTCAGATTAAACATTAACAGGTCAGTGGAATTTGCTAAGTTGGTAGTCTTCTGCTAACAGCTTACTCTTTGGACCACTTCCCTGCTTAGCCTTCCACTGACAGGAGTAGAATCATTTATAATAATTTAAATAATGACGTGTCGCAAATGCCTGTAATAGGTTTACGTGAATAAAGCATAGACATAGGATCGTCGCGTCGTCGCTTATCTATATCTATGGAATAAAGATATTTTGACTTTGACTTATGATAATGACTTTTTTTATTTTATCAGGCTTTTGTGCACGTGTCGACGTCATACTGTCACTGCAAGATTAGCCATTTGAAAGAGCATGTTTATGCGCCGGAACACGACCCTGAGGACGTTATTTCAATTGTCAGGTGGATGAATTCGGATCTTCTCAATCACATAGAGCCCAAGTGAGTTACGTTAAAAACTTAATGTCGGCTGATGGTGAGATTATAATAAATTAATATTTAAAACATTAATTTTTCAGATTGATTGCATCGCAGCCCAATACCTACGCCTACACAAAATCGCTAACTGAGAAATTGGTGTATCAATATCGGGGGTATTTTCCAATGGCGATAGCTCGTCCATCTATAGGTAACTTATATTTAATATAATATATATATAATAAACTTGAAAATGGCGCGCGACATAATGACAAAAAACTGACAGCGCTCAGAGCGATCTACCTCGATATCGTGAGCAGTCTAAGCGCGAGGAGTAATGTCATTTGTGACGTCACATAGCTTTGGCAAAACAGTTTATACGCGTCTCGGAACACTTTACGCGTGCTTACGTTACTATTATCGTGTCTCGGTTATCATCTAACTGGGATATATTATCTGTCTGTTTAATTCGCTTTTACGCCTATATTATTAATGAAATTTGGTGGAAACTCCCCTCAAAATTTAGAATATAAGACGTAGAAAATCTATATATGACATGTGACCTCGTGGCCACCTGAAAGTCTCTTCGCAGACCACCAAAATTTTTCAATATAATAATAATAATAATTTCGTTTATTTCAAACCACTAATTCATATTTAAATATATTATAACTTACAAATAAAGGTGCTTATATTTAACTATAACATATGTATACAGCGTATAGATATCCAGCAGCAGCAACCCACACAGCAGTACACTATGCGGCCAGTTCTAACTATTCTATTTGTTTCAGTGACAGCATCTTGGAAGGAGCCAATGCCTGGCTGGGTGGACAACCTTAACGGCCCAACTGGATTAATTGTTGGAGCAGGGAAAGGTCAGTTAATCAAATGAAATGAAATGAAATATCGTTTATTTGCAATAAATACAGTAGTCACAAAAATTTAGTCAGGTATCTACTCACATATATTCTACGTGCAAGGCGTGCAAATCTTTACTTTACAACTACATTAACAAACAAAAAACAATATTAATTAACCTGTTTGTACTGAAGATAATCTTTTACACTATAAAATCTATGGTCCAGTAGCCATTTAGTCAGTTGTAATTAGAATTTAGGGCCCTGCATATATTTTATTTCGTTTGGAAGATTATTATATTTTATTTTTATATTATACACATATTAAATTCATTTTTACTTATAGTAGGGGGGCTGGTATAATAGATTTAAAAACTTGGCTCTTATTTGTCTGGCTATGACTTCACAACGCTTCCTAAAGTATTCTGGGTGAGAAAGTACGAAAAGACATACCCGTACATCTCTAATGTGCATACACGGATACATACTTAATACAGTTCCATACTTGCAGCTTAATCCTTATCGAGTATTCGAAAATTCACTTAATATGAAAGAAAATACGCTAACAAAAGGGGTGGTGATGGGTTGCCTAACGAATTATGCTCAAGGCTATACATGTTGAATATTTCAAGTTAAACTATAAATAAACACTATATATTTTTTTAAATTCTTGTTCTCGGCTCCGATATTTTACAAAAGGGTTTTATTTTCCTTAAGTTTGACATTTGTTATGTACATTTGTCATAGATTTACAACACAACCGTTCCCGTGCCTCGGAGAGCACGTTAAGCCGTCCCGATTCCACTAATGCCAACTTGTGGAATCGTTAATAAATTATCATAAATAATTGACATCATATCCTTGCCAAGCCGTCTGGCCAGCGTGGCGAGTGTAGGCCAAATTCTCCAGTTCTGGAAGGCCCATCTCCAGCAGTGGATGTCTAGGACGCGTTCTAGGGGCTGTAATGAAAAAAAATGAAAAAAAGTTTGACATTATTTCTCATAATTTGATCCTTATAAGCGAGACTATCAGCTAATTATAATAATACAAGATACTTCATTTAAATTTAGTCTTGAACACATTTCGTTAGGCAACCCACCACTGTTGCTTTTGTTCAATTGATGCGTAACTACGGAGCGTAGCGTCCGAAGAACTTGAACAGCTACTTACATGATTTTGTATATTTTAAATCCGATCGCAATTTCGAGGTAGTATGCATATTTTACATTTAGCCAGCTTTACATTAGACCCATCAACTTAAGTGGCAAGCTCGTAGATGTTTTTGTCCCTTAAATCTACGGTCATAGCCGCTAGACTACGAGGCAGTATATTAATATCAAATATTATTTTCAGGAGTTATTCGTTCCATGTTGTGTCGTGACTCCTACCTGGCTGACGTCATGCCTGTCGACTTTGTAGTCAATGGATTCATCCTTATTGCAAGAGAGATAGGTCTTAAAGGGTAAAACACATAACATATACCATTAAAGTACAAATTGCTAAGAAGTTATGTTAAGAACTGCAGTTATCTCGCGCAGCAAATCAGTTTTGCCGTGCAGCGGAGGAATGCTGCCAGTGTTCTTGGCACACTATCACATGAGCAAATAATTAAAATAGTTGAATATTTTTATTGATAATTTAGTTACAAAGAACATTGCTAGAAATTGCCCCATCAATTGCCCAGTAATTTCTCAGGTATCAAAAACCCTGTAATAATTATTTAATATGAAAAATATTTTTAAAAGTCGAAAAATTAGATATAATAAAAATTACTTCATTTTAGGTTAATACTCGTATTGGTTGTAAAACTGCATTAATATGATTTTTTGCTTCCTCCGGTACACTCAGGGAGTGTTTCGTATTGAATGAGCTTATCTATTTACATTAACATCTATGGTGACATCCCAGTAACCTTGTCTTTAAAATTGACTATAAACTTATACAAAGTGTGAGATACGAACGAAATCTAAAATCAATCATCAGTTAAAATTCTTGAGAATGATTTATTTAAAAAACATCACTTGTTCATTGTTTATTATAGTTAAATATCTGCTGGCCACCAGCTTCTTCAAGGCTTAAATGTGACAACATACTCTATACCTATATGCCTAAACGACGATATACATAATATCACTGGGCATTATATTTTTTAGTTTTTATTGCTTTAAATTGAAATTGGCATTGTCCTCTGTGTATTTTCTTTTCAAACAAACAATAAATATGTATTATTTTGATACAGTGCTAAGAAGCTTACTTACTACAACGTGACGGAGTCGTCGGTCAACCCAATTACTTGGAAAACTGCACTCGCTTTAGGTAAGTTACATTAATGTAATCCAGGTAGGTGTTCCACATTGCGTGAAAGACAGACTAACAGACATACAGACAAAGGTCGAGTTATGCTCCATCGCTGCGTAATAGATCATGTATATAGTAGTATTCCCGTGGATAACACCTACCACAATGTGTGGATAAAACCTTAAATTTCATCAGTATGACTAAAAAATTACACATCATGATCTATTACGCAAGCGATTTTTATCTTTCACGGATATTCTAAACCTATATTGATAAAATTTGTTCCAGGTCGTAACTACGTCCACGACTACCCCTTTGAAAATGTGTTATGGTATCCAGGCGGATCACCTAAGACATCCAAAGTATACCACAAAATCGCTCATCTGTTCCTACATATTCTCCCAGCCTATGTAATAGATTTCTTCATGTACCTATTTGGAGAAAAGACATTGTAAGTGTATTTACTATCTCAATAAAGGCATAAGATAAAAATCTGCATCTGATCTGATCTTCAGCTGAAGCGGCACCTTAAGAAGGGTTAACTCATTCAGTGTTGTAGAACTAAAATACATATTTCACAAAATCAAGTAAGAGAAAGAACATCATCACCACCTATACCTTTAGGGGTTTTCAGAAAGCACGCTTTACATTTAGCCAACTTTATTGATCGTCGACCAGAATATCACCGAGAAATATCACATATTATTGTGGGACATATCACGAAGCATGTCGTGCTAGTATAAAAAATAAAAAGCGAACCTGGTACCTACCTCAGCGTCGAAATCTACCTCCTTAACCTCTAGACCATGGAGGCAGTATAAAAAAATATCTAGTTATGTGACCAACAATATTGTAAGAAATATTTTAGGAATATGGTCGTTAATGGTTTAAGTAGTTTATCCTTTTATTTTTCTTTTTAAGCATGGTGCGACTTCAAAAGCGGATATCAACAGGTCTCGAACTCGTTCAGTACTACACCATGAAGGAGTGGCATTTCGACAATACTAACTTTCTCGCGCTGCGTAATAATATTAGCGAAGTTGATGATAAAATATTTTATACAAATATAAAAGAGTTGAATTGGAACGATTACATGAAGGACTACGTGAAGGGAGCGCGGGAGTACTGCTGCAAGGAAAGCCCTGACACACTGCCTCAATCAAGGAAGAAGATTCAGAGGTAAAGATGTTTTTTTTTTTTTATTAAATTATATGCGAAGATGGCTCGGTTGTAAGGAAGTTTTCCTAACCCCCAACATGTACAGTCGAACAAAAAAGTGGTCTTACGGTTAAGATTTATTTCCACGTCATCTACAATGAGGTACGTAAGTACGATCATTGGAATACTCGACCTTAGCAATATTTTAATTACAAAGAAAATTTTGTCAAAACTGATCCACTTTCTTAGTCGACTGTGCATGACCAATGAGAAATACACTTCCTTTAAGGACATTTGTTATAGATTTACAATACTACCGTTCCCGTGCCTCGGAGAGCACATTAAGCCGTTGGATCGACTAATACCAACTAAGTCAATAAATTGTCATTAAAAATTGACATCGGACCCTCGCCAACCCGTCTGGCCAGCGTAGCTAGAGTAGGCCAAATTCTCCAGAAATTTCTGATAGATCTTGGATCAGCCACCAACAGTGGAGGTCTAGAGGCTGTGATGATGATGATCATTTAGAGAAGACCAGAAATCGAATCCGGTACCTCCGAGTCTGAATCCACGGACTTAACCACTACGGAGGCAGTTAAATATTAAAATGCTTGGATAACGTTTGGACACTATTTATTTATTTGTTCATTTTACAAAATAGGCGCACACATTGAGAATAGGGTTTAACTCTTTGGTATTCCTCTCGCTCGCACAATCCAATATTTTCAAAGATTTTTTTAAGTCTGAGTGTACTTTTGAGAAATGTATCTATTAACTTCCTGGGAAATAAAATTACCGACATTTTAGAAATATATTAATTATAGATTTGTTTTAGTAAAATAGAGAAAAGACCTTATATATATGTTTGTAATTTTTCTCTGTTTACAATTAGATAAGTATATGGAAGTGAAAATAGATCCAAAATGTCCGGAATTTTATTTCCTAGCAAGTTGATTGTACATTTCTCAAAATTCATACTTACATAATTCATACTTAAAAAAACTCCTTGAAAATATTGATTGTTCGAGCGCGAGGGATGCAACAGCGTTAAAACCTTTTAAGCGGGCGAACCTTGTTATCGTCTGTACTTCCGCAAAGTAACAATAATATTAATCGACGAGGTAATTCGATTCATCATTGCATCAACGACTTCGATCAATGATAATTCTTGTAATGCCATCTTGGAAGCCAAAAATGTAGGTACTAAATGCAGGTTTATATTGAATATAGGTAATTAAAATGGAGTATATTATTTAAATTTGTGGGACATGACCGAGAATTGTTTCTAACTCAAACATTTCTTTTTTTTTCAGACTTTATATCTTGGACAGCGTTCTGAAGTTCGCGTTCTACGCCTTTATTTTAATATTTATTTATCAGATAATAAATTCATTCATGTAGATTATAAACCCAACTTATATTCCTAAACAAATAAATAAAAAACTGTAAAAAAAATGTTATGTACCTATCTATTTTCATATCATAGTAGGGTTGCTGTTACATAAAAAGACCGCTGAGCGATAGTAGGGGGGAAGCGTTTACGAATGGATATTTCATACATTTAAATACTTAGGTACGTAAATTGCACCTAGGTATATTTTGTTAGGAATGCTTTTCTTAAAATCCTAGAAAGGTCGGTTCAAATACTCCCGGCATGTACCAATGAGAAATACACTTATCTTACGTACATTTGTCATAGATTTATAACACAACCGTTCCCGTGCCTCGCAGAGCACGTTAAGCCGTCGGTCCCGGTTCCACTAATACCAACTTGTAAAATCGTTAATAAATTGTCATTAAAGAAAATATCAGGTCCTTGCCAACCCAGTCAGCATGGCGAGAGTAGGCCAAATTCTCAAATATATGTTCTGGAAGCCCCATCTCCAACAGTGGAGATCTAATAATAATAACTTACTTAGTACTTTCGGGTGGGAACGTATCCATGCGCAAACATATCCCTCCACTATCGCTTAGCTTAATAAACATCAGTGATGCACAAATGAGATTTTGTCTTTTTCGATATATGTATTCGTAATTACGTACCTAATAATATTTTTTATAAATATATGTCCCTACTTAGGTGATTAAAATTAACTTTGCATGTTTTATAATCAAGTGTTCTATTTTAGGACTTTTATGGCATTCGTCGAGATCAGACTAAAAGATAAACTATCCACCAAATAGGTATTTTAAAGGGTCTTAATTATGAAAATAGTAATAGCAAAAAATATATTGCCTAAATAATATTTTTTAGAATAATAAAATGTTTTTTTTTATAACTAATATTTACAAATAAAACAAAGTCACAAAGTTTTAAATTGATTTGAATACTAACAAAATCAATATACGTGTAACGATTATACGTAGATATATAATATTTTGTAATTAGCAGGGTTATCCGCCATCTTTACCTAATCTCGAACCCGATCTTCTTGTTAACGCGAGTGCACTTCTTTCTATTCAATATATTGTTTTATTTATTTTTTAAATTATTTTATTGTGTTATTTTTTTTATGTTTTTCTGTTGGTTTCCTTTTTATTATCTTTGATTATTATAAAAAAAATATTAAACCGGGCCAAGCAGTGCCTGTACATTTTCTTTGTTAAAATTTGGGTAAATACCAAAGGTTTCTTTACTTACATATTGTCTCAGGGCCCGATGAATGCCGTATATGTAAATATTTAATATATTTTTTATTATTTATATTCGCCATATTCGACTAAGTAAGCGCGTTATTTCACTTTTAAAGTCGACTTGCGTTTTTATACTGTTTAAGCATAATTCAGTAAACAAAGCAAGACTTGGTTTCAAGTCGAATATGGCAATTGTGCAAGCTTTGTAATTAAAAGTGTTGCATCAATGTATTTTTTCCTTTCTCTATATCGTCGTTCGAATCACTAATAGGCGAAAGTGTATTTTTGTGTGCAAGTAGTAGTATAGTAGTGAATCGACCAACGATATAATTACCAATTTTATATAAATGCTTTGTAATCAACAGTGTATGTAATTTTATAACATTGAGTAGGTTTTAATAAATTTTGCATGAAGCTTTAAATTTTGTTTTGTATTTCTTACCTTATTTTTACCTTCTCATTGCATCAAAAATACAAATCGACGCATCAATACTTTTTATTTTAGCAGCCATATTCTAAATCGCAAACGTTATAGCATACTCCTTATTCCGAATCGCGCTCAGAGCGCTTAGAACGAATATGACACTGAACGTGTCCTTCCGAATCAAATATCGCGATTTGGATGCTCAGAGCGTGATATCAATTCGGAACGGTCTAAATCACATTTTCATTCATAAAATGATAGATTTTTTTTAAATGTATGGAAGATAAATTGCGGATTCCATATCTTTGAGTATGAATACTAACAAATATACATCTCTCGGTTTATTCATCTTTATATGTGTAAAGTTTAATATTATTAACTCATTTTGGTAATTTAAAATAACTTGCCGTGTTAGACATTTTTTTTTCACTTCCTACTTAAATAATAATTATATATTTGTTTAAGAAGTAGTATAGAAAGAGTCTGGCCAGCGTGGCGAGTGTAGGCCAAATTCTCCAGATATATGTTCTGGAAGGCCCATCTCCAGCAGTGGAGGTCTAGGACGCTGTGTTCTAGGGGCTGTAATGATAGAAAGAGTATAAACGAATTTTAAATAATTTAAAAGAAAACCTAATATTAAATTAACTTGAAAATGGGACATTATGACAGCGCTCAGAGCGATCTACCTCGATATCGTGAGCAGTAAGCGCGAGAAATGATGTCATTTGTGACGTCACATAGCTTTGGCAAAACTTGCCGTGTTAGACATTTTTTTTTCACTTCCTACTTAAATAATAATTATAGATTTGTTTAAGAAGTAGTAAAGAAAGAGTCTGGCCAGCGTGGCGAGTGTAGGCCAAATTCTCCAGATATATGTTCTGGAAGGCCCATCTCCAGCAGTGGAGGTCTAGGACGCTGTGTTCTAGGGGCTGTAATGATAGAAAGAGTATAAACGAATTTTAAATAATTTAAAAGAAAACCTAATATTAAATTAACTTGAAAATGGGACATTATGACAGCGCTCAGAGCGATCTACCTCGATATCGTGAGCAGTCTAAGCGCGAGAAATGATGTCATTTGTGACGTCACATAGCTTTGGCAAAACAGTTTAAGCGCGTCTCGGAACACCTTAAGCGTGCTTAGGTTACTATTATCGCGTATCGGAACTATGATAATGGAATCCCTTAAACACCGGAAAGTGCTGTGTGGTCCGGTCCTACCATGATTCTTGGTTCTAGGGAAAATGTCAGTCCAAAATGCTATTATTTTTTCCACTACAGATAACGTACGCGTTCATTTTAATAATTGTTTTTTTTTTTTTATAATTACCTAAATTTTGCTCTATTATTTAATGTATATTTTAAAACTATGTTTAATACTTATAAATATATAATCTTAATTTAAAGAATAGTATAATTGTTGTTAAAATGATTATAAATGCGCCGCAAACAATACTTATAAACTATGATTTTGAAGTTGCAACCCCAACAAATAGTGGAAAACGTTATTTTGACGTGAGCTCGGCTGTGATAGGCAAATCTCGGGCTTAAAAAGGACAGTAAATAACAGACTTCACTATTTTGAAAACCTAACGTTCGCACGTAGTAATAGAATACGACAGCTGGAAGCCCTAAGATGAGGCTTTTAGCTTAGGTTATGGGACTAACCCTGTTAGGTGTAGCATGGTGCGGGTGATAATAGATTGTTTTTTCTATTAGATAAATATTATTTTAATTAATTTCATAATAATTTAATAAAAAGACCGCTATTTATGCTGTGAATCGTAATCACTTTCATAGTCATGCGATACTGAAACACCCGCTCACGGGGTAGAGAGTAAATCATTATTTTGAATTCATTAGCTAGGCGCTATAGCCCATTCGGAGCAATGTTTGAAATGTAATTGCCCCCTTGAATTATACTTAAGTTAACAAGGACCATTAAAACAACTTGTTTGTATATATTATAAATTTATTATTTAACATATTTTACAAAAGTCATCATAAATAAAATTATAAAACACTTGCAAAACTGCATAGCACATTTGTCAATAATTAACTATGTATAACAGTATAAAATAATTTCACTACCACCAATCATCTCTCACATGATTTTAACTAATAAAAGCCTCTAAAAATCGATAAAATAGTATTGTAACATCACACATTGCACAATTTGAAATAATATCTTCAATATTTGTACGTTTACCAAATTTTAACTTCGTACAGCTAAAGTTGGTTAAAAGTGTTTAATAAGTACATATAATTACAAACAATGCAATGTGCAACAACCATATAATTCTTGTTCGTAAACACAACCAAGAAAAATCAACAAATAAACACATTTATTACTCACTAATATTACGATTAAATACGTATTATGGGATTTTATTTAGGCCACTATTAGATTTTAATTATTAATAAATATCTACGTAAAAATACTTGGTAAAGAACGTAGACTCTACATTGTTTACGTTTTGATTTTCCATGATCGATACAAGATGTACGAATAGACAGGGTGGAAACGTCTACACAAATTTAAGCCGTCTAATTAAATAGAAATACCCTAAAAAGATCACATAAAATGGAATGTATTTTGATCATTTATAAATAGCCAAGGATGTTGCTTTCAAAAGTGCAGTGTTATTTGTTTTTATATCATTTGTTATTAACTGCTTATAGGGCACGAGATTAATTTGACAATAAATTTAGGATATATTCTGACAAAACCCAGCTTAAATTTAAATGACTAAATCAGACAAATATCAACTTTAATAGTGATTGACATTGACAAAGAAACAGAAAGAAAAAAAATACAGCTGTTTTTTTTTATTTTTTATTGCACAAGATACTATTCATTTGAAGAGACAAGAGATATTTAAAAAAAAACTAAAATTTGAATGGCTAATTTGTATCTTTATTTGGACCTCGTACAGATATTGTCAAAGTTAGTCCCTGGCCCTATTAAGGGTTAATAAAACTATTTATTACTCTACCAAGCTAACTAAACACTTGTCAATGTGACGTGAGCCGCACACAATTCTGGTACTATTAGCAAAAAAACGATAAGATATACTGAACCAACCAGGGGTTTATTTCCATCACATTATCTTCAACATCCATTTCTTTAATTTCGTCATACGATGACATATTTATATTTTCTGTAAAATAACTAACAAAAAACTTAACTATTAACAAGATTAAATAATAAATAATAAGCACCTACAGAAATGATTGTAGCGTAGACTTGTTTTATGGCGCGGACTCGTAACACGTGCGTCGATGCTGCGAACCGTACGAACGAAGGCCACCCGAACGTCTAGTTGGCTTGGTCGTGTAATATTTTATTATTGCAAAAACATGTTCTATGTCACTTTAAATGTTTACTTTTACAAATATAGTTTAAGCTGCCACTATTCTTAACAATAACTTTAAGTTATTAGTTTGTCATACATTAGAGATGTGCGAGGAAAATTAGCGGTCAACGAGGAAAATATCTACCAATAATATTACTGTAAGTTTTGGAATCCTATTCCTATAACCTGCGGCGATAGTCTGTTACTTAAGCGCAAACGTTATTGAATTTATTTTGTTATCTATATACTCGTTTATATACGAAAGTTAACGCTATTTGAGTTGATATTTACGCTGTCAATGTCATACGCTATTAGAATTGTATATTTTTTAATTAGACAAACAAAACAAGTAAATAACGAAATCCACTAATAAAATTTCGCTTATAGTAGTTGACTGCCACCGCAGGAGTCCATTATGCTAAGTGTTGAAAAAAAAAATTAGGCCGGCATAGTGGTATCAACTGATTTCGATTCGTCAGTGGCTGATGTCATTTGCTACCATGCTTAGATCTCGCGTATCGCAGTGCAACATGAATTGGTAATTTGAAAAAGAAAATAAATTGACGAAGTGAAACAATTATATTTAAACTATAACAATATAACATTACTAATTTAAAAAGAAAGGCGTTGTTTATATATCGGCAGGTAATAGACTTACTATCCCTATGTTCGACTTGTCGGTGGAAGCGCTTTTTTCACTTTATTTCGATTTGAAAGTCTTTCGACTTGGAGTTTGTCTGTTTCATACAAAATTCGGTAAAAAAGCTTTGCTTTCAAGTCGAACATAGCATATGAAGGTAATATGGAGGGGATTACTGCGCATGACGTGCGACTAGAGAGCCAATCAGAGCGAACCGTACGTAGCTCCGCCTCATCAACCTTATTTTCGACGTCTACGCAAGTGTTGGAGCCCAATTTACGTGCCGATACGTATACTAGCAAAAAATATATAGGAGCCCTTGTTTCACATCACTCCTTACCAAATGTTCGAAGACAAAAAGAATTGAAATATTGTACAAAACCAATAGATTTGGCCATTAACTGACAGGGATAAATATAATAAATACGAAAATTTAATTGAACCCTACTATTTTCAATAAATATCTATTTTATTTCATGTAATTAAGAGTATTTGAAACTTAAGATGGATAAGTATAATCATCACGACCGTTTCCCTTTACGGGTGGTCAGTAACCAAACTTTTAAATAAGCGGATTCATATTTAGCCAACTTTACTATAGGCCAATCATGACAAGTGGCAAGCTCGTCGATGTCTCCAGCGTACCAAACTCGAGAAATGTCACAAATAAATTAAATGTATTTATTTACATTAATATTTTTGTGTCCGGACCAGGAATCGAACCCGGTACCTCCGAGTCTAAATCCACTAAATTAACCGCTAGACCATGGAGGCAGTCTTAAAATGGATAGTCTATTATATCATTCTTTCAACATTGCATTTTATTTTTTATCTTCAGCAGATTGCAATAAAGAATTTTTATTATTATTATAGTTGATTTTATTCCCTGAATAATGGTTTTATGTTTGTTCTCTATTAACAAATTCACGTGTCGTACTCATTATAAAAAAGGTGTATAATAACATTTAGTAAGCATTAAATGATACTATTGCTGTTACGTTCCTCGAGCGGCGCTTATTTTCCTCGCACCTGTTGGATAAGCAAACTAGTTTCCACCCTGCATACTTATTACGAGTACCTACTTGTTCAAGACATCTCTATTGTATGTAAAATACTATTATACAGAATATAGACCGAAAATAGGTCTCTGTTAATTAATAAAAACTTCACAAATTCACCTGAATTATTCAGGGCGACAATAAACGAACATAATAATTCAACGCCTTGTTAAGGTATATATTTGCATTAGGTCATACGAATAAAGCTTTATAAGATTATTATTTAATGATTCACAATACAATACAGACAATTGATAAAAAAATAATAAAAATATATTTAAATACGTCATAAACAATATAAATACTATATTAATTCGTTTAATAAAAGCGGGCGTCTCTTACTTTAGACTAATATGTAATTCTATTGATAGAAGCAAACAACTTTTACTATATGTCGGAAGTGATAATAATTTTAGGCCCATAAAATTGGCTATTTTATTTATAATATATAAGCGTCTCGTATTTTGAGATTTGTCTTGAATGTTACGTAGGTATTAAGCCTCCCCCAGACAGCCACGAAATATATACCTGTAGGTAGTCATGTAAGGACATTCACATTTTGTTTCGCACATCATTGGTGTAAAAGAATGGCCATTTATCGTCGAGATAACACCTTTTAAGGGCAAATTTATCCAATATTCAGCTGTGTGGGAGTGTCTTTAACAAATAGTGCAGGATCCGAACTAGGAACGATCGTAATTAATCAGGTATCATGTATTCTATTTTTAAATTTAACTTTTCTAACGCAACGGCAAGCCATTATCGTTACTATTATTATCATATTAAATTCCATTAAAAATAGAAGTCATTCAGTTACTGGTGAAGGTCGTTCTTAGTACGGATCATAGACCAAAACGTTATTTGGTCACGGTTATGCAATATTAAATTAACCCCCAATAAACTTTAAAGAAATATAAATGCTTAGTATTAAACCCATAGATCTTGTCAAGTCAGCAAATTGATAAGGACTAACACTGGGACGCGCCATGACCTCACAAAATTTAGGCCATACTGACTAAAGCGATTAAAAAAATGTGTAAGTTGTTTGCGCCGAAAGAAGTTTTTTTTGAGGGCAAACAACTAAAGGCCCTTATATAAGTCGTCAATGACTGATGTCACTTGCAACCATTCTTGAATCTCTTTGCAGCAAGCGTACAGCAAACACTATAAAGTAGTTGGTTTTCAAATTTAGCACATGAAGGATTTACGGCGTAAATAAGGTGGTTATTTTTTTTTTTAATAATTTGCGACACAAATAATGGTTTTGTTTAATCTTGTAAACATGCGGCGCGGATGATTACACAAATGTGAAGCAAATGCTTCTCATATGTCCGTACTATATAGGTGAATGTATTGTACGCTTCATGGTGTTTAAAATATCGCGCGATGAAAAAGCATCGTATGATTGCACAATCAAACCGTGCAGTCCGTTCAAACCGTTATTTTGCAGATGCGATGAGTTCCGAGCTTTAATTAAGGGACTCCAAAGATATTGTGTTTAATTTTGTAGCGCGACGAAAACGTATCGTTTGATGATATTAGATCGACGCCTCATAGTTAACTTTTATTTATATATTTCTTTAAAAAGTGGGTTAATTTTGTATTGCAATCCAGTGTATTTAGTGATTATGTCCCATAGTTAGGACGCAAGGCAACAAAGCACCGACAACTAGGAACACCATTTCGCAGACATCAAGTCCTCCGAAACCTGTGGGTCTCTTGTGGGGGGATGATAAGGGGGAGGAGGACTCCTGAGTGGGCAACAGTGTGTGTGTGAGTGTGTGGGAATGTGTCAGCTCGGGCAATACGTGGACTGTTGCCACGTAAAGGAACGTACCGGCTGAGAATAGCATTGCTATGCCTGGAAATAAGATACACAGATTAAAATTGTCTGTTTAAATGTAATTGCATCAAAACTAGGATATAATAATAATAAAATCTGATAGATGCACCATTACCCTAAATTTATTTACGTAAAATAAAAATAATTCAATATGTTCATAAGCTTAAATTGCGTTGATGGAATAGCAAATATATAGACATATTTTTACGTCTTTGACATATCTGTGACTTAGTATTCATGGCTCATGTATATCGAACAAATGTTACTTTATTACAGGATATACGCGTTCCAACGATATCGTAACGAATTTTCGTGTCGTTTAAAATGTTGCAGCTTGATTTGTAGAGTTTATCGTCATAGTCGTCGACGACAAATAATCATATCGTGCTAAATGTGAATAGTTCCTCACAAATTAACAATCCCTTGATTGAACCCTGATCCCGGCGGTAGTGTCTGTATTACCATGATCACTTCATCCGTTCAACAACAAAAAAAAAAAAAAAATTTTGGTTACATTACTTGATTTGTAGTTAGCTTGTTATTTTAGGCTTCGTAAGTACATAACAAATCAAGTTTCGAACAATATTATTGATAAAAGTATTTGATATGGCACATTGAGAACAAGAGTAAGGTGTTGTTTCTCTCTGTCGCACAATATGCCCATGCTAATGATAGACAAAGATATGGAAGAAAGAACACTATACAAAACCGAAATCAACAGCATTTGGCATATGAAATACCATCTGTACATGTTTTACATAAGAAACGATGCGGGGGGGAAGAAGGAGCATACAGAACAGATTTGCTTCTATTTCTGTAGTTATTAAGATCAAATATGCTGAGAAGTTTGTTATTCAACAACTGAATGTGTAGTTTTGTGGCACAGGCCAAAATATGCCACTATCGCTAGGCGTACATATCAATTTGTAAAATCTGTCCCATGCTGAAGAAGTGTTCAGCTCTTGCAGACAGTGTGTTTTTCTATTCCTCTAACCTGAAGTCCTTCAAGCGAAGCGAAAAAAGTTAAGCCGGCATAGTGGTAGCTAATGTCGGTCATCAGGTGAGAGCAATGTCAAATATCATGATTGTTAAAAAAAAAAACAAGTATAGTAATAGACTTACCAGTTGCATTAAAGTCGCTTAAAGTCTGCTTGCTTTCGTTTCCAATACCAAAGTAAGTAAGAAGAGTGAGCAAAGGAGCTGCACACGAAAATATCACCAGGTGTTTGCGGATTGTATTTCTGAAACAAAATATTAAATTGCATTGTTCAAGTATTATTATAATGTAATACTAAGTGGTGGTGGCTTGGTGTAAGAATGCTTTTAAAATTCATGTAGCAATAAAATAAAAAATAGTATAATATATCTGTTTCTTATTAAACCCACAAAAATATAGCCGAAAACAAATTCTAGATTAACTTAAATACCTTAAGAAGAGTAATAGTCGTATATATATATATATACCCGCACAGTCAGGTTTTCACTTTGAATTTGTATAAGACCTTTAATCGAGGTAATTCATGATTGAATTGTGTAACTAATAATACTAACCTATCAAGTCCGGCATGCATCAAAAAGGTAACCAATCCAAAGGCAGCTGGAGCTTTGTGCAACATTATCGCCAGAAACACGATCAACTCGACATCAGCATGAGCGGTGGTTGCTGCAGCACCCAAAGCAACACCATCCGCTATCAAAATAAGCAAAATACTTATCAATATACAATCCACTGATACAAGATGACAACTGCTTATTAAATATTAAAAGATGATCTTTTAAATCATTGGTTTAAGGAACTTAAATAAATTATACTTGTAAAAAACACACAAGAAACAAAGGCGTAAATTGTAATTCCTACGTAATATTACATGCTTCGCTCTTTCATGCTAGAAATAAATATTTATTTAGTCACATGACTGTGTCGAGTATAATACTATTTATTCACCAGCATTTGCTTAACTCTTAATTTAAACAGTTTTAGTGGTAGCTCGCTTACAGAAACTGGAAGCTTACATGTTTTTTGCAATTGCCAATTTAGGATATTAGAATTTCATTTATTATTTAAATTTGGAAACCATGGAATTTACTAGATTCATGTTTACATATGGCTAGCTTGTCAACGTTTCTGGCTCGAAAATTGCCATAAATGAGAAGACAAATTGCTAAGCATTCCATTGATATACTGTGCGAGTGCCAGATCCAAAGAGAAGAAAAGAATGGTGTCTTGGGCTTGTGACTGACGATAGGCTTACAACAAGATGCTCATTTTCCACTATTCTACCGGCTCCCTACACAACCAAATACTGTATGGCTTCCCTAATTTCGTCTTGGGAGCGCATTCTATAAATGTATTGATAGGTCCAATTCTTTCAATGAGTGGTGCAAGTCTTAAATCCGTTCCTGATCATTTCTTTTGTAAGATCATAATATTTGTTTGACTTAATGTTGTGGTCTTTTGGAATACTAGATTCCAAATAACTATTCTGTGTAACTTTTTTCAAGTTCCAAGAACACAATGAGTGATGTCTGATCTACAGCAAGTTCATATGGGATCCTATTATGATGTTTAAATGTATATAAGAAAATTCTCCAGTCATGCGATGCCAGGAATCGAAGCTATGATCACAATAAAGAATCGAATTACTTTCAGTTGAAATCTACCCTTAGCCTTTATTATTATTAAAATAATTAAAATAATTATCAAAACTGAATTATAATAAACTTTAAAACTAAACTATAAATATAAATGGTGTATGGGAGTGATTGTCATGATTTGACTTGTTTACTAAGTATATGGTATTTATTATGCCAAGAACGCAGGCTGGATTCCCACGCTGCACAGCCACATTGAATTGCAGCACCAGAAAAGTAATTAACAGCTGTAAGGAGACTCTCAATTTCTCCATCTGTATAGACGAATATATTAATTATACGAGTATATGCCTCCAAATGGACACTAAAAGTGGGTCTGGTCCATAAATTCAAGGTCGCTCAGCGAGCCATGGAGAGAGCTATGTTTGGTGTATCTCTGATGGATAGAATTCGAAACGTTGATATTCGTCAGAGAACGAAAGTTACTGACATAGCTTTTAAAATTAGCAAGCTGAAGTGGCAATGGGCCGGACACATCTGCCGCAGAACCGACGATCGATGGGGCAAACGGGTTCTAGAGTGGAGACCACGTACGGGAAGACGCAGAGTGGGACGACCCCCCGCCAGATGGACAGATGACCTAAAGAAGGTCGCTGGTGGGGGTTGGATGAGGGTAGCGAAAGATCGCGTTAAGTGGCGAGCCTTAGGGGAGGCCTACATCCAGCAGTGGAGAGATACAGGCTGATGATGATGATGATGCCTCCAAATGTACCAACTATCTGTTACGGCTGATTTAGACAGGGGACCGAATTTGTGACAGTTTGACTACTTGTATACGCATAATATCGCTAAATGGCATGACATTAGTAATATAGAAAATAGTGCTATTGCTTGTTTCTACATCTCCATATAAGTCTGTTATTATAATAAGTAATCTATACCAGAATAGTTGTTGTAACTTAGTAAAGTTGCGTAAACGAGAACTAGTTGTATCTATAGCATGATTCTCAAAGGATATAATGGGTATAATTCGAGTACTCTAATTTATTTCTTATTAAGCGCAGGATTCTTCTGAATAAAACAGGTCGAGTGATAATCCATCACACTCGTTAAGTACAGGTTGATGGATACGACTTCTCTTGTTGTAGCTAAGGTACGCAAAATTCTCGAATCGGACTGCATATGGATGGCATCTCCCAAGATCTTATGGCACGGCTGGTCTCTGTACATCTCAAACCAAACCCTCTTCCTGGTGCTAGCCTTCTTGTTTCACACCATACCAGCAACAATTATTGACGGCATCTGCTGGTGCTTTGGTAAAAAAATCAAGTAAGTAGATTTCATAATCGTTGAAACATCTTAAAATACTCCTATAATATCCTCATTGTCGTTTACCCCCAGAATATGAAATAGAAAGCCACTAACAACATTTTGTAAATCAATTATTCATTTGAAAACATTAGTAATTTATATTCATATTGAGGTGGTGGGATGCTGGGTTTCAACTGTTGTAATGAATATTTGCACTTGCCAGAACTGTATAATGAAAAGCGAAAAATCATATTATAAATTTACCGTAAGAAGGGTAATTCTCATTGACAAAAAAATATATAAATAATAGTAGGTAATATTTGCAACAGAATATTTTCATTAAATCATACTCGTATTATAAAAAAATATTAGGGCTTATCAATATTATAGTAGTGGTAATATTTTCTGTATACATTTCAGTGCCAGACAATTGGACAGCACTTTGACCAGATTACTTCTTATCATCAAACCTTTTACACATTACAATTATGATTTCGATGACACCAACTCCAAAGAACTCTTTACACAGTTGTCTGAGACTGATAAACAGATATTTCCTTTTAACGTAAAGGACATTAACTGGAGTGATTACATTCAAGTGGCGTGCCTCGGTTTGCGACGTTACGTTGTTAGAGACAACTTGCAAGGGACCGAGATCGGCGTAAGAAAAATATTCTGGTTAAGAATAGCCCACTACATACTTACTACAGTATTAATACTTATTGTCTATACGATATTTAAAAATATTGGTTCGGTTTTATCTTTAATATTTTCTTAATAAAAAAATGAATTAAAAATATGATTATTTTCTATATCCAGCATAGACCCCACGAGGCTTTGAAAGTTAATTACTGTGATTATTAAATTAAATTAATTCATTGTATGTAAGTTTAGGCTGAGCATAAGATCTTTGCACCATTTACTTAAGAAAATTGGATCTAAGCAGGTCAGTACATTTATGAAATGAGCTTCCAAGATGGCATTAGCAGAATCATACATTATTTGGTTGAGTAGGGAGAGGAGTAAAATAGTAGATGGTTAGCGTGTTTTGCGCAAGAAAAGCTCCCTTTATAAACCAGCCCATAGTCGGTCTCAATCCGAGGAACTATTCTACTTATCTCTTCTTCACCGATAGAACCGGAACCCGCGCTGTGACTCAAGCAAGCTTCATTGATCTCAGCGTAAGTTTACTATGGCTGGCATCCAAAATGCTAGTACGAGGTCTAATGTAGATATAAAACTATTATTTTGAGACTTGTGTTCGTAAAAAAGAGCGTACTTATCTACACATGGGACAATTTAGAGAGTGATTATGTACTATGCATTATTGCCTGGGGGGGTGCCTCTACAACTGTATTGATAAAGCTGGAGAGGGCTCAGAGGTCTATTCTCAAAGTTATGTACAGGAGGCCGCTCAGGCATACTACTTCGGCTCTCTAAGACGACGCCCAAGTACTAAGTGTTAGAAGGTTGTTTATCCTGAGGATGGCAATTTTTATACATGTAAAAACTATTGGATCGAACCAATTGCAAATCATGCTACAGAAGCGCGTTCCTACTGTGCCTTATATTCCAGCTAAAATAAAATTTGGTAAACGTTTTGGTTTCTTTCTCGGTCCTTTCCTCTACAACAAGCTTTTTGGTATGTGTAGTCTCAAGGACGCCAGTGTCCGCGAAGCTAGGTCCAGACTCTCGGGACTGTTGCTGACATGGGACTATCAAGATACAGAACATTTTTTAAGAACCATCCGTTTATTTGAAGAACACAACAATTTGTTTATATTTCTTATGCTTTATTACTTAGATTTTAATTTTAAATTTTTATTTGTATTTTCCTTTTTGTAAACTATTATTGGTAATTCGACTGCATGGTCCCATAGTTGGTCAGGCATGAAAGTGCCTTGTGTGGGTCCACTACTAATCACATTGATAATTTGTTGCAGTATACTTACCATTTGATAAATATTTGTTTGGAATAAGTGTAGATTGTATTTTGTAGGTATATTGGTAATTAAACATATTATTATATTATAATTATTATTACTTACATTTTAAATCATAGCATAATGATAATGACAAGGTAGGTAATGGGATAGATGTAAAAACAAATAATACACATTTACAACATTTTATTTTTAATAATTCGTGTATCACCGACGTACAGCAGTGGGTTGATCCATTGATACGTCCAGTATATCATCAGACATAAGAAGCCTATTTTAACAAACACATCCAGGCACCATAGACTGAAAAATAAACATTTATTATAGAGTAAAGTATAACTTACAAGCTGTCAAACAGTAGTTCAGTTACTTCGCACCTAATGGCGCTGCCTTAAATCCCATACTGAAGCATGGTATTCTCGATTTAATAACTGAGTTGTAGAGCTTTAGTACATACTCTCTCAGTAATTCAGTGCAAAAAAATATTAAAACCAAGAACGTATTTAAAACTTTAAACAAATTATGGAAACTACGAAGAGTGGAACAGCCCCCTAGACAGATGGTCGGAGGACATGAAACTACTTACATTTTCATATGTCTCCTTGCAGCCGGTAAAGTATCGTCAGCTTGTTTCAACATATATCTTCTCATTGACAGTATGCCTAACCTGAAGTATTCCTTTAAGTCGAAACCTGATAACAATGGATATACTATAGCAATCTAAATCCCCAATTTACCTGAAAATTCTAGTAGGGCGTATTATAGTACTGGTGAAAAGTTAGGTTAAGTTCATAAATGGGATAGTTAGGAGTATAGGCAGGTGATAATAATAATAATAATGATGTATATATGGATAATAGTAATTATCTGAAATAATGATATTTTAATTTTGAATAGTAAAACAATATACATGACTTAATGGTCATTTTCCATTGCTAGCTCGTTCTAGATCGCTTCATGTACGCGTTTTTTTTTAAATAAACAATCCGGTTTGTTGACTAAATATTCCTATGTATAATTGCGGCAATGGGCCTGGTACAACTGCAGCAGAACTGACAACTGATAGGGAAAATGGGTTCTAGAGTGGTACCTGAGCTGACGCAGAGTACCACAGCCAGATGATTATGAGCCGGATGATTAAAGAAGGCTGGTGATGGTTGGATGAGGATTGCAAGATATCGTGTGAAGTCTTGGGGCTATAGCCTATATCCTGCAGTGGTGATGATGATTTAATTAGGATTAATATAAACGTACCCTCTCTGTCTAATTTATATTTTTTTTTTTCTGTGCTGTTCATTTTATCGCGAATATTTATCAAATTTCGGCTTTGGAATTGCCATTCGTTATTTGTGTAGTACTCAAAAACTTCCATGCCTTTGTGGATTCGGCGATGAACACGTAGTAAGCTGTAACGAGATTAAGAGAATAGTTACAATACAAGATAAATATAAATATTATCTAATGCAATAAAAGACCAAAAAAAAAAAAATGAATATTTGCTTGTAAGTGTCATCTTATAGAAGTTGCAAAAGAGAAAAGAACAGCGACAATTAAACTTTGCTCTCATGAGAAAGGAAGGTTAGTGTAAAAATTACATGCAAGACCGATGGCATGACCGTTGGGTCGTTGAAACTTGGCAGGTCCCTGGTGTGGGATACGACATGAGTAGATACATTAGCCCCATCACACATCCAGGCGTCCTCGCGGGAGTGCGGTGGTTCCTGCTGAGAACCTCAAGCTGCGCAAATATGCCAAACCTCGGTACAGATTACGAATTTGCGCCGTTTGGAGTTCGAGATAATGGGCCCATGGGGACACTCAGCCAAGCCTCTGGCCAAGGAGTTGTCCAAACGGCTAACGGAGAAGTCTCTACACAGGAAAACTAGTAATTATTTTTGCCAACGTATTAGCCTCGCTATACAGCTATACTTGGGACTATCCCTAAAGGGTCCTAGAGTACATTTTTTACTTGTAGTCTATTTTTATTAGGTTTAGTTAAAATTATTTTTTACTCTTTAAGTAGTTTTAATTTATTGTTAGACGATGATGATATAAGACAATCTGTATGATGTTTCCGGATAAAGAACTTATCCGGATGAAAACCAATTTAGCCACTTAGATTAATATTAAAATTGGTTGCCGTAAAACAGGCAATTACACAAAGCAAAAACCTAGTTTCAAAAGTCAAAAGTCAAAATATCTTTATTCACGTAAACCGGCATTTATGAAACGTCATTAATTTAATTATTTTGAATGATTCTACTCCTGCTAGTAGAAGACTAAGCAGCAAAGTGGTCCAATAAGTAAGCTGTTAGCAGAAGACCAGCAGCTTAGCAAATTCCAGTGACCTGTTAATGTTTAATCTGACTGAGAAAGGAATCTGCAAGGAAAACTCAGCTATATCAGATTTACAAAATAAAACATATACAAAACTGCACCACAGCGATCAATTAATAACCTTTTAAATTAAGTTATCAGTACCTATGAGAATACAATACCTGGTACAGCAGTAACCCACCAGGTAAGTCAGAATTAAGGTAGACTACATGCCTATGTGCAACCCGAAAGTCGACAAAACGCAAAAACTCTGTTAATTTAAGAACAATAAATTGAACGTGTTCGGCAGAGGTCCCAGGCCCCCACAGCAGCACCCGATCACAGATGTAACGCATGTGCCAGCCATCCCCCCGCTCAACCAGGCTCTTAGGGTGCGGACCGGGACCCGACACACGTGCCACCACTGCAATGACCTTCTAAGGAAGGGGCGAGCACCGGACACGCCACACCATGTTTAACATTGTTTGATGGTTAGTATAGTCAGCCAGTTTCCAAAAGTATGATTAAATAAACACATGTTTAACATTTACTAATGAGGCATATAAATAAGTTAAAATAACAAAAAATATTAACATGGAATATTTTAATAATCATTTCTAAAACTGAAGATAAGTCTCCTAATGATTTAGCATTGTAGTTGTTGAATACTTACACGGGCTTAATGCCAAAACAAAATAGCAAGGTGTCGACCATAATTGCAGGAAGCCAGTGAAATAAATATGTTCTGATCGTATGCCATAAGCGATACTTTGTCATCGAACCGCCTGGATACCTGCAGAATACACATGAAATTTGATTATTGTTAAGAAAAAATAAAACAAATTCTAAGCTGGCGTGCAACTGAAATAAGTTTTTAAACGCCTCGCTAGGCATAAATCTCTTATTTATAAAATCGACTAGTACTTTGAATAATTGGTCCTATTTCTTTCTTGGTAATAAAAAGTTGTGATATTTTCTAACTTCCAGCACCTAGTAGTAATCCATTCCAAGTTCTGCAGATATATGTTCTGGAAGCCCCATCTTCAGTAGTGGAGGTCTAGGACTCTGTGGTTTAGGAACTGTGAAATAAATTATTTAAAACATAATTATTTGATGTATGTGCTAGTATGACCAAAACGTTAACATCAAAGAACCAAAGTTATCGTCATAGCTTTCAAAATTAGCAAGCTGAAGTGACAATAGGCTGGAAACAGGTCTGTCACAGAACCGATGAACGATGAAGTATGGACATATAATTTGATGAAGGTCGCCGATGGGAGATAAATGAGGATGGCAGGAGATCCTTTGAAATGGCGGTTTGGGGTAGGCCTATATCTAGCAGTGGCGAGACACAGGTTGATACAAATACTTACCATGCGGCATAATTAAAAGGAGTTTCTTTCACAGCATTTCTCCCCACATCCAACAAGTGAGACCACGATATACGGATTTCATCTGAAGACGTACAGTTGTATATCTTATCGATTTGCCTGTAAAGTTTATTTACTATTAAAAACAAATATATGCGCACATAGTACAAATAAAAATATATTAGTTTTTTTTGTTTTCTCTCTTCCTACGTGAACTAGACCCTCGTTCCGAGACACGACAATCTAAGCTAGCTTACAGCCATCCCCGTCGTGCCTAAACTGTAGCCCCTCATTCCGAGACACGATAATAGTAACCTAAGCACGCTTAAAGCCGTTCCGAGACGTGCATAAACTGTTTTGCCATAGCTTTGTGAAGTCACATATGACATCATTCCTCGCGCTCAGACTGCTCACGATATCGAGGTACATCGCTCTAAGCGCTGTCAGTTGTTTGTCATTATGTCGCGCGCCATTTTCAAGCTTATTTAATATTTACTTACTTATTTAATGTTTACTTTTTTTTATTTAATATTGTAATTCGTTTATACTGTTGGTATTACTTCTAAATCAAATCTATAATTAATATTTGTGTAGGAAATAAATAAAAAATGTCAGTAACACGGCAAGTTATTTTAAAAGACCACCTTAATATTAAACGTTACACATATAATCTGAAAAAGCCAAGAGAGGTGTGTTTATATAATGTGGAAGGTGTGTGTTAATATGTGGAATCCGCAATTTATCTTCTATATACTTGAAAAAAAACTATTATGGTATGAATAAAAGTGTAATTTAGACCGTTCCGTAGTGAAATCAAGCTCTGAGCATCCAAAACGTGATATTTGAATCGGAACGACTGTCAGTATTATATCGTTTCTAAACGCTCTGAGCATGATTCGGAACGATAGGTATTGGCGAAACATTGTGACGTCACAAATGATCGTCATTTTTCATGGGTGTAGATTATTATGGATTCACACTGTTTGTTTTTTATACTTCTCGAGTATGGTAGGTACGCGACATTGTCGACCTTTTCATGGAGGGCCTAGTATACTTGGCCAAACGTAAACGCGCTTTTAAAAAAACTTGGATTGTGATAATCCCGTGACTCACCCATTAGAGAGACAGTTCCAAACCGTGAGCATTAAACAGCTGGCAAAGACATCGACCGGTACAAAATCTGCACAACTTTTATCGTTTCCGTACATTGTTCGGAGTACACCTTTACCTGCAGCTAAAATACACAAATTTATTATAAATAAGATCCATTTCTATATTTTCTCGCTTCCAAAGAAATGCGTAGCTGATATTTGTGAATAGATGAAGAAAAGAAGTAACTTTTATATTTTTGTTATATGTGATCCAACTAAGAATGGAATACTTCCACTATAATAGTGAAATCGCAATTTTTTCGAAAATTCGCTTGTCTCAGTTTAAAAAGGTTCACCCATTCTATCGCTCGCGGATAATAACACAAAGCATAAACCGAACAATAAATCGCAATTTCGCTTGGGCAGTGCTTTTGAAATTCCAATATTAAACTGACTTACCCATTAATAAACCAGCCGGACCATTGAGGTTATCTGTCCAACCAGGCACAGGCTCTTTATACACGGGTATTACTGAAAACACAAGATGTTAAACGTTTTGTAAACGCAATGGTTTGTCACAGATAAAATTATACAAATTAATTTTAAGAGCGCTGTCAAGTATAGGGTTATTAATAGTGACACATATATGAATAAGAAATACTATAGGAAATAGTGTCAATATAATAGGCAGCAAAGGGGCTCGCTAACATTACTACGAGGGTGCACAGCCCCGTTCACTACCCAATGTAGTATAGTTATATTTATATACATTGCGTCTCTTTCGTCAAACATAATATATGCTTGGTATAAAATAACAAGGAAAATACAGAACCCGGAATTGATACACCGATAAAAGGAACGGCTAAAGGTCGGTATTAAGTAGGTCTTGTTTCAAGCGGTGTTATTAAGCTATTGCATAGCTTTTATCGCGGGCTATGAGTTGAATATCAACAAAAAAAACTTGAATTAATATCAAAGAAAAAAAATTACTGCATAAATAAAATAAATAAATAAATATATTTGCATAAGTTGATAAAAAAAATGCTATGCAATAGCTTTACCTCGACAGCCCCCGAGTGCCACACGTATTTTTTTTAAATATAAATATTAACATGGCAAGCTTACAATATTAATTCTTCATGAAAGTATAAATTGGCATTTGACATATATACATACTTTCACGAGAACAACAAATAGGTGGTAGGCGGACTGTTGGTAGTAATGCTAGTGTGGCAGCTGGGGCGGGGAAGTATCCACTGTTGCCGATAAACCCAGTAAAATGTATCCGCATTGCCCAGTCACGCCGGCATAGTGTTCATGAGTGTCTGATTCGAGTTGCTAACATTCATGAACCTCGCGCGCCACTTACCATCATTTGAGCGCCAGGTCACATGTCGTGCTAGTAATAAAAAATAAAAATAAAAAAACAAACGAACAAAGACCTAAAGCCAGATCGCGAGCGTCGATCTTTTTTTATCATTTAGACCAAAATAATGCTAACGAGAAAAAAATAAACATCGGCAACACATGCATATCCTCGATTGAGATTATATTGACGATCAAGCGAACGATTGCTCCATGCACATTTGTCAACTACTTGTAAAACACTTCCAGAACAACAAGAGCTCTTGTTTACACAAAATAGATTTTGATAATGAAGAAAGAAGAATGACTATTCGCTCGTTTGGTCTAAACCGTCCTTAAAACGAACATTAGATGGCCTAGCGTACTTTTTGCAAACTGTACTTAGAGGATATATTTCTTCTTACCTACTGATGGTCGAATAACGATAGCAGGAATATTGTCCATCTCATTGCAAACCAGAGTTTCAGCAAGCGCTTTGCTGTAGACATATGTGTTAGGCCAGGAGCCGAGCAGTCTGAAATAACAACTTATTATAATATAAACAAACAACTTAGGTACCTTGGTAACTTATAACTAGATTAGTAATATTAAACAACTAAATCTGCATCTGGGAGCGGGGGCGGGCCTTAGTGTGCGACATGTTTTGACAATTGGCTTTGTCACACCTCAGGGGTACAGCGCTAAAAGACGCAGCCGAATGCGCCGAAATGACTGTTTGTGCCGTTTGCTGTAGAAACTCTAGGTCAGTGGAGTAGGTACAAGCACGAGAAAAAATTTTAAATAAAAAGAAAAAACAAGCCCAAGGATTTAGTTGCCAAAAAGTTAAAGGACCGTTGAAGTACAACAATGAAATAATTTTATAAATGATACACACAAATAATATAATAAAAAACATAATATAATAAACTATAATGCGAAACGTAGTGACTTTAACAGTCGGAACCCATTATGAATCCAATTATTTTTGAAAAGTGTCTTATTTTTTGGCTAATTAATAAAGTAACTAACTTGGGCGTGAGGATGTTGACCATGTCATTGTTGGATGTCTCCATGATCTTGATAATCTCATGCGGGTCAGCCGGCGGAGGATAGCATTGCTCTTTTAACACCTTGATATCTGGATGGCAGTACGCAGTCGACACGTGGATAAACAACGCCAGCTTCGGACATTCTTTGGCAAGCTCCAGCACAGACTTAGTACCTCGAGTGTTAAGGAATATTGTTTCCCTTAAACCCTGATCAAATCTGAAGATTTAAATATTGTTTCAATTCTTTTTTTTATATTATCCCTTACCCAAATCACTTCAGCTACCATTAGGTATGTAGGCACTTCATATGAGCAAGAGAGTCCTTTTTAAAATTAAACAGATTTACCTTAGAGATATATCTTCTGTTTAAATGCAAAACTTATAATTTTTAAATAACATCTATATTTAATTATTAGACTTAGTTCTCATGGAGTCCTTAAAATATAGTTATTATATGAATTATTAATCAGTAAGCTGGAGTTTGGCAAGCGTAGCTATTACAGGCGAAATTCTCCAGAAATATGTTCTGGAAAGCCCATCTCCAGCAGTGGAGGTCTACAAATCTGTGTTCTAGTCGGTTCGGTTTATGTTAGGGATCATATAACTTGTTTATCTGACCTCTGCCACGAGGAAGCAACTTCCGGCGCAACCGAGCGGGTTGGCAGGTTGTGGATAGCCAAAGTTTCTTTGTCAATAAGTAAGTTAGCAACTAGGGGGAGTTAGAGGTCCTGAATAGCTGAAGATGCTTTGGTATTCCATGGTAATACCTATTCCTTTTTCAGTCTTCCGTTAGCCTATAGTTACGAGCTAAAACATAGACATGTTATGTCTGCCTGGTCATTATGGTATACAGGCATTTGTTACACGTTGTTATTTAAATTATATCAAATGATTATATTCTTGCTAGTAAAAGACTTAGCAGCAAAGTGGTCCAAGGAGTAACAGCTTAGGTTCCTATCCGCTCTTCCTCTCTCTCCTATTATAACTCTAAATCCTTCCCTCAAACTCGATTGCGATTTAAAAATAAACATGTTATTTAACACATAAACAAAGTCATCCTCAAATAACAGATTAGGCTATATATTTCTATTACCGTATCTTCTATAGGTACATTCCGACTTAGTTTCCACACAAACACAAAAGTTTACCTGACACAAGCTGCGGAGTGTATGATAATGGTGGCATCTCGGCAGATGGACCTGTCAGGCTCGGACATAGCCAGGTGCGGCACGGAGACATCTCCAGCTACAGACCGAGTGCGCGATAGGAGGTACTCGATACCACGGGCTTTGACTAGGGGCTCGAATAACTAAAATCATATAAATAAGAATATAAGTCTAGTCCACGTGGAATGGTGGCAAGAACGCTGGCCTCAGAGGTTTTACAAATAACCATTCAAATTTCAGTTTTTGATTTTTATTTATTGTTCTTTGGAGTTTACATTAAAAATCGAAATTGTATGTGCTAGCGCTAGTATTTACCCGTAAAACACAAAAAACAGACCTAAATGATAATGCCATTTGTAGAAATTACAGTCACATTAATAATATGTTTTTAGATTTTTTTATAACATTAAAAAAATATATATAATTCCAATACCTATGGTTCAAAATTTTTTTCTACGTGATAGGCGAATACCTGTATAACCGCCTTAACTTTGGACTACTATTTACGCAATTAAAATTCTTATTATTATTATTGGAGGTCTGGCCTTTAATGGTTTTTAATTATAATTTAAATTATTATTTTTATTAAAATTCAAGCGTCATATGTAAAATATTATTTGAAAATTTTGCTATTGTGTCTGTGTACTGGCTCTATTTGTATCGCCTAGCTAGAGACTAATGGAGACGAAAGGCCTTAGATCTACAGTGAACTTACCTCCCCTTGAAACATTTGCTCCAGACGTTGTCGCGGCTCTTTCCCTTTCTTCTGACGAATCAGAAGAATGACACCTCCAACATCAGGACACACCCTGTACATAATACAAGTGTATTATTACTGAATTTAATAAACACCATAAACTAACAGAACTCAGTTAATGAGGCTGGTTGACCTTCAAATAAAACTGTTACTTTCGATGTCATTTAATCATTACAATTACACAAACTTTATTTTGGTTTAACTTAGCCAAAGGACAGGTAACTGAATCCTCCCGTAGTTGCATTCCTTCACTTAAATAACCGCGTTCCCATTTTTTTTTTTTTAGCAAAAAATCCCACTAAGGAAGGATTCAGTTTTCAGTTCAGTTACCAGCCCTAATTTACCAAGTCTGGTTAAGGCTGTCACTTTAATTAAAATATTCATAGATTTCGATCAAACTCCGTTTCAAATAATTCATCCGAGCTTTTAATTTGTAGTTTCAAGTTACCGAAGTCGCTCGTAAAAAAGTATCATCACGACCGTTTCCCTTTTGGGGTGGTCAGAAACCACGCTTATAAATAAGCGGATTCACATTTAGCCAACTTTACTATAGGCCAATCATGACAAGTGGCAAGCTTGTCGATGTCTCCAGCGTACCAAACTCGAGAAATATCACAAATAAATTAAATATTAATTAAATGTATTTTATATACATTAATAAATATTTTTGTGGCCCGACCAGGAATCTTCTTCGAGTCTAAATCCACGGGCTTAAACGCTAGCCCACGGAGGCAGTTTATGGAATATGGAATTTGAAGTCACTCATGTAGCTGTCTAAAATCCCTTTGAGGTTCTTATTAGCTAACATAATCGGCGTATTGGTAAGATCATTTTCTGGAACTAAGAAATTTCGTATTATTTATTCCGGTAACGACTAATAAAAACATAAGTAAGGACAATTTTTATGGGAGCATAAATATTCAATTAGTTGTTACCAAATATGTACTAAAACTAATACAGACGAATAGACCTTAGCTTAAGCAACCTGACAATGAAACAAAAGCTGGTGAGAACTCGCTGCTATCTATTTTAATTAGGTGACCTTAGATATGCAATAAAACCTTCCGCAATAAACATAATTGCCGAGACCTTTATGCCAGTGTGAACATTTGTCGCAACAAATGACACATTTTTATATAACCCACGTACCTACTTAACACATTAACGCTTACATCTAAAAGGCGTGTTTATACTTTGTCTAGCTCAGGGGTCGGCAACCTTTTGAGTCGGAAGAGACAAAAATTACAATTTACAAAATATCAAAGTTTTTAAAGAGAAAAAATACAACGAGAACAAGTTGCTGAGACATAGAAATGGTGTCTAATCCTCGTTAATATATTCAGAACGTTTTTATTTATTATTATATATAAAACCATTAATATTTGCATATGGAACTAAAGCTTCACATCGAAAAAGCCGCATGTGACTCGCGAGCCGCAGGTTGCCGACCCCTGGTCTAGCTTAAGCTTACATAAATTAATTGTTGGCATCATCATTCCACCCCCGTATTCATCTTGGTGGTTCAATTATTTTTTTACTTTCCAAAAGCTACTTAGAGCAAAATTCTATGACTTTTTGATGACGTCAACTAACTTAAGACAAGGACGTGGTTTTCACAGCAAATCACCGATTTTACTGCAAGTGCTTATTTTTTCCGCGTAGTGCAGGCAAAGCGAATTGTCCGTGGTCCAAAATATTTACAAAATGCCAATTTCTTTGTTTTCTATTTAATATTACCACCATAGTGGTTTGTTTTATTTTTCCATTAATGTAAAGATTTAATATGTCGTTTATTTTAATTGTTATATTTAATACATTTTCGGGTTGTTCCAATTAGCATTACCATCGTCGTGCTTTGGTATAAGATATATCGGTTATGCTATTTAATATATTTTTTATATTTTTGTTAATGATACCACAGACAATTACTCGTATTTTATATAGAGAAGACACATTTAATATCGTTCACGTAATGTTGAAACGCTGTAATCATTTTACTTAGCTTTGGGTAAGATGAATAAATAAATAATGAATTTGGATTGGCCTTAGCGCTGCAAAATACCAAAGCGCCCAGATAAACACGTCCTACATTAAACGTAATCGTAGGAATGCGAGTTCAGAAAAAACTTGCTGGCCTACAAATTCAAAATATTCAAATGCTAATCATCGATTAACAGACTACTATTGTGATACTACTTGCTGTGTTTAATACTAACTTAATTATTAAGGCTTTAGGTTGACATATTATCTATCGTAATATTGTAAAGGCTGCAAATTAACTTGGGAATAAATAAATAGGTCTGGCAGTAAGAAAATATGAGGACTTCACATTGCCAAGTAAGGAATAAATAAATAAATAAATAATAATAAATAAATATTTCCAGACAGGTCACACAGCGCCATCTAATTTCCGTGGTAAGCTACGAGGCTTGTGTTACGGAAACTAGATGGTTGATAAACTACATATTATACTTTTTTTTGTAAATATATACATATTATACATATAAACACCCAGACCGAGACAAATTATACAATGTACAACTTGCCCCCGTTGGGAATCGAACCCACGACCTCCCAAGTTCACGGCAACGTCTGTTACCACTAGACCACGGAGGCGGTCAAATACTATATGGTATAAATACGGTGGAAGTAAGACGTATTTGGATCATCTTAACGTATACATACGTTAAGATGATCCAAACTTATCGACGTAAATCCTCAAATTTATAATACGTTACCCAACAAAATTAAAATTATTTATATTTATTAATTAAATATTTATTATCTATTTTTATTTAAGAGCGGTGATGACTCGGATATTAGAACGCCTTTTTTTAAATCCCAAATAAAGGCTCGATTCAAACCCGGTAAGTACCTACCAATGAGAAATACAATTTTCCTAAGTACATTTGTCACAGTTTTACAATCTACTATTCCCGTACCCCAGAGAGCACGTTAAGCCGTACGTTTCGGTGATACTAATATTAAATTTCGATTCCTCGTCGGAACACAAAATATTTATTAATGTAAATACAATAAAAATACATTTAATTAATATTTAATTTATTTGTGATATTTCTCGAGTTTGGTACGCCGCGCTGGAGACATCGACGAGCTTGCCACTTGTCATGATTGGCCTATAGTAAAGTTGGTTAAATGTAAATCCGCTTATTTATAAGCGTGGTTTCTGACCACCCCGAAAGGGAAACGGTCGTGATGATACTTTTTTTTAAATACTAATTTGTGAAATGGTTAATAAATTGTAATTGAAATTGACATCGATCAGACCTATCTCCAGTAGTGAAGATCTTGTGTCATAGGAACTGTTATGATAATAATTATAAGTATTAGTATTTTATTTTAGTTAAAATTATTGTTTTCCTGGTAACATATAAGTTTTATACGGTGCATTACGAATGTGTACACACAAAGGTGTGTAAACTTTAATGCCTTCGTATTAGCGCATTCCTACTTTATCACTGACAAAAATTCAGTTATGTTTATTTTATTTGACTTGTCTTCGTATAGGGCGAATATCGCGAACCAGTTATTTTGGGTGTTGGATGGCATTTCCGCGTTGTAATAAAAACATAGGCATAATTATTTCAAGGCTATTAAATATACCGTTAATTGTAAATATAGGTAAGCATAGTTATATGTTATTATTTAGCAATACAATATAAGGCGGTAGTGAAGCAAACGAATAAATAATGTTTTGTCACGTTCGTATTAATATTAATCATTAATGAAACCGGTTACAAAGGAATAACAAAGCGTGGTACGATGCGTAATTTAGGGTCCGGCTAACAAAAATATAGCATTTTCTGAGTTTTGTTTGAACGCGCGTGGTAGGTACGTTATAACGCGTTATACCTACTAATTATTTACCGACTGCTAAAGTCTGCACGCCGAGGGTTCAGGAGTTCTTACTCTTTAAAAATTGCCCGGACCCCTCATTATTTTCAACGATACCCGGGCCGGCGTTGAGAACAACTGGCGTGCCTTGTACCACGATACTCAGTACGCGCGGCGATATGCGAAGCGATAATTATGTGACAGTCGCTATTCGAGATGTTATCATAATATTGAACTCACGGTAACAGACTAGTCTGTATTACTGAATTATAAAGCCTAGTGCCGATAGCATTTTGGAATAAAACAATAATTTACTTTAATGTTCTACAATTAAAACTAACAAAGAAAAGGGAAAGAGGTCGTGTGGAATCGATGACCTTCTTGGAGTTCGTGGGCTATGCCCTCCTTAATGATTCTGCTCCTGCCACCATCGAGGTTCAAGCGGGGGCCGCGGATGAAAATGCGGAGTACGGCAATCGGAACAAATATCTATATCGGCCTATGTCTATTAACATACCTGAGTATTTTCTCCAAGAGCACTTTTCCCATGAACCCAGTTCCTCCTGTGATGAGGATTCTATGTCCAGTAAACGTCTTCGCCACCCGATCTGGTATTACTTGGCAGCCAGACATATTGTGAGTTCTGAAAACAAATAGAAGCAGTCAGCAAAGAGTCCCCTTACATTTAAAGGCTGGCTATTATTTCTGCCAACATAATTAGCCTCTCTGATCGATCGAATATGTTACCAGTCTCCTTGGGACTACCTCCGATAGGATTTAAATACATTTTTATTTATACCTATGAAGATGTAGGCTACACCTAGATAGTATTTTTTTATTAGCTTTAGTTATAAACAAAACATAGTTTTTTTTATTAATTAATTTTTAATTAAATATTTGCCTTTTGTTTCAAACATAAAATAATGTGTTAAATAATTAACTATTAAGTTATTTATAAATTATTTTATTTTTATATAATGTACGTTTACACACATATATAGCAATAACTTACTGGAAATTCAATGTAGTAGTCTTCAAAGGGCAATCTATTATACACGTCAATTCCCTTCTTAACCTACAACAATACTAGATTCTGGTCCGACCGTAATCTTATTTTGCCCGTGCACATCTAAGTAGACCTACTGGTTTACTTTGGATCCTTCGGCGCTAAACCAATCATCACTTATTATATCAACATGAACCATCGATATACATATATAGTGTAATGTTAATCAATATAAAAACGTTTCCACGAAACTAATCTAAATCCCAAAAGTCTATTACGCACCTGATTAGTCGATTCGTCCGCAAATAAACCTGATTGTTCGATTCGCACTGAGCTTCCAATGTTGGTACGTGGCAAGCTGCACGTTTTTAAACAGCGCTTTGTATTGAATTGAATCTATAAACATGACATAAACACATACTTTTTAATCAAAAAGTATCTGTTTGAAATAATAATTAAACCAATTATAATATGAACATATAAATAAAATAGAAAAATTAAAAATAATACAAATAAAAATAAAATCCGATTGGATGCCATTGGACAGAGCGACGAGAATGATGACAATTTTACCAAGCTGATTTATCTTAAGTACCAATTGAAGTAGGTAATTGAAATTGCATTTCACGACATAATTCTAAACAATTAGATTTATCTCAGCAATTATTGAAAACCCAGTTAAATTATACCTACTTAGAAGTTAATTAAGTATTATTACAGTCGCGCTGAAAAGACAAAAAAATCTTTTTTTCGCTATAACAAGGTGTTTTTAATTAGATTTACCACGTTAAAGATAAAAAACATTTACGAATTTATGAATAACACAAATTATGGTAATAATCAGCAATATTATATAAAATATTAGTTAAATACAAATGCTGTATCACTTAAGCATATTTATCTCAATAGCTCCTAAGAACCGGGGAAAAAAGCACTTCCTGGCACAAGAATCTTAGGGAGTAATTCGGAATTAGGACGGCCAACATAATGAAAATCACCATATATCTGATCATAGTTAAAATGGTTGTAATTTATATATAGATTACTATAATTTAAATATATATAAATGCTACTAAGGACATATTTAATTACCGGGCCCTTTAATATATGTAGGTATATACCTGCTTTAAATATTTTTCAAACCGTTCTGTTTACCCTAAGCAGTTCAGCAGAAAAAACAAATCGTAAAAGATGAAAGAACAGCCTAAAAATCAAAATTAGTAATTGTGTATTTGAATTGCTTCTGTGTTTTTTTTCCAGATATTTTGTTAGTACTCTGTTTGTCTTGCGTTTACGACTATAGTTCTGGACCGATTTAATTACAATTTGGTAGATGTGTTACTTAAATTTCAGGGACTGATTTAAGCAATATTTAATAAGTATAACACTAGGTACCTACTCTAACAGTTTAATCTATGACATCACATGCAATAGCTAGTTTTTGACGACTACTCGTATCTACTATATTTCAAGAATTACCTATAAATAAATTTAAAGATATAACTAAAACGGAATATTATATTAATGTATAGCTATGTAGCATTAAGTTTTGACATTATATAAATTATTGTATATAAATACCCCACAATGTACTCGCGTTGTATGTAATGTATGGTGCTAACATCAAGTCATACTTACATTGCATGCTGAAGCTTTGAGACATTATTATTAAACCTAATTTTTAATAATGTTATTTAATTAGAGTTACTTAATATTAACGTAACTTATACTCGTAAATTCTTAAATCGAAGTTATTTGTGTATTTTTTTAATGTAAGAACGCTTTTCTTATAACCCTACAAAGGTCGGTTCATACCCCAGCACCCATACTTGACCAATAAGAAATACACTTTTCATACGTACATTTGTCATAGAATTACAACACCACCGTTCCCGACTAATTACTTAATAAAATAATTAATTTGTGGAATCGTTAATAGTGTGGGCTATTTTCCAGATATGTATGTGGAGGTCTAGGACGCAGTGTTCTAGGGGCTGTAATGAATAAATGTGTCATTTAGTAATTTAATAAATTATAATAATATATATTACTAGGTTTGGATCCGCAGAACCCACGTTCGCTAAATGTGTATTTAAAACAATATTCATGTTATTGACCGCTATTAAAGTCCTTGAGCGTGCATGCGTGTAGCGTGTATAGCAGAACACATTACCTACACGCATCATTTTTATTCTACATACAAATAAAGGCTCATTTTATACTCGAAAGTGTATCGTAACATGTGGCAGCAGAACAAGGCCAAGTGCAATAAGTGATCATTACCTATAGATGCTCCAATTCTATGAAATAAATTAGCTGATATTAAATAGATAATAATTAGCAATTAATAGGCATTTAAATACAATTAATACAAATACAAATAAATAATACAAATCATTTATTGACCAAAGTTTACATGAATTGCAGAGAATTTTAGTGGTACAAAATATGAGAGATATATTGTTTACAGAGGTACATCTCTGCTGGGTGGTGTATGGTTGGGTCACCAATAAGGGCCTGGGCCCGCGCATTGGTTGACTCCGTTGAGGCTCATTACGGTTATTATAAGATATATAAGTCAATAACGTCAGTAAATATAATATTAAAGCATAAAATAAGATATAAGTTTACTAAATACATAGATAAATATAATAACAAACTAATTAATTAGGTGAGGATATTAAATATATAAATAAACTAAATATATATGCCTACCGATCTTTATTCTAGAATGTGTAGTAATTTTTGCTCTGATATTACAATACCAATATCGAGCAACCATTTTATTACATGTTTCTTAAATTTTCTAAGTCTGTATTTAGTAATGTATTCTGGAATGTGCTCATAAATCTTGGGGGCTAGAAACTGAAAAAATCTTTGTGCGAATTTAGTCTTAGTGGGGGGTCTTCGAGGTCTATTTGCGTATCTTGTTCGATGTTTTAAGGATTTTTGTAGGGTTTTATTATTATTGTGGTAATAAATTACATTATTACATTAATTCTGCAATTATTTATATAAAAAATATTTGTATTGTGTATAAATTAGGTAAAAATCGAAAGACACGGGTACGGTGGTGTTGTAATTCTATGACAAAAGTTCGTAAGAAAAGTTGGTACAATGCAAAGTTCGAACCGCGACATTTTAGATCAAACCGGACCACAGACGCTTTAACTGAATAACACCATAGATTGTTATATTTTACACGTTTAGCATCTTTAATAGGGAGTTTAGACTTTTGGATTGATTTATATAAAAACTTGCTATAAAACACAGAAAAAAGATATGAATATCGAGTTATTTTTTGTTGAGGCACGCTGCAACAAAGTAATAAGGGCTTGGTTTTGGGCAATATAATACATTAAATATAAATTAAAAGCTACTTAAATAAATATAAAATAAAATATATATTTTTATATAAAAATGTCCTCTAGAGACGTCCTATCCAAGATAGTCCTAAGGAATCTGGCAATATTTCTCCGTTGTATAGCAAGGCTAATACGTTCCCAGAAATAATTGCCAGCCTTCCTGTCTCCAGACCTTTCCGTCAGCCGCTTTGATTACCTTGGCCAGGCGATTCGCTGAGGGTCCCCATAGGCTCATCGTCTCGGCCGACTTGTGGTTATTTATTTATTTATTCAAGTTACAACAAACAGATTACAACTATTATACGATATATACACACTATTTGATAGCAGTTCTGGATTGCAATCCACAGAAGTGTACAACTGCAAGACAATACAATAATAATATAATTCAAATGTTCTTACATAACATGATCAATTTCAAATTTATAACTTATATATAAACTTATTATAAAAAAACAACTCAAATATACAAGTCATTAAAAACAATATAATCTAACTAAAAATATATTACCTAACTAAATTAAAATAAATTACATCTTCAAAAATTTAAATTATCCTAAATTAAACCATTTATGTACATATTTATTTAAAATAATTGTAAGATTAATAATAATAAAAATCAATACTGTAATTAATAATAAATAATAATAAAAATAAATATAGTTAAAATAATATCCGTGATAAAATTACTGTCAAACTATAACGCTTCTAGGTTTATTAAATTTAAAATTTGTTTCTTATATTTATGTCCTCTGTTATTAAATATGTCAACGTCGGGATTGTTTTTGGAAATGTCATTATACAGGCGACACATTCGCACGAGCGGGTTATAGTATGAAGTGTCGGTATGATGTCTAAGATTTCTTCTGGTGTTCAACTTAATAAATGATAACAAAACCGGTGAGTCTAGTCTGGAATGTAGAATCTGGTGTAGATATATTAGGTTTTGTTGCTTTCGACGAACATGTAATGGAGTAATTTTAAATTTATTTAGTCTCTCTGAGTATGATGAAAGGGTTCTGCCTAGACCCATCCTAAACGAAATTATTTTAAGAGCTTTTCTCTGTATGCTTTCTATTCTGTCTGTATGAACTTTAGAAGAGTTATTAAAAGTTATAAGTTTTTTAATCACTAAGCATTGGAAGTCAAAACCTTAAAAATTCAGTTTTTTATTGACATGTGCAATATTTCCCTCGCAAATCCGTCTATCCGCGCGCTGTGGCGAATGTAGGACAAATTCTCCAGAAATTACTAGAAGGGCCAACTCCAAAAGTTTATTTATTTATTTACTCAAAGAGAAAGGACAGAGACAGGCAACATAAGAACATAGAAGATAGCAACAGAGTAGAAGCAATTAAAATTATACCCGCCACCAGAATATTTCTCACTGTGAACAATAGTGCACTCTTTGTGCGATACAAAATTCGTAAAATATCACAAATATGTTTTAGGGGATGTGTGAGTGTTATGTGTCATTCATTTTTACCTATCAAATATCCTGGCTAAAATAGGGACGACAAGAGTAGGTAATTATTTTTATGATCTTCTCAGCATTGTGTTATAACAATACTTCGAAGAAAAAAGTTTTTTTAAACTACTTTTTTATAACTAAAACATATATTTAGATAAAACATTTTTTTTAAGATAATAAATTATTTGTTTTAAAACATTATTTGAATTGCGAGAGTTGTTTCTTAAGTCGTCAAATGATAAAGATAATTTTAATAAAATATTGTTGAATATCTTTGTAGGCACTAACCTTAGAGTGTTCAGTGGTTTATTTATTAATTTACATTAATTAAACGGCGTCAATCTACCATAACTTCACAACCAGGACTGAGGCTCGCTACAATTTTTGATGGCTACTGGACAATCCAAATGCTCTGTCTAAGCAAGTCTTTGACGTACAGTCATATAAAAACCCAAAGCTCTTCTATATTGTGCGATATATATCTGCGATATAGTACCGAGCGATAATACAAATTTAAATTGCCAGGATTGTGTACGAGTAATTCCTGAACATAGAACCCGCCATATATATAATTTTTTTTTTTTTCAGAATACAAAAAATATTTTAATTTCTTTTGCCAGATATGAAATTAAGCTCGCTTACGATGAGGTCATTCATCGCACAGTCTCTAGAACGCATAGTCCTAGACCTCCACTACTGGTGATGGGGCCTTTCAGAATATGGAGAGGGGGAGTTCTTCTCGCCATTTTTGCACGGACATGTCAAGTCCAAGTTATTACTTATGTAAATTAGTTTACTGTGGATATTGTTAGTCAATAGTGGTGTTGTTTTGTTTAATAAAATGTGCTTCTATGTGAACAATTATGGAAAACGATAAATTTGAATCTATATGAAGCAGGAGTTGCGGTTATTTTTTTGCGGTTTTCCCGCGCTATGAACTCCCATATACCCGACGTGTTTGGTTAATATTGACGTGAATTACTCCATAAAAGGAACAAATTCAGCAACTTAATGATCCCTACTCGGTTATGAATATCTATTATTTTTAAATTACGTGTTTAGGGTTGATGTATTATGTACAATGGCCTTTGAAAAAACTTAAAAAACTAAATAGAGGGATTATTTCGTCTTCTCTCACAAGGCTGGCCAGACTAGTTGACGAGGTCTATTAGACATTAATATTATAGTTGTCAATTTCTTCACGATTCCACACAGTTGGTATTAGTGGAACCGGGACCGACAGCTTAACGTTTTTTTTTGGAAAAGGGTTCTTACCGAGTCTTCACCGCTCCTCCGAGTTTATTTTAGAAGGATCAAGCGACGATATTTACCTCCAGATAGGTCTGTCCTACCACTATATCGCGACATCTGGCCAGTATTACGTAGCAATGTAAGAAGGCCTTCAACGCCTTTAAACAGACATATATTTTTTTATCTTACGAAAAAATATAAGGAAAATATTATTTGTTGAATTTTAATGCAAATTTGTTTCCACTTGTATCATATAGTGACAAAACTAGTTTATTGTATATAGGAATAAAGTAAAGGTAATAAACCTTAATGGCACAGACAACTTTAGCAGAGAATCCAACAGACGCATTCAGCTAGGATGGGCGGCATTCGGGAAACTCCGGCACCTCCTCACATCGTCCATACACATGTTTGAAGACTAAGGTATTTAACCCGTGAGTCCTCCCGGTAATATTGTACACAGACGTAAACACTGACAGTGGGTCTGTCTATAAATTTAACCTTTCGTAACTGGCGCGCGGACTCTCAGTCCGCATGGTCGTTATTTTTTCTCTATTTCTGCCATAGATGGTTCTTTCTCGTTCTAAGTCTAAGTTATCCAAGAGAGGGGCGAGGGACAACTTTTAGTTGAGCGACAATAGCGGTCGCATTTGTTTGTGTTGTTTTATAGTGATTTGCGGACTCACAGACACCACGCCATTGTTCGTGTCCATAAATTTATACAGATTATCGGAATTGTAAACACCACGTTTACGTTTACAAATTATTGCAGGCTAAATAATTCAAGTAAGTAAGTTAATGAATAATATAAAGTGATAATATAAGTGAGTAATAGGTATAATAAATGACTTTTAACACTATGTCTAGGGCTGGTTGTACTAAAATTAATGTAAATTTTAGTTTCAATACTGTATTCAATTCAGAAACGTTTTTATAAACTACTGGTTTCTCTGTCACATTGATATGGAACAAAACCGACATAACACTTTTATTACCTGGTTTAGGCTAAATTTGGTTTCACAATAAAACAGTAAGACGATGCGTGAGTTGTAATGCAACTGTCGCTAAAATATTTTAATACATTTACAGAATGAGCTATGAAGATACGGAAGCAAGAATATTGAGGTTATTAGCAGAAGTTGGTGATGATTTCGATGATTATTCGGGAGAAGAATCGGAGCCTGAAGATCGTCAAGAGAAAGAAAAGGATGATAATGAAGATGTCGGAAACTTCGAAGAAGAAATTCAAGATGATAATCAAAATAGATTAGATGACAATTCCGAAACATCATTTATAGGGAAAGGCTGAACAACATGGAGTAGAAGTATTCCTTCTACGACACGAACTTATATTTCTAATATAATAAGAGAAAATATCCCTAATATAAAAACAGTTGCCCGTGGGTTAAAAACACCTACTGATTGTTTTTTGGCATTTATTACGGAAGAAAAACAAAAATGTGTTACTTTTATCTAGTATCATGATTTAGTATCCGTAACGACAGCAAAGCCCGATATAATACTAGATTATAACAAGACAAAGTCAGGAGTAGATGTTGCAGACAAATTATGTGCGAAATTTATAGAAAAAATTGCATACAATCTGTTTGATGCACAGTTAAGATATAGGCATACTTCTAAAAACCTACCTAAACTAATTAGGTTACGAATCAAAGACATCCTGAAGATTAATGATGATGAACCAGGTCCTTTCGTGCAACGGACACGAAGTCGTTGCTATTATTGTGATAGAAAAAAAACAGATAGTCACGATATTTTTGTAAAAAATGTGGGAAACATATGTGTCTTGAATATGCGACAATGATATGCCAAGAATGCATTTTTCAGGAAAATCCAAATGATGTAGATGACGAGTAAAATTTTATCTTCCTCATTGGGTAAAATTTTAACTTAATTTTGCTTCATTTTCGAATTTATGATTGTTTTTTGTACTGATTTGTTAAATATTTAAAAATATTTGAATTGATTTGTAAACCATGCTAAATAAATAAATATTATAAATATATTGTTTTATTTTATTTTAAAAGTGTCATAAAAGGTCTATCTTTTAAATATTATAAACAAATAATTATAATTGAATATATAAAATAAAAATATGTGCTATAATAAATGCGGACTCACAGTCCGCGCGCCAGCATTAATGTGCGGCATGCATGCGCCAGTAGCGAAAGGTTAAGGTTGCTCAGCTATGATTGTTATTTCGCTGATGGATAGAATTCGAAACGTTAATATTCGCCAGAGAACAAAAGTTACTGACATAGCTTTTAAAATTAGCACGCTGAAGTGGTAATGGGGCGGATACATCTGTCGCAGAACCGAATGATGGAGCAAGCGAGTTCTAGAGTGCTGACCACTTATGGGAAGACACAGACGGGCAGACGGACGGAAGACCTGAAGAGCGAGCCTTGGGGGAGGCCTACAAGCCTTAATTTAGAAACTATGTAAAGCCGAGACTACATACATGCTGTATTTTTACTAATAGTATCCTATCCTACTATTTGTATTCCTCCTTATTTTGTAAATGCGTATGTTTGTGAGAATGGGTGGATCTTTCAACAAAAACTGCTTTTAATATTCCTAGGCCTCACGGCAGTACAGTATTAAAAAAAAAATATGAGAAATATTATAGCTAAAATAATTTACTAGTATCCGTGTGTAATATTTATTAATTTAAATAAATCTAATAAAATTGTACTAAAAAATATTTACAACATATAAAATAAAATTAATATTAAGGATAGGGATATAAGTCCCGTCCGCGTGGAATGGTGGCAAGAACGCTGGCTGCATTTCCCCGCTGAATTGCAATACTAATTCTCTGGGCGAAGAAAGAGCCAGCCCTCTTGTCACCGGAGGAGACAACAAGACGCGGTGTTATGTCCGTGTGTATACAATATTTATAATATTAGTTTTTGTGTTGCCAGTTTTTATGGCAGGGTCATATTTATGGCACTAAATCACTATTGTTAACTCTAAGTGTTAAGTAATAATTTAAAATTCTGATTTTTGGTTGCTAAGTTTCGAAAAATGCTAAATTGTTATTCTGCAGATCGTAGTACCTATTTGTACGTTTATATTTAAATATAGTATTTAATTATAATTTAATTAAATATATACAAGTGAGTTTATATATTTTTTTATTTCAGTCTTAAAGCGTCTGTAAACCAGTACCGCCGCCGGCTGAAAATGTCTGGTATTAATAATTATAAAATGTTCCCATACATACGCGGTTACTAAATAAAGAAGAGAAAAAAATCACTAAGGAAGAATTCAGTTACCGCGCACTCTGTTTATCAGAAAATAAGTAGGGACTGTTAAAATCTCTAATTAAACAACTGACCCTGAAATGAGAAAATGACGACATGTACGATGGTTGCCGTCACAGACTAAACCACAACAAAAGATGTCACATAAACCAGTATAATGTACAAAACATGGGGTCAAATAATTTAAAAATACATGGACATCATCTTTTGTATTGTATATTTTCTTACGTAACTAGTTTTATACATTTAGCACCTATTTTTTGTTTCAAATTGTGTTATTTTATAAAAGAATAAGAAACATTCTTTAGTCTGACTCTATCACAGATATAAGTAGGTACTAATAAACATATTAAAATATTATCTCTATTTACTAAGGACAACCAGTTGTTGGATAAATTAATAACTAAATACAGTAACCACTTAGCATATACTCAGCCATACTTACGTAACGAAATAATATTGACAAATTTCTTAACTTACTTTAGAAAAAAAAGTATCATCACGATCGTTTCCCTATCGGGGTGGTCAGAAACCATGCTTATAAATAAGCGGATTCATATTTGGGCTACTTTACTATAGAGGCCAATCATGACAAGTGGCAAGCTCGTCGATGTCTCCAGCGTACCAAACTCGAGATATATCACAAATAAATTAAATGTATTTATTTACATTAAATACATATTTTTGTGTCCCGATCGGGAATCGAACCCGGTACCTTCGAGTCTAAATTCACGGAATTAACCGCTAGACCATGGAGGCAGTGAGCTTACTTTACCAGTTTATAACTAAACATTAGTCAACGATAGACTTTTAATTTAAGATTTGTATGGAGAATGGAATAATCAAGCATAATAACAATATTGTAAATATCAACACAAATACCTACGAGTATAATAAATTATATGTTTTTAATTTAATAATTGTGATTACATACCTGACTTTCGCAAAAGTTTACAATTTCCTTATAGCATGATAACCTTAATTTATTATTTATTATTTTATAACCTTCAAAATCAATGAACATAATTAATAACTACTTAATTAATAGAAAAATATAGTCAATTAATAATGATTTAATACGAGTTATTAGGGCTCCTAATCTTACGTATGGTTTAATATTCAAAGCATGCAATGGTGTGTAATTTCAGTCTGGAAATAGCAACCGGATGACTCTTAGTATTTGATTTCCTGAGAAAATTTGGAAACTTTTTTTTGTATTGTACCTCATAACGCCATAAATGAACGGAATCAGAGCGGTAGCATTAAAGTACGCGTACCCACTATTGGTTAAATAAATTGTCATCCGAAACGAATGGAGGGTATAAGTGTCGGTAATTTATTTCTAGACATAAGTCTCTGTTTTTTTAAATGTTATGCGTCATTCACTCACTTTTATGCCCAATCGTAGGCAGACAGATATGCGTAAAGAGCTAAAAGTGTACCCATTTTTTTTTAGTTTTTTTCGGGTAATAGTTTTTATTTAATAGGTATTTCTAGTTTAGATTTATTTATAAATAAATTATTATAATAAATATAAGGCATAGATCTGGAAGAGTATAAACTATAATGGACATTGGGACTGTTCCTTGCCATACAGTATCACACTCAGGTCAGTTATTTTGTTTACACGTTATTATTAAATTTTGACTTAAACGAGTGATCCGATATATATTTAGTATTTAATCTATTCTAAAAAATAGTTATGAATATATATATTTAATTCCATTGTTATACGAGTATACCTAAGAATTAAAAACCTTAATACCTAGCTTACCAATTTAAGTTCACGGGTAATCACTTTTCCATGTATTATTTTGACAGAAAAAATTGACAGACTGGAAGTGCAAATGTGAAGTGTGATGGTTTTTAAAGGAAATCTATGTGCCCTTAAATTAAGATATTATCATTTTGTGAATGTGCAGTCGTTGTTAAATGGGTTCTGTAGTTTAGCACAAGGTTGGATAAACATTTATAATAAGCAATGCTTATTTATGCTTATCCACCAGATACAGTTTGACCTGGATATATTTATTCTAAGCTGCTTCATTATGATTGCTGACTGTGTTGGCTAATTCATCTCCATTAGAGTCGTGGACTTTTAAGAAAGTATAGCTAAAATATTTTTACGCCTCTCCTTACCTTTGTCTACTAGTAGCTCTAGCACGCTCAAATTCCGTTATCGTTTCAAGAACATGAAGTACTATACAGTGCGTCAATAGATGCGATATCACGGAATTCGTATAAACATATAAAGTTTGACAGCGTAGAAATAAAATTTTACTTACTTTACAGTTTTTACGTCCTAGAGCTACTGATGTGATAATAGAGTAATACTATTCGTATTTTCCTCGCCTATATATCGTGGATAAGCAGCTTTTATCATAGTCCTAGAATTACACTGCGGGGCCTACCAGAACTTATTTCTGGAGTTTTTGGACTACACTCGCACCACTGACCAGACTGATCGGTCGAGGGTCTGATGTCAATTGTAATGACAATTTATTAACGATTCCACAAGTATTAGGTATTAGTGGAACCGGACCGACAGCTTAACGTGCTCTCCGAGGCACGGGAACGGTAGTGTTGTAAATCAATGACAAATATTACGTATATTTGTATGTCAAGTGTATTCTCATTGGTACTGCCTCCGTAGTCTAGCGGTTAGGTTAGTAAAATTCCTGGATTTAGACACGGAGGTACCGGGATCGAATCACGGTCGGGACACAATAATTTATTTCATTTATTTGTGATAGCTTGCCACTTGTCATGATTGGCCTATAGTAAAGTTGGCTAAATGTGAATCAGGTTATTTAAAGGCGTGGTTTCTGACCACCCCGAAAGGATTTACATGCCGTTTCGAACCAACCTTTTATGCATTATAAGGAAAGCGTTCTTACAAGCGAGCTGAAGTTATGACACATTTAAATAAAAAAAGGACTTCCCCAACCGGCTTGATTTAATTTATTTCAAATGAAACTGGATTTATTAAATGGCGTAAACAACTATGGTTAAAGAGATACTTAATTAAACGAATCCACTTAAGTGAGCATTGGATCACCAGCTCTAAATGTGTAGTATGAGTACGCATATAAATACACTAATACACATAAATATAACTACTAAATAATGAAAGGCATATTATATATTCTTTTTATAATCTAGTCATAATACGAAGTGTCAAAATGGATTTTTTTCAAATCTCTAACATTTAAAAATTGCATTATACACCTACGTAAAGTTTTACTTCTGAACTGTCAATGTTCATATGTTTTAAAACTAATAAATTTAAAACTTAGCACTTTTATTCCTTTTTGTTTGTAGTTACTTTTTACCATGTAACTCTTATTAGCGACACTATCAGCTGGTGCAAAAAACAGATATATATTTTTCAAAATCAACCATTTCAAGCTATTAGATATATAGATATATTTTTATATAGATATATCTAATGCTGCAGTTTTTACCCCGAAATACCTTTGAGCATTTTTCACTATTCCTTGTAGCACTACATAATTTCACTCTGTATATATTTTTTTTTTTTTTATTTATATCGAATGTTTTATTACTGATAAAACATTCGAGTAACATGCACCACTTAATCTCGACCTGCCCATTGCGCTTACCAACTAAAATCCTATAACCGTTTAACTTCGCAAGTAAAGATACTTTGAACTGCCTATTTATAGTTTCGTTACGTCGCACCTCATGACACTGTCTAAAATGCCATACTTCATGTTGAGCTTTAGGAGGGCATAAAAACAATTATAAAACATCAAATGCTAAACTGTGTCTATTGTATAATTCCGAAGACATAGTTTAAACAATTCGTTTAAAAAAAACACAATCTTAGATTATATACGCAATAGCCTAGTACATCTGTGATATTGACGAGCTCGCCATTGGCAGCCTAATAAATTTGACAGATACGATTTATCAAAAAGCTTAAAGTTAACCTTCCATGGATTACAGTCTGTAATGTTGGTAACTAAGAGTGATACAAGAAAATGTGAGGAAAATCAATGTTGATCCCACGATACCCTGATAGCTAATTTCGACTACTTTAGCAAACGGCTTTAGCAGCAGTCGGCGTCCTCGACCGCAAATCTACAGTTGAACTCCATTACCTACTCCATAAATAAAACTATATCCTTTAGAACGTATACTTAGTTTTTCTGCTATTTCCTCCGATTCCGTTCGTTGCAAAATTCTTATGACAAATACAGATATAGTGCATAATATCTTCCATCAGGGAAACTTGGGTGTCAATCAGAATACGACGGCACCTGAAGTGTCAATCAATTATTGTATTAAATAAGTGTCACTTTTATATCCATTAATATAGAACATAATTACTTTTTGTCAAAATAAAATAAATATATAATATAAAGATGTTACAACTACCCTAAGAAAGAAAAAGCTTATAAATACGAACTTTTCCGTTAAAATACGATGGAAAACCATTATGCACTATATCTTTACCTAATAAATAGTTAGGAAGTAGTTGAAAACTTTCATTAATAGAGATAAAACAAATAAAATTAATTAATTAATATCTACTACTGGAGGGTTTCAGTTCTGTTCCTTGCATTTACATTAGACTCTCCCAGGCAAGACAAATCTTTAAGGCCACATTATTTATAAACATTAATTAATTAATCCGTGGGGATAGGAACTTAAAGCCTTTTATAAAGAAATAAATTGTTCCAAGGCTCATTGACGTCTCTGGTGACAATAGGGCTGGCAGTTTTTACTCCCAAAAATTAGGTATCATCATTCAAAGGGGAAAAGCTGCTAGTGTATTGGGCACCATGCCACAAGACAGCGATTTGGAGGAGCTATTTTTTTTGTAAGTATTTAATTTTTATTTTATATGTATTATTATTATTTTTAGGTTGAATTTAGATTTCGTTGGAACATAGTTTATTTAATATTGTAAAAATAAAAAAACAAAATAGATTAAAATCCTCGCTGAACAAATTAGTATCGAAATTCAACGAGGAAATGCTGCGAGTGTTTTGGGCACCATGCCACTGGACAATGGCCTGGAGGTAATTTTTATATTGTAAGGTTTGAGATATTAGGATGCTTAAATTTTTATTATATTTAATTTGTTATTTAGATTTAGTTTATTTTTCTTGGTTAATTAATAATATTGTAATTCTTTTATATTGTTTGTATATTACTTCGAATAAAGATTAAAATTGTATTGTGTACAATTTTATAGAAAATATTGTTTTAACCGTCGATTTAGCTTAACCTTAAATTCTGATAAGAATGTAGGTATACAAAGAATAAAGAATGTCTTTAAATAAAATATAAACTAAACGAACATTTGCAGCATTCTTCCACTGAACAGCAATGCTGAAATATTGAAATCCGGAAGTTTTTTTATTTTATTTATGGTTAAGCTGCTTATTTTATAATTCTTATAGCCTATCCTTATACCATATAGGCTTATGATTGGATAACCAAACATAAATATAGCGAGAATGGGTCGCAAACCAATCATAAATTGATGAGTCCTACGTAGGTATTTTACATTAATCACTCGTAATAATTAATAGATACTAATTGCCAATAAGTGGATATAGTTGTGTCATAAACGTTCGAAATCAATATCATGATTAAAATAATGAGATCCGTAATTCTCATAAACCATACTCACGTTAATCCCGCAATATATAAAATATACCTAATATAATATAATAGTAATAATAATAATAATTTATTTTGGTACAAAAACCATATCGTGTTAGTAACTTAAAGAAAACTATATTAGTAATTAATCTAAAATTTAAAAACTATTTTATTTGTCCATAATTTTTGGAGCATGAAGTAATGAATATTTTTCAAATTATATTTTTAGTATCTAAATAAAATGCAGTTTCAAAATGAGCCCATACGAAGTCGGATCACCGCTAATACCGGCAGACGAGCCTCGGCAAACATGCTGGATGCGCTACACCACCTGGGGAGCCGAAACAGAATTCTGAAGGCATCATTGTATTGTACCTTTAGCTTCTGTACGACTCTTTTGTGTAGTTGCACCACAACTGTGGTATGTACAGATACCGACAGTATGTGTTAAATAGGGATTTTTTAACAGCAACCGAACACTTGAAGAGCCTTCTCGCGATCATGTTAGCACGAACAGCAACTGAACGCCTCTCTCTCAACATCCAGATTGCTTCAGTTACTATATGACCAAAGAAGGTCTGCACAATTTCCAACGGCTCATTGTTCAGATACAGAACCGGTCTGTAGTGGGTATTCCCCGATTTGAAAACCATGCATACAGACAACCCCTCCGCTGACGGGCTCAGAAGCACCATGTCGTCTGCATAACTTATGTTGTTAATACAAGCTGAGCCGACATGGCTCCCGAGCCTGGCGCTGCTGAGATCCTCAATTAGTGCATCCATATACAGGTTGAAGAGCACGGGCCAGGTTCTTTCACTTTGTCTTACCCCACATGACAGTCATAATTCATCCGATAATACACCACATCACCAAACAACATTAATCTGATTGGTCTACCAGCCGACTAGCAAATTAATACAATCAGTGAGCACTCTCATATTTACCAGTTTTTTCCACAGAATGCTTTTGTTGACCATGTGAAATGCGACTTAAATCGTGGAAACAAGCATAAACATTCGTTTTCCTCTTTTGTTAATAGTTTACTATCTCTTTTAAACAGTATATTGCTGTATCAATTGAATCTCCTTTCTTGAAACCAAACTGAGCATCATAATGTCAATATTTAAAATATTTAAAATGTCAAGAACAAAACAATATTCCACATTGGGAAAATTATTGATATTTTATTTTTAGCTATTGGAGTAATTACATTCTTTAAATATTGGTAGGTATAGTTTTAAAGTAGGTTTTTTTTAAAATAACATTATTTGTATTATGAGAAACACTTTTATCTACTGATTGCGATGTATGAAGTTAACTCTCCAGATTTCAAAAAGATGATTAAAATAATCAATGTTCAAAGGTTCTTTTGTACGTCATTTTGTAATTTCAGTCTTTTACCACCAAATGACAAAAGTGCGTTAATTTATTATTCCTTTCGGAAATTGACAATTCATAAACATGATAGATATAACATAAATGTAACGGAGATTGCTCCGGAAGATACAATACCATGGTGGGGGTGCAGAGTAGCATTTTATTTTGGTTGATTACAGATCGTTTACTAAAACTATTGTATATAACCAAATTACTTTTTGATCGATTGTACGTGACTTTAATACGATAGGCAATGTTGTCGATGTTTAAAATGACCAAAGTTGAGAGAAAATCTAAACACTAAAGAGATCAAATACTTATATAGAAAAAAATAATAATAAATAAAGATAAATATTACTTTAATCTTCTTCACATGCCATGCTAGTATAAAATACTTTAGCTATTTAAAATACTAAAGGTTGAAACGCTCTAAATTTGATATCTTTAAAACTTGTCGAGCAAATTGTCGCTTCCATATGCAATTTATATTGTATTCTAATCTCTTTGGGAAACAACAACGTGTTATTAAATAAACTAACAAAATTAATGTTAACGTTAAAATAGATATAGAATCTGTTTCTAGTACGAATATTACAAAAAGGACTTTATCAATACATAGAATAAAACGGGAAAACAAACAACTGAAAATAAAAATATCTACATATGGATTTTGGCAGGCGTAATGTAAGTTTTTGCCAATTCGTCGATTTAAGTTTTTAAGATTTATTTTGTTTTACTTGTTTGACCTGGCTACGCTTGCATAGTATAGTTGGGAAAATGTCTTATTCTGAATTAAACACTATATTACTTTAAAGTTTCATCAACATCTGTTGCGTAGTTATTCCATGAAAAAGCCACCTATCTATTCTCCTAATATTATTTTCTATTCCATAACTTTTAATGTTTATTTAGTATATACATATTTAAAGTTAATCTAGTAATAGTTAATATATATAGAACTAGGGTATATCTGAACTTATAAAAATAAAATAAATGAAAGTAATGCATTACTTTTTTTTTATTAAAGAAATACTTATTAATAAAAAAATTGAAAAGAACATGTCGGTCGTTAATAGCTGGTACAAGTTACTCCTATTTATGAACCTTTCTTATCATAAAATTGGAATGATGTAACATGTCGTGCTAAGTTAAAAAATAAAGAAGAAATGGAAGAAGAGCAAAATATGTTAATAATCATTATTACGTATTATCATTGCTGTTTTATTACTTGCAGGCGTTATATTTTTATAGATAAACCTTTAAGACAGGCGGTACTGAATATAAAACAACTGCCTAACACACATCACAGCTGCAAAAAGGCTGCTGAAAATAGGTAGTGTATCAATGTGTCTATTATAATTGCTGTGTTATAAATATTTTCTTTCTTAAACATCGCTCTTATGATAATAAAAGTAAGATATAGAGAGGATATTATACCAAAATCGGCGTTATCCATTAACCTGCACAAGGCAAGCATTTTTTTTTTAAATCACGGCTTATTACATATATTAAACATATAAACAAAGTAGCGATAGTGGATCACAAGACAAAGAGATTTATATTATTTAGACAATACAATTAAAACATAATTAACAGTATTACTACTAGTAGTAGTACTAAAGTATCTACACACATCGTATCCCACACCAGAGACCTGCCAAATTTCCATGGGCCAACAGTCATTCCATCGGTTCTAAGATTGCGGGTACACCAGCAATGACAAGAGCCCTTCGGTTGATGTCGTTGAGAGCATATATATATATAATATGCATATACATATTTACAAAAAAAAAAAGTATAATATGTATCAACCATCTAGTTTCCGTAACACAAGCCTCGTAGCTTACCACGGAAATTAGATGGCGCTGTGTGACCTGTCTGGAAATATTTATTATTATTTATTATATATAGCTTTAAAATCTTGTTTTTAATTTTACAATTACTCTAGCCAATGTAAACAAGTGAATATTTAGTACCCATATGGCAAAATTTTGCTATTAGACCTAAAGTCTAGTAGAAATGCGGTCGTTGCGGCGGATATGTGGCGTCACTTTGGCGGACCGCATACGTAACGTCGAAATACGGAAAAGGGTTGGTATGAAGGAAAGCATAGGGACAAAAATAAGGAAAAGCATGCTACGATGGTTCGGGCATGTTGAAAGGATGAGCGATGAAAGATTGACGAACCAGATATATAATGCGAAAGTTGTGGGTAAAAGAGGCCCTGGCAGACCGAGACTCACATATCACGATCAAATAAATAAAACACTGACTGAAGGTGCATTAAAAAGTCTTCGTAACCAAAGGGCATGTATGAAGAGGTTAATGAATGTCGACGAAGCGAAAGAGGTATGTCGTGATCGTGTCAAATGGCGCTCAATTGTCTCTGCCTACCCCGCAAGGGATCTGGCGTGAAGATATGTATGTATGTATGTATGTCTTGTATACTTATTATATTTTGTCTGCAGCTTATTTAGATAAATATAATTATTATACTTAAACAATAGTATAGGTACCTATATTATCACACACAGTATTTATGTTACCGGCAATCTGTATAATCCGGTATTCTAAATAATGCTTTGGCATATTTATAGCATACCCAAAAATATTTAGGTAATGTATGAAATATTATTTATACTTAGCGTAGGTACTAGGTAGGTAGGTATTACAATACCGAATGCTCAGTCGATAATCTGTGTAAAAGGCGAGAACGGGGAAAGGAAGACGTGCGAGTACCTATTACCTGTAGCTCCATCACGATATGCGGGACATTAAAACAAAACAAAAGAATTTAAGCAAAGGAAGTTAATATATTATGGAAAATGAAGTTAACAGAGCAAGAGAATCTACAATTTTATAAGGGAGGTTCGTAAGCCAAAACTTAGCCCTATCACCCTTTATGCATCCGTTGACCGTATTTAGGAGTACCTTCCCTCGGAGAGCCTGAAGACGGGCATGAACAAACTCCGTAATCGAATCAAATAAATAAAAAAAGTAGTTAGATTTTTCTGAAATTCCTCTTTCACTACAAATTCAAAATCGTTTATTTGCTTTAAATGTGGTACAGTACATACAGTAATATGGTTAGTAAGTTGGCTCTGCACATTTAGCCATTGTTGTGGCATGCAAAAAATTATTTTATTTAAAATATATTCTTATCTAGTAAGTCTAGTCAACATTATATAATTAAATTTAGGTCAATACATTTTAATAATAACAGACAAAAAAAATTTAAAAAAAAAATTCTTTTTGAAACGAAATTCAAAAGATTTTCTCTTTCACATCTAATTTGTTAAAAACATAACTACGTAAAGCTGAGTTATAATAAAACTTAAACATATAGTAGTGTATAATAATAATAATAAAATATAGTACAAATAATAAGAATATGTATTAATTTAATAGTAAAAGATCATACTGGGCAATATTCAATATTAAATATTTACAATGAAGTATACTTGTACTTAAGTTAGTTGAAGGATAGTCAGTGTGACGTTTTGGTGTAGTAGTCCACACACAATACGTAGGTTTTCATATACCGATAAGCAACACAATTTCTGTGTATATCGTATATCCTGTTATTAATCCCGTTATTAGACTTTGTTTTAATTTAAGTAGTTTGTATTTTGTACAGCTTTCGTTATCTTAAAGTTTCTGCATAATTGTAAATTATGTAGTTTATTCATAATTTTAACAGTATATGTTCTATTTGATCCTTATATATTACGTTTAGAGGCTGGGTACTGCTTGCGTATTTTAAAACGTTTACCACGTGGGCATTATTTATATAAATTGTCATAAAAGTACTTGCTCGTACATAACATTGATAATAATAATAATAATAATAGTTTATTGACACAAAATAAAATATACATATTGAACAAAAAGTAAAAATTACATTGTTGTACATGTTTAATTTAATAGAGGACTTCTGTCCCCTATACTAAGGTTGCCCTGGTCTTATAGGGGACAGCTAATTGGCACTATATAATAAAAGCGGTCTTGTAGCAGAGTCGTTCAATATCTGATACAAGTCTAATTTCACCTTATGTCATACTCAACTTTTTTAAAAAGTTGAGGGCAAGGCGGAATTGACAAATCGTGCGGTCTACACAACTAACTTATATATATTATTTAAGAACTATTTATTTAGGCACACAGGATTATTTAACGATAATAGTATAAGTCAAGGCTTACTTGAGATATTTAAAAAGTTAGTGTTATTGGGCACTCACTCTGCTGTGTAGCGTTGCTCCATTTACTATTAAAAATAAACATAGTAACGCCTAATAACTTGCTGCGAACCCTCATGTTTCTTGATCGTATTATGGCTAGTGTATATTTTCAGGCGTTTTAGACAATCCCAATCTTCTAGCGTTCCTGTGGAACAAAGTCGTGGTGCTGGGGTACATTACTCATTCCATATTCAATCTAGGCTTTGTTACAATTAGATTAATGTGCGGAGGCGGGGGAAAAACTGTCAAAGTGGACAGATGCTTGGATGGCGAGCTAAAGAAAGCATCGAAGAAATTATTATTATTATTACTGAAGGTTTAAACTACAAGTTATTCCACGTGCTTAGTGTCTAATCCTTGGAATTCATCGAAGTTATCGCTGGATGACGAAGAGGAGAAAAACTGGTAAAAATAAGAGCCGCGTGTTCGTAACCATCATCCTCTGACTAATTTGGCGAGATCCTTTTGTTGGGTGTGCACTACAATTTGCATATGGGCATTAACAAACTATCAACGACTTCGGAGCCAGTCCCGCAGCGAGAAGAACAAAGGTACCCGACGAGTAGAACGCCTGGAAAGACCTGGAACAATACGTACTTGCAACCTATGGTTGCCATTTTACAATTCAGTTGGCCAACTAATTAAGCTCGTTTTTTTGAATTAGGATTAGATTTATAATTATTAAGTTTTACTTAGAATATTTTAATTTATTTATGTTGGTAGTTTTTTTTACACCTTTTTTGTTTGCTTCTTCAAATTATAAACCTGGTACAATATCTATTTTGTTTCATTAATCCATAATAAATAATCTAGGAGGACCCTTTTTAAAGCAATGGTCTAGGCCTTACCGTCTGAGTATCCAACATTTTTTATACTTCATGAACTTACTAGCTCTAATATAAAAGGTCTTTTTTAAATACGACAGCTGCTAGTAACAATCAAATCAACTACAAAAAACAATAATAGAATTCTATTAAGGTTAGTATGTTAGTAAGTTAGTATTTTAGTTAGAATTATATGTATATATAATTAAATATTTAGATAAGTTATTTTTATAAATACCAACCATCTATTTACTTTACACATTTCGGTTTGCCCTTTACAATCCCTGGGCTGTGTATACATTTTTTTTTTTTTTTTTAAGAAAAATATCAGCCTTTATTATTATACATATTAACAGTTTAGTATTAGTAGAACATAGGCCAAGAAGATTTTATATTATTTACATATATACAGTTAAAATAATTAATTATGTAATAATCTTGGAAAAGTATGTAATGGACAGTAATATTCGTAATATTTCATACATTGGCTGGACGCAATTAATAATTGAAAAGAATACCTGAATTACTTATACAGGTTACCAATAACATTCACATACATAATTACATTACAATACATACCTATATCTGCTTATATTTTGTCAGAAAAATACGTTTAATGTTCCCAAGACGACGCATGTGCATGCAATATATTTCGGAAAATCTAGTAAAATATAGTAGAGTAATAGAATAGTCACATTTTTGACAGATCACAACTGTCATATAAATAATTTTCCATATTAAATGTACTTTAGTACTAAGTAATACATGATTTATTTATTGTTAATAAAAAAAAAACAATATTATAATATTTACATAAATTAATTATTCAAAAGAATAAAATTATAACATGATAATAATAATATTATGCTTACAACATGACTTTGATCATAATAATAAAAGTAAGAAGACGTTCATAGGGTTAATTATTTTAATTGTCGTTTAAAATGGAATTTTCTTATTACGCATGTAGGTAGTTAGAACTGGAAAGTTAAATGCCTAAATATTTCCGATAACTAATTATAATCAATTAAAAATAGACCATTAACAATGGATGACATTAAATAATTGAATTATTGTTGGAAAATGGGCGTCACTATAGGCTCGACGCATGCGCAACTGCAGATTATTTAGCTCATAATAGATGTTTTGCGCGTACGTCGATCATTCGCGTTTGAAGCTCGGTTGCGGTTACCAGTGCCGTTGCGTGTTTAAAAAACATACCAGAACATTCGGCGCATGCTGCTCGGTGCTGTGTCGTATTTGAAGGTTATTTATTGTAAGTTAATTTCAAATTTATTATTTTATTCTTAAGTATATTGCTAACAAATACTAGCTACGAAAATAATGCAAATTATATAGACATCAGTTTAAATACGGCAATACTGGCATACTGGCTGGGCACGTTTTTTATAATTATATTTTGCATTATGCTACGAGTAGATATATCAATGATAATTAAACAAAATTTATTTATTTGGAAAGAACAGTTAACAGATGCATGAATAAAATACTGGTAACGATTTTGGCGGCCATCTTTATTTTGAGGTTATGAAGATATTGATATTGTAATAATAATAATTATTGCTTTGCGATGTATGCTACGAGTAGATATATCAATGATAATTAAACAAAATGTATTTATTTGGAAAGAACAGTTAACAGATGCATGAATAAAATACTGGTAAAACGATTTTGGCGGCCATCTTTATTTTGAGGTTATGAAGATATTGATATTGTAATAATAATAATTATTGCTTTGCGATGTATACTACGAGTAGATATATCAATGATAATTAAACAAAATTTATTTATTTGGAAAGAACAGTTAACAGATGCATGAATAAAATACTGGTAACCATTTTGGCGGCCATCTTTATTTTGAGGTTATGAAGATATTGATATTGTAATAATAATAATTATTGCTTTGCGATGTATGCTACGAGTAGATATATCAATGATAATTAAACAAAATGTATTTATTTGGAAAGAACAGTTAACAGATGCATGAATAAAATACTGGTAAAACGATTTTGGCGGCCATCTTTATTTTGAGGTTATGAAGATATTGATATTGTAATAATAATAATTATTGCTTTGCGATGTATACTACGAGTAGATATATCAATGATAATTAAACAAAATTTATTTATTTGGAAAGAACAGTTAACAGATGCATGAATAAAATACTGGTAACCATTTTGGCGGCCATCTTTATTTTGAGGTTATGAAGATATTGATATTGTAATAATAATAATTATTGGTTTCCGTTGTTCCTTAAAGCTTATTACAAACAATTATTACAATGGCTATAATAAAATATGCAAATAATTGCATGACGGGCGGTGCAATTATTAAACAAGAGCAATTAAGTTACAAAACAAAGAGGATAATAATCTTTCACTGTTAAGCTTTCAACACCAACTTTTCAAGAACTAATTATACTATACAATGTGTATTAAATTTTCCACAACTCATATATTTAGTTAACACGGCCTTCTTACAACTAGGATCTTATATTAAGTAGTTACAATTTACTTACTATACATAATTAAATCTGGGATTATAAACCATATTTGTTTTTTATTGCTAGTATGTACCTAACTTATTATTTTAGTACTGACAATATTCAAACTGTTATAATTATAATATACAAAAAAAAATACTATAATATAAGGCTAATCAGTATATTATCTTAAGATGCTGTTTTAAACTAACTGTTGTCATTGGTGCTGGTAGTGAGATTACCAATACGGATGATGTATTAGTTCATTTTTAATAGGTATAAGCCTAGCAGTTGTAATTTATGTTAAAACCTAGGTATATTTTCTTAGTGTACTTAACCAACTACTTAATGCTGAGCAAAAGGTATTACCAAGGCTTGGTTTTGCAATACTTTTCTGAATAGTGCCGTTATAGCAAAATAAATCAAAATACTAGTAAAATAAAGAATATAAGTGTGTTTGAGGTTATTTTAATTATTATTTTTAATAAGGTTGAATGGTTAATTTTGTCCAGTGGTATAAATTCAGCTGGACTCGAAATTTATCCTACAGGACACAACACTTTTAGTGTGTGCTGTTGTTGGCCTCCAATAAACACTATTAAACAAAATTATAACTTTGTGGCATTTGGGGTAGAAACAATGGAGGTATATTCTCTTGATGCCTACAAATTCATAAAAGAGCTGGGTAAACGAATTTTTCAAGAGTTTGGCGATATCAAATGCCATAACTACCTAAAACAGAATTTTTCCATTATAATTCAAATTGAGGAAATGCGGTGAGCGTTTTAGGTACCCCTTAGTAAGCCCTTAGTTTATTTTGTAGAATAGTATTAATTTCATAGATATTTTTATTTTAGTTTTATTTATAATTACATTTTTATTCTATTTTATTTTAATATTTTTGTATCTACTTCGGATAAACACTTATGTTATGATATTTTTATCTACCTATACATATTTCAAATAAAGTGGTTGAGCTCTGTAGCAAAAACTAGAACAGTTAAACTTAACATAACAAAGTTTTGTAATTTGAAAATACATGTTTTATTAACAATCACACACCTACCAAGTATGACATAATAAATAACACATTAGATCTTCAATACATTCAATAATGCAATAATGCTAAGTTTGGCAAACATCACCTTTTCTATGTAAGTACTTTGGTAATTAAGGTTCATTTGACCGTGGTGTTTATAATGGTTCTTCCAAAAATAAATTGTGTAACATTATTTAACAAAAGTATACCCTATAACATGTTACGTTATCAGCAATTTTTAGCTAACATTAAATGTAATGTGTTATTCAAATATAAAAAGTGGGTAAAATTCAATACCCATCCATACTAATATTATATTAATACCAATAAATAAATATATTATAAATCTAAAAGAAGCTTTGTGTGTTTGTCACTCTATGTATGTTTATTCGCTTTTACGCTAATATTACTGAACCGATTTAGATGAAATTTGGCAGAAATGTTCCTTGGATTCCTTAAACGGACATAGGCTTGACGACATGTGACCCCGCGGCCATATAACTATCTGTTTATTTTGCCTTTACGTTAATAAAATTTGGCATGTTTTTTGGGACTTAGGGTTGGACATGACGTTAATATAAAATATGACATGTGAAACTACGGTCAACTGAAGCTTTGCTGACCATGAAATTAACGCCGGGTCAAACAGCAAATTTTGGTATAAATCTTATTGTTATTATGTTCTCATCTGTAACTTAAAAAAAATATTAAATTTAACTGAACATTTTTGTTATGTGATAAAAAAAAGCCTAAAATATAAAATTCAATCATGTATGTATGTAAGTACGTAATGTCAACGCTATGAAGCACTTATATTACTTTTCCATTTCATTTATTTATTTATTTATTTAAAACTTTATTGCACATAAATTACAAAGGCGTGACATAATGTCGCTTGACATTCTCTGCCTGTCAGACCTTCGGGACAACGAGAACATTTATGTGAGGTAGGTGCAATATATCAATTAAAATTAAATATATTAAAAATATACGTCTATAAACTAATAAAATTACATACGATAAATTTATCACCGTAGGGACCGTCTGGAACACTTGGAAGTCAATTTATAATAACCAGAAACAGCCCAAACTATCAATACAATTATGGAAGAGCCATATTGAATGCTAAATAATCAATTACAGAAAATAAAATTTAAATACTAATAATGTCAAACTATGTTCAAATAAAAATGTCAAGTACTACTATAATCTAATATAAATATATATATATATATATTGTATACAACACCAAAATATGTCAAATAACTAATATTATTAAACATAGAAATCTGCCACAAGGGCATCGACTGACAATTGCATTTAAATAAACATAAAATATTACGGAAACATATAGTCATAATGACATCTACATTTTTTAATAAATAGTTTTTATTATTATATATAATCTATTATCCAATCTAATAATTACTATAACATATCATAATAATACTAATCTAAACGATTGGTGTGGTGTCTTATTTAAATACTACTTAACAACTGGCATTAAATGATATAAATAATAACATGATTTATATTATTTTTTTTAAGTTGTAAACCTTCTTTTGGTTTCTCATTTATTATATTCATTACTATGATCAATATGTTATTTAATTTATGTCTAGATCTGTAACCTATCGATTTTGATGCAGTTATTATGTTAAAAAAATATAAAATTCACTTTGACTGTTTCACTCTCCAAAAAAATGTACATAGTTTTAATACAGAAATTTCACTAACATAGTCATTTAGATGTAATTGTTTTACTTATATGGTTTATTCAACCGAATACTTATTTATTTATAATGAAGTAATATACAAAAAGTATAAAAGAATTACAATATAAATTAAAACTACTTAAAATAAAAAAAAACGAATACTAAAAGTGGATACGAAGTATCAAGTACAAAAAATCTTTACTTATTTAATAATTTGACTAAAAATTCAAAAATATCTATCTGCATTATGTAATACAATGTGTTTTTGGCAAAATGATAAAAATAAAAATGGAATATTATTTATTTTTTGTTCAGTGTTATCATTATAAATTCTTAACTATCGCAAGTAGCCCTAATAATGTTTGTAATAACACTAAAATTGTCAGCAAACAGAAGCTTGCTCAACTGTGTCCGTGTACCCAATATCTTCTGAAGCATTTTTTATTATCATACCCAAGTGTTTGACATTGTTTGTTTTGTTTTTATTTATCGATTTATATGCAATTCAGTTTTTAAATTAGTCGTAAATTTCGTCATTATAATAGACACCCAGTTAGGTATGTACTGTCGACAAAACAAATTGTTCAGTATAGCTTCTTACAACATTAAAATAAGATCTAATTTCGGACTGAGGAGTTTTTTGCCCGACTGTATACCTACCGATACTTCTGTGTGTAAGACCGGGCCTTCAATATAATTTGTTGCTACCACAACTACCTAATGGTAAGTACGTAAACAAGCAAAAATCAGTTTTAGGTACAGTATTTCACAACTTTCTAAACTTTATATAACTTACTCATTTCTCGGAGTCTTTAATATTAAGGAACAGTTAATCATTAGTAGCTTTTTGGGATCAGATTTATAATTACCATCCAAATTAACCTTCTTAAGCTGGCATAGTGGGAGACACTTATGTCAGTCATTAGGGAGATCAGTAGTTTTATTCTTGTAACTAGAGTCTTGTTTAAAATCCGATGCGCGCGGTTTGGTCACATGTACTACTAAAAAAAGTATTAGTTTTTTAAAGTAATTCAAGTCATGTGTACTAGTTAAAAGTTAAGTCACAATTTTATATCACGTACGTGTTGTCATGGTCATCGCTAAGTGCTACTTCCTTGCAGATTGTTTACTCTAGGTTGTGGGAATCCGAGCGAAAATTGTTTAATTATAAGCTTATCTTATTTTCAAAAACAAAACTTAATAAAAAATCTGGTTTTTATTATACTTTTAATTTCTTTATGAAGTCATACAAATGATTAATGCTTTGACATTATCTGTTTCGGGAACTAATAATATTATTAAGTTAAAAGTTAGTTTTTGCTCTTAAACTTTAAAATTAACTTTATTATGATTAGTAGATATAATATTACCAAATTCTTTTAAAAAAGAAATTTTTGTAATGTTATACTCTAAAAATAGTTTTAATATACATATTTGTGTATTTATTAATAAATAATTATTTAAATTTAAAAGTTAATTAGTCCAGCTGCTGCAAACCCTATTAAATTTGAAGTAAGTTGTCAGTTAATTTAATTTGAAGATTACAACATTATCAGTTAATTATTATATCAATTCAAACAATTATTATGATTACTTATAAGATTTTAATGTTCAGGAACAATTTTAGACTCAACTTCAAGACGGCATTGGCAGATTCATACAATATTTGGTTGGGTAGGGATGCAGAATGGTGAAGAAAGGCCATAGTCGGTCGCAAGCCAAGACACCATTATTTTCCTATATTCCCCACAGACAATGGATCCAGCACCAGCATGATTAATTCATGCTAAAAAATGTGTCTTAGAGATTTTATAAAATATTAAGTACATAATGTCGGCCCCTAGAAGACAGGAATCCGAAACCTTCACTGCTGAAGATAGATAACCTATTCCTAGATAATAAGACCTTCCGTCGCACGCTCCAGATTTCAGTTTTTAGCTTTCAGTATTCCTAATGAAATAAATTGTATAAATTACTCTACGCTACATCCAGAATGCCAATTAAATACTTGGCGTTTTCCTTAACTGATCGATCGTGGGATAATATTACTATGCTGGGACAATCGATAGAATGTTGAAAATGTGTTTCTCAACCACCATTAACTAACACAACATAATAATGCGCTTAATGATACCTATTTTTATATAAAAGTGATAAATTACCCAACCATTATTTGCTAATGTTAGATGTTTAGAGCTTTTTAACTCTCGATCACTGAATTTGTAATAATAAAACTAAGTTATATTATATGCTTCGACCAACATAACAGATAGTGACGGACCTAAACAAACCAACTTATTTTATTAATTATAACCTACTAAATAGGTCAAATATATTTAAATAATAAAAATACTACCAGTTAAAATTGTAAACAATATATAAATAGGATATATGTATAAATAGAAAGTCATAATTAATAAAAAAATCCACAAAATACAGACAAATAAAAAAATCTTTAAAATCTCCACAAAAGAAAATTTGATCATTAAAATAATTACAAAGAACACTGGCTACATTCCCACCATTTTTCCCATTTTTTTTTGTAAAAATATTCATATATACATATGTACATACATACATCGTGTATGCATAAGTCTTTACGAAGTAAAACTAAAATAATTTTAATGATATTTAAAATTTAAAGAGTAAGAATTTGACTGCCAGTGCGTAATTTTATTTTTAAATTGTTTATAGAAGTTCGTCTTTAGACGTATGACAAGTTATATGGACATACAAATTATAAAATCAATTTTAAGCTTTAATTAATAACTCGTATTTTATAGATTGAATATTAATAAATAATTTAAAGAAGACTACCAAAATCTACTGCTATTAGTCAGCACTTAATATAAATATTTCAAATATTATAAATAATTAAAACTACTTAATAGTAAAAAATAATATAAATATAAACTAAACCTAATAAAAAATAAACTATAAGTAAAAAATGTCCTCCTAACAGTGATAGTCCCAAGAAGACTGGCAACATTTTCCCTCTGTATAGCTAAACTATTACGTTGGCAGAAATAATTGCCAGCTTTCCTGTCTCCAGCCTTTTCCGTAAGCCGTTTGGACAACTCCTTGGCCAGACGCTTGGCTGAGTGTCCGCATATAAATATAAAATAAAAATAAATCAAATATTTAAATCTTATTAGTAAGTCCTTACACAGTAAGAGCCTTGGTACTTAACATCAATTAAACTATATTAAAATCGAGTCAGATCACCTTTAGACTACAAACCTGTTTTTATAAATATTTTTCCAGAGATAAATAGGTTAATTTACATCTGCGTTTCCCTTGTTATTTAAATTCCATAAACAAGAAGAAATCATTTTTTTTTAATGTCATATCTCATTAATTAATATTATATTTATTAGTAGGTATAAATAATAATTATAATTAGTATGACGGTAGTCTGTCAGCTGTTAGTTGTAAGCAGGTAAAAGGCTTGGCCACAACCAATGTGTATTGTGAGACCACGGTTCATTAAGTGTATTACATACTAGCTGTGCTGTTTTGGTCTTAAAGTAATAGTAAACGTTGTATTTTTTTGCCATTGACTTGGTCTACAATTAGCTTTTAAGGAAATTGGCAAAAAGTCTATAGAAGTTAAAATGAACTTGCGTCTGGACCAAATTATCGACTAAAGAAAATAAATGTTCAAAGGATTATTACAAATAAGAAACCATTAATTGATTTGTTGTGAAATATAAAATATAGTAATTTAAAAAAAGTAAGGGTATATTTTTCATTTAAGAATAGCACTAACCCCATTGCATGGCAGGCTATCAAAAGACGACTAAGACTTAATGTCTATAAACCTAGCTTAACCATTCAAGTGGACCGGGGGGATATAAAAGCAAAATTCGTATATATATATATATTTAATATGATTTTTGAACAAACTTTACCACACAACTAACTTATGGTCGGACGGTATAACAATTAAAATGACCCATCCTATTAATATTATTTTTAAACCCCCATTGCAATAATGTTAAAAAAATATCCTCGCTTCATAATTCAGACTAATATTTATAGTACATTAATGGTAAAGACGAATCTACCTACAGCCCACTATCTGGCATTCGCCTTTACCGTTGTATGGGAATCGATCTCGCCCTTAGACGGGCTATAGTGTGCCCAGTTCTCAATGCAATCATTTATAAGAATCAATTACATCATATTGAAGCAAGTTACGATACGCTGTATACATTGTTGTAATATTCTCGATACTTTATTCGTGTCGTTTGATTACTATTAGCGTACGTGTATTAATAAAAACCTTAACAGAGGTAGCAGTTAGCACTTTGAGTTAGTACCTAGGTATGTATTTATTTTAATATCATTACCACTGGCATGCAAAGTTCTTTAATTATTATTTTAGGGTATAAAGCTGCCACCTGCGATATCTAAGAAAATTACCGATGCTTATTTTTATTAGCGATATTTTCCAACAGCACATTATGTCATTATAATATAATACTATGAGGTTACTTTATTCGCACTAAACTACTTCATGTTATAAGAATAGGGAAACCCACTAACTGGGTGATCTGAACAGATCTTTAGCGTGCGACATCAGTGTTTTGTCATGGCGTGTATTCCATACTTAAATTATGTAATTAAAGTGGTATCATTTTATAAGTATTTAGAGACGCGAGGGAACGGCCAATGTCAGATCTATCGGTCATTAATGTTAAAAATGTGTTCACTGTTCATCGTCATCATAGCCCCTATAACACAGAGTCCTAGACCTCCACTGTTGGGGATGGACGTTCCAGAAATTTTAATGTTCTCAAGGATCGACATCGCAAATTTTTACTACCGACTCCACCTCCTTCAATAGCGACCTTCTTCATAGCATCTCATTCTCATCACATCAACCTAGTGTGCGTGTACACGTGCTTTACAAGTATTTAAATACACCGCAATAAATACTTAATTATGCTTAAAGTTAGTCAGCTGGAATTTATCTTATGTTTACAACATGACGTAGGGTACAAGTTCTTGAATGGTATACGTCAGGTGTTCTTGACCATGGCATTCGTGTTATTATGTGTACAATCATCACACATAACGCAGGACCAACCTATATGTCATGTTGAATTCTTCATTAAATGATCTCTAAATAAATAAAATAACGTATATACTTTTATCTTTTTTGCTTTACGTCAGGTTGGCTTGTCACTTTGTTAGTTGATTAGATCGAAATACAATTAATTTTTAACCATATTTTTTATTCTTTGAGAATCTAAGGGCTTAAACACAATCTTTTTTGTCCTTTGAGAAATTTATTTATTTATTTATTAGATGCTCATAACAAGATGCAGTCATACCAAAATATAAACAGATACAACTAACTAAGACCTGGACTTCATCTCAAAAATTTGAGCATACTGCAAGTAATTGTCAGTAGCTAATTAATGTCAAAAATCAAAATAATATAAAGGTCAAAATCAAATTAAATGAATAATAATATTTGAAAATGGAGGGTTACACGATTTTTTTATTTCAACATCATAGTATCGTTTGTCATATTTCTTGCCATTTTATACTTAAAAATAATAATGTATAAGTTAATAATAAACAGCCAGTAAAAGGTTAGCATAGTATCCATTTTGGCAGCCTTTTAACAGCCGGGCTCGTTGCCACACAATGTTTTTTTCTAATTACATAATGTTCGATTTTGTCCCTAATTATAGCTAAGCTTATGACAACACGAAGTGTAAAATAAAAAAAACGTAATAACTTACATTTCACAATAACGTTAAACTGTAATGGAATGCCTACCAAAAGACCACGGTTTTTTGTTTGTTTTTTTCCAATGTGAGACACCATTCACATGAAATTGATTTCTATTGTTGTAACTTTACTTTAATGTGAAATTATTTCGCCATAGCTCAAGACCTGCGCAATAAATTTGACTGTTCGGTTTACTACTAGCTATTTTGCCCGGTTTTGCCCGTGCTCAAATAGATCCTGCTCAGATTCATGTTACTCGTATATCTTAGTATATCTATAGTATGAGTTATTTATGTATTAGTATGTAAAATGTATGTAGATATTGGTATGTATATATTTATATTATAATTATATTGATTGCCTCCGTGGTCGCTAGAAGAAGTCCGTGGGTTTAGACTCGGAGGTACCGGGTTCGATTCCTGGTCGGGACACAAAAATATTTATTAATAAAATAAATACATTTAATTAATATACTATTTAATTAAATTAATATACTATTTAATTAAATTAATATAATATTAATTTATTTGGGATATTTCTCTAGTTTGGTACGCTGGAGACATCGACGAGCTTGCCACTTGTCATGGTTGGCCTATAGTAAAGTTGGCTAAATGTGAATCCGCTTATTTATAAGCTTGGTTTCTGACCACCCCGAAAGGGAAACGGACGTGATGATACCTAACTATAATTATATTTCTGTTTTATTTAATTTCACCTAATTTTTAATTGCACCTACCACCTATCCTGTCTAAATGTCCTAAAGGTTTGGCTGTCAGAGAATGCCTAGCGGCATTAAGTCCGCCTTTGTACATAGTGCAATAAAGTTTTAAAATAAATAAGACACATCTAAGAGCGACCTCCACCGATCGGTTATCCGAATGAAATCCACTTTTATATAGGTAATAAAATGAGCTAATAAAAGCAACGGTGATGGGTTGCCTAAGGAATTAAGTTCAAAGCTCTTTTTTATTTAGATGAAATAAAAACATCCTGTATTATTACACTATAGTTGATAATGTCGTTTATAAGGATAAAGTTATGAGATCTGATACGTAAAAATTAAGGAATCATTTTTTTGTAAAAAAATACAAGTCAGATTTCCAGCAGGAACTTTTTTTTCAATACAGTATTATTTATGTAGGTCCTTATTTACCGTGCCTCGGAGAGCACGTTAAGCCGTTGGTCCCGGTTCCATTAATACTAATTTGTGATCTCGTTAAAAAAATGACATTAAAAACTTATATCAGACCCTCGTCAACCCGTCTTAGCGAGTGTAGGCCAAATTTACCAGAAATTTCTTAAAGGCCCATGTCCAACAGTGGAAGTCTTTCAGCATTTTTTCGAAATTCCTCTGAGCCTTGGACATATTTCGTTAGACAACCCTTCACCGCCGCTTTTGTTAGTGTATTTTATTATAAAAAAAGTGTATTTCATTCGAATAATCGATCGGTAAAGTACGCTTTTCTACTTTAAATAAAAGTAACTTTGTCAATTAAAAAAAAAAGGTTCCAGCTATTATTGACTAGTAATTAGGCTTCAGCTCCAACACATAAAATAGTATTAGTAGAAAAACTTACTTTCTATACGCATAGGTACACACAGTCGCGCATACACATACACACGCGCACACATATACACGCACAAACACACTTAATTTACAGTTCTTCAACCAATTAACTATTGCTTATTGGTATTTTTATTTATTTATTTTGCAGTAGCATGATTATGATTTGGTGTCTGTGGCTGAAGGGTAGGAATAAATACATATTACAGCACCTTTTTAATTTATTTTTTTCACCGTATATATTTTTTAATTATAAATTGTGAACCCATTCATGGTTTTCACGATTATAAAATTTAATAATAATGTATTTTATTGTGCTGCTTGTAATGCTGTTAGAGTTCCAAATAAATAAATATATAACATATAAAGTGTACAAAAGCATCTTAATATAGAGGTAGGAACTGTTATCAATTACCATTGTTTCTCGGCCTTCAAATATGTTCGCTACGATAATGACGCTGCACTAACGGGTCTAGCCATGCTCGACCCACTGCACCAAGAGTTGTAATATTTGTACAACTTACCTAATATTGGCTCAGTACCTAATTTATGTTGCGCAACCTAAAATGTCGAGGCTTCTAAAGTTCAAATGACAAATTGAAGTTCAATTCGTGTCATAGGCTGGTAGCAGGTATGAAGTATTAGCTGTTTGACCCAGCTTCGCCCGTATTATAGAGTAGTCGACAAAAAAACATTTGGTTGACTGTAGTGTCACAGGTCGTGCTAAGATAGTATCGTTATATATCATGTTTATCCATGGGTCCCAAGTAACATCTAGGTACACGCAATCTCATTGAAAATGCTCCATTAGTAGGACAAATACACTAGTCTAAAATACAGGCAGATAGCCGTGATGATACGTCCGTCCCGGGATTACAACAAGGATCATCTCTGTCAATTTTATCAATAGCGGTGGTATTATTTTCTAATATTAATAATAACTTTTTGATTATTATCAGGCAACTAATGGCCAATAGATACCTTACAACTAACAAACATATAACAATAACTAATGTTGCCTGTAGGACTGTATAAATCTGGTTTTTCTGTAATGAAGCACAATTTCCTTCGTATTCGTTTATCGCCTGAATTGTGTCTTATTATATCAAAAACATCTGTCAAACTAGACATTGCTACTATTTTTAATTGTATATAAATCGGCCTGTCGGGAACAACTATATTTAATAATATTAACTAATCTAAAGCTTTCGTATCTTTATCTTCATGTGATTAAAATGTACCCATCAGGTACTGTGACCACCTTCGTAGGAGTACGAGAAGCTTCAGTTGAAAGCGCCGGCGTACCTGCTGAGGATAGTGGAGAGGGAATAGGTTCTGTGGTCCAGGGTTCCCCTGGAACATCATTAGCGCTGCGTGAAGTAAATCCACGAATGTATTTTCGGTACATAATGGCCGCTCGGGGCCAGAATTTATTGTTCAGAAATATTTTGAGGTGCTCTGACCGCAAACGCATCCGAAAAGTCTATACTTTACTTATACCCGTGAAGGGGAGACAAAAATAGATACACAATAATACACATACACACACTAATATTTTTAAATTAATTATTAGTATGTACCTACCTACTTACTGCGTAACGAGGAAATATTTTCGGATTAGACTGGTCCAGGCCAAGGTCTTAGAAAATATATTATATGCGCCATAAACACGATGATGTCATTCAAACATATTGGCAAATTCTATACAATAAACAAGAGAACAATCTGTAATGACAAGCCGGCATAGTGCTAGAGACTGGTGTCATTCTGAACGGCTAAACCATAAAGCACAGTATGTTTTTTCCAAGAAACTCCATTGAGAAATTTTCGCTATTCTTTGTAGTTTAGGATTTGAAAGCCTTACTTGATTAATTCATTCTGTATAAGGTATAACAAATATATGATAATATACATTGAAAATAAATTAAAAGCTACTTTAATAAAAATAATATTAAACTATAAATAAAACATATCCTTTAAGACCATCCCATCGGAGATAGTTCCAATGAGACTGGACTGGTACGTTATATAGTATATATATAAGGCAAGTAAGTTTGGATTATCTGCCGGTATTTATCGAACGACTGCCTTCACTTGACCTCTCAGACTTACGGCCAATTGTAGGAAGGCTGATTTATCTTTTGACATGGTTTACGTATGCCTATTAGACACGTCATTGGCTGAAATAACCGAAGTGACAAGTTAACTACCAACCACGTGACGTATATTAAAATATTGATCATAGATTATTTTAACGATCCTTTCTGCAACTGGCCGTTAGACTCAGATATAGGTGTTTTGGAACTCCTCACGAGTGTCATAGTAAGCCATGCAACCATGTGAGTTGTATTATTGATAATATAGTTATTTTATAAACAAAAAAGGTTATTTCAATACGTTTCTCTTTTTGTAGTTGCAAACATTTATTTTTACTTAATACATAAATAAATAAAAACTAGATACACGCTACTTGTGTGAACCAAAAGGCAAATTGTTACCATTTTGTTAGGAATTATGTTTAAAATGGTGGCACTGGCGCGGATGGTTACGAGTACAAGGGTGGTATTTGCCATTCACATGGAGACTTTATGAAAAATTAAATCATATATTCATAAAACCACCTGTTATATTATGTTTTAGTTAAGATTTTTTTTAGTAATGCAGTAAAATAACAAATATTTTTATTTCAGAAATAATGATGGAGAACGACATGAGTGTAGCCTCTTACTATGCGTATAAGAACGTCTTTATAACCGGCGCGACTGGGTTTTTGGGAAAAGTTTTGGTGGAGAAACTGTTACGCAGCTGTCCAGATATAGGCGATATATATATCCTGATCAGGGAAAAATGGGAGAATACCCCGCAACAAAGACTACAAGAATTCCTAAACAACCGGGTAAGCACTACACTCGAGGGCAATGAAAACAGAACAATAAATCATTTTTTATAGTTAATTGAAATGTCTATTTCTGTATCTATATTTCGGTAATAAACCCACAGAAGAATAACCCCGCATCCGTACGTAGGGACACGATATTGAATTAAAATTATCATTTATATACATAATTTGATATTTTTAGGAAATAAAAATAGCGTGTTATTAGATATATTTTCTCTTTCATATATGTAGTATATAATTTTAGAGAAAGAGAAAAGCAAAATAATAACTATTTTGCACTATTTTACTCATACAAATCTATTATTTAAGATATTTTTATTTAAGACAAATTTCTAAGCTTTCCTGCGGGTGCCGGCTCCATCGTGTCTGGGAAAGAGAGATGAGAACAGTCTTGGGCTTGCGACCAACAATATAATAGGTTGGTTTACAAAAAAGGCCTCCTTTTAAAAATAATTTTTATATATATTATTTTTATATATTTAAATAGTCCGTATTTTTATTCCTAGATAGACTACATTTTTTTTTAATCTTTAAATTTGTTGGTGTGTGCGAACGAGAGGGATGCAAAGTGTTAAAATGAAAAATCGTTTGTAACAACTAAAATATGTTTTTTTAGGTTTTCGATAAGATTCGATATAAAAAGCATGGGGTCCTGTCAAAGGTCAAGTTATTAACTGGTGACATTTTATTGCCGCTGCTTGGATTATCCATTAAGGACCAAAGTATTCTACGAAAGGAATGCAACATCATTTTTCATTGTGCGGCATGTGTAAGGTAAGAACTTTTTTTTATATTATGTGAAAAATTGCTACTTAGGAAAGATTCAGTTACCGGTCATTAATCAACCCAGTCTAATTAAAATTAATTCTAGTCTCAGGATTAGAGTTCCTTTAAAAGAGTTATGTAAACATCTTTTGTGAACAAATAAATGTTTTGTATTTGTATAATTTATCTGCCGCCTTCAAGCTATAAATAAATAAATAAATATTTCCAGACAGGTCACACAGCGCCATCTACGAGTAGTTTCCGTGGTAAGCTACAGGCTTGTGTTACGGAAACTAGATGGTTGATAAACTACATATTATACTTTTTTCTTTTGTAAATATATACATATAAACACCCAGACCGAGACAAATTATACAATGTACAACTTGCCCCCGGTGGGTATCGAACCCACGACCTCCCGAGTTCACGGCAACGTTTGTTACCACTAGATCACGGAGGCGGTAATAGTGACGTTATATACGAAAATCATAGTTCAGAGCAAGGCGGGATTTAAAGAAAAGTTGAACCTGTTTGAAAATAAAATAACTTATTATTATTTATCATCATTAAATAGATCTTTAAGAATTACCTTCATGCCGTAGGCCGTGTTCGACTTGACGCTGTAAGCGCTTTTTTCTACTTAATTTTACTTTGACATGCGTTTTAGTAGCTTTTCCAAACGCTTTGAGTTTTTAATGGCGTCGTATAACTTAAAGAAAACTCAGGTTTCATAGCGAATGACGACACCGATATTACTGCGAATGTTTTATTTTTTGGGTAGAACAATCAATTTACTATCGTCGTGCTTTATTTTGTTTCTAACTGTACATACTCGTATATGTTATATCGGTTATATTAATCATTATTTTGTTACAGTTACTGTACAAAGAGACAGATGAAATACCGTTTGCATAAAATATAACAATAATAAAGTAAAAAAAGTAAAGTATCATCACGACCGTTTCCCTTTCGTGGTGGTCAGAAACCGCGCTTATAAATAAGCGGATTCACATTTAGCCAACTTTACTATAGGCCAATCATGACAAGTGGCAAGCTCGTCGATGTCTCTAGCGTACCAAACTCGAGAAATATCACAAATAAATTAAATAATATGTAAATAAATACATTTACATTAATAAATATTTTTGTGTCCCGACCAGGAATCGAACCCGTTACCTCCGAGTCTAATCCACGGACTTAACCACTAGACCACGGAGGCAGCTAAAACTAAATTATAAATTATTATGCAACTTTAGAATGACCTTGTCAGAAATAAATAAAGATATACATATATAAAATATAATTATAAATATAAAACTAATGAAAGCGGCTGTAAAGGGGACTTGATTGATTTGATAGAAAGGTTTTATTTTCTTTAGATTTGATCTTTCGATTGGCGATGCAGTCAAGATGAATACTTGCGGGACACAACAGATGCTGCGGCTGGCAAGACAAATGCATAAATTGAAGGTAAATATTGTTTGATACTTCTTATTTGCGACTTCCGCTGAACAGGTATACAATATCGAATAAAAAATATACTGCAGCCTAGTAAATTTAATTTTCATAAATCCGAGCGATTAAGCGTGGTTTCTGACCACCCTAAAAGGGATACGATCGTATAGATACTTTCTCTTCAATAGAGCAAGTAAGTTCTTTAATGACCTGAGCATAGATTGATGTTTGATATGATATGGTTGATATGTTTAATGACAGTAGCATATCCATTAGACGCTCGATGACAAATGAGCACTTCGGGTAGGGAAGTGTATTCAGTCTATTCGTATACACTCTATACTATAGAGTCTAGCTGTTTATTAATTTAACATATTTTGATTTATTAGTTTAATTTTATTTATTTTTTTTTTCTCTTTCCATATATGTATATACTGGTATTTAATTGTGTGTGTATAAGTGAATATAATAGTAATTAGCTTAATTGTGTTTAATCATTAATTTTATGTATCCATAGTAGCAATATGTTTGCCTAACATAAATAAATAATAGTGTATTTAACATTGGTACATGCCAGGGTTTGAATCGCTATCTTTTTTGTATTTTAAGCAGTGTTCTTACAACCGAGCAACCACCGCATGTATATAATTATTATTAATTATGATTATTACTATACCTATTATTATAATATATTTATTTTTAATGTAATATTTAGTTAGGTACTATTCTGTATTTATTACTTTTAACTAACAGAGATATTCGTTTGTTAATAGAATTGCACAGCGACATGTGGTCACCTATTTGATATGATGTTTGTGTGTGTCTCGAAGGTTGATGTTAGTGTTCAGGTTCTCATGTTGTGGCGCGTCCGGTGGTCATCCCTTCCTAAGAAGGTCATTGCAGTAGTGGCACGTGTGTCGGGTCCAGGTCCGTACCCTAAGTGCCTGGTTGAGCGGGGGGATGGCTGGCACATGCGTTATGTCCGTGATCGGGTGCTGCTGTGGGGGCCTGAGACCGAGGCCGAACACGTTCAATTTATTGTTCTTAAATTAGCAGAGGTTTTGCGTTTTGTCGGCTTTCGGATTGCACACGGGCAAGTAGCCTTATCCTAATTCTGACATACCTGGTAGAATACCACTGAACCAGGTATTGTAATCTCATAGGTGAATTTAAAAGATATTTATTTATTGGTATTGTGTAACTCTGTATTTGTTTCATTTGTAAATCTAATATACATAGCTGAGTTTTCCTTGCAGATTCCTTTCTCAGTCAGATTAAACATTAACAGGTCAGTGGAATTTGCTAAGTTGGTAGTCTTCTGCTAACAGCTTACTCTTTGGACCACTTCCCTGCTTAGCCTTCCACTGACAGGAGTAGAATCATTTATAATAATTTAAATAATGACGTGTCGCAAATGCCTGTAATAGGTTTACGTGAATAAAGCATAGACATAGGATCGTCGCGTCGTCGCTTATCTATATCTATGGAATAAAGATATTTTGACTTTGACTTATGATAATGACTTTTTTTATTTTATCAGGCTTTTGTGCACGTGTCGACGTCATACTGTCACTGCAAGATTAGCCATTTGAAAGAGCATGTTTATGCGCCGGAACACGACCCTGAGGACGTTATTTCAATTGTCAGGTGGATGAATTCGGATCTTCTCAATCACATAGAGCCCAAGTGAGTTACGTTAAAAACTTAATGTCGGCTGATGGTGAGATTATAATAAATTAATATTTAAAACATTAATTTTTCAGATTGATTGCATCGCAGCCCAATACCTACGCCTACACAAAATCGCTAACTGAGAAATTGGTGTATCAATATCGGGGGTATTTTCCAATGGCGATAGCTCGTCCATCTATAGGTAACTTATATTTAATATAATATATATATAATAAACTTGAAAATGGCGCGCGACATAATGACAAAAAACTGACAGCGCTCAGAGCGATCTACCTCGATATCGTGAGCAGTCTAAGCGCGAGGAGTAATGTCATTTGTGACGTCACATAGCTTTGGCAAAACAGTTTATACGCGTCTCGGAACACTTTACGCGTGCTTACGTTACTATTATCGTGTCTCGGTTATCATCTAACTGGGATATATTATCTGTCTGTTTAATTCGCTTTTACGCCTATATTATTAATGAAATTTGGTGGAAACTCCCCTCAAAATTTAGAATATAAGACGTAGAAAATCTATATATGACATGTGACCTCGTGGCCACCTGAAAGTCTCTTCGCAGACCACCAAAATTTTTCAATATAATAAAAATAATAATTTCGTTTATTTCAAACCACTAATTCATATTTAAATATATTATAACTTACAAATAAAGGTGCTTATATTTAACTATAACATATGTATACAGCGTATAGATATCCAGCAGCAGCAACCCACACAGCAGTACACTATGCGGCCAGTTCTAACTATTCTATTTGTTTCAGTGACAGCATCTTGGAAGGAGCCAATGCCTGGCTGGGTGGACAACCTTAACGGCCCAACTGGATTAATTGTTGGAGCAGGGAATGGTCAGTTAATCAAATGAAATGAAATGAAATATCGTTTATTTGCAATAAATACAGTAGTCACAAAAATTTAGTCAGGTATCTACTCACATATATTCTACGTGCAAGGCGTGCAAATCTTTACTTTACAACTACATTAACAAACAAAAAACAATATTAATTAACCTGTTTGTACTGAAGATAATCTTTTACACTATAAAATCTATGGTCCAGTAGCCATTTAGTCAGTTGTAATTAGAATTTAGGGCCCTGCATATATTTTATTTCGTTTGGAAGATTATTATATTTTATTTTTATATTATACACATATTAAATTCATTTTTACTTATAGTAGGGGGGCTGGTATAATAGATTTAAAAACTTGGCTCTTATTTGTCTGGCTATGACTTCACAACGCTTCCTAAAGTATTCTGGGTGAGAAAGTACGAAAAGACATACCCGTACATCTCTAATGTGCATACACGGATACATACTTAATACAGTTCCATACTTGCAGCTTAATCCTTATCGAGTATTCGAAAATTCACTTAATATGAAAGAAAATACGCTAACAAAAGGGGTGGTGATGGGTTGCCTAACGAATTATGCTCAAGGCTATACATGTTGAATATTTCAAGTTAAACTATAAATAAACACTATATATTTTTTTAAATTCTTGTTCTCGGCTCCGATATTTTACAAAAGGGTTTTATTTTCCTTAAGTTTGACATTTGTTATGTACATTTGTCATAGATTTACAACACAACCGTTCCCGTGCCTCGGAGAGCACGTTAAGCCGTCCCGATTCCACTAATGCCAACTTGTGGAATCGTTAATAAATTATCATAAATAATTGACATCATATCCTTGCCAAGCCGTCTGGCCAGCGTGGCGAGTGTAGGCCAAATTCTCCAGTTCTGGAAGGCCCATCTCCAGCAGTGGATGTCTAGGACGCGTTCTAGGGGCTGTAATGAAAAAAAATGAAAAAAAGTTTGACATTATTTCTCATAATTTGATCCTTATAAGCGAGACTATCAGCTAATTATAATAATACAAGATACTTCATTTAAATTTAGTCTTGAACACATTTCGTTAGGCAACCCACCACTGTTGCTTTTGTTCAATTGATGCGTAACTACGGAGCGTAGCGTCCGAAGAACTTGAACAGCTACTTACATGATTTTGTATATTTTAAATCCGATCGCAATTTCGAGGTAGTATGCATATTTTACATTTAGCCAGCTTTACATTAGACCCATCAACTTAAGTGGCAAGCTCGTAGATGTTTTTGTCCCTTAAATCTACGGTCATAGCCGCTAGACTACGAGGCAGTATATTAATATCAAATATTATTTTCAGGAGTTATTCGTTCCATGTTGTGTCGTGACTCCTACCTGGCTGACGTCATGCCTGTCGACTTTGTAGTCAATGGATTCATCCTTATTGCAAGAGAGATAGGTCTTAAAGGGTAAAACACATAACATATACCATTAAAGTACAAATTGCTAAGAAGTTATGTTAAGAACTGCAGTTATCTCGCGCAGCAAATCAGTTTTGCCGTGCAGCGGAGGAATGCTGCCAGTGTTCTTGGCACACTATCACATGAGCAAATAATTAAAATAGTTGAATATTTTTATTGATAATTTAGTTACAAAGAACATTGCTAGAAATTGCCCCATCAATTGCCCAGTAATTTCTCAGGTATCAAAAACCCTGTAATAATTATTTAATATGAAAAATATTTTTAAAAGTCGAAAAATTAGATATAATAAAAATTACTTCATTTTAGGTTAATACTCGTATTGGTTGTAAAACTGCATTAATATGATTTTTTGCTTCCTCCGGTACACTCAGGGAGTGTTTCGTATTGAATGAGCTTATCTATTTACATTAACATCTATGGTGACATCCCAGTAACCTTGTCTTTAAAATTGACTATAAACTTATACAAAGTGTGAGATACGAACGAAATCTAAAATCAATCATCAGTTAAAATTCTTGAGAATGATTTATTTAAAAAACATCACTTGTTCATTGTTTATTATAGTTAAATATCTGCTGGCCACCAGCTTCTTCAAGGCTTAAATGTGACAACATACTCTATACCTATATGCCTAAACGACGATATACATAATATCACTGGGCATTATATTTTTTAGTTTTTATTGCTTTAAATTGAAATTGGCATTGTCCTCTGTGTATTTTCTTTTCAAACAAACAATAAATATGTATTATTTTGATACAGTGCTAAGAAGCTTACTTACTACAACGTGACGGAGTCGTCGGTCAACCCAATTACTTGGAAAACTGCACTCGCTTTAGGTAAGTTACATTAATGTAATCCAGGTAGGTGTTCCACATTGCGTGAAAGACAGACTAACAGACATACAGACAAAGGTCGAGTTATGCTCCATCGCTGCGTAATAGATCATGTATATAGTAGTATTCCCGTGGATAACACCTACCACAATGTGTGGATAAAACCTTAAATTTCATCAGTATGACTAAAAAATTACACATCATGATCTATTACGCAAGCGATTTTTATCTTTCACGGATATTCTAAACCTATATTGATAAAATTTGTTCCAGGTCGTAACTACGTCCACGACTACCCCTTTGAAAATGTGTTATGGTATCCAGGCGGATCACCTAAGACATCCAAAGTATACCACAAAATCGCTCATCTGTTCCTACATATTCTCCCAGCCTATGTAATAGATTTCTTCATGTACCTATTTGGAGAAAAGACATTGTAAGTGTATTTACTATCTCAATAAAGGCATAAGATAAAAATCTGCATCTGATCTGATCTTCAGCTGAAGCGGCACCTTAAGAAGGGTTAACTCATTCAGTGTTGTAGAACTAAAATACATATTTCACAAAATCAAGTAAGAGAAAGAACATCATCACCACCTATACCTTTAGGGGTTTTCAGAAAGCACGCTTTACATTTAGCCAACTTTATTGATCGTCGACCAGAATATCACCGAGAAATATCACATATTATTGTGGGACATATCACGAAGCATGTCGTGCTAGTATAAAAAATAAAAAGCGAACCTGGTACCTACCTCAGCGTCGAAATCTACCTCCTTAACCTCTAGACCATGGAGGCAGTATAAAAAAATATCTAGTTATGTGACCAACAATATTGTAAGAAATATTTTAGGAATATGGTCGTTAATGGTTTAAGTAGTTTATCCTTTTATTTTTCTTTTTAAGCATGGTGCGACTTCAAAAGCGGATATCAACAGGTCTCGAACTCCTTCAGTACTACACCATGAAGGAGTGGCATTTCGACAATACTAACTTTCTCGCGCTGCGTAATAATATTAGCGAAGTTGATGATAAAATATTTTATACAAATATAAAAGAGTTGAATTGGAACGATTACATGAAGGACTACGTGAAGGGAGCGCGGGAGTACTGCTGCAAGGAAAGCCCTGACACACTGCCTCAATCAAGGAAGAAGATTCAGAGGTAAAGATGTTTTTTTTTTTTTTATTAAATTATATGCGAAGATGGCTCGGTTGTAAGGAAGTTTTCCTAACCCCCAACATGTACAGTCGAACAAAAAAGTGGTCTTACGGTTAAGATTTATTTCCACGTCATCTACAATGAGGTACGTAAGTACGATCATTGGAATACTCGACCTTAGCAATATTTTAATTACAAAGAAAATTTTGTCAAAACTGATCCACTTTCTTAGTCGACTGTGCATGACCAATGAGAAATACACTTCCTTTAAGGACATTTGTTATAGATTTACAATACTACCGTTCCCGTGCCTCGGAGAGCACATTAAGCCGTTGGATCGACTAATACCAACTAAGTCAATAAATTGTCATTAAAAATTGACATCGGACCCTCGCCAACCCGTCTGGCCAGCGTAGCTAGAGTAGGCCAAATTCTCCAGAAATTTCTGATAGATCTTGGATCAGCCACCAACAGTGGAGGTCTAGAGGCTGTGATGATGATGATCATTTAGAGAAGACCAGAAATCGAATCCGGTACCTCCGAGTCTGAATCCACGGACTTAACCACTACGGAGGCAGTTAAATATTAAAATGCTTGGATAACGTTTGGACACTATTTATTTATTTGTTCATTTTACAAAATAGGCGCACACATTGAGAATAGGGTTTAACTCTTTGGTATTCCTCTCGCTCGCACAATCCAATATTTTCAAAGATTTTTTTAAGTCTGAGTGTACTTTTGAGAAATGTATCTATTAACTTCCTGGGAAATAAAATTACCGACATTTTAGAAATATATTAATTATAGATTTGTTTTAGTAAAATAGAGAAAAGACCTTATATATATGTTTGTAATTTTTCTCTGTTTACAATTAGATAAGTATATGGAAGTGAAAATAGATCCAAAATGTCCGGAATTTTATTTCCTAGCAAGTTGATTGTACATTTCTCAAAATTCATACTTACATAATTCATACTTAAAAAAACTCCTTGAAAATATTGATTGTTCGAGCGCGAGGGATGCAACAGCGTTAAAACCTTTTAAGCGGGCGAACCTTGTTATCGTCTGTACTTCCGCAAAGTAACAATAATATTAATCGACGAGGTAATTCGATTCATCATTGCATCAACGACTTCGATCAATGATAATTCTTGTAATGCCATCTTGGAAGCCAAAAATGTAGGTACTAAATGCAGGTTTATATTGAATATAGGTAATTAAAATGGAGTATATTATTTAAATTTGTGGGACATGACCGAGAATTGTTTCTAACTCAAACATTTCTTTTTTTTTCAGACTTTATATCTTGGACAGCGTTCTGAAGTTCGCGTTCTACGCCTTTATTTTAATATTTATTTATCAGATAATAAATTCATTCATGTAGATTATAAACCCAACTTATATTCCTAAACAAATAAATAAAAAACTGTAAAAAAAATGTTATGTACCTATCTATTTTCATATCATAGTAGGGTTGCTGTTACATAAAAAGACCGCTGAGCGATAGTAGGGGGGAAGCGTTTACGAATGGATATTTCATACATTTAAATACTTAGGTACGTAAATTGCACCTAGGTATATTTTGTTAGGAATGCTTTTCTTAAAATCCTAGAAAGGTCGGTTCAAATACTCCCGGCATGTACCAATGAGAAATACACTTATCTTACGTACATTTGTCATAGATTTATAACACAACCGTTCCCGTGCCTCGCAGAGCACGTTAAGCCGTCGGTCCCGGTTCCACTAATACCAACTTGTAAAATCGTTAATAAATTGTCATTAAAGAAAATATCAGGTCCTTGCCAACCCAGTCAGCATGGCGAGAGTAGGCCAAATTCTCAAATATATGTTCTGGAAGCCCCATCTCCAACAGTGGAGATCTAATAATAATAACTTACTTAGTACTTTCGGGTGGGAACGTATCCATGCGCAAACATATCCCTCCACTATCGCTTAGCTTAATAAACATCAGTGATGCACAAATGAGATTTTGTCTTTTTCGATATATGTATTCGTAATTACGTACCTAATAATATTTTTTATAAATATATGTCCCTACTTAGGTGATTAAAATTAACTTTGCATGTTTTATAATCAAGTGTTCTATTTTAGGACTTTTATGGCATTCGTCGAGATCAGACTAAAAGATAAACTATCCACCAAATAGGTATTTTAAAGGGTCTTAATTATGAAAATAGTAATCGCAAAAAATATATTGCCTAAATAATATTTTTTAGAATAATAAAATGTTTTTTTTTATAACTAATATTTACAAATAAAACAAAGTCACAAAGTTTTAAATTGATTTGAATACTAACAAAATCAATATACGTGTAACGATTATACGTAGATATATAATATTTTGTAATTAGCAGGGTTATCCGCCATCTTTACCTAATCTCGAACCCGATCTTCTTGTTAACGCGAGTGCACTTCTTTCTATTCAATATATTGTTTTATTTATTTTTTAAATTATTTTATTGTGTTATTTTTTTTATGTTTTTCTGTTGGTTTCCTTTTTATTATCTTTGATTATTATAAAAAAAATATTAAACCGGGCCAAGCAGTGCCTGTACATTTTCTTTGTTAAAATTTGGGTAAATACCAAAGGTTTCTTTACTTACATATTGTCTCAGGGCCCGATGAATGCCGTATATGTAAATATTTAATATATTTTTTATTATTTATATTCGCCATATTCGACTAAGTAAGCGCGTTATTTCACTTTTAAAGTCGACTTGCGTTTTTATACTGTTTAAGCATAATTCAGTAAACAAAGCAAGACTTGGTTTCAAGTCGAATATGGCAATTGTGCAAGCTTTGTAATTAAAAGTGTTGCATCAATGTATTTTTTCCTTTCTCTATATCGTCGTTCGAATCACTAATAGGCGAAAGTGTATTTTTGTGTGCAAGTAGTAGTATAGTAGTGAATCGACCAACGATATAATTACCAATTTTATATAAATGCTTTGTAATCAACAGTGTATGTAATTTTATAACATTGAGTAGGTTTTAATAAATTTTGCATGAAGCTTTAAATTTTGTTTTGTATTTCTTACCTTATTTTTACCTTCTCATTGCATCAAAAATACAAATCGACGCATCAATACTTTTTATTTTAGCAGCCATATTCTAAATCGCAAACGTTATAGCATACTCCTTATTCCGAATCGCGCTCAGAGCGCTTAGAACGAATATGACACTGAACGTGTCCTTCCGAATCAAATATCGCGATTTGGATGCTCAGAGCGTGATATCAATTCGGAACGGTCTAAATCACATTTTCATTCATAAAATGATAGATTTTTTTTAAATGTATGGAAGATAAATTGCGGATTCCATATCTTTGAGTATGAATACTAACAAATATACATCTCTCGGTTTATTCATCTTTATATGTGTAAAGTTTAATATTATTAACTCATTTTGGTAATTTAAAATAACTTGCCGTGTTAGACATTTTTTTTTCACTTCCTACTTAAATAATAATTATATATTTGTTTAAGAAGTAGTATAGAAAGAGTCTGGCCAGCGTGGCGAGTGTAGGCCAAATTCTCCAGATATATGTTCTGGAAGGCCCATCTCCAGCAGTGGAGGTCTAGGACGCTGTGTTCTAGGGGCTGTAATGATAGAAAGAGTATAAACGAATTTTAAATAATTTAAAAGAAAACCTAATATTAAATTAACTTGAAAATGGGACATTATGACAGCGCTCAGAGCGATCTACCTCGATATCGTGAGCAGTAAGCGCGAGAAATGATGTCATTTGTGACGTCACATAGCTTTGGCAAAACTTGCCGTGTTAGACATTTTTTTTTCACTTCCTACTTAAATAATAATTATAGATTTGTTTAAGAAGTAGTAAAGAAAGAGTCTGGCCAGCGTGGCGAGTGTAGGCCAAATTCTCCAGATATATGTTCTGGAAGGCCCATCTCCAGCAGTGGAGGTCTAGGACGCTGTGTTCTAGGGGCTGTAATGATAGAAAGAGTATAAACGAATTTTAAATAATTTAAAAGAAAACCTAATATTAAATTAACTTGAAAATGGGACATTATGACAGCGCTCAGAGCGATCTACCTCGATATCGTGAGCAGTCTAAGCGCGAGAAATGATGTCATTTGTGACGTCACATAGCTTTGGCAAAACAGTTTAAGCGCGTCTCGGAACACCTTAAGCGTGCTTAGGTTACTATTATCGCGTATCGGAACTATGATAATGGAATCCCTTAAACACCGGAAAGTGCTGTGTGGTCCGGTCCTACCATGATTCTTGGTTCTAGGGAAAATGTCAGTCCAAAATGCTATTATTTTTTCCACTACAGATAACGTACGCGTTCATTTTAATAATTGTTTTTTTTTTTTTATAATTACCTAAATTTTGCTCTATTATTTAATGTATATTTTAAAACTATGTTTAATACTTATAAATATATAATCTTAATTTAAAGAATAGTATAATTGTTGTTAAAATGATTATAAATGCGCCGCAAACAATACTTATAAACTATGATTTTGAAGTTGCAACCCCAACAAATAGTGGAAAACGTTATTTTGACGTGAGCTCGGCTGTGATAGGCAAATCTCGGGCTTAAAAAGGACAGTAAATAACAGACTTCACTATTTTGAAAACCTAACGTTCGCACGTAGTAATAGAATACGACAGCTGGAAGCCCTAAGATGAGGCTTTTAGCTTAGGTTATGGGACTAACCCTGTTAGGTGTAGCATGGTGCGGGTGATAATAGATTGTTTTTTCTATTAGATAAATATTATTTTAATTAATTTCATAATAATTTAATAAAAAGACCGCTATTTATGCTGTGAATCGTAATCACTTTCATAGTCATGCGATACTGAAACACCCGCTCACGGGGTAGAGAGTAAATCATTATTTTGAATTCATTAGCTAGGCGCTATAGCCCATTCGGAGCAATGTTTGAAATGTAATTGCCCCCTTGAATTATACTTAAGTTAACAAGGACCATTAAAACAACTTGTTTGTATATATTATAAATTTATTATTTAACATATTTTACAAAAGTCATCATAAATAAAATTATAAAACACTTGCAAAACTGCATAGCACATTTGTCAATAATTAACTATGTATAACAGTATAAAATAATTTCACTACCACCAATCATCTCTCACATGATTTTAACTAATAAAAGCCTCTAAAAATCGATAAAATAGTATTGTAACATCACACATTGCACAATTTGAAATAATATCTTCAATATTTGTACGTTTACCAAATTTTAACTTCGTACAGCTAAAGTTGGTTAAAAGTGTTTAATAAGTACATATAATTACAAACAATGCAATGTGCAACAACCATATAATTCTTGTTCGTAAACACAACCAAGAAAAATCAACAAATAAACACATTTATTACTCACTAATATTACGATTAAATACGTATTATGGGATTTTATTTAGGCCACTATTAGATTTTAATTATTAATAAATATCTACGTAAAAATACTTGGTAAAGAACGTAGACTCTACATTGTTTACGTTTTGATTTTCCATGATCGATACAAGATGTACGAATAGACAGGGTGGAAACGTCTACACAAATTTAAGCCGTCTAATTAAATAGAAATACCCTAAAAAGATCACATAAAATGGAATGTATTTTGATCATTTATAAATAGCCAAGGATGTTGCTTTCAAAAGTGCAGTGTTATTTGTTTTTATATCATTTGTTATTAACTGCTTATAGGGCACGAGATTAATTTGACAATAAATTTAGGATATATTCTGACAAAACCCAGCTTAAATTTAAATGACTAAATCAGACAAATATCAACTTTAATAGTGATTGACATTGACAAAGAAACAGAAAGAAAAAAAATACAGCTGTTTTTTTTTATTTTTTATTGCACAAGATACTATTCATTTGAAGAGACAAGAGATATTTAAAAAAAAACTAAAATTTGAATGGCTAATTTGTATCTTTATTTGGACCTCGTACAGATATTGTCAAAGTTAGTCCCTGGCCCTATTAAGGGTTAATAAAACTATTTATTACTCTACCAAGCTAACTAAACACTTGTCAATGTGACGTGAGCCGCACACAATTCTGGTACTATTAGCAAAAAAACGATAAGATATACTGAACCAACCAGGGGTTTATTTCCATCACATTATCTTCAACATCCATTTCTTTAATTTCGTCATACGATGACATATTTATATTTTCTGTAAAATAACTAACAAAAAACTTAACTATTAACAAGATTAAATAATAAATAATAAGCACCTACAGAAATGATTGTAGCGTAGACTTGTTTTGTGGCGCGGACTCGTAACACGTGCGTCGATGCTGCGAACCGTACGAACGAAGGCCACCCGAACGTCTAGTTGGCTTGGTCGTGTAATATTTTATTATTGCAAAAACATGTTCTATGTCACTTTAAATGTTTACTTTTACAAATATAGTTTAAGCTGCCACTATTCTTAACAATAACTTTAAGTTATTAGTTTGTCATACATTAGAGATGTGCGAGGAAAATTAGCGGTCAACGAGGAAAATATCTACCAATAATATTACTGTAAGTTTTGGAATCCTATTCCTATAACCTGCGGCGATAGTCTGTTACTTAAGCGCAAACGTTATTGAATTTATTTTGTTATCTATATACTCGTTTATATACGAAAGTTAACGCTATTTGAGTTGATATTTACGCTGTCAATGTCATACGCTATTAGAATTGTATATTTTTTAATTAGACAAACAAAACAAGTAAATAACGAAATCCACTAATAAAATTTCGCTTATAGTAGTTGACTGCCACCGCAGGAGTCCATTATGCTAAGTGTTGAAAAAAAAAATTAGGCCGGCATAGTGGTATCAACTGATTTCGATTCGTCAGTGGCTGATGTCATTTGCTACCATGCTTAGATCTCGCGTATCGCAGTGCAACATGAATTGGTTATTTGAAAAAGAAAATAAATTGACGAAGTGAAACAATTATATTTAAACTATAACAATATAACATTACTAATTAAAAAAAGAAAGGCGTTGTTTATATATCGGCAGGTAATAGACTTACTATCCCTATGTTCGACTTGTCGGTGGAAGCGCTTTTTTCACTTTATTTCGATTTGAAAGTCTTTCGACTTGGAGTTTGTCTGTTTCATACAAAATTCGGTAAAAAAGCTTTGCTTTCAAGTCGAACATAGCATATGAAGGTAATATGGAGGGGATTACTGCGCATGACGTGCGACTAGAGAGCCAATCAGAGCGAACCGTACGTAGCTCCGCCTCATCAACCTTATTTTCGACGTCTACGCAAGTGTTGGAGCCCAATTTACGTGCCGATACGTATACTAGCAAAAAATATATAGGAGCCCTTGTTTCACATCACTCCTTACCAAATGTTCGAAGACAAAAAGAATTGAAATATTGTACAAAACCAATAGATTTGGCCATTAACTGACAGGGATAAATATAATAAATACGAAAATTTAATTGAACCCTACTATTTTCAATAAATATCTATTTTATTTCATGTAATTAAGAGTATTTGAAACTTAAGATGGATAAGTATAATCATCACGACCGTTTCCCTTTACGGGTGGTCAGTAACCAAACTTTTAAATAAGCGGATTCATATTTAGCCAACTTTACTATAGGCCAATCATGACAAGTGGCAAGCTCGTCGATGTCTCCAGCGTACCAAACTCGAGAAATGTCACAAATAAATTAAATCTATTTATTTACATTAATATTTTTGTGTCCGGACCAGGAATCGAACCCGGTACCTCCGAGTCTAAATCCACTAAATTAACCGCTAGACCATGGAGGCAGTCTTAAAATGGATAGTCTATTATATCATTCTTTCAACATTGCATTTTATTTTTTATCTTCAGCAGATTGCAATAAAGAATTTTTATTATTATTATAGTTGATTTTATTCCCTGAATAATGGTTTTATGTTTGTTCTCTATTAACAAATTCACGTGTCGTACTCATTATAAAAAAGGTGTATAATAACATTTAGTAAGCATTAAATGATACTATTGCTGTTACGTTCCTCGAGCGGCGCTTATTTTCCTCGCACCTGTTGGATAAGCAAACTAGTTTCCACCCTGCATACTTATTACGAGTACCTACTTGTTCAAGACATCTCTATTGTATGTAAAATACTATTATACAGAATATAGACCGAAAATAGGTCTCTGTTAATTAATAAAAACTTCACAAATTCACCTGAATTATTCAGGGCGACAATAAACGAACATAATAATTCAACGCCTTGTTAAGGTATATATTTGCATTAGGTCATACGAATAAAGCTTTATAAGATTATTATTTAATGATTCACAATACAATACAGACAATTGATAAAAAAATAATAAAAATATATTTAAATACGTCATAAACAATATAAATACTATATTAATTCGTTTAATAAAAGCGGGCGTCTCTTACTTTAGACTAATATGTAATTCTATTGATAGAAGCAAACAACTTTTACTATATGTCGGAAGTGATAATAATTTTAGGCCCATAAAATTGGCTATTTTATTTATAATATATAAGCGTCTCGTATTTTGAGATTTGTCTTGAATGTTACGTAGGTATTAAGCCTCCCCCAGACAGCCACGAAATATATACCTGTAGGTAGTCATGTAAGGACATTCACATTTTGTTTCGCACATCATTGGTGTAAAAGAATGGCCATTTATCGTCGAGATAACACCTTTTAAGGGCAAATTTATCCAATATTCAGCTGTGTGGGAGTGTCTTTAACAAATAGTGCAGGATCCGAACTAGGAACGATCGTAATTAATCAGGTATCATGTATTCTATTTTTAAACTTAACTTTTCTAACGCAACGGCAAGCCATTATCGTTACTATTATTATCATATTAAATTCCATTAAAAATAGAAGTCATTCAGTTACTGGTGAAGGTCGTTCTTAGTACGGATCATAGACCAAAACGTTATTTGGTCACGGTTATGCAATATTAAATTAACCCCCAATAAACTTTAAAGAAATATAAATGCTTAGTATTAAACCCATAGATCTTGTCAAGTCAGCAAATTGATAAGGACTAACACTGGGACGCGCCATGACCTCACAAAATTTAGGCCATACTGACTAAAGCGATTAAAAAAATGTGTAAGTTGTTTGCGCCGAAAGATGTTTTTTTTGAGGGCAAACAACTAAAGGCCCTTATATAAGTCGTCAATGACTGATGTCACTTGCAACCATTCTTGAATCTCTTTGCAGCAAGCGTACAGCAAACACTATAAAGTAGTTGGTTTTCAAATTTAGCACATGAAGGATTTACGGCGTAAATAAGGTGGTTATTTTTTTTTTTAATAATTTGCGACACAAATAATGGTTTTGTTTAATCTTGTAAACATGCGGCGCGGATGATTACACAAATGTGAAGCAAATGCTTCTCATATGTCCGTACTATATAGGTGAATGTATTGTACGCTTCATGGTGTTTAAAATATCGCGCGATGAAAAAGCATCGTATGATTGCACAATCAAACCGTGCAGTCCGTTCAAACCGTTATTTTGCAGATGCGATGAGTTCCGAGCTTTAATTAAGGGACTCCAAAGATATTGTGTTTAATTTTGTAGCGCGACGAAAACGTATCGTTTGATGATATTAGATCGACGCCTCATAGTTAACTTTTATTTATATATTTCTTTAAAAAGTGGGTTAATTTTGTATTGCAATCCAGTGTATTTAGTGATTATGTCCCATAGTTAGGACGCAAGGCAACAAAGCACCGACAACTAGGAACACCATTTCGCAGACATCAAGTCCTCCGAAACCTGTGGGTCTCTTGTGGGGGGATGATAAGGGGGAGGAGGACTCCTGAGTGGGCAACAGTGTGTGTGTGAGTGTGTGGGAATGTGTCAGCTCGGGCAATACGTGGACTGTTGCCACGTAAAGGAACGTACCGGCTGAGAATAGCATTGCTATGCCTGGAAATAAGATACACAGATTAAAATTGTCTGTTTAAATGTAATTGCATCAAAACTAGGATATAATAATAATAAAATCTGATAGATGCACCATTACCCTAAATTTATTTACGTAAAATAAAAATAATTCAATATGTTCATAAGCTTAAATTGCGTTGATGGAATAGCAAATATATAGACATATTTTTACGTCTTTGACATATCTGTGACTTAGTATTCATGGCTCATGTATATCGAACAAATGTTACTTTATTACAGGATATACGCGTTCCAACGATATCGTAACGAATTTTCGTGTCGTTTAAAATGTTGCAGCTTGATTTGTAGAGTTTATCGTCATAGTCGTCGACGACAAATAATCATATCGTGCTAAATGTGAATAGTTCCTCACAAATTAACAATCCCTTGATTGAACCCTGATCCCGGCGGTAGTGTCTGTATTACCATGATCACTTCATCCGTTCAACAACAAAAAAAAAAAAAAAATTTTGGTTACATTACTTGATTTGTAGTTAGCTTGTTATTTTAGGCTTCGTAAGTACATAACAAATCAAGTTTCGAACAATATTATTGATAAAAGTATTTGATATGGCACATTGAGAACAAGAGTAAGGTGTTGTTTCTCTCTGTCGCACAATATGCCCATGCTAATGATAGACAAAGATATGGAAGAAAGAACACTATACAAAACCGAAATCAACAGCATTTGGCATATGAAATACCATCTGTACATGTTTTACATAAGAAACGATGCGGGGGGGAAGAAGGAGCATACAGAACAGATTTGCTTCTATTTCTGTAGTTATTAAGATCAAATATGCTGAGAAGTTTGTTATTCAACAACTGAATGTGTAGTTTTGTGGCACAGGCCAAAATATGCCACTATCGCTAGGCGTACATATCAATTTGTAAAATCTGTCCCATGCTGAAGAAGTGTTCAGCTCTTGCAGACAGTGTGTTTTTCTATTCCTCTAACCTGAAGTCCTTCAAGCGAAGCGAAAAAAGTTAAGCCGGCATAGTGGTAGCTAATGTCGGTCATCAGGTGAGAGCAATGTCAAATATCATGATTGTTAAAAAAAAAAACAAGTATAGTAATAGACTTACCAGTTGCATTAAAGTCGCTTAAAGTCTGCTTGCTTTCGTTTCCAATACCAAAGTAAGTAAGAAGAGTGAGCAAAGGAGCTGCACACGAAAATATCACCAGGTGTTTGCGGATTGTATTTCTGAAACAAAATATTAAATTGCATTGTTCAAGTATTATTATAATGTAATACTAAGTGGTGGTGGCTTGGTGTAAGAATGCTTTTAAAATTCATGTAGCAATAAAATAAAAAATAGTATAATATATCTGTTTCTTATTAAACCCACAAAAATATAGCCGAAAACAAATTCTAGATTAACTTAAATACCTTAAGAAGAGTAATAGTCGTATATATATATATATACCCGCACAGTCAGGTTTTCACTTTGAATTTGTATAAGACCTTTAATCGAGGTAATTCATGATTGAATTGTGTAACTAATAATACTAACCTATCAAGTCCGGCATGCATCAAAAAGGTAACCAATCCAAAGGCAGCTGGAGCTTTGTGCAACATTATCGCCAGAAACACGATCAACTCGACATCAGCATGAGCGGTGGTTGCTGCAGCACCCAAAGCAACACCATCCGCTATCAAAATAAGCAAAATACTTATCAATATACAATCCACTGATACAAGATGACAACTGCTTATTAAATATTAAAAGATGATCTTTTAAATCATTGGTTTAAGGAACTTAAATAAATTATACTTGTAAAAAACACACAAGAAACAAAGGCGTAAATTGTAATTCCTACGTAATATTACATGCTTCGCTCTTTCATGCTAGAAATAAATATTTATTTAGTCACATGACTGTGTCGAGTATAATACTATTTATTCACCAGCATTTGCTTAACTCTTAATTTAAACAGTTTTAGTGGTAGCTCGCTTACAGAAACTGGAAGCTTACATGTTTTTTGCAATTGCCAATTTAGGATATTAGAATTTCATTTATTATTTAAATTTGGAAACCATGGAATTTACTAGATTCATGTTTACATATGGCTAGCTTGTCAACGTTTCTGGCTCGAAAATTGCCATAAATGAGAAGACAAATTGCTAAGCATTCCATTGATATACTGTGCGAGTGCCAGATCCAAAGAGAAGAAAAGAATGGTGTCTTGGGCTTGTGACTGACGATAGGCTTACAACAAGATGCTCATTTTCCACTATTCTACCGGCTCCCTACACAACCAAATACTGTATGGCTTCCCTAATTTCGTCTTGGGAGCGCATTCTATAAATGTATTGATAGGTCCAATTCTTTCAATGAGTGGTGCAAGTCTTAAATCCGTTCCTGATCATTTCTTTTGTAAGATCATAATATTTGTTTGACTTAATGTTGTGGTCTTTTGGAATACTAGATTCCAAATAACTATTCTGTGTAACTTTTTTCAAGTTCCAAGAACACAATGAGTGATGTCTGATCTACAGCAAGTTCATATGGGATCCTATTATGATGTTTAAATGTATATAAGAAAATTCTCCAGTCATGCGATGCCAGGAATCGAAGCTATGATCACAATAAAGAATCGAATTACTTTCAGTTGAAATCTACCCTTAGCCTTTATTATTATTAAAATAATTAAAATAATTATCAAAACTGAATTATAATAAACTTTAAAACTAAACTATAAATATAAATGGTGTATGGGAGTGATTGTCATGATTTGACTTGTTTACTAAGTATATGGTATTTATTATGCCAAGAACGCAGGCTGGATTCCCACGCTGCACAGCCACATTGAATTGCAGCACCAGAAAAGTAATTAACAGCTGTAAGGAGACTCTCAATTTCTCCATCTGTATAGACGAATATATTAATTATACGAGTATATGCCTCCAAATGGACACTAAAAGTGGGTCTGGTCCATAAATTCAAGGTCGCTCAGCGAGCCATGGAGAGAGCTATGTTTGGTGTATCTCTGATGGATAGAATTCGAAACGTTGATATTCGTCAGAGAACGAAAGTTACTGACATAGCTTTTAAAATTAGCAAGCTGAAGTGGCAATGGGCCGGACACATCTGCCGCAGAACCGACGATCGATGGGGCAAACGGGTTCTAGAGTGGAGACCACGTACGGGAAGACGCAGAGTGGGACGACCCCCCGCCAGATGGACAGATGACCTAAAGAAGGTCGCTGGTGGGGGTTGGATGAGGGTAGCGAAAGATCGCGTTAAGTGGCGAGCCTTAGGGGAGGCCTACATCCAGCAGTGGAGAGATACAGGCTGATGATGATGATGATGCCTCCAAATGTACCAACTATCTGTTACGGCTGATTTAGACAGGGGACCGAATTTGTGACAGTTTGACTACTTGTATACGCATAATATCGCTAAATGGCATGACATTAGTAATATAGAAAATAGTGCTATTGCTTGTTTCTACATCTCCATATAAGTCTGTTATTATAATAAGTAATCTATACCAGAATAGTTGTTGTAACTTAGTAAAGTTGCGTAAACGAGAACTAGTTGTATCTATAGCATGATTCTCAAAGGATATAATGGGTATAATTCGAGTACTCTAATTTATTTCTTATTAAGCGCAGGATTCTTCTGAATAAAACAGGTCGAGTGATAATCCATCACACTCGTTAAGTACAGGTTGATGGATACGACTTCTCTTGTTGTAGCTAAGGTACGCAAAATTCTCGAATCGGACTGCATATGGATGGCATCTCCCAAGATCTTATGGCACGGCTGGTCTCTGTACATCTCAAACCAAACCCTCTTCCTGGTGCTAGCCTTCTTGTTTCACACCATACCAGCAACAATTATTGACGGCATCTGCTGGTGCTTTGGTAAAAAAATCAAGTAAGTAGATTTCATAATCGTTGAAACATCTTAAAATACTCCTATAATATCCTCATTGTCGTTTACCCCCAGAATATGAAATAGAAAGCCACTAACAACATTTTGTAAATCAATTATTCATTTGAAAACATTAGTAATTTATATTCATATTGAGGTGGTGGGATGCTGGGTTTGAACTGTTGTAATGAATATTTGCACTTGCCAGAACTGTATAATGAAAAGCGAAAAATCATATTATAAATTTACCGTAAGAAGGGTAATTCTCATTGACAAAAAAATATATAAATAATAGTAGGTAATATTTGCAACAGAATATTTTCATTAAATCATACTCGTATTATAAAAAAATATTAGGGCTTATCAATATTATAGTAGTGGTAATATTTTCTGTATACATTTCAGTGCCAGACAATTGGACAGCACTTTGACCAGATTACTTCTTATCATCAAACCTTTTACACATTACAATTATGATTTCGATGACACCAACTCCAAAGAACTCTTTACACAGTTGTCTGAGACTGATAAACAGATATTTCCTTTTAACGTAAAGGACATTAACTGGAGTGATTACATTCAAGTGGCGTGCCTCGGTTTGCGACGTTACGTTGTTAGAGACAACTTGCAAGGGACCGAGATCGGCGTAAGAAAAATATTCTGGTTAAGAATAGCCCACTACATACTTACTACAGTATTAATACTTATTGTCTATACGATATTTAAAAATATTGGTTCGGTTTTATCTTTAATATTTTCTTAATAAAAAAATGAATTAAAAATATGATTATTTTCTATATCCAGCATAGACCCCCACGAGGCTTTGAAAGTTAATTACTGTGATTATTAAATTAAATTAATTCATTGTATGTAAGTTTAGGCTGAGCATAAGATCTTTGCACCATTTACTTAAGAAAATTGGATCTAAGCAGGTCAGTACATTTATGAAATGAGCTTCCAAGATGGCATTAGCAGAATCATACATTATTTGGTTGAGTAGGGAGAGGAGTAAAATAGTAGATGGTTAGCGTGTTTTGCGCAAGAAAAGCTCCCTTTATAAACCAGCCCATAGTCGGTCTCAATCCGAGGAACTATTCTACTTATCTCTTCTTCACCGATAGAACCGGAACCCGCGCTGTGACTCAAGCAAGCTTCATTGATCTCAGCGTAAGTTTACTATGGCTGGCATCCAAAATGCTAGTACGAGGTCTAATGTAGATATAAAACTATTATTTTGAGACTTGTGTTCGTAAAAAAGAGCGTACTTATCTACACATGGGACAATTTAGAGAGTGATTATGTACTATGCATTATTGCCTGGGGGGGTGCCTCTACAACTGTATTGATAAAGCTGGAGAGGGCTCAGAGGTCTATTCTCAAAGTTATGTACAGGAGGCCGCTCAGGCATACTACTTCGGCTCTCTAAGACGACGCCCAAGTACTAAGTGTTAGAAGGTTGTTTATCCTGAGGATGGCAATTTTTATACATGTAAAAACTATTGGATCGAACCAATTGCAAATCATGCTACAGAAGCGCGTTCCTACTGTGCCTTATATTCCAGCTAAAATAAAATTTGGTAAACGTTTTGGTTTCTTTCTCGGTCCTTTCCTCTACAACAAGCTTTTTGGTATGTGTAGTCTCAAGGACGCCAGTGTCCGCGAAGCTAGGTCCAGACTCTCGGGACTGTTGCTGACATGGGACTATCAAGATACAGAACATTTTTTAAGAACCATCCGTTTATTTGAAGAACACAACAATTTGTTTATATTTCTTATGCTTTATTACTTAGATTTTAATTTTAAATTTTTATTTGTATTTTCCTTTTTGTAAACTATTATTGGTAATTCGACTGCATGGTCCCATAGTTGGTCAGGCATGAAAGTGCCTTGTGTGGGTCCACTACTAATCACATTGATAATTTGTTGCAGTATACTTACCATTTGATAAATATTTGTTTGGAATAAGTGTAGATTGTATTTTGTAGGTATATTGGTAATTAAACATATTATTATATTATAATTATTATTACTTACATTTTAAATCATAGCATAATGATAATGACAAGGTAGGTAATGGGATAGATGTAAAAACAAATAATACACATTTACAACATTTTATTTTTAATAATTCGTGTATCACCGACGTACAGCAGTGAGTTGATCCATTGATACGTCCAGTATATCATCAGACATAAGAAGCCTATTTTAACAAACACATCCAGGCACCATAGACTGAAAAATAAACATTTATTATAGAGTAAAGTATAACTTACAAGCTGTCAAACAGTAGTTCAGTTACTTCGCACCTAATGGCGCTGCCTTAAATCCCATACTGAAGCATGGTATTCTCGATTTAATAACTGAGTTGTAGAGCTTTAGTACATACTCTCTCAGTAATTCAGTGCAAAAAAATATTAAAACCAAGAACGTATTTAAAACTTTAAACAAATTATGGAAACTACGAAGAGTGGAACAGCCCCCTAGACAGATGGTCGGAGGACATGAAACTACTTACATTTTCATATGTCTCCTTGCAGCCGGTAAAGTATCGTCAGCTTGTTTCAACATATATCTTCTCATTGACAGTATGCCTAACCTGAAGTATTCCTTTAAGTCGAAACCTGATAACAATGGATATACTATAGCAATCTAAATCCCCAATTTACCTGAAAATTCTAGTAGGGCGTATTATAGTACTGGTGAAAAGTTAGGTTAAGTTCATAAATGGGATAGTTAGGAGTATAGGCAGGTGATAATAATAATAATAATGATGTATATATGGATAATAGTAATTATCTGAAATAATGATATTTTAATTTTGAATAGTAAAACAATATACATGACTTAATGGTCATTTTCCATTGCTAGCTCGTTCTAGATCGCTTCATGTACGCGTTTTTTTTTAAATAAACAATCCGGTTTGTTGACTAAATATTCCTATGTATAATTGCGGCAATGGGCCTGGTACAACTGCAGCAGAACTGACAACTGATAGGGAAAATGGGTTCTAGAGTGGTACCTGAGCTGACGCAGAGTACCACAGCCAGATGATTATGAGCCGGATGATTAAAGAAGGCTGGTGATGGTTGGATGAGGATTGCAAGATATCGTGTGAAGTCTTGGGGCTATAGCCTATATCCTGCAGTGGTGATGATGATTTAATTAGGATTAATATAAACGTACCCTCTCTGTCTAATTTATATTTTTTTTTTCTGTGCTGTTCATTTTATCGCGAATATTTATCAAATTTCGGCTTTGGAATTGCCATTCGTTATTTGTGTAGTACTGAAAAACTTCCATGCCTTTGTGGATTCGGCGATGAACACGTAGTAAGCTGTAACGAGATTAAGAGAATAGTTACAATACAAGATAAATATAAATATTATCTAATGCAATAAAAGACCAAAAAAAAAAAAATGAATATTTGCTTGTAAGTGTCATCTTATAGAAGTTGCAAAAGAGAAAAGAACAGCGACAATTAAACTTTGCTCTCATGAGAAAGGAAGGTTAGTGTAAAAATTACATGCAAGACCGATGGCATGACCGTTGGGTCGTTGAAACTTGGCAGGTCCCTGGTGTGGGATACGACATGAGTAGATACATTAGCCCCATCACACATCCAGGCGTCCTCGCGGGAGTGCGGTGGTTCCTGCTGAGAACCTCAAGCTGCGCAAATATGCCAAACCTCGGTACAGATTACGAATTTGCGCCGTTTGGAGTTCGAGATAATGGGCCCATGGGGACACTCAGCCAAGCCTCTGGCCAAGGAGTTGTCCAAACGGCTAACGGAGAAGTCTCTACACAGGAAAACTAGTAATTATGTTTGCCAACGTATTAGCCTCGCTATACAGCTATACTTGGGACTATCCCTAAAGGGTCCTAGAGTACATTTTTTACTTGTAGTCTATTTTTATTAGGTTTAGTTAAAATTATTTTTTACTCTTTAAGTAGTTTTAATTTATTGTTAGACGATGATGATATAAGACAATCTGTATGATGTTTCCGGATAAAGAACTTATCCGGATGAAAACCAATTTAGCCACTTAGATTAATATTAAAATTGGTTGCCGTAAAACAGGCAATTACACAAAGCAAAAACCTAGTTTCAAAAGTCAAAAGTCAAAATATCTTTATTCACGTAAACCGGCATTTATGAAACGTCATTAATTTAATTATTTTGAATGATTCTACTCCTGCTAGTAGAAGACTAAGCAGCAAAGTGGTCCAATAAGTAAGCTGTTAGCAGAAGACCAGCAGCTTAGCAAATTCCAGTGACCTGTTAATGTTTAATCTGACTGAGAAAGGAATCTGCAAGGAAAACTCAGCTATATCAGATTTACAAAATAAAACATATACAAAACTGCACCACAGCGATCAATTAATAACCTTTTAAATTAAGTTATCAGTACCTATGAGAATACAATACCTGGTACAGCAGTAACCCACCAGGTAAGTCAGAATTAAGGTAGACTACATGCCTATGTGCAACCCGAAAGTCGACAAAACGCAAAAACTCTGTTAATTTAAGAACAATAAATTGAACGTGTTCGGCAGAGGTCCCAGGCCCCCACAGCAGCACCCGATCACAGATGTAACGCATGTGCCAGCCATCCCCCCGCTCAACCAGGCTCTTAGGGTGCGGACCGGGACCCGACACACGTGCCACCACTGCAATGACCTTCTAAGGAAGGGGCGAGCACCGGACACGCCACACCATGTTTAACATTGTTTGATGGTTAGTATAGTCAGCCAGTTTCCAAAAGTATGATTAAATAAACACATGTTTAACATTTACTAATGAGGCATATAAATAAGTTAAAATAACAAAAAATATTAACATGGAATATTTTAATAATCATTTCTAAAACTGAAGATAAGTCTCCTAATGATTTAGCATTGTAGTTGTTGAATACTTACACGGGCTTAATGCCAAAACAAAATAGCAAGGTGTCGACCATAATTGCAGGAAGCCAGTGAAATAAATATGTTCTGATCGTATGCCATAAGCGATACTTTGTCATCGAACCGCCTGGATACCTGCAGAATACACATGAAATTTGATTATTGTTAAGAAAAAATAAAACAAATTCTAAGCTGGCGTGCAACTGAAATAAGTTTTTAAACGCCTCGCTAGGCATAAATCTCTTATTTATAAAATCGACTAGTACTTTGAATAATTGGTCCTATTTCTTTCTTGGTAATAAAAAGTTGTGATATTTTCTAACTTCCAGCACCTAGTAGTAATCCATTCCAAGTTCTGCAGATATATGTTCTGGAAGCCCCATCTTCAGTAGTGGAGGTCTAGGACTCTGTGGTTTAGGAACTGTGAAATAAATTATTTAAAACATAATTATTTGATGTATGTGCTAGTATGACCAAAACGTTAACATCAAAGAACCAAAGTTATCGTCATAGCTTTCAAAATTAGCAAGCTGAAGTGACAATAGGCTGGAAACAGGTCTGTCACAGAACCGATGAACGATGAAGTATGGACATATAATTTGATGAAGGTCGCCGATGGGAGATAAATGAGGATGGCAGGAGATCCTTTGAAATGGCGGTTTGGGGTAGGCCTATATCTAGCAGTGGCGAGACACAGGTTGATACAAATACTTACCATGCGGCATAATTAAAAGGAGTTTCTTTCACAGCATTTCTCCCCACATCCAACAAGTGAGACCACGATATACGGATTTCATCTGAAGACGTACAGTTGTATATCTTATCGATTTGCCTGTAAAGTTTATTTACTATTAAAAACAAATATATGCGCACATAGTACAAATAAAAATATATTAGTTTTTTTTGTTTTCTCTCTTCCTACGTGAACTAGACCCTCGTTCCGAGACACGACAATCTAAGCTAGCTTACAGCCATCCCCGTCGTGCCTAAACTGTAGCCCCTCATTCCGAGACACGATAATAGTAACCTAAGCACGCTTAAAGCCGTTCCGAGACGTGCATAAACTGTTTTGCCATAGCTTTGTGAAGTCACATATGACATCATTCCTCGCGCTCAGACTGCTCACGATATCGAGGTACATCGCTCTAAGCGCTGTCAGTTGTTTGTCATTATGTCGCGCGCCATTTTCAAGCTTATTTAATATTTACTTACTTATTTAATGTTTACTTTTTTTTATTTAATATTGTAATTCGTTTATACTGTTGGTATTACTTCTAAATCAAATCTATAATTAATATTTGTGTAGGAAATAAATAAAAAATGTCAGTAACACGGCAAGTTATTTTAAAAGACCACCTTAATATTAAACGTTACACATATAATCTGAAAAAGCCAAGAGAGGTGTGTTTATATAATGTGGAAGGTGTGTGTTAATATGTGGAATCCGCAATTTATCTTCTATATACTTGAAAAAAAACTATTATGGTATGAATAAAAGTGTAATTTAGACCGTTCCGTAGTGAAATCAAGCTCTGAGCATCCAAAACGTGATATTTGAATCGGAACGACTGTCAGTATTATATCGTTTCTAAACGCTCTGAGCATGATTCGGAACGATAGGTATTGGCGAAACATTGTGACGTCACAAATGATCGTCATTTTTCATGGGTGTAGATTATTATGGATTCACACTGTTTGTTTTTTATACTTCTCGAGTATGGTAGGTACGCGACATTGTCGACCTTTTCATGGAGGGCCTAGTATACTTGGCCAAACGTAAACGCGCTTTTAAAAAAACTTGGATTGTGATAATCCCGTGACTCACCCATTAGAGAGACAGTTCCAAACCGTGAGCATTAAACAGCTGGCAAAGACATCGACCGGTACAAAATCTGCACAACTTTTATCGTTTCCGTACATTGTTCGGAGTACACCTTTACCTGCAGCTAAAATACACAAATTTATTATAAATAAGATCCATTTCTATATTTTCTCGCTTCCAAAGAAATGCGTAGCTGATATTTGTGAATAGATGAAGAAAAGAAGTAACTTTTATATTTTTGTTATATGTGATCCAACTAAGAATGGAATACTTCCACTATAATAGTGAAATCGCAATTTTTTCGAAAATTCGCTTGTCTCAGTTTAAAAAGGTTCACCCATTCTATCGCTCGCGGATAATAACACAAAGCATAAACCGAACAATAAATCGCAATTTCGCTTGGGCAGTGCTTTTGAAATTCCAATATTAAACTGACTTACCCATTAATAAACCAGCCGGACCATTGAGGTTATCTGTCCAACCAGGCACAGGCTCTTTATACACGGGTATTACTGAAAACACAAGATGTTAAACGTTTTGTAAACGCAATGGTTTGTCACAGATAAAATTATACAAATTAATTTTAAGAGCGCTGTCAAGTATAGGGTTATTAATAGTGACACATATATGAATAAGAAATACTATAGGAAATAGTGTCAATATAATAGGCAGCAAAGGGGCTCGCTAACATTACTACGAGGGTGCACAGCCCCGTTCACTACCCAATGTAGTATAGTTATATTTATATACATTGCGTCTCTTTCGTCAAACATAATATATGCTTGGTATAAAATAACAAGGAAAATACAGAACCCGGAATTGATACACCGATAAAAGGAACGGCTAAAGGTCGGTATTAAGTAGGTCTTGTTTCAAGCGGTGTTATTAAGCTATTGCATAGCTTTTATCGCGGGCTATGAGTTGAATATCAACAAAAAAAACTTGAATTAATATCAAAGAAAAAAAATTACTGCATAAATAAAATAAATAAATAAATATATTTGCATAAGTTGATAAAAAAAATGCTATGCAATAGCTTTACCTCGACAGCCCCCGAGTGCCACACGTATTTTTTTTAAATATAAATATTAACATGGCAAGCTTACAATATTAATTCTTCATGAAAGTATAAATTGGCATTTGACATATATACATACTTTCACGAGAACAACAAATAGGTGGTAGGCGGACTGTTGGTAGTAATGCTAGTGTGGCAGCTGGGGCGGGGAAGTATCCACTGTTGCCGATAAACCCAGTAAAATGTATCCGCATTGCCCAGTCACGCCGGCATAGTGTTCATGAGTGTCTGATTCGAGTTGCTAACATTCATGAACCTCGCGCGCCACTTACCATCATTTGAGCGCCAGGTCACATGTCGTGCTAGTAATAAAAAATAAAAATAAAAAAACAAACGAACAAAGACCTAAAGCCAGATCGCGAGCGTCGATCTTTTTTTATCATTTAGACCAAAATAATGCTAACGAGAAAAAAATAAACATCGGCAACACATGCATATCCTCGATTGAGATTATATTGACGATCAAGCGAACGATTGCTCCATGCACATTTGTCAACTACTTGTAAAACACTTCCAGAACAACAAGAGCTCTTGTTTACACAAAATAGATTTTGATAATGAAGAAAGAAGAATGACTATTCGCTCGTTTGGTCTAAACCGTCCTTAAAACGAACATTAGATGGCCTAGCGTACTTTTTGCAAACTGTACTTAGAGGATATATTTCTTCTTACCTACTGATGGTCGAATAACGATAGCAGGAATATTGTCCATCTCATTGCAAACCAGAGTTTCAGCAAGCGCTTTGCTGTAGACATATGTGTTAGGCCAGGAGCCGAGCAGTCTGAAATAACAACTTATTATAATATAAACAAACAACTTAGGTACCTTGGTAACTTATAACTAGATTAGTAATATTAAACAACTAAATCTGCATCTGGGAGCGGGGGCGGGCCTTAGTGTGCGACATGTTTTGACAATTGGCTTTGTCACACCTCAGGGGTACAGCGCTAAAAGACGCAGCCGAATGCGCCGAAATGACTGTTTGTGCCGTTTGCTGTAGAAACTCTAGGTCAGTGGAGTAGGTACAAGCACGAGAAAAAATTTTAAATAAAAAGAAAAAACAAGCCCAAGGATTTAGTTGCCAAAAAGTTAAAGGACCGTTGAAGTACAACAATGAAATAATTTTATAAATGATACACACAAATAATATAATAAAAAACATAATATAATAAACTATAATGCGAAACGTAGTGACTTTAACAGTCGGAACCCATTATGAATCCAATTATTTTTGAAAAGTGTCTTATTTTTTGGCTAATTAATAAAGTAACTAACTTGGGCGTGAGGATGTTGACCATGTCATTGTTGGATGTCTCCATGATCTTGATAATCTCATGCGGGTCAGCCGGCGGAGGATAGCATTGCTCTTTTAACACCTTGATATCTGGATGGCAGTACGCAGTCGACACGTGGATAAACAACGCCAGCTTCGGACATTCTTTGGCAAGCTCCAGCACAGACTTAGTACCTCGAGTGTTAAGGAATATTGTTTCCCTTAAACCCTGATCAAATCTGAAGATTTAAATATTGTTTCAATTCTTTTTTTTATATTATCCCTTACCCAAATCACTTCAGCTACCATTAGGTATGTAGGCACTTCATATGAGCAAGAGAGTCCTTTTTAAAATTAAACAGATTTACCTTAGAGATATATCTTCTGTTTAAATGCAAAACTTATAATTTTTAAATAACATCTATATTTAATTATTAGACTTAGTTCTCATGTGTGGAGTCCTTAAAATATAGTTATTATATGAATTATTAATCAGTAAGCTGGAGTTTGGCAAGCGTAGCTATTACAGGCGAAATTCTCCAGAAATATGTTCTGGAAAGCCCATCTCCAGCAGTGGAGGTCTACAAATCTGTGTTCTAGTCGGGGTTCGAGTTCGGTTTATGTTAGGGATCATATAACTTGTTTATCTGACCTCTGCCACGAGGAAGCAACTTCCGGCGCAACCGAGCGGGTTGGCAGGTTGTGGATAGCCAAAGTTTCTTTGTCAATAAGTAAGTTAGCAACTAGGGGGAGTTAGAGGTCCTGAATAGCTGAAGATGCTTTGGTATTCCATGGTAATACCTATTCCTTTTTCAGTCTTCCGTTAGCCTATAGTTACGAGCTAAAACATAGACATGTTATGTCTGCCTGGTCATTATGGTATACAGGCATTTGTTACACGTTGTTATTTAAATTATATCAAATGATTATATTCTTGCTAGTAAAAGACTTAGCAGCAAAGTGGTCCAAGGAGTAAGCTGTTCGCAGATGATTAACAGCTTAGGTTCCTATCCGCTCTTCCTCTCTCTCCTATTATAACTCTAACTCCTTCCCTCATACTCGATTGCGATTTAAAAATAAACATGTTATTTAACACATAAACAAAGTCATCCTCAAATAACAGATTAGGCTATATATTTCTATTACCGTATCTTCTATAGGTACATTCCGACTTAGTTTCCACACAAACACAAAAGTTTACCTGACACAAGCTGCGGAGTGTATGATAATGGTGGCATCTCGGCAGATGGACCTGTCAGGCTCGGACATAGCCAGGTGCGGCACGGAGACATCTCCAGCTACAGACCGAGTGCGCGATAGGAGGTACTCGATACCACGGGCTTTGACTAGGGGCTCGAATAACTAAAATCATATAAATAAGAATATAAGTCTAGTCCACGTGGAATGGTGGCAAGAACGCTGGCCTCAGAGGTTTTACAAATAACCATTCAAATTTCAGTTTTTGATTTTTATTTATTGTTCTTTGGAGTTTACATTAAAAATCGAAATTGTATGTGCTAGCGCTAGTATTTACCCGTAAAACACAAAAAACAGACCTAAATGATAATGCCATTTGTAGAAATTACAGTCACATTAATAATATGTTTTTAGATTTTTTTATAACATTAAAAAAATATATATAATTCCAATACCTATGGTTCAAAATTTTTTTCTACGTGATAGGCGAATACCTGTATAACCGCCTTAACTTTGGACTACTATTTACGCAATTAAAATTCTTATTATTATTATTGGAGGTCTGGCCTTTAATGGTTTTTAATTATAATTTAAATTATTATTTTTATTAAAATTCAAGCGTCATATGTAAAATATTATTTGAAAATTTTGCTATTGTGTCTGTGTACTGGCTCTATTTGTATCGCCTAGCTAGAGACTAATGGAGACGAAAGGCCTTAGATCTACAGTGAACTTACCTCCCCTTGAAACATTTGCTCCAGACGTTGTCGCGGCTCTTTCCCTTTCTTCTGACGAATCAGAAGAATGACACCTCCAACATCAGGACACACCCTGTACATAATACAAGTGTATTATTACTGAATTTAATAAACACCATAAACTAACAGAACTCAGTTAATGAGGCTGGTTGACCTTCAAATAAAACTGTTACTTTCGATGTCATTTAATCATTACAATTACACAAACTTTATTTTGGTTTAACTTAGCCAAAGGACAGGTAACTGAATCCTCCCGTAGTTGCATTCCTTCACTTAAATAACCGCGTTCCCATTTTTTTTTTTTTAGCAAAAAATCCCACTAAGGAAGGATTCAGTTTTCAGTTCAGTTACCAGCCCTAATTTACCAAGTCTGGTTAAGGCTGTCACTTTAATTAAAATATTCATAGATTTCGATCAAACTCCGTTTCAAATAATTCATCCGAGCTTTTAATTTGTAGTTTCAAGTTACCGAAGTCGCTCGTAAAAAAGTATCATCACGACCGTTTCCCTTTTGGGGTGGTCAGAAACCACGCTTATAAATAAGCGGATTCACATTTAGCCAACTTTACTATAGGCCAATCATGACAAGTGGCAAGCTTGTCGATGTCTCCAGCGTACCAAACTCGAGAAATATCACAAATAAATTAAATATTAATTAAATGTATTTTATATACATTAATAAATATTTTTGTGGCCCGACCAGGAATCTTCTTCGAGTCTAAATCCACGGGCTTAAACGCTAGCCCACGGAGGCAGTTTATGGAATATGGAATTTGAAGTCACTCATGTAGCTGTCTAAAATCCCTTTGAGGTTCTTATTAGCTAACATAATCGGCGTATTGGTAAGATCATTTTCTGGAACTAAGAAATTTCGTATTATTTATTCCGGTAACGACTAATAAAAACATAAGTAAGGACAATTTTTATGGGAGCATAAATATTCAATTAGTTGTTACCAAATATGTACTAAAACTAATACAGACGAATAGACCTTAGCTTAAGCAACCTGACAATGAAACAAAAGCTGGTGAGAACTCGCTGCTATCTATTTTAATTAGGTGACCTTAGATATGCAATAAAACCTTCCGCAATAAACATAATTGCCGAGACCTTTATGCCAGTGTGAACATTTGTCGCAACAAATGACACATTTTTATATAACCCACGTACCTACTTAACACATTAACGCTTACATCTAAAAGGCGTGTTTATACTTTGTCTAGCTCAGGGGTCGGCAACCTTTTGAGTCGGAAGAGACAAAAATTACAATTTACAAAATATCAAAGTTTTTAAAGAGAAAAAATACAACGAGAACAAGTTGCTGAGACATAGAAATGGTGTCTAATCCTCGTTAATATATTCAGAACGTTTTTATTTATTATTATATATAAAACCATTAATATTTGCATATGGAACTAAAGCTTCACATCGAAAAAGCCGCATGTGACTCGCGAGCCGCAGGTTGCCGACCCCTGGTCTAGCTTAAGCTTACATAAATTAATTGTTGGCATCATCATTCCACCCCCGTATTCATCTTGGTGGTTCAATTATTTTTTTACTTTCCAAAAGCTACTTAGAGCAAAATTCTATGACTTTTTGATGACGTCAACTAACTTAAGACAAGGACGTGGTTTTCACAGCAAATCACCGATTTTACTGCAAGTGCTTATTTTTTCCGCGTAGTGCAGGCAAAGCGAATTGTCCGTGGTCCAAAATATTTACAAAATGCCAATTTCTTTGTTTTCTATTTAATATTACCACCATAGTGGTTTGTTTTATTTT